>NW_024121766.1:3807079-4453868 GCF_016745375.1 Pimephales promelas | reverse complement strand
ATAAAGTATAATATTGGGAACATTGATCTGAAGAGAGTGTCGTCGTGTTACTGTCGCAACCGAACGCGACGCGCTAATGCTGATGCATGGAGAATGACTGAGGCGAGATGACTTTCCGTTAACTTTAAACTTAGAGACTAAATATTAATTTACCACACATTAAGCTATTGAATGACTTTAGAAGTCTTGAATATAGTGTGAAAACTTGATTGTGCTTTACAGTTTTTTATGCCTTTAGTGGGGCTTAACAAAATAACACAATATGCAGAATTGTCGGACGTCACTTATAGGCTAAACTGTTTTTATAGATAAACTATTTACATTCGGCAGTCATGAAAACAAATCTCAGATAAACGGTTGACTAGGTAACAATGTGTAATTTTGCGCCGGAGTTCTCCTTTAACTTACATTAGCTAGCTAACTACGAACGAGCTAACCAGATAACATTAACAAATTGACAAGCACTTACAGGCAGGCTCTTCAAATGACGACGAAATTGGAGGTTGTCATCTGACTGTCCGCGATCTTAACGTTGCATGTCTTGCAAAGCGCTGTTCTTTTGCCATCTTGTTGTAAGAAATTCTTGAATCCGAAAGCGACCCTCGGTATCCCTCCGGCTGACTTTGATGTGATCTGATGTAAGTGGGCGTGGTGTGCGCGTAAGGTATGAGAGGGCATGACTGATGATCTCTGATCCAGTCATGACAGCGCTATTCTCAGCCTGCGCTCCAGCTGGATCAACTTTATTTTTTTTACATAATTTATATATTTTATATTCAAACTGAAAACATGATGTGATTAACACTCAAGTCATATTATTACATGCAAGTGTGTTTGATTATGGAACCAAATTTTCAGATCAAGTTTATGGACAAGTTAATTTAATTAATAAACTAATTATATAAAACTATTAATGCACTACAATTAAAACTGGTTATATGCCTTTACTTATAAAAAATAAAAAACTTATTTAAAAAAAATACCAAGGCTTAAGGCATTTATTTTTTATGCAGGCCATACACACAGGAGTGAAATGGTAAGACCCCTCCCCCTACAAACACACACACATACACAGACAGGCAAAGACAGCAGGCTCAGATTGAGCAAGACCACATTCAAACAAACATATCTGACTTTCTGTGGGTCCTAGCTAATGAGTGTCAATTAGAAAGTTGTGCCGGCTCGGGAGTACAATATACATACCGATTTTTGTAACTGTAGATAAAACTAACAACCCACTTTTGTCAAAAGGTGGCGCTACTGAGCCCTCACCACGCCCGTTTATGAAACTTGCACGTGTCTACTGGCTAATAAATGTGATGATGTCTGTCGAGTTTCATGCATTTTGAAGCATGCTAAAGGTCTCAAAAGCATCCTAAAAGCATCCTAAAAGAAGGGTAAAGTTTGATGCGTCGCCCACGGCAACAGTTTCAAAGATATCAAGAATCCATTCACAGGTCTACATCTGCCGTATGTTTACATTATAATATGAAGTTTGAAGCAAATCGGGTAAAAATAAAAGGTGATATCAAAGCATTTTTAAAAGTGACACACTTCCTGCTGCCAGTTGGTGGCGCTATAACTTTGACTCACAATAGTCACATCCATGTGATCGTCCTCTTACAGCGAACATACTGCTGAAGTTTCATCAAGATCAGTTAATGTATGCTGAAGTTATAACAAACTTCCTGTTTCACGTTTCTCGCTATGATTTCGTTTCCTCGCCACGGCCAAACCGTTCGAGATATCAAAAATCCCCACACAAGCTTTCATCCTCAATGTCTTCACTTTACGCTGACCGAGTATCGTCGAATTTGGATCAAAGCTCTAGGAGGAGTATTTCAAATAACCATTGCGAGCGTTTTACAAACAAACCTCAATAGCCGACTTCCTGTTGGGCTGGGTAAAAAGTAAAAGCGCGAGTATAGATGAAACGATGAGATCAACATGCGTCCCGAGTTTCATTATTATTACATGCAAGCGTGTTTGAGTTATGGACCAAGTGTTCGGACCCCATTCCAGGGGCGCTGACGAGCCCCCCTGCCACGCCCGGGTACCATCTTCAGCCCGGCTCTGATGGCCGCGGGTTCTGACCCGTGTGCAAAGTTTCAAGAGTTTTCGAGCATGTTAAGGGCCCCAAAAGTGCCCGAATAGTCGTAAGAAAAATAATAATAATAATAAAATAATAATAGAAAGAATAATCCTAAGGAAAACAATAGGGCCTTCGCCCTTTCAGGGCTTGGGCCCTAATAATAATAATCCTAAGGAAAACAATAGGGCCTTCGCCTTTCAGGCTTGGCCCTAATAATCCTAAGGAAAACAATAGGGCCTTCGCCCTTTCAGGGCTTGGGCCCTAATAATCGTTAGGAAAACAATAGGGCCTTCGCCCTTTCAGGGCTTGGCCCTAAAATATTTAATTATTATTAAAAAATAATAAAGCCGCCTTTTGACTGATAAATTTACCGGTACGTGACTTTCCCGTATGGTTGATCACTGCATTTAGATTTTTTTAATAGAGATTGCAGTATTTTTGATCTGATCAAAATAATAATAATAATAAAAAAGTATATTAACTAAAGAATTATTATTTTAGTTTATTAGTTATTATTAGTCTATTAGTTTTCCATGACTTTGTATTTTAATATTATGGAAATTAAAATCTTATCATTTAAAAAAAAAAAAAATAGTTACTTGCCATTGGTTCAGTAAAAAATCAATTTTGTAATGTTCCTAACAAAGTTAATCAAACCAAATGATATTCTGACTCTGACATAAATCGCATAATATTAAAGAAATGTAATACTTACAACCAAAAAACCTAGATGTCAAATTGTTTTTTTAAGCAGTTTAACAAAGAAAGTTAGCCTAACCTTACCAACAGCATCCCATAAGGAATTATTTTCTATTTTCTAACCAAAATATATTTGAAATATATACTAAATGTGTTGTAACAGTGCAGCTCACTGTGCAGTAAATATATTTAGTTTCAACCTTCATAAACCAAAATATATTTCAAAATGTATTTGAGGGGCAAGAATACATTTCTAATCTTACAATAGCCTATATTTATGCTAAATGCAAATGTAGATGGAATAGCCTACTAGAGATCAAACGATCAAAAAAGATTTCTAATTTAATAATGAAAAAAAAGCAATATATTGTATATATACACATATTAAATCATTAGAATTTGTACAAATATATGCAGATATAATCCTAGTTGTCAGGCTTGGCTACAGTGATGTCCCTGAACACGAATGAATATCCTCAGCAGTGCTGTCAGCAGTCTCTGTGATCTGCACAGCCTATCTCTGACTGCACCATCCTGCAGAGAAGGAGCGCCTCACACCATGTGTGTCCAGATAATAGCACAGCTCAGCAAGCCTGAAGCTAACGCACCAAAGATTCTGTCTAAAAGCGTTCAACTATTTTTAACATCAATCCCCTACATGCACTGATAAATAAAACATTTTTTGTTGTTGTTTTGTTGTCGTCTTTACAAAAAGCTCTATTCAATGTTGCTGAATATATTAGGGACAACACAGTGCAGCCCATAAACCACACACAGAGGGCGGTCGGCGCAAACACACGTTTAACAAGCTTGATCAGCATAATGATTCATCAGGAAGTAGTTTAATGGGGTGCTGTGCAGACTTACCCAGGAGGGGAAATAAGCTTCTGGCTGAAAATAGGCACCAAAGTGTTTGTTCCGTTTGAAGTTTCCCAGGTCAGCCTGCAGCGCAAATGCAGCCAGAAGGAAATAAGCCTCTTCTCTCTGGATGCACTGAGACTGCAGTACCTGCTTCCGCAATTGCCAGTAGTAATAATACCGTGCCATGCGATCGCTAAAACAGATATAGAACGCATATAGAACACATTCAGTCATTTTCAAATTGTAATTTTGAATGTATACACTACCGTTTAAAAGTTTGGGGTCAGTGTGATTTATGCTTTTGAAAGAAGTCTTTTATGTTCACCAAGGCTCCATTTATTTGACCAAAAATACAGTAAGCATTACAATACATTTTTTTTATTTAAATTGTAATATATTATAAAATGTCATTTATTACTGTGATGGTAAAGCTGAATTTTCAGCATCATTATTCCAATCATCAGTGTCACATGATCCCTCAG
Organism: Pimephales promelas; assembly: GCF_016745375.1. The sequence continues at coordinate 4,449,734 of NW_024121766.1, read as the reverse complement.
AAATCATTCTAAATTCCTGATTTGGTGCTTAAAAACATTTCTTAATATCATCAATGTTGTAATATTTTTGTGGAAACCTTCATACTTTTTCCCAGAATTCTTTGATGAATAGGGCTGTCAAACGATTAATCGCGATTAATCGCATCCAAAATAAATAATTGTGTTTACATAATATATGTGGGTGCACTGTATAATTATTTTATATATATATATATATATATATATATATATATATATAAAATACACACACATGCTTGTATATATTTAATAAATATTTTTCATGTATATACTGTATGTAGATTTATATATAATTATATTATATAGAAATATAAATATTTTATATATAAATAATATTTTTTTCTTAAATATTCATGCAAGTGTGTGTATTTTTATACAGTATATACAAAATAATTATACACAGTGTACCCACATATATTATGTAAACACAAACTTTTATTTTGGATGCAATTGATCGCGATTAATCGTTTGACAGCCCGATTGATGAAATTGAAAGTTTAAAAGAATATATTTTATTTCTTTTGTAACAATGTATTTGCTGTCACTTTGGATCAATGAAATGCATTCTTGCTGAATAAGAGTACTAAAGGAATCTTACTGACCCCAAGCATTTGAACAGTAGTGTAGATGTGTAGATGTCTCACCTGATAAGTCTTCCATTTTCAACATAATACTGTGCTCTGAAGTGAACAATCATTGGAGGTCCAAACTGGTCAATTCCCTGCAGTTGGTAAGAACTCTGTCAAAGTGTGCAACAACAACAAAAATTTTCTCCTAAGAACATCAAACTCTGTTTGCATGATACCTTGCTGGCTTCCCGTTTCCACTCTTTTGGACAATATTTTGACAGTTTCTGTCCCAGTTCCATATATATATGTTCATTATCTAGGAGAAAAGCACACTTAAAATACACAGAAATGCACACGCATTTAAGACTTTAATGTTTGTGTATATATGTACTGGATACTGTGGGAAAATAACAAACATCCAGTAATTAACTACAACAAAATAAACCATGACAGGGTGATTGAGACCCCAATGCAAAGTAAAAAAAAAAAAAAATGCAATAAAACTGGCAAACCATATATTATGCCAGAAATTTCAAAAATAAAGGAATAAATGGACAAAAAATTTGAGTATTTGATATTTATAGATATATATATTTATAGATATATTATATATATTTATACAAACCCCAATTCCATAAAAGTTGGGACACTGTACAAATTGTGAATAAAAACAGAATGCAATGATGTGGAAGTTTCAAATTTTAGTATTATATTTAGAATACAACATAGATCACATATCAAATGTTGAAAGTGAGACATGTTGAATTGCCATGCCAAATATTGGCTCCTTTTGGATTTCATGAGAGGTACAAATTCCAAAAAAGTTGGGACAGGTAGCAATAGAGAGGCCAGAAAAGTTAAATGTACATATAAGGAACACCTGGAGGACCAATTTACAACTTATTAGGTCAATTGGCAACATGATTGGGTATAAAAAGAGCCTCTCAGAGTGGCAGTGTCTCTCAGAAGTCAAGATGGGCAGAGGATCACCAATTCCCCAATGCTGAGGCAAAAAAATAGTGGAGGAATATCAGAAAGGAGTTTCTCAGAGAAAAATTGCAAAGAGTTTGAAGTTATCATCATCAACAGTGCATAATATCATCCAAAGATTCAGAGAATCAGGAACAATCTCTGTGCATAAGGGTCTGAATGCCCGTGATCTTCGGGCCCTTAGACGGCACTGCATCACACACAGGAATGCTACTGTAATGGAAATCACAACATGGGCTCAAGAATACTTCCAGAAACCATTATCAGTGAACACAATCCACTGTGCCATTCACCGTTGCCGGCTAAAACTCTATAGGTCAAAAAAGAAGCCATATCTAAACGGGAACCAGAAGCACAGGCGTTTTCTCTGGGCAAGGCTCATTTAAAGTGGACTCTAGCAAAGTGGAAAACTGTTCTGTGGTCAGAATCAAAAATTGAAGTTCTTTTTGGAAAACTGGGACGCCATGTCATCCGGACTAAAGTCGGACTCAGTTCAGAAGCCTGCATCTCTGATGGTATGGGGTTGCATAAGTGCGTGTGGCATGGGCAGCTTACACATCTGGAAAGGCACCATCAATGCTGAAAGGTATATCCAAGTTCTAGAACAACATATGCTCCCATCCAGACATCGTCTCTTTCAGGGAAGACCTTGTATTTTCCAACAAGACAATGCCAAACACACATACTGCATCAATTACAACATCATGGCTGCGTAGAAGAAGGATCCGGGTACTGAAATGGCCAGCCTGCAGTCCAGATCTTTCACCCATAGAAAACATTTGGCGCATCATAAAGAGGAAGATGCAACAAAGAAGACCTAAGACAGTTGAGCAGCTAGAAGCCTTTATTAGACAAGAATGGGACAACATTCCTATTCCTAAACTTGAGCAACTTGTCTCTTCCAGTCCCAGACGTTTGCAGACTGTTATTAAAAGAAGAGGGGATGCCACACAGTGGTAAAAATGGCCTTGTCCCAACTTTTTTGAGATGTGTTGATGCCATGAAATTTAAAAATCAACTTATTTTTCCCTTAAAAATATGCATTTTCTCAGTTTAAACATTTGATATGTCATCTATGTTGTATTCTAAATATAATATTGAAATTTGAAACTTCCACATCATTGCATTCTGTTTTTATTCACAATTTGTACAGTGTCCCAACTTTTATGGAATTGGGTTTGTAGATATTTATTAAATATTTGAGTCGAAATGGTATTATCATGAGAATTAAAGACAACACAAAGTGATACAATAGACCTGAAACGCTAAGCATGGCAATATCCATGAGGAAAACAGTTCATAAATCATAAGCGTGTGTGTGCGTGTGTGTGTGTGTGTGTGTGTGTGTGTGTGTGTGTGTGTGTGTGTGTGTGCGTGTGCGTGTGTCTTACTCTGAATAACACTGAGGCCAAACAGATGACAGTCCTTCAATCTAAGCAGATCACAGACCTGCACCAACAACTCCTGACACACAGTCTTAACCTGAGAGAGAAGAACAAAGAAAGTAAGAGAGATGACCTTTATTACCGAGAAAAAGGATATAGTGTGTGTTTTTAAGTTGTGGAACAGGTTTAACTTTTCAATGAAATTTTATTCATATTATTTTGATGTCGGTAATAGTACTAAAAAACAGCTTCTCAAACTCAATCAAAACATGAAATTACTCAACAAAAATAGATCTCTATTTTTACAACATTTAATAGTGATCCGGAAGAGCTCAAGATGCTTCTTGTGGGATGCAACATCAGAGCGGGACTCTAAATGACATGTTTAGAGCAGTTGTCTATCAAAAACAATCTTTGTATATGATTAAAATAAGTGCTACTTTTTATGAAATCATGGGAGAATCTGTGCTTTACGAGCAATCACCAATAGGGTGTGTGTGTCATTAGCCGCGTTTCCACTGCCGGGCTAGGGCTGGGCCAGAGCTAACAGCGAGCCGGGCCGAGCTAGTGGCCTCGGGCCTCAAGCACCGGGCTTGCGTTTCCACTGCCGGGCCAGTAGCCCCACAGCGCTGCCCCAGACCCCACCCCTAACACGCCTTTCAGGATCAAACGTCATAAAACCCAACCCATTTCAGCGGGTATTATGAATTAATTTATTTTTTAAATTAGGAAGATAGCATGTACAGTGGTGGAAATAAGTATTTGACCCCTTGCTGATTTTGCAGGTTTGCCCACTTACAAAGAATGCAACGATCTATAATTTTAATCATATGTACATTCTAACAGTGAAAGACAGAATCCAAAAGAAAATTCCAGAAAATCACATCATATGAATTTATTAAAATTGATAACCATCTAATGAGGAAAAACAAGTATTTGACCCCCTACCAAACAGCATGTTAATATTTTGTAGAAAAGCCATTATTGGCCAGCACAGATGTCAAACGCTTTTTATAGTTGGTGACAAGGTTTGTGCACATTTCGGCAGGGATGTTGGCCCACTCCTCCCTGCAGACAGCCTCCAAATCTTTCAGGTTCCGAGGTTGTCGCCTGGCAACTCGAATTTTAAGCTCCCTCCAAAGATTTTCAATTGGATTCAGGTCTGGAGACTGGCTAGGCCACTCCAGAACCTTGATGTGCTTCTTCTTCAGCCACTCTTTTGTTGCTTTGGCGGTGTGCTTAGGGTCGTTGTCGTGCTGAAACACCCATCCTCGACCCATCTCTCACTGAGGGAAGGAGATGTTGGTCCAGAATTCCACGATACATGGCCCCGTCCATCCTCCCCTCAATACGATGGAGTTGTCCCGTCCCCTTGGCTGAAAAGCACCCCCAAAGCATGATGTTGCCACCACCATGCTTGACGGTAGGGATGGTGTTCTTTGGGTTGTACTCTGTGTTCTTTGCCCTCCAAACACGACGAGTTGAGTTGAGGCCAAAAAGTTCTATTTTGGTCTCATCTGACCACATCACCTTCTTCCAGGCCTCTTCTGAGTCGTCCAGGTGGTGAATGGCGAACTTCATGCGGGCCTGTACATGTTTCTTCTTGAGCAGGATTTCAATCCATGACGGCGTAGTGTGTTACCAACCGTTTCTTTTGTAACTGTGGTCCCAGCTGCCTTCAGTTGATTCATCAGTTCCCCCCTTGTGGTTTTGGGATGATTCCTCACCGTTCGCATGATCAGGGACACCCCACGAGGCGAGATCTTGTGTGGAGGCCCAGACCGAGGGAGGTTGGCGGTGGTGTGGTGCTTCTTCCATTTCCTTATAACTGCACCGACAGTTGATCTTTTCTCTCCAAGTTGCTTTCCGATTCTCTTGTAGCCCATCCCAGCCTTGTGCAGATCGACAATCTTGTCCCTGATGTCCGTAGAAAGCTCTTTGGTCTTGCCCATGGTAGTGAAGTTGGATGCTGGTTGTTTGTGAGTTGACAGGTGTCTTTTATACAGGTAATGAAGTGAGGCAGGTGTATTTGATGTAGATAATTGGTTGGGATTGAGGCTGTGTCTTAAAGAAAGACTAACTGGCTTGTAGGAGCCAGAATACTTGCTGTTTGGTAGGGGGTCAAATACTTGTTTTTCCTCATCAGATGGTTATCAATTTTTATAAATTTATATGATGTGATTTTCTGGAATTTTCTTTGGGATTCTGTCTTTCACTGTTAGAATGTACATATGATTAAAATTGTAGATTGTTGCATTCTTTGTAAGTGGGCAAACCTGCAAAATCAGCAAGGGTTCAAATACTTATTTCCCCCACTGTATATTAACTCAACTGCCGTAGTGGCTTCAATAGTGTCCCGAGACCAGTACAGGCGATTCTCCATTTCAAGCAGCGATTTTTTGCGCGATATAACAAGTAGGGCTGCGGGCACGTTTTCAAGTTATTCATTAATCGTTAACCGAGGCCCATCGGTTAATACTCGGTGCATAGTGTGCGCGCCGCAACCTCGAGATACAGAGTAAATTTTTAATACCTTTAATAACTGATTGGACCCATGCATTTGAAACGAAATTAATTTATAGAAATAAAATGCAGCAAGTACGGAGCAGTTAAAGCCGCATTTCCATCACCCTTCAAACTGAAATTGCCAATTGAAAATAAGCAAAACGTCCATTTCACAAAAACTCTTGAGTTAGTGTCTGCAAATAATAATAATAATAATAATAACCATCATCATCATTATTGTAACATTTTATTAGGCTGCATAGCCTATGTAGAAGACGTCTTTATCCAAAAAAGGAACAGAGCACAAATAAACACAATATTTTTGACAAATATCATCCAGTGTGTGTGGAGCACGCACTGATGGCTGCGAGACGCCCATGTGATTTCATTGCATTTCTTTCAGTGGAAACAACTTAAAATACTCTTTAATTTCTGGTCATACAGAAAATAATAATACATTATTCGCAAATAAATTTATTTATAACAAGAAAACGTTGTGCTTTAACAATTAATCAAGGCGCGCTTCATGATCTCCGTGAACTGAAGCGCGAGACCTGAAACAGCCACCGCATTCGAATTTGTTCGTTTTAAATTGGACATTTAAAGCTTTAGTCTACAGGGGTTATATCCTTTGTAGATTAAAGCTTTAAATGTCCAATTTAAAACGAACAAATTCGAATCGAAAGCCAATATCTTCTATGTTTATGTAGCTTAATTTCTCTCTAAATGTGCATCCGGAGATGGAGATATGTTTTTAGCCGAAAATCATTTAGAAAACAATAGTTTATTAATAAACAATTAATGCCTCGTTATTTTATATTATTTTATTATCAGACACATTTATTATAGCCTATAAATCACCCATAAATCCCCTTTCTGTAGGCTGTGGTTACGGCTCTTCTCATTCAGCACTGCGGGAAAATATCATTTCCAGGTTCTAATTTGGCCTCAGAAAACCAGTAATATATATATTTTTTTCATATTAATTTGTCAAATATTTTAAATGTTTAAGGGGCAAAAAAATCAAACAAATATCTGAAAATTCGTCGATATGTAGCCTATATATTTTTGCGCAGATTTTGGCATAGGCCTACAGTTCAAATTAAAATGTTATGCAATTTTAAACGGTTAATCGGTTAAACATGGACACCCCTGTGCATCTTGCTTCAGATAACCTTCTATAACACCGATAAACTCCGCCTTTTACCTTGAACACGCCTCTAGCCCGAGCTGGCCCCCTCTGGCCCAAGGTATTCGACGGGCCAGAAATCCTGGCCGTTGGCCCTGAGGAAGCCCCGATCAAGCCCCGGAAGTGACAGTGGAAACGCGACTGGCCCTGGCACGCACTAGCACGGCCCGGCCCTGGCCCGGCAGTGGAAACGCGGCTATTGAGTGCATGGAATTGTACTTACACTGACTATTACATTGAGTGTTTCATCATTCGGGAGGAACACACACACACACCGGCGGTCCTGCATCGTCTTGTTATTGTGGAAAGACAGTTTGCTCATGTTTGAGAGGCTGCAGCCTGTAGATTCGTGCCCCTCACTGGAGCTCCACCCCTGAGCACCTCCCAGTCACAACGGGATCAGATAATTGAGATGCACACATAAAAAAAAAAAAAAAAAAAGATCCACACGCACGATCCTGTGACCAGAGAACTTAAACCACACAACTGTTTTAAAACAACAGTTTCTCCTGCATCAACACACAGCAGATCCACCGTCAGAATCTGAAACAGATAGAAAGACAAAAATAAATGATTTTAACAGGAGCACAACCAGAAACATCATGCATACTGGCAGGCAGCTCTCCAAATATTTCACCAAAACATCACGCAGCTATAATTTACAGGATCTTGAAGGGAGCACATAAGACGAGATAAATCTCTTTATTCACAAAACAGAAAACAAGGAAAGCTGGAGAGTTGTGTGTACATTCCACATGACAAAACTCACATTCTGTACTCTGCATTTATATCTGTGTAGAAAATATAGTGCACTACAAATGACACTTCTTTGTCATTTTATTGCTAATTTTGAGCATTAAAGCATCTTTTGTCAAGTATAATGTACTGTCAGCTAGTCATAAAGCTTATAAACATTAAAGTTACTGTCCATGATAACTGTACAAATAGAGATCCCTCTTAACACTGCTGCTATGAAATAAACGCACAGACATGTAATATTGATAAGTGTTGAAATTATTTCATTTTCTCTTTTTGTAGATTAAACAGATTCTGCATAACACAGCAAACGACATTAGATATTACTGATCTGTCAGCACTGACACTATGTGACAAGATGATGTCATCACTGTTTTCTGCAGAGCTGCTTTATAGCAGAATTGGGCTAATTTAATAATTGATGATCTTTACAATGGAACTGAACTGACTTCAGCTGAACAATGACACTTTTTTTCTTTTTAGAGCTGCATTACAGTCGAATTGAACGATGTTTGCATTATTGAATCATTATTTGACTGATCACAGTAAAAGCTTCTTTGAAACAATCTGTATGAACGCTATAAAATAAAGGTGACTTGACAAACACGAATGAGCCAAAATATTGTTATTCATCACGCCAAGTTACTTTTTTCAACAGTCTAGTTTCTAGAGTAGTTTTGCGTTTTAAGTTCTCACCTGATGTCACAAACTTAAACTCGTGTTCGGATTCAACGACTCTCTCAGTGATTTTAGATATTGGGACAGAACATCTGCCTAGACAGACACGAAACACGAGAAGACTGTCATCTCACTATCTCTGTCTCCATCAGTCTCTGTGATATGAGCACATCTCAAATTACTACTAATGTGCCATATCAAATTTAAAGGAGTATTACATGTTATTTTTAAACATTTTTCCTCAGTTTATATAAACTAACATTTGCAGAAATATACTTAAAGGATTAGTTCACTTTTAAAACAACTTTTGCTGATAATTTACTCACCCCCACGTCATCCAACAAGATGTCCATGTCTTTCTTTCTTCAGTCGAAAGGAAATTACATCAAAAACATTGCAAGATTTTTCTCCATTTAATGGACCCCAACCGTTTCAAGGTCCAAATAAGAGTTTCAGTGCAGCTTCAAAGGACTTTAAACAACACCAGACGAAGAATAAGGGTCTTATCAAGCGAAAGGATCGGTCATTTAAAAAATAAATAAAAAAGTTTAAGTTTTATAAGCACAAATGCTCGCCTTGCTCTGTTCTGTGATGCATGTTTGTGACTCTCCTGTTCATCAAAATGAACGAATCTTTTTCGAGTCATTTCGTTAATTTCCTTCGTTGAATGAACCAAATGACTTGAAGAAAGATGTATTCATTTTGATGAACGAGTTCGAACAGGAGAAAGACCTTTGAAGCTGCACTGAAACGGTCATTTGGACCTTGAACCGTTTGGTTCCCATTAAAGTGCATCATATGGAGAAAAATCCTGGAATGTTTTCATCACAAACTTTAATTTCTTTTCGACTGAAGAAAGAAAGACATGGACATCTTGGATGACATGGGGTGAGTAAATTATCAGCAAAAGTGTTTTTTTTTAAGTGAACTACTCCTCTAAGATCAAGTTGACATATGTTTGAATGCAAGCATAACGTATTAAGAATAGATTGCCTTAAACCTCACTCTATGAAATAGACCAAAAATAAAAATCAACTTAATGGAAGCCAGTTTAGTCCAGGTTTTAGTTTTACAACAGAATAAATAACTTCAAACATTACTTCAAATGTGGATTTAAAATATTTTCTTTAATAAAGTTTTGTTTTTTCCTCAAGTATGCTGTCATTATTGCCCCACTAATTTATATTATAAAACGGTTAGTTCGAATCCTTGATTCTGATTGGTCAAGAGCTGTGCATTACTCATGATAAAACACGCCAATGACCACTTCACCCAACGGTTCTATTGATCACTGCGCAACACTGCGGGTCTGTGTTGTTTTTATTTGAGCTTTCATGCATTTTACACATTGGAACGTTGTTGCTGTTCACGCTCAGGGACTATTTTTTTAAGCGGAAGGAAGACTTTTAGTGATTTTACTTCAAGAAAGTTGCACTAATACATTGTTTTTTACTTTAATATTGTGTGGCAACCGTTTTATAAAAGCAATAAGGTACTCGAGGCAAGTGCTGTATCGTGAATCGCGTAACAACGTCCTTAAAATATTCTTTGTAGTTTGTGGAACTGCATACACAACAATGACATTCTCAGCTCTCTTGGCTGGACTTTATTAAAGTTTTTTCTATTGTAATAATAAAATAAAAAAAGTATTTTAAAAAAACGGCAACATGCAAAATGGCGTAGCGAGAAGACCTTGCATGAGAGAGAGACAGAGAGAAAAGGAAAATGTGCAGAAGTCAGGAGAATTCCACCCAACATCTGCTTCTCATTCCAACAATAGAGGCCTTTGATTCTCTCTCTCTCTCACTCACTCACTCACACACACACTCTGCTGCACTTCAGATGTGTAATGTTCATATGCATACATCAGATGACAATGACGTGGATTTTGGCTTTTCATATTATGGTTACGAGTTCATAAGGGATCAACTTTAACAGTTTTCTAGAAACATTGCATGCACAGTTGAAACTAAGCAGGGCAAACGGCTCAATAATGGCCATTAAATCCTATAATATATGACGTGACTGATTAAAGTTAAATTTTGAGGCCATTTTAATCTGGCATTGCTGAGTAGGATGAAAACAGAATGGAAGAGAGGATTGCATGATTCCACAATTTGTCAGGATGTGTGACGTTATGCGTGACGTTATGTGCGGCATTTCTTTGCTGAAAAGGAAGGAGAAACTTCCTGGATTTTCTTTTTGAGACTAATAAAACCCACATATGTATAAAGGTTCCCGTCACAGACTGTTATAATTTGCTACAGTATTACGGTCTATGTTACGCCTGTCATCCCTGTCATCCTGCTTTAACAGCTCGTTTTGCCTCAAGGGATCAAATCTTACCTTATCTTAAAAAACGACTGCTGAAGTGCTGGGCTTTAGCTTTTACAAGCAGTCTTACATCATCCACTGAGCCTTTACCTCTTGGAAACAGACAGAAAACCCCGATAGCAAAGTGAAGGAAAATTTACTAAGAAACATCTAGCAAAAAACAAAGCAACTAAGCAAGCTTGGAAGAATGAGTGGTAAGGAAATGCCACCGATAGGTGGAATCCACATGTCCAGACCTGCTCAGACACGGTTGGTCCACAGTTATTTAGTGTGATTCTAATCCCAGACACATTCCCCTTTTCCCATGCACTGAACTCTTTCTTCATGCCACAGTAGAAGACACAACCAGAGGAGTAGTTGGTCTTACATCATCGGAATCTGTACACCTGTTATTAAATTCATTGTATAAAAATCATTGAGGAAAGCAGATATGTTCTACTTAAACATAACACAAAAGATACGGAAAGTCTTTGAAAAGGGAGGGTTTAAAAATCACAGTCCAAAATAATAAAGGAGTAAAAAAGGAATCAGGAGTCAGTCAATTAAACCAGTGTAAACAGTCCAACTTGTGGTCATTTGATGTTTTATGCCAACTATGATACAGCTTTAAAACTGTTATTACTTATAGGGTGAATTCAGGTTGATAATTTGGGACACTTTTTGCCATTGGGAATATGTTTTAAATATGTAATGTGTTTTGCAATAATCCAGCTTCTAAATTAAATTTATGGCAAATAAAATAAAAGTAAAACTGAACAGATAGGCTATAGAATTTTTATTTATTCATTTTTTTTTTTTTTTTACTGTGCTTTGTAACTAACTATACAAAGATTTTGTTATGCAGCCTATTTTTATAATATAACAGTAGGCCTACGCAGTAAAAAAAAAAAAAAATCATAAGAATAAAAATTAAAACTGAAAATGAATGAAGGTGATAATTAAAAATATTGTGCATATTTTATTAAGAAATTGTGGTTTAGTGTTTTATTGAAAATACTGAGAACAATTCACTAATAAAACCAAGAGATAAATTTTCCTAATTTGTTTAAGGAAACATACACAGTTTTGAGGCTTGAATTGAGGAACTGATAAAGCTGATAAAATTAAGGGGGAAAAGGCTACCTATTTATTTTTTAAGAGAATTATCTCAATTATGCGGTTTTATTTAGACACCATTGTTAGTTCCGTGCTTTGCACATGGCTGGAAATGGAGAGTAAATATTGAAATTAAGTTTTATTTAATGTGTTTTTGAGAAAAGGGAAACATCTGTTAATGTTTAATGTTCAGTTAGGTTTGACATTTGAAAGTTTCTATTATGTTAAAGTTTTGATGGTAACCATTGTGCAGAAGAGTGGGGCTTATAGTTAGGTTGTGAATAACTGCATGTATTAATACTCTGAAGCATGATGCTTTATTCATTGAGCAATAACTTTGCTAATGATAGTGCAGTAACAAGTTTGTTGCTGTGCTAGCAGCAGTCTTTTATTAATATAACTCAGTCAAATAAAAACAGATCTCATTCACTTGTGTATTTTGATGAGAATAAAGGACACTTAAATTAAACAATCATACTTGACAAAAAAATATTAAATTCATTATGTCATAGACTAAATATATTTTCATTGAATAATTATTTAATAAAAATGTAATAATTTTTATTTAGGGGATTTAACATGATTTCTTCAGGTAGATTCCATGAAAGAAATCAAGCCTTAACTACTCAAAACAATTATGGTAACAATTACACAATATTTTTTAAGTAAACCGCAGTATAAAAAAAATACAGGGTAGTAAAATGTATCTGATTCCATACTGTAATATCTTTGTCTAGATCAACCGTGGAGGGAGTAATGCGTATAGATGACTTTCAATATGACCTAATTTCAGGTTAAACCATTTTAAACCACACCTGTCAGAATAATTGCTGAAAAAAGATCAGAGTAATTTTGTGTGTGTGTGTGTGTGTGTGTGTGTGTGTGTCTTTGAGCATTAAGAGGTTTTTAATTAAAACTTTAAAAGACAAAATAAAAGACTACGTTACTTAGTCCTAATAAAAATCTCAATCTATTTCATGTAGCCTACCGTTTTCTTTTTTAAAGAAATTAATACTACTTTTACTCAGCAAGGATGTATTAAATTGATAAAAAGTGACAAAGACAAACAAGATAATGTTACAAAATGTTAAACATTATTAAATAAATGTCGTTGTTTTTAACTCTATTCATCAAATAATCCTGACAAAATGTATCTCAGTCTCCACAAAAATGTTAAGCAGCAACTGTTTTCAATGTTGATAATAATGTTTTATTATTCAGCATATTAGAATGATTTCAGAAGGATCTTGTGAAACTTACTGGAAATTGGGGGATAAAAATTCATCTTTGCCATCTCAATAACAAATGACCTTTTAGAAGATTTAGATTATCACAAAAGCTTTAGGCTATGTTTTCAGGTTGTTTTTAAGCCACCCACACTTCAGTGCTGTGTGATAAAGTGATTCTAAGGCTATGTTTACACGGAAACGATTCTGACGAGAAAACGCAACAGTGGCGTTGCGTTTCCCTTTTTATTCTGTGTTTAGACGAGCGTTTTGGGTGGGAAATCCGTGTGCATATGGTGACGCAAAAGTGTGTGAAACTCAATGTAGTATGCACTCCAGGCGGTTAAGTGGCGATGTGGAGCACTGCCACACAACAACACCAAGTCCGCGCGCCTGCGTACAACCTTCACTGTCAACCAGACTTTTGCATTTTTACCCTTTACACGGGAACGCGGCGGTGAAGCGTTTTTAAGCTTTCCACTGTTAAAGGAGGGTGGTTTCACTTTTTTGCGTTTTTAAGCCCCAAAAACGCTGTCGCCATGTAAACGAAAGTGCTTCTCTTGAAAACAGGGCCTAAGTATATGGATCATCAGATTACTTAGACTTAAAAACATCTTTAAAAGTTTAAAAGTTAATGTATCCAGATTCCAGACTGTTAAACACAAAAGCGGCGGGCTGAATCTGGATAGGCACCAAAACAGTACCTTTAAAAAGGCACACTTTGAAGGAATTTCATTTTTTGTCAAAAAGCGACTCCTAGAGTCGCTGTGGAGTACTTATATTTAATGTTACTGTCGTAACGCAGAGCGTCTTTGCACTCACAGCCTGATACCTCTTTGAAGCTGTTATATTAAGGTACACATCTTGCATAGTGTGCCTTTAAATAAGAGATCTAGCGCTAAAATGTGTTTTTGAACTCAAGCTGAGCGCTCGTGTCCGCTGCTATCAGTGTTATGGATACAGTCTACTCTTGTGGCAGCGTGCGCGCAGTCTTCACTCAGACGCACTCTTCAATCTATAGCCGTTGTGGAGACTCTCTATTCTATCCGGTGAAAACACAAAATAAAATGCACACAAACGTGTCCCTGCTTGATAAAGACTGTAACCACTGATGAACATATTCAGTTTTGATGAGAGAGAAAAAACAGACTGTACCTGTAACCTCTGACACGCTTGATAAAAGATTTACCACTAGAACATTAAAAAACTCAAACAAAAAATCCAGATTGATGCATTCATTAACGGGTTGAGCGGAGAGGCTCATTCTCTTTTTCTTTTCCTAGTCTCTTCCGACTGCGTTTTCTTTGCTTTTTCCATCGTCGAGCATCACGTCTGAAATGTGCGCAAGTGTCTTCGTGCTTCATATGTTGTGGTTGATGTGTGTGACGTTGTTGCCGTAAAGCATGTCGTGATTCTCGCAAGATTTGTCGGGGACGCTGCTGGTCCCCCCCAAGCTTTACTACCAGGATGATTCGCCCAACTATGAGTTTATTTACCACCGAAATGACTTTGAAGCTGTTATATTAAAAAGTAGGTAGAATTCTTGCATAGGCACTGAATCTAAAGAATTGTATAATTTTGTATACAGCCTCTTCACTGTTAAACATTTTTCAACAGATACAAATTCTATTCAAGCTCATTAATAATATTAAATGAGTCTTTACACATGAGACTAATGTGTAACAATGCCTCCATACATTCAATAAAGCTTTTAGACAACAGACTCTGACACAAGGATGATGTTAACACAGCTGTTGGAGAGGCAGGGCAACACAAAGAACTACATACACACCACATTAAAAGGACTAGGATGCTGCACATGCAATAACAACAAACCTACAAACAAAAGCAGTGTCAGCTTAACCCATCCAAGCGAGCCGGGACACTAATCCATCTTAACCACTCCTACACTGCAACTGAGACAGCCAATCAAAGTGCATGCTTTCTTTAAAAAGTGCATGCTTTAAAAAAGAAAAAAGTCAGGTCAGGTGGTGGGAGATAGGCCTACAGTTTCTTTAATCTCAATCTTGACAACCTTTTTTAGAAAGAAAAAAAAAAGTTAACCTGGATTTTAATGTCTTTCTCCACAGCACTATTTAGGTGGCCTATCTAGATTCAACCTGGCTGCAAGCTTTAAGTTCAGGGCCATAATAACCACTATAGACAGTAAATGGGGACAAGTCCCACCAATAATTAGAAATGGCCAAATTGTTCACAGAAGACGACTGTGATTTCCAAAACGTTTTATGCTCTATGATCTTCCAGTGCTGTTTCAGCTGTGTGCTCCTGTTCTAAGGCTTATGGTAAATTAAGACCTGTCAACCTGAGCTCCTGGGGCCGGTTGCATAAACTGCTTAGACTAGTCTTAAAAGTTAGTCATCTCATTTTTTTTTTCCTTCAAGACTGGTGCTTACTTTATAAAGTCAGTTACATAAAAAGGTAGATCGGTCTCATTTGAATCAGAAAGTAAGACTGGTTACCTCCTTACTAATTTCTAGTGGTCAAATTAGTTCTTAGGCAGTGTGTCCACCACAGCACTGTTAGCCAGGTGAAAACGCTAGAAGCTGTGGGCGCTTGAGAACGTTTTGGCAGCGCAGCGTTTTTTCCGTTGAGACGTTTCGTTGCTATGATACAGAATATCCGCAGCACAGTTTACTTTTAACTGATTTTGCAGATAATTTGTTTCATAATAAAAAAACATTTTTTTATCCATGTTGTTAGTTAGGTTAGCTCTGCTGGTTGATATCATTGTACAGAAAGAATGTTGTGACGGTTGGTCGGTGTGGTATTAGTGCCGCCCTGTGCACTGTGATTGGACGGCTGGGTAAAAAGTGACCGTGATGAGAGCTGCGTTTTATCCAAAGTTGAACATTTTTCAACTCTCGGCAACCAGTAAAAAACGCTGTGCGCTCAGCACTTCAGCGTGGAAAAAAAAAAACGCTCAGCACTTAGTTACGCTCATGGCGTTTAAAAAACGGGGCGCTCCCATAAACAATTGAAAACATGCGCCAGGCGTGTGGAAAAACGCTTTAGTGGACACACGGCCTTATGAGTCTCTTAACATAGCCTAGTGGCTAAGTTTATGCAACTGCAGATCACGCTCCAGCTGTAAAACAGTGTCTGATTGGTCTCTACTCTCTATACGCCCAAGTTTCCATTGGTTGAACTTTTAAATGACGGTGGAAATCACTGATCCCAGAAGCCCTATAGCTTTAGCTTTAGCATGTTTGGTCTCATTTGAGACCAGCTGCTCTAAATAAAGATGTCAAGATATGTGATCTACTTATGGTTTACTAATGTTTCGAAGTTACAAACCAAAATGTGCCACCAAAAAAAAAAAAAAAAAAAATGCACGTGTGGTGGCAGCGCTTTTTCATTCAAATGCTTACTTGGTATAGTGTGGTCCCTTTTTCACGCTATGAAAATAGAGCACATCTAATATATCTGCAAATTGCTCTTAAGTGATGGTCATATTCATATCCACTGTAAAACCAAGCTTCTAAACTTTAAAATGACACCTATTTTGTGTTGATTAAGTAAGGTTGTTGAGTAAAGATAACTTATTAGCGCCCCCACTTCGGATTTAGGAGGTTAAGGTTAACAATTACAGTTTTTCTCGATTGTTTACACACATTTTCTGAAAGAATCCCTCATATTCTCAGAACTCTACACACAAATCTAAAAACACTCACACACTTGGCAAAACCCCCCAATTCTCCTGCAAAATTAAACTTTACATTCAAAACAATGTTATTTCTTCTCAAAATGGTATTTTGTTTTCAAATGACACACACAAACCATCATATGAATAGACATTTATAAGAACCAGTTGAACACTGATGTGCTCAATGTAAAACACTATGATCAATGGAAAACACTTCTTCTCCATTCATCATAATGACTTGGGCCTTTTTTTGTTCAGTGTTACTTACTACAGACATTACATACATAAGTGTGTTGTAAAATATTTGAGAATATTGTTTTTATACCCAGAACATACAAATACACGGTAACAAATATATTTTATTTTTCCCACAAAATCAATGGGAGATAGATCCCACATTTTGTACACCCCAACCAACACAAAGTTGCACATACAGTGGCCCACATACAAAACAACAGAATTTTTTATGTTATGTTACAGTAAAAAAAGAAATAAAAAAATATCTATGCTGCATTCTCTCTTTGGTTTTGGTATTTTATGCTAAAGCTCTGATTGCTAATTGTAAAACTGTGTGACGGGTGTTTGCCCATGTGACGAGTCAGTGTGAATATTTGAATGGTAGTGTGTTCCTCGTGAAAACAAGAGATTTTCTGCATGAAAATTGTGCCAAATGCAGAGAATTGTGTGTAGTGTTTTGAAAAACGTGTGTTTTAGAACTGCAATTCGAGTGTAAAGCAGGAATTGTGCTTGTAGTTCAGCAGAATTGGTTCAGGGGGTTGGTCAATGAGTTACATGTTGTGGTCATTGTGTCTCAAGTACCAGAAAATGTGTGTAAACAATCGAGAAAAACTGTAATTGATGTTTAATTTGAACTACGATCGATTATGAATTTATTGTAGGCCTACATTGAAATCCCCAATTCCCTAGTTTCAGTTTGCTAGTATATTTTTTATTTAGGCCTATTTATTTTGTTTGTGTTCAGACCTCTGAGTTTTCATTCGATGTCAAAGCAACTTGTCCGTCGACCTGATTATGTTTACACTGATATTTCAGTTTGCTGTATTTATTTTGTTTGTTTAGAAGTAATATTTATGTCCTACATTTGGAAAATATCATTAAATTACGTTTTTAATGATGCGGTTAATTATTATAGATTATTTATTTTGTGTACATTCTGATCTCAGAAAAGTTTGTGCAACGTTTGCTGGCGTGACTGCTTTATGCACGCACTGTAGTGCTTAATTTATATTTTTAAATACTCATTATTATGGTTTAGTATTTTGCCCCCGACTACTCAACTAATGGCTAAAATGAACGACTAACAGTCGACTAGGAAAATCTTAGCCTACCATTTACATGATTCATAACTGAATGCGACAAGACAAGGAATGTTTTGCAATTTCAACATAGACATAAGAGTAAATGCATGCATATTTTAAAATAATATATGATCCGCAAATAGATTAAATTGATTACTTCATAATTAGACCTAGAATTTAATTTACCATTCTTATTTCTTTTACTCTATTCCCTTAAATCCCTTTCAATCCAAATTGTTTAATTCCATTAAATGAAAAGACCAATTATTTTGTTGAAATTCTTCTATTTACGCATATCCGAGTGAAACGGCTTCTCAAACAAGAATAAATGTAGGGCTTGATTTTGTCCATTTGCAACTAAGTGGATAGGTCAGGTCGCTATTGCTGCGACATCATGTGATTGACAGGTTTTCCCGCCCTCGTACCAGTAACACCTCAGAGAAAATATTAGATGTCACTTGTAACTTAAGATTGTTAATGATCATTTAAAATAAATATTCCTTTAAAATGTTTGAATTGTCCATTTTGATTTCATGGTGACCAAGTATTTTTAGAAACATTTCCAAGTCAATGTAATCAGATGAGCCATTTTCTCCAGAATCACGTAATCACACAGCGTTTATACACAACAGACAAGTTACACCAGAGAAGGCAGAGGAATCTTTAATCTCTGGGGAGAATTCTTTTTTTGAACATCTATTCTAGCTGCCTTCTGGCAAATACGACAAACACACCCACAAACACACGCACAAATAAAGGGCAGCTCAGCAAAGAAAACATCCTGAGGTTAAAAAAAAGGAAAGGAAAAGAAACAAAGGAGAGCAGAAAATACTTCCTGTCAACAAACCACCACAAACAAACACACAAGGCACATTTAACATTATGCCCAGCAAAACTAGACATCATTATTCTTCAGGGCATGGCATGAGAACACACACAGGATGTGACTACATACCGACTCAGAAAAACCCGCATCTAACTAAACACACTGACGAATCTTAAATGACTAAGTTTGGCTGGCAGGATGGAATCCTAATCTAGGTAAAATCACAAACAATTTGAGATTCAAATGACAAAAAAAATTATCATAACTTGAGTGAATTTTGAGTGATCATTGAATACTTAAACCGCTTTAGTCCAGAGATTAAAGAAGCAAAACTAAACTATAGGCCAAGTCAAATATACAATCGATCAACAGCTTAAAATTTATTTAATCTCTCAATTAGTTATTGTCAAGGAGCCAATGGAACCGATCCCCTGGTGGTAAACAAAATGACTGCCGTTTCAGAGGTCTACAGTTCAACCTTACAAACCCATCAATGTGTAAAGCGCATTAAAGATTTTTAGTGCTTATAGAAAATCATTGTAACACAAGAGAGGATAAACGTGAGACCCTTAAATGCCGGTTGGTGTAAAGTTGCACTGGGCTAATATTAAACCCACCCTGACCACAAAGAGGAAATTGTGAACATTCCTGAATCCAGAAGAGACGAGGAGAGAGATTGGGAAAATAAGAATTAACTTTTCCGATTCATGTCCTAATGTGATGCATCACTTCCTGATTGTTCGGGGTCCCCATGTTGTACATGTAAAATTCTAACAATTAGCCTAAGTGATTGCACTTCTATTTATTTTGGGATCAATTTGAACACACTTTTTAAAAAATACAATAAATAATAAAATAGGCCAGTATAAAAATAAAATGACTTCTTACAATGTATACCAATCACAAAAAATGCCTTCATGTATTCATGTTTAATATGTGAAATGTTTGAATTACCAAACTTAAATGTTAAAGACATTTTCTGAAACATTAAAATTCTCGCAAAACTCAATAGCCAATATTTTAATATTAAGAATGTTTCTGAGACATAAAACATTTATCTGGGTCTCAGATCCCATACAGAAGTAGGCATGCCTATGATGCTCCAAAATGCAGTCTAGGTGGGCAGCACATAAGGTTTTGAGACACAGCCAAGGGTACTTATAACAGCAGACCCTAACTTGGCCAAACTCCACATTACCTCGTTGAACTGACTGGGTGCTATAAACCAACCCAAGTACCAACACATTAACGTTACTCTAAAAATAGCCAGTGGATGCCATATTATAGTCTAGAAGTAGATTGATTTGAGCATTAGAAAGCTCTTACAAAAATGAAATGGTAATCATAGTTTGCCTCAAAATACTACAAACGATATCAACTAACGTTACCCTAGTGAAACAATGCTTTTAGAAATTGTGTCACTTTGTTGTGAAACATATTAGAAAGCAGTGGCTAATGCCAAGTCACCACAGTAATTACATTAACTGTAACGTTAGTAGCTGGCTTCTTGGTGTACACTATGGTTCGTTACCATAGTAAATTTACAAAGAGTGCAAACACACTGCTGTGTTTTGGTAAAGCTCCACCGTGACCGAATCTAGTGCGCGCGCATGTGTGCGTGAGTGTGCGTGATTTTGCGGGCCAGCGCTGCCACGTAGAATAAGTTGTTTGGGAAATGCAAGGAGACTAAACCCTCTGTACATCCTGACCGCCATACAGTTGAAATAATAAAGTTAAAATAACAAAACTCACCTTTTTGGTGGCGTTAGTTCTGCGTATTCCCAAAGTATTCCCAAACACACCTTCTTCCATGTAACTCTTGCTTTGACTCCTCAACCGCGCTCGCTAGTCTAGCACATAATCCCGAGCTGCGAACTCAACCCCATCGGGCTCCCCAACACTCACAAATCAAATATACATGTGGAGGGAATTTCCCAACCGTGTGTAGGAGGGGTGACAAACACAAAAGGAATCGGCCGGAAACGCTTCTGTTACACGGCGTCTCTTTCCCTCAATTTTTAAAAGCAACGCAGTGGTTGTGAAATCTTTGTGCGATTGAGGTGTTTACATTTAACCTAGCGTGTACGAAAGAACACCCCTCTGCAGCTTACGTTGGTAGCGTCCAAGGCTGCTCAACATACCTTTCCCTCTGCTTTCCCTCAGCCTGCAGAGGAGAGCCAATGAATCCTGATCCTAAAGCGAGGGCTAACTTTATGAATATTAATGAGGTGATGTAGACGTTGCTTAGTAACCCTCCCGGAGCGTCCAGTTACGTATTCATTTAATATTAATGAACCAAGCCTTCTCCATGAAACGATTTGTGTTGTGCAGCCAATCACGTAGGCGTATTAGGCAAACGTCACGTTAGGTGATTAATATTCCTGAACTCGACGCATGCTGAGAAGATAGCCATAACTAGTTTGACCAACTAGCTAGCAGTTAGTTGGGGTAATCAGTCTGACTTTTGGATATTCAATTAGATGAAATACGTTTTACATAACTGACTTAAAAAGTTACAAATAAAGGGATAATTCACCCAAAAATGGAAATTTTGTCATTTACTCGCCCTCAAGTTATTCCCAACCTGTAAAAGTTTCTTTCTTTTGTTGAACACAAAAAAAGATATTTTAAAGAACGTTGGTGACCAGAGAGTTGTCGGTCGGTAGACATTGACTTCCATAGCATAATATTTTTTAACATTCTTTAAAATAACTTCTTTACCTGAGGGTGAGAGTGGACTGGCATAACCTTGCCAAATCATTTACATAGGTCACTTGCCAAGTACTGTTTGGGAAATTAGGAAAGACTTCATTTTCTGCATTTTATTTTTCCCAACTTTGTCATCGCTTGATGTGTGTGTTTCTATATATATATATATATATAATTAAAATGTCTAAAACTTAAATATAAACTTAAAAAAAAATAATAAATATGCCACTGAATTTTGTCAATGTTTGAAGATTATGGTGAATTGTGTTTGGGCATTAGGGATTGGGTTTTAGTCTCACTCTTAAGTTTTCGGGTTAGCATTGCAGAGTTTATTGTTTACATATAATACACCTTTTCTAAGTGTGAAGGGGTGAAGGGGAAACTAAAGGGGAGAACAAATGGAGACTGTTTCAGGTCATGACCCTGTGTGAGGTTCTCAAGAGTATGCGAACACACAAACTCACTGGTGTGTGTGTGTGTGTGTGTGTGTGTGTTTATTGGCTATGTGAATGTTAGGACTCAAACATGTTGTTATGAGATTCCTCATGATGAGTCCTTGATGTTAACCATCACACAGTACAGTGCACTCGGGCACTTAAAAAACAATAACGGCATCAGAGGAGAATGAGAAGAGATGAATGACTGCATTCAGACATGAAAGAACCTAATTCTTTGTTTAAGCTTTCAAAGAATCATGTTTTTTGTTAATTGAAGCTAAAAATAAGTTATATTTAAAAATTTGAATGTTGCATTGGAAACTAACTGAAATATGTTAGAAGTAATTACTAAAACTAAAATAAACTAAAGTTAAATAGAAATGTTGAAATGACAAAATCTATAATGAAAATACTAAAACATCTCAAATGAAATTGAAAACTTAAAATATAAAATTAAAGATAATTAATATTATTAATGACAACTATTATTTTTCAGGATAAAGTATTAACTCATCAGAATAAGTCAGAGAAATTGATTACTGCACCTTTAAAAACAGAAATGTTCTGCCCATGCTTTTGCTAAAGAGTTTATATTATTTTTTCTGTGCAAATGTGTGTGTTAGCTGTGTTTGAAATTGGTGTGCACAGTTTTGGGTGAGTGAATGTCTGGTTGTAGATATAATTCCAGTGGTTTTGTGTAATGTAAACAAACATTTTCTAGTATCCTGCACACATTCAATAGTTACCAGGTCAGCTGCCTTTACAAGTTCAAGACAGGAGATTCATTAGATATAATTGGATATAACTTTGCACAGAGGTAAATAACTGATTTTTTTTTTTTTCATGCTAATCTCATGTAAACATGGCTAAATGAACTGCTATATTTGCTCCATTTGTAGTGGATTGCTGCAAACATGATTTTTGATTGTTTAAACAGAGGCATATTACAAAAATATTTGTCTTTAACTTACATAACCAAAAATATCCGTTATAGATAGTAATTTGATAGGAAGGACGTGAGGCAGCTACCGTCCATCATCACTTTCATAAACCAGATTGATCATGTTCTGATGTTAAAAGTTCTTGTGTCATGATTTTTGAATTATATCCTATACAAAATTTGGCCTGCATGAGAAACATTTTTTTTTAATCAGGTATTTTTAGTGGGGGTGTTGTAGTTTATTTTGCAGGAGGAAATGGAGAAGATTTAAGTAAATATTTGGTCCTGTTTGGGTTTCTGAGCGCAGTCCAGAGTCCAGAGACATTACAGTTTCACTGAAGACAAAACACACTGTATTTACACGTGAAGGTCAAAGACCTGCTACAGCTGCTTAGTTTTGGTCATGTGGTCTACAACTTTTTGTCAATTAACATAGACTAACAATCTAAATGGATTTGTCTCCAGTTTAAAATGGTTTGTGTGTGTAGTGTCATTAATGTAGCCTACATATAAATGTTCCTATTTCCACCATACCTCTGTCTGTGCAGGTATAAAGCTAGTTTCGTAATTTCTTCTCTGTAATAGGCCAATCCTAAATCCTTTAAGTCGCTGTTGTTGGTAAAGATCAAGCAGATCAACTTTTTTGTAATACTCAAAACAGCATATTTATGCCGTCCCTAACCTGCTTAAAGACGCCTGTGACTGTCTGAGTAAGATTAAATGCTGTGTGTGTGTGTGTGTGTGTGTGTGTGACCTGATTTCCTGTGTGTTTGTATCATCCCTGATGAGCTGGATAAAAACAGGTATCTTTAAGGAGATCACGGACACAAATGATTGAAAAAAAACTTTACTTACAATTAATAATGAATATAAAGGCATATATCAATAATAATATCAATAATTATATCAAATATAATATCAATAATATAATATCAAATATAATATCAATAATTTTCTCAGCAATGGTAATAATAACTAGGTTTTTGCATTTTCTCAACCCATGAGTAAGAGTGTTGTGGGTGATCGGTTCACCCAAGTATGAATAATGATGTTATTTTATTATAATAGCTGCTATTTTAGTTCTAGCACTGAAAAACTGCATGATCTGTTTTAAACACATCTTTATTTACACTGTAGAGATAATCATCTGAAATATTTTAACTGGAAAAGCCTCTAGGCCTACCAGCAGCTGAGAAATTGAGTGATTTTCTTACCCAAATAATAATAAAAGCATGAAATTCTGACTTATTACATGCATTTCATCATACAAGACGCAAAAGACCACAGAGAGGTCTTAAAAGAGAGAGACATGAAACTGGGATGACAAAACGAGAACACGTTTTTGCAATATTTCCAATACATTTCAGCAGACCAAAAACTGCCGACAATATGAGCTGTGGAAAATTATAGCTTTTTACAGTGAATGCCATTGTAAACACAGTGAGTCTGTCCCTCACAGCCTCGATTTCAAACCTGGTGCTAACTATAATCTCTGTTGTAGCTCAGGGGTTCTCACCTCTTGCCCTCAAGGTCCACTTTCCTGCAGAGTTTTGCTCCAGCCCTATCAAACACACCAGACCAAGCTAATTAAGGTCAACCTTTGGTCAGAGTTGGAGCTAAATTCTGCAGGAAAGAAAACCTCGGGGGGCCCTAGTCTACCATCCACCTTCATTTTTAATGCACAATCAAAGACCATAGAAAAAACTTAAAGGGACTTTGGCACAATTAAGCTATAATTGTGGATGTGCAAAACTTAAAATTTTTCAGGCCAGACAACATCATCATCAGTCAAGGGCTGCGACTTCACTTTTTAATTGACAATATCCTGGCCGGGCCCGGACTACTGTTGTCAGTGACATAAGTATTTGAAATGAACATTTATGTCTAGTGACATATCAGGGAAAATTTATGATTAATTGAAATAAATTTCTTGCATACAGCTCCTTTAATAATTTTAATAAATATAATCATTTACACTCTTTTAGTGCATACCGTTTAATGTGCAACAACACTGAGTTGCTAATAGTATCTGCCACTTTTTAAGTATAAATATTATAAGTATAAAACTACTATTTACACTTACTGCAAATATATATAAAATACTACTATTTATACATTGTGTAATCTATCGCTATTTGTAATTAGTGTAAATAGCGTATATCACTGCTAAAATGCTGCTATTTGTCCAATGAACCTTCAGCTTTATGAAAGGTGTATGGGATGACACAGCATGCTGATACACACTGGTGCTGCTCTCTCCCCCAGTGGTTCCATTCTCAGGAACAACAGTGAAACCAGCATTGTTTTCTCTCAAACAATCAAGACTTTTAGAGCCTACAACAGTTTACTCATTCATGAACAGCCTCAGTGTACAACACTTCTCATGTTTAGTGTTGGTCAGTGCTTGACCTTCCAGTATCCCAAAAGCCCTATCAGCAATGTGAAGGCAAAGTCATGTCCTTAGCGCCACCGTGACACAGCTGATTTGACCAAACAAGACCAGGGGGCAATTACATAAAGTGCTTAGAGTCTTAAAGTTAGTCATATATATATTTTTTTTCTTCAAGACTAACTTTTTTAAGTCAGTTACATAAAAAGGTAGATTAGTCTAATTTGAATCAGAAAAGTAAGAGTGATTACCTCTTGACTAACTTCTAGTTGCCAAAATTGGTTCTTAAGACAGTCTTAAAGCAGAACTCCGGTGCAAAATGAACCATACATAGTAAACCGTTCTCTGAGATTTGTTTTCATGATAATCGAATGTAAAGAGTTTTATCTCTAAAAACTGTTTAGCGTAATGCACTGAGGGCTAAGTAAAAAGAAATCACTACTAACAAGGCTCAAAATAGCCCCACACTAACAATCTAACACTTTACAACAAGGTTCCATTTGTAGTTAACTCTTTAGAAGTATTTTTCTAATGTGTCTTATTAATTAGTTGACGTTAATTTCAACATTTACTAATACATTATTATCTGTTGTTAGCATGAACTAACAATTAACAATTGTATTTTTATTAACAAAGATTAATAAAAATTGTAACAGATTGATTGCTCATTAATAGGACTTTATTGTAAAGTGTTACCATATTAAGTTAAACCTGGTTTAGTGAAAATACTGTTAAAAAGTTTTCGTTTAACAGATTAATAATCTATTCAGTCAGAATAATCCATTTTAAAAAAATCATAACACAGCTTTTAATGCCTCTGAGCTCAGACTGTACTGTATCCGGGCAGGGCAAAAAGATAAATACATCCAGATGTTCTTGCCGTTTGTAACTGGAGACCGCCGGACCTTTAGCAGATCATTCAGGCGCATAACATACAGGTCCAAAACTCAAACTTTAACCTTCACAGCTTTATATTTGCAGGATGAATTTGCTTAAGTTCTTTTGACAACATAGGCTCTGGACAACACTAGCCTTCTAGTGTTTAGTAGGCTATGCTTGTTTCTGCCATAGAAAAAAAAAAACATTTTAAAAGGTAATTACTTTCATCACGCAATTGCCAGTTTACATCTTATCTAGGCCTAAACTCCCAATTAGGCTATACTTTTTTTTTATATAAAAAAATCTTTTTTTTCCAGACTTGCAATTTTTACAACTGGCAATTTGAACAGAAACAAGCCTTTTTTCAAAAAGGCTTGAAAAAAGTGATAGAGCGCCACTCATGTGATATGTAAAACAACCAACACTGTAAATGATTTCTGTTGTTTTCACAGGATTATACTGTTTTTCTCAACAGTTTCTTACTGTATAATCTATGTACAGTAAGTTACAGTAGATTTAGTTGTTTTGACAGTATTAAATTGTTTTTTCAACAGTTATGTACTGTGCACACAGTTGACAGTATGTTACTGTAGAATTGCAATGCATTCTGGGAAATTATCGGTTACTGTTAATCTAAATACAGTGCAATTGACCGCGAAAAACACCACACACAGTTCCACGGGTAAAATTGCTAGCCTACTAATGTTATTCTTACATTTAAAATAAAAATGTAGCACTGGTTGACCATTAACAGTCATAATTTATGACATAATTTATGTCAGTGGGGTGTGCATGAGAGCATATTTGACTTTGGAAGTTTCTCTGTCGTGTCAGTGGTGCTGCTGTCTTTTCTGCCGACCTGCAACTTCTTCATCTGGTAAGTAATAATTCTTATAATGTGTATGCAAACGGATTCTAGCTAATAATAACTTTAAAGTTATTTAGAATAGCTGACCACGATTTCTATATTCAATTTAATATATTCTAGACATTTTAATATAATATGATAGGCTACTCTTCAATGTAGCCATTTGGGATGTTACTGTAAATTCAAATACATTAGTACGAAATGACCGCGAAAAATAACCACAACAAGCTGCCATTTTATGAAGAACTCTTCAGTTCCCTTCCCTCTGTAAGAACACGCAGGCCGTGCATCGCGTCGCTGTCGGTCGGCAACGTTTTCGCCATACATCTGGTTAGTAATTCATATTTTTATGCAAACCATAGAGTTAACAGATTACCGTTAGAAAGAAGTGGCCGCGGAATGTTCGATAACGTCTGTATAAGTCAGACGCGGATTTCTTTTATGTTGATAGCCTTACTTGATTAAATGTGATTTTATTAACATATATTTCATATGTAACCTCTTATACGGTCAAAATGGTCTAATCATTTTGTTATTATTTACCACGTTAAGTCGGTGGAAGCGCCTGCACGTTCATTATTTTATGACTTACAGGGGTTAGGAATTGATAATCGATAAATGTATCCTGAAATCGGACATCCAAGGTTAGGATTCGGATTTATTGTTATAAAATTAAAGTGCCGATTCCTCTTATTGATTTTTTCACGCTTATTTTCGTGTAAATCCTGACCTGGCGTTCTGCCATTATAACGTTACCTCAGTGATAAAGTTGGACCGCGGAAAGCGCCCAAGGTGTATTTTTGTCCAAAATACAAAGCTATGTGTGACATTTACAGTATTTGTTGTGGTCTTTGTTAATCTTTGGTTATCATTAACGACACATACACGAGGGAGTTAGCCTGGTGTTGAACACTTTACTAGCGAACTTAGAATCAACAACAACAAAATAACCCCGGGTCATACCAACTACACAAACTGCCTGGGGGTGTTCCGGTAGCAACCATTCACTGCATATACTACAGTATTGTCGGCTATAATATCATTTTTTTTTTTTTTTTTTTTTTTACTATGTGTAAACTGACATGTACTCATTTGAAGGGAACGATGCCTTGTCAATCTTTTTTTAAGTCATGTAACTTAGTATCACACAAGCAAGATTTAGCCTACGTTTTCACGTGATCATAAATAATTGATTTTAAACAACAGTCCAACAAACAAGATTTTAGTATTAAGTGAATTA
This sequence comes from Pimephales promelas, assembly GCF_016745375.1. Next base: position 4,421,718 of record NW_024121766.1, on the reverse strand, counting down.
CACTTTAGACATCATTTTGTCTGTTTTTGCTGTTTAGCCAAAACAACAACAAAAACGTACTATATTTTAACTGTCTTGTCTGTTCTCCTTTTCCACAGGTGTGAGCTGTGCATGTTAAGAAGACCCCTATCCATCTTGACGACCGATGAATTGTAAATCTAATCTAATTTAATTATTCTATTTATCTAACTACTACTACTATACCTTGGTCCAGTACTGACCCACTGAGAACATTTTAAACGGATTTTTATCCATCTGTGAATTTTGTCTATCTGCAAGTTGTTTAGAATTGTTGTGTGAAAATAAACGTTACAGTACAGTTTAAGGTTTAATTGCATAAAAGCTTGGATAGAAAACTTCCTATTGCAAAAGTTAGAACATAAGTCTGCATATAAATAATTATTGATACCGTAATGCAAGTTTTTCATGGCACATGTGCATGATGAGGTTGTTTTGTGTTTATTTTTTTTTTTTTAAAGGACACTGGATAACTTGTCATTTTGTTATACTCATCTGGATTGGTGGTTTACTCGTCAAAGCTTTTATAGTTTATACGTTTATATGTGTCTCCCAGCCCTGCAAATCTGGTCCCTTAGATAGAAAGCAGCCAAAAACCCTTTAAAATCAGCAACTGACCAGTTAGACAGTCTATCTCAAACCAATAGACAATCTTAGACTAGTTTAAGCTGTTTTACCCCAGCAGGGAGTGGGTGGATGAGTTGTTATGAACTATCTTTCTAATAGATTGATCAGATAGCACCCCTTTAATCTTTTCTATTTTACCTGTTCATGATAATTTTTGCATGTATTTATGCATAATTGTTCATGATTGTCATGCATGATTTTTATTGTATTATATTACATTTTTATTATTAATGTATTTAATTGTATTAATGTATTTAAATGTATATTATGTAAATGTACTAATGTGTTTGAAAATACACAATAAACCTTGTGCAGTTAAAGCTTCAATTGTTCTTTTTTCTATTTCCCATTAACAGTTAAAATAATATTTCTACAGATTTTCTACAGGTTACACAGTAGCACTATAAAATAAATACAATAACATTTCATACTATACAGTATTATTAAAAATTAACAGTGTAATTCTGTACTTCAATATGGTAAGAAATTACAGTAAAATAATGTTATTTAATTTGCAGTATGCTTAACAGTACTGTAGTTAGTGTTACGGTAATTTTACTGTTAAATGAAATACAGCAAGTACTGGATAATTGTTGCCAGTAAGTTACTGTTAATTTGACAAGAAATTTTTTACAGTGAATGTAATAAAACTTTATCAGATTCATGTTCATCTGTTATAAGCACATGCAGGGTTGAAAATTCCTACAACAACACATGTATAAGTCTTTCATGCATTACAAAATATCTTTGTTTGTCTAGTGTGTGTGTGTGTGTGTGTGTGTAATCACATGTTCCCTAGCAGCGCATACCAGCGCATAGGCTACAATGCCGCAGTCAGAAAGAAAATCACTGCATTTTTAGTAGTTCTTTTATTTCAAACTGTATGTTTGTATATTTGAGAGTGTGTGTGTATTGTGAGGCCTCCTCAGGAAATGGGTTTGGGTGGAGTTGTAATATGGGGTTGGAGAGACAGAAAAGTTTTAAATTAGGCAGCCAAAAGCACAATGTCTCTATTGCTCCTTAGCGGTAAACAGTCTGTATAGAGAGGAACCACATTAAGGCATAAAATGGGTCATTAAGTTATAACTTTATATTACAGTGCGAAATATACATCATTACTATATGATCTAGTTCAGAATTCTAGATTTAAATCACAATTCTCCTCAACAAACAACTTGATTTTAGGTGTGATTAATTTCCAAATTAATAATTTCGAAATTTAGCCAGATCCGACCCAAAGCCAATTTGTTATCTGGGAAATGATGCAGGATCTAAATCCCTTACCGTATAAGAGTATTAGATTGCAATGACAACTATTTCTTGTCTGATCATCCTCTATGTGAATGTCATGGCAACCTGAACTACCAAACAGCCATGTGCATCCCAGACCCCAGCACACCAGTAACTCATAAACACGAGTGTTCAAAAATGAACTTGAATTAGTGAAGTATAATAATTGTAATATCTGGACTCGCAGTCTCTGATTATTTAAATGATTGTGTAGTATGAGAGTTTGAGTGTTCCCAATTTTCTGTCATGCATTTGGGACTGAAAATGTGTGTGTTTTAGGTACAAGCTCATAGAAAATAAATCAGACACACACAACCACATTCCAGCCAGGAACGTTACGACTGCACCTGCTGGCCAAATCACTGTCCTTCTGCAAAACACAGTTTCACACACAGTATTGCAGAGCTGGGTTGCTTTTGACTTTAGATTGGGATTTTAAAAGCAAAAGGAACATGGACTAAAATAATACTTATTTCTTTCCCTTCAGAAGCCCATGATGTCTTTGAGTCGTCTTGTTTCTCTATGCGGCAGCGGAGCGTGCTGAGAATTACAGTAATTACCTCTAATGACAGTCAGCTAGGAACCAGGACCTTCCCTGTAAACAACATGAATCTCTGAAGCCTCAAGTTCAGCCTGAGTTCTACTTTTAGTGTCTCAGTTTTTCTATCTTTGTGATAAACCTGAATGGATGAAATTACTCATGAGGTTAAAGGATTTTTTTTATGTTCAAGAAAGATTTCTGATTATTATCAATGTTGAAAACAGTTGTGCTGCTTTTAAAGTTTTTTGAAAACCATGATTTTTTATCAAGATTTTTGATGAATATGAGGTCCAAAAAACAGCATTTATTTGAAACAATATCTTTTGTAACATTTTAAATATATTTACTGTCGCTTTTGATCAATTTAATACATCCTTGATGAATAAAAGAAAAGTATAGGCCTATATTTCTTTAAAAAAAAAAAAAAGTCTTACTGACGGCAAACTTTTGAACAGTAAGAAAAAAAAATGGTAACACTTTATTTCGATAGTCCACTTTAGACTATAAGCAACTTTTTAACTACATGCCAGCTAACTGTCATTAGAGTATTAGTAGACTGTCAGCTTAATATCTGCTAACACTTTATTTTGTTGGTCCCCCAACAGACATTTACTGAGTACTTCACGACAAGTAAACTTATTCTCCTAACCCAAAGCCAACATCTAACCATAACCTAACAGTCTACTGACAGTCTATGATAATATACTAATAGGCCTACTCTAATGAGAGTTACTTGACATGTAGTTGAAAAGTTACTTATAATTAGTAGAACGTCTAAAGTGACTATCGAAATAAAGTGTAACCCAGTGCAGTACTATCTTATGTAGTAATCTAACACTGCAGTCCGCTAGATCTGGCTGTGATGCCACTTTTTTATTTTCACAATACTGAGATCAGTGCCTTGACTCTGGCAGATTATGTGCACCATATGTATTGGTGAACGACAGCCGTTTGTTGTGTCCACATTAAGACTTCGTATTTTGTTGATGTAGTAACATTATCTGAGGCCGTCACATACCTGCACTGTTTGAGGGAAGTGTCTGGTTTCACACAGTCACATGAATGAAACGTTAGACTTTTTGCACCTTCAGATAAAACTTTTACATTTTTTACATGTTATCATTGGATTTTAAGGTTGTGCCATTTAAGATTGGGAACATCCTGCATGTGAATTTAAAAAAGAAATATGTGGAGTAACATAACAAAAGTAGAACATCTGAAAAGGAGGTTAGCATATCCCTGAGGACTGGAGAGGAGGATGTCAGACACAGAGAACTCTTCTTTTGTGTGTGTGTCTGTGTGTGTGTGTGTGTGTGTGTGTGTGTGTGTGTGTGTGTGTGTGTGTGTGTGTGTGTGTGTGTGTGTGTGTGTGTGTGTGTGTGTGTGTGTGTGTGTGTGTGTGTGTGTGTGTGTGAGTGTGTGAAAGAGCTTCAATATCAGACAATGTCATTGGTTATAGGCACAAGTTAATGGCAAAGACAGCCTCCAGCAATGCGTGTACGTGTATCTGACAATGAATACTTCTTTCGAATTTCCTCATCATTAAACAACATGCATAACACAAACTGATAGGTTGAGGAAAACAAGATACTTCCATGGAATATTTTATATAAGTGTGTAGGATTTCAAAGAACAAAACAATATTAAATCTATAAATATTTAAGCATCATTCATTTATTTGATGATTACACTATTCATTGTGTGCGCGCGTGTGTGTGTGTGTGTGTGTATTTTTGGACCCTTATGGAAAACAGCTTATAAATCTTAATAATTGATGTTTTTTTGAAAATGTAAAAATGCTGAAAGTTTTCTGTAATGAGTAGGTTTAGGGATAGGGGATAGAATACACAGTTAGTTTGTACAGTATAAAAAGCATGTCTATAGTCCCAACATGTGTGTGTGCACACAATAAATACGTAGGACATAACATATTAGTGATAAAACCAATTTTGTAAAATGTATACGTAGCTATTGTGTGAAATCTTTAAACATCAGAATCAGGGTTCTGTGTATTCTGGCTTAAACAAGCACCAGATGCATGTACAGAAGATGTGAAAACTATTTCCAGCAGTAGCAGCTGTTTTCTGGAACAGTGAAAGTGTGTGTGTATGAGACAAGAAAAGAAAAAGAAGTTTCCAGAAGTTCTGGATCAGTGAGCATGTACAATGCAGTTCTGATGAACACACACTGCGACTGAGAATCCCTGCTGAATAGCCAAGAACTGTTCAATAAAATTGACAACTTGTAGGTTAATTGTAGGAGATATCATAAAATAAATGGTTGTTTTCCCCCACATATTTCTGGCATGGATTGGAACAAGCTCTTCTGAGAGAAAAGGGCTTCAATCCATTTGTGGGGTTTTCAGAACAACAAATAAACTCACACAAATTGTGCAGTGAAGCTCACTGTGGAGGCCATGGCAGAGAGTTTCTTAGCTCTAGGTCATATGTGCAGGAGTGAAACCTTAAAAATACTGCCCTCTAGAGAAGCAAATGCATTTTACATATTTTCCAATGTGCAAGCAAGCATATGGTGAATATTATGCTTTAGAGCAGTCTTCCAGGAGCTTTTTTATAGGGCCCCCTATCTAAGCTGATATGTGGCACTTCTGTTGTACTAAAACAAAAATATGATGTACATTTTGTGTACATCTTTATTTTTTAGTGTTTTTTTTTTATCATTTTAATTAAATGATGCAAATTGTATTACATTGAGACTTAATGGGGCAGATCACCCAAAAATTACAATTCTGTCATTATTTACTTACCCTCATTATGAGGGTGAGAAATGATTGACAACATTTTCTTTATTGATCCAATTTCGTTTGAATTTTCATGTTGTTACAAACCTGTAAGACTTTCTTTATCTTCGGAACACAAATGAAGATCTTTTTGAAGAAATCTGAGAGCTTTTTTCCCACTTTTTTCAACTACCACTTTGACGCTTTAAAAAGTTCATATAGAGATCATAAAACTAATCCATTTGATTTGAGCAGTTTAGTCCAAATTTTATGAAGAGAATATCAAACATAGTCTACAAGTTCAAACGAGCTGCGTAACACTAGAATGAACCTCATTGGTTCTCGCACATCAAGCGAACATCCTTGAGCTTCAGTTTACCACAGCTGATGTGCCTAATGGGCTTTATGCCCAGCTGCACTACTTCCTGAACTTCAGCAGCTCCTTGTTTCCTGTCTGCCATTATTGGCCAAATTGATTAATTCAGGTGTACCTGACCTCAGTAGTCATGGCAACAATAATCAGACACACCTGAATTAATCAATTTGGCCAATAATGGCAGACAGGAAACCATGTCTATGGAGGAAACAAGGAGCTGGCTGAAGTTCAGGAAGTAGTGCAGCTGGGCATAAAGCCAATTGTTAAATGTTCATCATATAAAGCATCGTGTCTCCTCAGAAAATTTGGACTAAACTGCTCAATTATGGATTCGTTTACGATCTCTTTATGAACTTTTTGAAATGTCAAAGTGCAGTTGTGCATGGGAGGAACAAAAGATGAACGAAATTCTTACTGGTTTGGAACGACATGAGGGAGTGATTAATAATTAATAAAGACACAATTTTCATTTTTTGGGTAAACTATCTCTTTACCAGCTTCACAACCAAATATCACACATCACATTAATAGCCTAGTAGCCACCAAAATGTATTTTGACACTTTCATTTTTATCACATTTCTCAAATGTTGTAATGCCAGAGCAAATGTTTCTATCGTTTTCTCAGTTTTTTGTTTTTTTTGTTTTTTTTTTTTAGAAACAAGTAGAACGTTTGATGATCAGACAGAATAGTGATTGTTTTCTATATTTTTTTTGTTTTGAGATTTGGTTTCATTTTTTTAAGGACTTTTAGTTTGTTACCTATATTTCCTGTGTTTTCTTCTTTTGGTTATATCTAAGTTGTTTATTTTTGAGTTAATTTTCTTGTGTATTTAGGTCCTTCAGTTTCACTGTCTTGTGTTGATTGTAGTTTACAGACTGTTATGTTCTAGTTTTCTATTAAGTTCCTTTGTTTGATTTAATAAATGTAAGCTGGAAATAGATCTGCAAAACCTCTCACCCTTTTTTATGACATGACAAAAATACTTTTTTGTCCTCATTTTGAAACGTATACCTTTCATTATTAAAAACCTCAAACTTCTCTTTATAAAGTGCTTGTGCTATCTTTATCTTCCTCTAATAATTAAATAATAAAATCATGTTTTCTAATGCAATCATATCCATTTAGGGTCCAAATACTTCTTTTGGCTACTGTACAAAAGTTCAGAGCAGGTAAGATTTTTTTTTTGTTTCAATATATTAATACTTTAATTTAGCAAGGAAACATTAAATTAATATCTACTCACAATATTCGTTTTTCTATATTTTCCAGTCAATAAAAACAGCATTGGTGAGCATAAAATACTTAAAAAAAAAACCTCTTTGAACATCAGTGTAAATATGCATCTCTAAATGTGAATTGCAATGCAAAACTGTAAAATAAAGGCCAACAAATTAGCATTTTCTGTGAAACCACACAGCACATCAGCTTTAGACTGTTTATTAACAGTGCTGATTTACAGTCTCAAAAACAGAAACATTCCAAAACCTCTCTCTCTCTCTCACACACACACACACACACACACACACACACACACGCTTTAAGCAATAAAGTTGTAAATGCAGACATTCACACGTTAGAATTGTTCTGCTGTGGACAATTAAGCAGAACATTTTGAGAAGCACTTTAATTCTAGTGGATCAGTCAAGGGTCAGAGGTCAAAGTATAGTAACGTAAAGATAAGAAAACTATTTGGAAGACCAAGACACAATTTAAATATACATCCTAAAATCCACTGTAACATAAAAACACGTGAAAGAAAACGTGATACCAGTTCAAATGAATCGGATGCGTTATTCAATTAAAAATATTGAAGGAAACCGGGTGTGGAAGGTAAAATGAATGAAACTCATTTTAAAGTAAAACATGAGAACACAAATCATATCAATGGGACAACTAATAAAACTGTCTTTCGGTGTCAAATAATAATCACAAACACACACACACACACACACACATGTTAAATCATTCTCAAAGCTTCAATAACACAAAAACCAAACACAAAAAGTATGAATCTGATCTCTATATGTAAGAAAAGACATTTAAAACAGCAAACTGAACATTCCAACTTTATATAACAGGCATCCAAAAAGCTCAAATAATAAAATATTTACAAAGTAAAGCACAAAACCTTTCATATTCCCAAAAGCCTAATTTCACAGTGAGGTCATTGTTTGATCTTGGTTATTTGCTCAGTATTTGTAAGGGGAATATTGCAGCTGTGTGTTGTGAAATTCCTTAAAGTAGGTGCTTATATTCCTCTAACACAGCGCTTCTCAAAGCTGTCCTGGGCATCAACCTCATCTGACACACCTGATTCAACTCATCATTTCATTTGTAGAGACTGCAAGACTTAAACGGGGTGTTACTGATAAAAATGTGCAATGGTGGGTGACCAGGACAGCTTTGAGAAGCACTGCTCCAACACACAAACACACACTGTGTGGACATAATGCATAGCAAGGGGTGTAATAATTAAAACTGGACAGGTGGAAAAGAGAAAACACAAACCTGCAGCAAAATAGAGAGAAAGCACAACCACATCAATCTTTCAGAAGGGAGCTATGACATCATATGTGATATCATCAAGCTCAATGAGCACTGCTATGGCAGCACGTGAGGGCATTGCCGTTGCGATGTGGTTTGTGTAGCGATTTTGTGCACAGTGAGGCAGTTCCTCTCCAGTCCTCTAGGTGTCCTCCTCCGGCACACCCAAACCTCTTCTTCTGACAGCCTCGGCTCCGCCCACCGGCTGCCACTCTTCAGTCTTTCCCCCGTACTCGTCTTCATCATCCTCCTCTTCTCCATCTGCTTCCTGCTCATCTTCAGATTGCTGCAGGAGACGCACCTGCCCCGCAAGCAGTTTCCCTACAGAAACATTCACGCGTCCATAATTACACAATATCGTCTTTAAGTTTTAATCGATCTCTGTTACGTTAGAAGTTCTCATAGTCAAGCAGGTATAGGTTAATATAAAACATTCACACTTACTGTGGTGATAATCTGGTGAAAGTCGTCGTGATGGGAACACAAAATCTGCGATGAAAACCAGCACCTGAGAGAGGAAATAACATGAACTTAGGGAGACGTGACTGGCAATTGATTCCAATGGAGTCCAGGTTTGATGTTAACATGTTCTAAGCTAGGGCTGTCAAACGATTAATCGCGATTAATCGCACCCAAAATAAAAGTTTGCGTTTACATAATACATGTGGGTGCACTGTGTATAATTATTTTGTGTGTATATATATATATATAAATACACACACATGCATGTATATTTAAGAAAAAAATATTATTTATTAGTGAAATATTTATATTTATATATAATATAAATTATATATAAATCTATATAGAGTATACACATGAAAATATTTCTTGAATATATACAAGAATGTGTGTGTATTTATATATATAAAATAATTATACACAGTGCACCCACATATAATATGTAAACACAAACTTTTATTTTGGATGCGATTAATCCCGATTAATCATTTGACAGCCCTATTATAAGCTAATATGATTCAAAATAGCACACTGTATTGTACTTTTTTGATGATTTTCACAACTTAAGGAAATAAATAGGGTCCATTTACACGACAACGCTATACTCAAAATGTTTAAGTTTTTTTTTTTTTTTTTTGTCAACGTCAAAACAATCCCGGTTCACACGGATTCGTGAAAACAACTAAAATTGCTCAATTATGCTGCCATACCAGTAGCTAGTGATTGTCACTTTGTAAAGAAACACTATGTGGCAATAGACTGAACACATAACGCATGCGCAATTGCGCATGACATCGCCATTTTCACAAATTTGTGTTTTTGTAGTTTACACAGAGTAGAAAACAGTAGTTTTCAAAAACTTGCAAGTTTGCATTTTCATATCACCATATCACTAATCACCAAAAAGTTTTAAATCGTGTAAATGGCCCCTTTCTCTAACATTTCTCTTAAATCATCCATGATTTTGGATGAATGAAGTTTTTGCAATGCATTCTGGGATTTTTCACTCCAAAAAATTACAATTGAAACAGATCTGGGGTCAATAAGATTTATAAAAGATATTAAAACTTTAATACAGCAATGATGCATTTAATTCCTCAAAGATTAAAGAAAAGACATTTATAATGTAAAAAAAGGACGCAAAAATATTAATCGGCATTACTGTTTTCAACATTGAAAATAATATGAAATGATTTTTGAAGGATCTTGTGACACTAAAGACTGGAGTAATGATGCTGAAAATTCAGCTTTGCCATCAAATAAATAAATTAAATTTTAAAATATGCTAAAAGAGAACATTTTAAATTGTTATAAAATTTACAATATCACGTTTCACTGTATTTAAAATCAAATTAATGCAGCCTGGTTGAGAATAAAAGACTGAGCAGTGAGCATAAGAAAATACAAGGTAGATTAGTGTATTTGTGTGCACTCACCAATCCAAGAGTCAATCCTGAGATGAGTGTTGCCAGAGCAAATATCCCATACGAGCCCCAAACCGGGACCCCCAGCTGCTCTGTTAAGTAATTATGGCATTGCTGGAACACAATGTTAAAAGATCATTTAAATTACTGCATGAAAAAATCCATGAGCAGATTATAAATTCACCAGGTATTTATTACAAAATCATTATAACCATAAATTAAGTTTATTTTCCACTGGCTTCAAATTATGTTTGCAAAAAGCTCATACAATAAAATCAATTGAACCAAATCACATTTCAAATGAAACATTTTTAAGTAGCTTTGTCATATGCAGGATACTGTAGTCAGGGCAGGCAATCGTTATTGTAAACCCTTCAGGACGACACAAGCCCCCTCTTCTTTAAATCAGACAGTTTATTTTAAATGTACATTGACTATTTTAATGTATATTTTCCCTCACTGTCTGTTGCTGGTTCCTTCACCATTAGCTTGAGGTATAAATTATTTGTGCATGTAAGTTGCAACTTTTAAATTATTCACAAAATTGCTAAGAAAATAATACAATTAAAAACACAGATCTGAGAGGAACGCAGTTTAATATTAAAAGACATACACACTCACCCTGATGAACATGGATAACTTAAAGAGGGCTGACATTGCGTTCATCCTACGAAAAATAAATATCAAAGACAATATCAAATCAACTGTAAAAATAGTCATTTATAGTGTGCTGCCTTATGAATCAAATTTTACATTAACCACAGGCTGTGGGTTCTCTGATCTCCGTTTTCTGGAGACTTTGCCAGACTCACCCAGAGCCCTTTGCATTATTACAGAATTTGAAAGTCACATTTATTTATATAGAGCTTTTTACATTACAGATTGTATCAAAGCAGCTTCACAGTGATAACATGAAAATAAAAAATGACTTGACTTGAAACCACCCACACACACTACAAATACTCACAGGAAGGAAGAGGGGCCGAACCAGGAAGAGACCGGCTCTATGCTCTGCCATTTCTTGTCATCAATGAAGCTCAGGAAGTCGTCTTTAGATCGGGCTCCTTGATATCTCCGAAACACACCATCTTTACAGCTGCAACACACACACACACACTTAACCAAGTTTAAACTGAGTTTACACCCAACACACGGGGACGGTGCATATGACTGAAAACAACTGCTGGTGTCGATCTATCGACCTAACTCTGTACAACTGTTCAAAATATCTATACAACTGCTCAATAGTTTGGTGTCAGAAAGACTATTTAAAATATATATTATTCATCAAGGACACATTAAATGTATCAAAAAATGACAATTTCTATTTGAAATAAATGTTCAAATTTTCTATTCATCAAACAATCCTGTAAATATGTATCACGGTTTCCACAAAAGATATTAAGCAGCTGCTCTTTTCAACATTGATAATAATAAGAAATGTAACTTGAGCAGCAAATCAGCATATTTAGAATGATTTCTGAAGGATCATGTGACACTGAAGACTGGAGTAATGATGCTCACAGGAATTAAGAAAACTGTCATTTTAAATTGTAATAATTTTTCATGATTTAACTATTTTTTCTATCAATCAATCACCCACCAATTGACCTATGGCTAAGCCACGCCCCCTCCACTCACTCGGACAAACAGTCAACGTTCGGGGACAGGCGCTATGGCAGCTGTCACAGTAGGAGGCATTTCACAGGAAGCAATTGGTGATTTTTGGAGACAGAAAGATTATATATCATCTCGAAGTCACCTAAAGGGCCTTAAGTATGCATTGGAGGGTTATATTAATAATTTTATCGTTTAGACGTTAGCCTAACTTTTACGCAAGAGATTTTAAAGATAACGTTCAAATACGTTGTTGATTTAACTTAAAGCAGATGCATCCTTGTTTAATTTATCCACATGTAGTTGGTGTTTTGGTCTACCGCATTTAAATCGCATAACTTAAAGGACAACTCCGGCGCTAAATGAACCTTAAGTCTAATTACACATTGCTACCTAGTCAACCGTTATCTGAGATTTGTTTTCATGATTGCTGAATGTAAATAGTTTTATCTCTAAAAACAGTTTAGCCTATAACGCTAGTATAATGCTAGTATATAGGGCATAGAGTAATGACAAATATAAATCGCTTGTTATTACCACTAAAAAGGCTCAAAATAGCCCCACATTAACACGACAGCATAACAAGGGTCCCTACATTCAAACCGAAGCATTGAGAACTTTGTCAGTGTCCATACAGTTTAATAAGCAGATATTTTATACACACAGTCAACTTCGCGAATACAGGAAGAAGCCATCTTGGAAAAATAGTCTCGACCAGTCGATCTACGAACGCCGATCCAAGTGCGCTGGTGAGATGTGAATAAGGTGATAAGGTGAGCGCGAACAGTAGGCTACGTGTACATATTGAAGGGAAGTAAACGGTTTGTGTTTGTGTTTCTTCTGGAAACAACGGACCATATGAGATTCTGCTCAGTTCAGCGCACTTGGATCGGCGCTCGTAGATCGACTGATAGGGACTAATTTTCAAAGATGGCTATAAAATATCTTCTTATTAAACTGTATGGACACTGACAAAGTTCTCAATGCTTCGGTTTGAATGTAGGGACCCTTGTTATGCTGTCGTGTTGGTGTGGGGCTATTTTGAGCCTTGTTAGTGGTAATAACAAGCGATTTTTATTTGTCATTACTCTATGCCCTATATACTAGCATTATTCTAGCGTTATAGGCTAAACTGTTTTTAGAGATAAAACTATTCACATTCGGCAATCATGAAAACAAATCTCAGATAACGGTTGACTAGGTAGCAATGTGTAATTAGACCAAACGTTCATTTTGCGCCGGAGTTGTCCTTTAATCCAGAGCAGACACTTATCACGAGGCTGAATCTCGGTTGAGATGTGGATTGGGAAAGGTTAAAAAAAAAAAAATACACACCGTCGCCCAGCCTCTCTGGAACCTAGTGTTGGAGTACCCCATGAACACCGTTTGACCATTTTAAACTTAAAATGACAAGAAAAGATGAATGAAAACTGACTAACTGCAATTCATTTCAATGGATGTGGAAGCAGAGAATGTGTAAGGGTTAATGCCCGACGAGGTGTCCATTGTCAGGTTTTAATGGACGACGGCGAGGCGTAAACCGGCCGACGCGCAGCGGAGGACGGTTGCCTCCGCCGAAGTCCATTAAAACCTGACAATGGACACCTCGAAGGGCATTAACCCGCTTATACCATGGTCACTTGCCAAATAAAACATTTTTAAAACATTAGTTTATATTTTAATTAGGCTAAATCTAGTTTTTACAAATAATAACTTGCCTTGCCTGACTGTTTATTTAGCAACCGGAGATATTTATAGTCCGCTTAGCTCGTATCCCTTCAGGTTCACAAATGCTTTTTTTTTTTCATGAAACACAAAGGTAGGTAGGCATAGTTTTTTTTATTACACATAAAACAATTAATCAAACAACAATAAAAAAAGCTCCAGCGATTTGCGCTTAACGTTATGGGCAATAAATTAATCAGATCAAAGAGAGGGTCATTTGCCTCAGGCTCCTTAGGCTTGAAACGCTGTAACGTTCAGCCTTCTCCTGCCTTGGTTGTCTGGACAGCTGCGTAAAACTCCCGCAGGGTCTCTCTCATTCAGGGGTGCGTTTCCCGAAAGCATCGTTATCCAACTATGGTCGCAAGTTACGTCGTTACCAATAGCGTTCAATGGAGCAGAGCAGCAGCGGTGTAATTTTCTCCGTTTTATTTACATTTTTTCTTTCTTAAGCAGCATACCAGTCGTCAAAGTTGCCATATTCTCCATAAATGTTAAAAGAAATAGCAAGTCGCTCATTGTTGTATTAGGCTATAATATCTAACGTTAGATGATAGAGCATGTGACTGCCTGTTGCTATGGTTACTCACAGCCGTTGTAGGCAGCGCATTTATTTATTAATTTCGAATGGTAAACAGGCAGTTTCACCAGAACTACTTTACTAGGTGTCCTCTATCACTTTTTAACGGACACCCTGCAGCCAATCAGAATCGAGTATTCACCCAGACCATGGTATAACCAAGAGTATTGGGTTAGCTGCGCACTGTGATTGGCTCATTGAGTTTGAGGGCGTGGCTTAGCCATAGGTCAATTACCAACTAACTTCTAAAGACAGGGTTAAATGTGTGTTAATGGAATGAAACTCACTGGTAGATAGTTGGGAGAGCTGTGATGATAAACCTCCCACTCAAACCTGCAGAACAGAGAGAGAGAGAGACGGAGTCATTCAGCTGGTCCTGACACTCACTAACCCGACTAACACTAACCAGTCTCAGACCAGCACTGCTTCTCACACATCAAAATAAACCAAATTACCAAACAGTATAAAAATACATATCCGGAACATTGGGATCAGGAAAACAAAACACAACGTAAACTACAATTCTATCAAAATCTGAAAGCAAATTATGAAATGGAAGAATATCTCTACTTCCTCTAATTCATACCTCTACTTCAGTAAACTTAATAACTTAAAACAGAACTTTACAGGCATGACTGAAGTAGAACAGATAAAGATCTTACTAGGAGTAGGGACAGACCGCAGTACTGGCTAGCAGATACGTGTGTGTGTGTGCCACAGACTGAGAGACAGTGGGTGAATGCGTGTGTGTCTGACCTCAGTGAGTTTCCATAATGTCCACCACAGTGACCCTCAGTAATGTGTGTGTGTGTGTGTATGTATATGTTAAACCACTGTGGTATCAAATGTTCACAGAAATTATAATCTGTTACACTGTTAATTTGTGCAATCAATTTAATTTAAATTGTTATAATACTTTATTATTATTTATGTCTTCATTATTATACTATGTGTTACAAGCTTTGGCAATATGTAGAGTCATGCCAATAAAGCAATTTAAATTGAATTGAATTGAGAGAGAGAAAGAGAGAGAGAGAGAGAGAGAGAGAATGGAGGGAGACCCATAATAAGGACAGCAGATCAGGTGAGCAGAGAAACAAGATTTGAGGAGATAACAGCATACCCGGCTGCTCGGTGACGTCCACTTTGGCAATGCTCAATCCCAAATCTTCTCCCCATTCTGCAAACTCATTCCACACTGGCTGGAGCTGCTGGCAGGCCGGACACCATGGAGCAAAGCTGCAGTAGACAGACAAACCTTTAATCCAATAACACAATCCCAGCCAGAGGAGACACAAAGACACAGAGGCTCATTTGTTTTCCATGGGATCTATAACTAGAATCCTCTTGTTCGATGGCAGGAGGAAGCTGACATCACTTACTCACTATAATGTTTTTCCAAAACTGTATGACTTTCTTCTGTGGAATACAAAAGGAGTTGTTATGCAGAATGACAGCCTCAGGCACCATTCAGTTTTTTTGAATCCGTTTTACATACAAGTGAACGGTGACTGAGGTTATCATTCTGTCTAATATGTCCCTTTTCTTCTTCATAGAAGGAAGAAACGCATATGAGATTGGATCAACATGAGACTGATTAAATGATTACATCCCTTTGATTTTGGCAAACTCTTTAACTTTAAAACCACAGAACTTCCTCTAACCTGAGCCCAGTACAAGAACACGGTAGTAAACAATAATGAAATAATACGTTATTGTTGCGTAATTATTATCATGTGTACACTGGTAATGGCAATGCAAAAATAAACAGACTTTTTTTAAAATTTAATCTAATAACTCACAACTCGATCATCCATTCTCCAGTCAGGATTTCCTCCCAGTTACCATCTGTGATTTCTCTTAATTTACCCGGCTTGGCCGAAGCGGGCTGCAGTATCACACATGTTGCGATAAACACAGAAAATAAACACGCGCCGGCTGTCATCTCCCTGACTCTACGTGTGTATGAGCACGCCATGTTTCTGCGCCCACTGTTTCCCTTCCGCTTCCGCCTTCACTCTCACGTGCTGATGATGGGCGGGGCCAAGTCATTGACGTCATGACGCACAGCGTTCGAAAAGGTTTACAACAATTTTTGTCAATGGTTTACAACATAATTAACCCACTTCAAGACACTTATGCATAATTAACCTACAATTAATTATTTTACATCGTATGTATTGCCCCTTGTATTTAAATTAACGTTATTTCATGAACTGTTTGATTATTCCATAAAAAATAATGTTCTGTTTGTCTTGTTTCATCTGCTATTAGGTATTTTTCTACCTTAATAAAATGTATTAAAAAGATATTCTATTAATATGAATTACATTACATGTATTGTATGTATATTAGTAGAAAATATTTATAATTCATTTTATTTTTAAAGTATTTACTTTCTATATAGATAATGCATTTCCTATTATATATGCCTGAAATTCAATAATTAAATTAATTTACATAAAATGTATATATTATGTATAACGGTTTGCCTCTTCTTATGATTAGGACAAAAACAAAAACATGTCCAAACACAAGGTGGCGATATGAGGTCTGTCTTTTTTTTGAAAGTCCGTGTAGGCCCACTGATTTTACTGCACAGTTTTTGTGAATCCTATATGAGAATATAAAATATCGACGATTGTAGACTTACTACACTCTCTCTCTGTGTGTGTGTGGGGGGGGGGGGATCTCTCTCTCTCTCTCTCTCTCTCTCTCTCTCTCTCTCTCTCTCTCTCTCTCTCTCTCTCTCTCTCTCTCTCTCTCTCTCTCTCTCTCTCTCTCTCTCTCCTGACAAATGAGTGCTAATGACAGCAGTGAGGTGCATTTTTAAAATATTCACTGTGGAAAAGAAACTGTCGCAAGTTAACTGTCACATGCAAAAGTGATACACCCCTCACATTTTAGCAAACATTTTTGTATATGTTCTCAAGGGAAAATACTATAGAAATTAAACTTAAATATATTTTAGAGTCAATGTGCTTCTTTTATAGCAGTATTTACTGTCCTCTGAAAATAACTCAACACAGCTATTATTGTCAAAATAACTGGCAACAAAAGTGAGTACACCAAGTGATAATAACTGTATGTCATTAAACCATGCAAAGTCATTTATCATGTATATCAAGCAGTTTTTGTCTGCTTGACAGATTTAATATTATTATTAATAATAAAAGACACATTTTTGTATCTTGAGCAGTTAAAATTTGTGATTTGAGTGCAATTCTCTCATACTGACCACTGGATGTTCATGGCAAAGAACTCTCTAAGGATTTGAGAATAAGAATTGTTCCTCTCCACAAAGATGGTCTAGGCTAAAAGAAGATTGGTAACACCCTGACACTGAGTGACAGTATACAGTGGCCTGGGTCATACAGAGGTTTTTTCAAGACTGGATTCCTCTCGTAACAGGCCTCGCAAGGGTCAATCAAAGAAGTCGAGTCCTCGTGCTGTGTGTCAGGTGCAGAAGCTGGCTTCAGAAAACAGACGCATGATCATGCCAGCATTGCTTTAGAGGTTGCAGAAGCGGAAGTTCAACCTGTCAGTGCTCAGATCATACGCCGCACACTGCAACAAGTTGGTTTGCATGGCCGTCGTCACAGAAGGAAGTCTCTTCTTAAGTTGGCTCACAAGAAAGCCTGCAAACAGTTTGTTGAAAGCAATCCAAGAGCATGAATTTCTGGAACCATGTCCTGTGGTCTGATGAGACTAAGATAAACGTGTTTGGCTCAGATGGTATCCAGCATGTGTGGCGAAGCTCTGGTAAGGAGTACCAAGAACATCGTGTCTTGCCTACAGTCAAGCATGATGGTGATAGCATCACGGTCTGGGGCTGCTTGAGTGCCGCTGGTACTGGGGAGCTGAGCTTCATTGAGGACATGGATTCCTACATGTACTGTGACATTATGAAGCAGAACATGATGCCCTCCCTTCAGAAACTGGCCCGAACGGCATGATAACGACCCCAAACACACCACCAATATGACAACTGCCTCGCTGAGGAAGCTGAAGGTGATGGAGTGGCCAAGTGTGTTTCCAGACCTGAACCCTGTTGAGCACCTGTGGTGATCCTCAAGAGGAAAGTGGAGAAGCGCCATGTGTCCAACATCCAGCAGCTCGGTGATGTCATTATGTAGAAGAGGATCCCAGTAATAAGCTGTGCAGCTCCGGTGAACTTCATGGATTAAGGCAGTGCTAGTTAACACTGGTGCTCTCAAAATATTGACACTTTGGACAGAGTCCAACAATTTGACATGTTCACTTAGGATACCCACTTTTGTTGCCACTTTTGTTTTGTGTTGAGTTATTTTCAGAGTTCAGTAAATATCAACGCATTCTCACCCCAAGGCGTCACCTTTGACCATGCTTCAATATTTGACGTTTTAGGCGCCCTTTAGCGTCACTTACATGACGCGATCCTACGGCGTCATCTAACTGACGCTACAGGAAAGCGTCAGTTAGAGGACGCGGTTAGGTTTAGGTGTGGGGTGGGGGTAGGGTACACGCGATCCTAGGGCGTCATCTAACTGACGCTAAAGGGCGCCTAAAGCGTCAGATATTAAAGCATGGGCGCTTTGGGATGAGAACGGGCTCGGCCAAATGCTTCCCAAGGAGTTAAGTGACGCCTTGGGGGTGAGAATGGGCTGTAAATATTGGTATACAAGAACACATTGACTCTAAAATATATCCACGTTTAATTTCTATTGTTCCTTGAGAAGATATACAAAAATGTCTGCTGAAATGTGACGGGTGTACTCAATTTTGTGAGATCCTATTTTCAATAAAATGATGATCTTTCACAGAGCAAAGATGGATGATTTCTACAATTTCTTCTTTAAGTCTCTCTAGTTGTGCAACCAAGTGGAAATACAGAAAAAAATGATTACTTCCATACATGATTGTTTGTACAATAATTTTCACACATTTCCAGAATGGAAATCTGAACATTGGATGAAGCCAGTTTCAATATTCTGCTTTCGTTTGTCAGCATATGCTTTATACTCTCTGTTGTGTGAAGAAAGTCAAATACAAAACACTTTCAAATAGGTGATTTTTTCTAAAACTGCTTATTTTGTGTGTATTTCTTTTATGTGAATACTAGATATGTGACACATTTTTGGAATAAAATGGCTTGATATCTAGGATTCATTGATTGTTTGCACTTTTGAATGCATCCTAATACACACATTAAGTAATATTTTCACGCGTGCATAATTTGAATCTAATTGCAAATGACGTGCAATAAAAATATTCTGTTCACACATCATGTCAAGTGTCCCCACACATCATGTCTCACATTTTATCTCAAGCATGCCTTTCACTCATCATTTTGTTTCCTTGGTAACCAAGGACACTCACTAACAGATAAAACTGTATTAGACACATTGTTCATTGCAGTGGATAATTAAACTGTAATCAATCATATATTGAAATGGTTTATGATTATTTCACTCCATGTTTATCATTATAATGTTTTTAAAATTAACGATGGGTCAGGGTCTGGAACAAAAAAAAACAAGACAGTTTCAAAATATCAGTAACAAGCAAACAAATAAAAACAAAATAAAAAGACAGGAGGCTTAAATCTGCAGAGTATATTATTATGTGATAAAAAAGAATCTTGTCCGTTCATTTCTCAATCATTTCATCCGGTTAACACCATCTACGGAGTGTTACGCAGTGACCGTTCTCACTGACGTCTGCCACGCACACATACACACACACACACACACACACACACACACACGACAGGATGCACGTGGGAGGAGAGAAAACGCCGGAGACAGCATGAATAGGAGTAGGTGGATAGAGAAATCTACTTTCCCCCTTCTATTTCTCATCCTCAATCTCAAACAGGCTTTTACCTGTTATGCAAGGCGCTGCCTACTCTCAGCATCATAGAAAGAGCCTGCTCATTTTCAGATGTACCAAAAATAAATTGCATTCTGTGAACTTCTGCCAAACATAGTCTAACGGACAGGCATACTCATAAAAACCCTATTATAGATGCGGGTTGTCTTCATTAGATTGCGTTGCAGCTTTTATGTAACTGTGGATGATGAACAGTTTGTGCACTCAAACAGAAGAAAAAAGAACTTAACACTATAAATCCACACGCAGCACGGTCTGATTGATTCCTATTTGACGCAGAACTCTAAATCTCTACAGCTGGGATGTAGATATTCCGTTGTTGAGTTATAGGGACACAGTCCAAGCCAATTTCTGGAGCTGCAACTCCTTCTGCGATTTTAAGTCTCCAAAATCTTTCAGAAGATTGAGCATCACCTCCTTCACCAAGAGCAGCTCCAGATGGACAGACTGAAGCTGAGAGCCAGAGAGAGTTGAAGAGCTGTTCTAGGTTTACTGTGCAGCTGCGAGTACAATCGCTGTGCTTGCTGGTCTTTAGAGATCGAGCTTGAGCAACACAAGCTTTGAGAATGGACCCTTTTCACATTTCTGTCGTTCAGAAGCAGAAGTCGTCATTGTGTAAACTGCTATAGTGGTGAATGGGAGGTGACAGCAAATGTAATGTTTGTATTCCCGTTTGCTCCAATAGCAGAAAAAAAAAATCCATGATATAATTTCCAAGACTTTCCGAAAGAGGGAAAAATATAGAGATTCATTACAGCAGTCAGAGGAGAGGATGATGTGAAATTTGCCATCACTCCTTCACTCATGTGATAATTGGTGTTAATATCTTTTTTTCTCTAATTTAATTTCAAGGAAATATAACATAGTATGATTAGAATTTTAGAGTATGTGAATAATGAAACACAAACAACAGAGTTATAAATGTGTATTAAAAGAAAGAAATTATGAAAATATTTAATATATACAGTTGATTTGATTTGGAGTTTTGTAACAGAAATCACTCTCATCAGCATCTTGAGGTTGTTAGGTTTCTGATAGTTCAGTTCAGAATCTTGGCAGAAAAAACTATCACTGAGTAAATGTCTAAATGATATTTCTGCTCAAAAATGTTCCATCTCAGGTCTTTATCTGGCAACATAGAGTTTGAAAAATATATGGTTTAACAAAGTTTTGTGGCTTTTAGTCCATGTTTTTGGGGTTTGAGATAATCTACAGTATGTAGCCAGCCTACTGTACTGCTGACAGAATGTAAAGGGGTGATGAACTGAGAAATAAAATTTTCCTTGAGCTTTTGACATCTAAGAGATCATCATATTTTAAGAATATCCTGTAAGTATCGGAACTGAAAACGTCCTTGTTAGTCCAATAAAAGCTTTTATTGACACCAGCCTCAAACGACTCGTTTTTCAAAGTGGGGAACTATGACGTCAAAGAGGATAAAACACCATCACCGCAGAAGATGATCAACGCCTACTTCAACACGGCCGGTTTAGCCCCGCCCACCGATAGCGCATTACGCGCATAGCTAAATCACACAAGCTAACCTCGAGATGACAAACCGGATCGAGCTACCGAGCAATACAGAATATTGTGCAGTGCCTGATTGTAAAAGAAGACAGTGGCTGCATAAGCTTCCTCTGGATTCCAATAGGTCTACATGGATAAACTTTATTTTTAATGACGTTCCAGCTGATGAGGTAAAACATTGTCTGTCTGTTCACTTCATTTCACTGAGTATTGTTTTGTAAACAAGACTGGATTTGCAGACCGATTTAGGCTATGTTTACACGGAAACAATTCTGAAGAGAAAACGCAAAAGTGGCGTTGCGTTATCACTTTTTATTCTGCGTTTAGACGAGCGTTTTGGGTGGTAAATCCGTGTGCATATGGTGACGCAAAAGCGTGTGAAATTCAATGTAGTATGCACTCCAGGCGGCTAGGTGGCAATGTGGAGCACCGCCACACAACAACACCAAGTCCGCGCGCCTGCGTACAACCTTCACTGTCAAGCAGACTTTTGCGTTTTACCAGTTTTTACCCTTTACACGGGATGTTGGGATCATGAACTGGCTTCATGTTGGGATGTTGGTATCATGAACTGATCATGAACGCGGCTGTGTTTTTAAGATTTCCACTCTGGAGAGTGGTTTCACTTTTTGCATTTTTAAGCCCCAAAAACGCTGCCACCGTGTAAACGAAAGGCACATATTTTTAAGTTTTCACCCGCGAGCGTTCGAATAAAGAATAAGTGTGGAAAGAATGGTGCTGTGCCGACGCCGTCCATATTGGATCTGACAGGAATTGTGCAACACACGGACTCTGGGTCCAACTTGTATGGGCGAATCATTTCGGTTACAACATGACATCATGACTTTTGCGTAAACATATCTATACACATTTTGAGCTATCCGCGTGTATCCGTGTGTCATTAATGCCCGAGTGATTCCGCGTGTCAATACATGCCGTTAAATGTCCGAGCGAAACGAAGCAAAATGTAGATCTACATCTGGGAAGCAATATTTTTTTTCCTAGAATGGCATGGGAAGACTCATAAATGCCATTAACCCCAGTGACGGGTAGGTTTAGGGACGGTGTTGAGGTAGGTCATTTATACAGTAATAACGTTAAGTCAATGGCGTTCATAAACACGCTGAAAAGCGATTATGCATATTGATAGCACGCCAAAAATGGAAATACGAATTGGCGTGTCATACACACGCAATTTCATGAGATCAGTCTGCCGGTTGCCATTTTACAACATTGGACATTTTCAAAACAATTTCCCCCAAGTGCATCAACGGGCGAGAGAACTCATTATAAAACTGTTCACTCACAGCAGTGGGCGTTCACTTCCAAGTCTTCAGTGCAAGACACCCATAAAAACCTAGCGTTTTTCAGCTAACTAAGGTACAAAATAGCCTATTACTCATTAATTTTGATGTTTTTGAATGCAAAAACCAAGCGAACGTCATAAGTTGACCTCAGACAACAATTATAATAAAATCTAAAAAGCCAGTTCATGACCCCTTTAAGATAGCAGATGCATTCAGTTACTTTTTTCTCTTCCCGGAGACAGAGGCAAAAATATTGATGATGCATTCTGCATTACAACAATTTTATCTCTAGCATGAGAATGTCCCTCCCCAAATTATCTTCAAGTCATCTAAGTAGCAGCAAATTGTGGCAAGGAAAAACAACAGTTAGTTGACCAATGTGCTGTATAAAAAAACTATGCAAAAAGCAAACACAAAAATCCAACATATCAATAAGCTTCAACAACAACAAAGAAATAAACGACAACAGTGTGGAGGCAGTTCTAATGTGCAAAGGCACAAACAAATCTAATTCAAATATTGACAAAAAATAATAATAATATATAGATACTGAAATAACAGTTTCATGCACTTAGATAATATTCTGAAGCAATAATAGGCTACATGTGTGTTGCACTGTGTCCCACATGGATTGCTTTTGCACACATAAATTCTCTATTAGTTTAAATGTTGATGATTTCAGATTAATTTTGGATTCAGAAGGTCGAGATCTGAGAATCACCTTGAAGATGATTATGCGAATACAGCTGACTCTCTCTGAGAATCTCAATAACTAGCTGGCCCCAGTTCTGCTCTGTGACCCAATTACTGTCATAAGAATAAAAATGATTAAGCAATTAATTTCCCCCCACAGATAGGCCTACTCACCAGAGTGGCACATGCACAAAATTCACATGGCTCTCAAATAACAGGACTTCTAACACACACACACACACACACACACACACATACACACAGCAATACGCCCACATTGCACTCCTCTACTAGCACTCACGTTTACAATATTCACACGTGTCTAAAACACATGACACAAACACTACAACACAGGGGTCAAACATTTGGTCAAATCAATAGCAACAGCACTATAATAGTTTGCCACACACCTGACTATATGAGAATGTAAAAGACACCATTATATGTCCTGACCAAAGCAAAGTCAAAGCATAAACAAACTAAACATTATTAGGAGCAACAATTGCTCGTTCGTTCGCTGTCTGACGGTATATTGACAAAAAGTGTTTGACAGATTCTGTTGTAATTTCTCAATTTGCTCTCTCTTTGGTTACCATGGAAATTTAGCTGAAGGCAATTATTATCACCCACCAGGCCAGCAATTAGGGTAGAACGTTTCAGATTTAGCTCCTACATTTCAGCTGTCGAACACTACAACCGAAGACTGGCTTGTGATGTAGCCTACATACGTGATGGATGGATAGGACAAATCAGGCGCGCTGTGAGAACAGGTGCACTACCACAAACATTGGCTGTGTGTGTCTCAAATTCATTAAGCACTCCTGCTTTGCATCATCAGTTTGATTGGATTCCTGGAGCTCATCGCATAAACTGACAGAGATTTTATGCAGTAGCTGTTGGCGCTCGTGCCCCAGTCAGCCTACGCCCACTGGATTTATACCGCCCCCTCCTCTATCCTCCGGTGCATAGGACGGAGAGCGCGAAGGAGACGCGTCCGTGCGGAGTTGCCATCGTTGGGGAATATTCGTTTAGAGGAAGTCTCCGAATCTTTCTCGAACGACAAAAATGGATGAAATGGAAGAGGAGTTAAAATGCCCGGTGTGCGGCTCGTTTTTCCGCGAGCCGATCATACTGCCCTGCTCGCATAATATCTGCCTGGCCTGCGCGAGAAACATCCTTGTGCAGACGCCCGACGCCGAATCCCCGCAGAGCAGCCGCGCGTCCGGCTCCGGCGTCTCCGATTATGATTACTTGGACCTGGATAAGATGAGCCTGTACAGCGAGGCGGACAGCGGATACGGCTCTTACGGCGGGTTCGTGAGCGCGCCGACCACCCCGTGCCAGAAGTCCCCTAACGGGGTGCGAGTTTTCCCCCCTACCGTGCCTCATCCGACCCAGGCGCAACACCACCTGCTGCCTCACACCGGCGTCCTGCCGCCGGTCCCGCGGAACTCCTGCCTCACCTGCCCGCAGTGCCACCGCAGCTTGACTCTGGACGACCGGGGGCTCCGGGGCTTCCCCAAGAACCGCGTGCTCGAGGGAGTGGTGGACCGGTACCAGCAGAGTAAAGCGGCCGCGCTAAAGTGTCAGCTGTGCGAGAAGAGTCCCCGCGAGGCGACGGTCATGTGCGAGCAGTGCGACGTGTTCTACTGCGACCCGTGCCGCCTCCGGTGCCACCCGCCTCGGGGTCCGCTGGCTAAACACCGGCTCGTGCCGCCGGCGCAAGGCAGAATCAGCCGCCGCGCGAGCCCCCGGAAGATCTCCACCTGCACCGAGCACGAGCTGGAGAACCTGAGTATGTACTGCGTCCAGTGTAAGACCCCAGTGTGCTACCAGTGTCTGGAGGACGGCAAACACTCCACTCATGAGGTCAAAGCGCTGGGGGCCATGTGGAAGCTCCACAAGGTGGGGAAACTGGTTGAGGTTGTTGTTATTGTTGTTGTTTATCTATTACATTTCCCCCCAATGACTAAAAAAACATCTCTGGCCAAATGGTTTTAGTTGGTATCACAGATAAACATCCTGGTCTAGATGTCTCACAGTCTGGTATTCAGAACGCCCCTAACCCTTTTAAATCAAGCTAAAAGCAGCTTAAATTTTGTTTTTTTCAGCCTGCTGAGGGCACTGGTTTTAGTATAAGGGTCTGTGATAGTGCAGTAAGACTTGTCATTGTGATGGGAGAGACACCACCGGTCTAATTAAAACACAGCGCACGGCACAGCCAGCCATGATTCAGGCCAAATGAAAAACACTTGTGCTCCAGCTCTCCGGTCTAGATTTGACTGGAAAAGGTACAAACATGTAAATACGTTTTGGATTTTGAGGCATCTATGAGAACTGCTGTGCACAGTCAGGGCTGTTTTATAGGGATGGAGGTTTAATTCATTTGTGGTGTATGCACGTTTTTAATTCAAATGAATTCGTTGATTGAACTCAAATATACAGGTTGCTCGTGTGTGTGTCTGGATTCCTCATGGGAATGTGCAAAACCGCTGTGACACTGGCCTGTTGTTGTAGCAACATGAGGCAGAGCTGATTGACTGTCTGTCTGTGAAGGAGAAAGGAGTGTATCCAATGGAGAGCCAAAGAATGAGGGAAGAGTCCCCTCTCTTTCTCTTAGTCCTAACGTGCACCATGCGAGTCAATATGTAAAATTGAGAGTGACTCTCAGCTAGACCTTTTTTTTTATGTAATCAGAAACCATAAACATGAGCAATCAACAGGTATGGAGATGATGGATCAATAAGCACATGGTTTAACATGGCACCCAAAAGTCATGTCTGTACATTACCCTTTTAATTTAGAAATATATTTTTGTTGGTGTGAGACAATATTGGCGATGCATCGATATTAAAATGCTGGGTGATATGATAAGCCGATAATTGCCAAGTGAATTTAGGCACCACAACACATGTACAATATAAAAATGAATATTCATTCTGAGATTTGCTAAAGATTACATTTAAACGGGTCATGACATGGATTTTTTTCACTTAAAGTTTTTTTTTTTTTTTACAAAAAAATGTGGAAGAACTTTTATTTTCTACCTTCATTCTGACCCTCTGTCTTGTCATTAAATGGCTACTTTTATGATTGCATAGGAAACGGTATGAACACCAACTCGCTATTGTGCGTGAGTAAGTGTTTTAAAAACATCCATATAAAGCCATAATGTACAGCTAAGCATTATGAAATAATTTACACACGGTTTGTGACGCAGTTGCTGTGAGATTCAATACAATTGGCTGCTTCATCTGTTAACCCTTAAATGCAGGAACGTTTCATTATTACTTTTTTGGGTCTTTAGCGATTTGTATCTAACACAGATGGATTTTCACCAGTCGTGACTCGTGATAATATAAACCTTTCCTGATATTAGAGGAAGAATAAAATATAGCATATTTTGTTACCTTTTGGAGCTTGAAGAGTTCAGTTTGAGTTCATCACTGTCCTCATCAGAGCTCATTTCCCAGTACATTCAGCATCTGGTTCTTATTCGAGATCTCCCAAACATATTCTCAAAACTATGTTTTCAACATGTTCAAAATCAATATTTTGATCACTGACAGCTTCTTCACCAGATCCACCATCAATTGACAGTGACACTAATATTTGACTGCTTTCAATATTTGTCACTGAGCCATTTCAAGAATTGCTGATGATATTTCCTGTTGTTTTCTGCCTGCGGTAACTATGAAACAGCACTTCATCATTGTGAATGAAAGGGAAAACATGAAAGGGAAAAAAGGTAATTTTTTTCTTGTTGTATTGTTTATAATGAATTGATTAAGGGATACTGAGGAGGAGGTTGATATCTTTAAAACTTTAAAACTTTTATAACTTTAAAAAACGAATGAGAAGGACGGTAGTGAATGACGTCAAGGGTAACTAAAGACCTGAGATATCCATTTAAGGGTTAACAAAAGTTTCTTTGCGAACTGTTAATTCCCCATTTACAAAGCAATCTGTGGTCAAATTCTCTGAACAAACATATAATCCTCCAATGAAGGACACCATTAAAATAAACCATCCAGTTGGTAAAGCAACCTGGTATTCTTCTGAAGTCTACAGAAATGAGCAAATGAGCTGTTCAGACAGAATGCATCAATGCGAATTTTCCTTTATGCTTCTATTCACTCATCCAATTGTCGATTTGTTGTCGATAGACTGTGAACGGGAATCTGTATGAATCCAGTATATTATGGGTTCTATTTGCTTTTGCGATGGTGCAATGATGTAAAACTATTTGTTTTTGTCTTGCTCTGGAGGCAAAGAATTAAATTTGTCATTAAATTGGTCAAAAGTGACAATATTACAAAAGATTTCAATCTAAACGTTCTATTCCCCAACAAATCCTGAAATTATTTTGTTTTTGTTTTTTACAGTTTCTACAAAAATGTTAAGCAGCACAACCTTTTTAAATATTGATAATAATAAGACATGTTTCTTGAGCAGCTAATCAGCTTATTAGAATGATTTCTAAAGGATCATGTGATACTGAAGACTGGAGTAATGATGCTGAAAATTCAGCTTTGTCTTCACATGGAATATATTACTTTTTAAAACATTTCACAACATTACCGTTTTAATGGTTTTTGATTAAATAAATGCAGCCTTGGTGAGTATAAAAGACTTCTTCAAAATCATTAACAAATCTTTTGAACAGTTATGTATATCTAATATTGACTGAGAAATCACTATACATTTTTACTCTATCAATTAGAAATGAAATTAAATAATAGTACATTTGAAAATAGGACATTTAAGGCATGTGGTTGCATTTTATTTTGACTGTTGTATGATACTAATGTTCACCCCTCTTTCAATTTTGAAGAAGATATGGAGACATTTTTATGGGCAGGCAGATGTGAGAGCAGTTACAAAGTTTCTTAATTCATGCACTGTATTATTCTTTGTGCTAAGCTACATCATTTTGGTTCATTTACTTTACTCTCTGTTCATGTGTGATGTTGTGATTGCATAATATCAGTTTGAACTGGGACAGCAGCTTTATGGCAGACCCAAATACAGCTCCCCCTTTTAGCACCTGGGACACACACACACACACACAGAGAGAAGATCTTGGATCAGTGTCCTCTACTACGGTCCCATCTGTAGCTTTTTCACTGAACACTGGTGAGCTGGCCTCATATCAGAGGAAAATGGCCTCTTTCCGCACTGCAGACACTTGCTCGTCATTCACTAAACAGATTGTAGTTTTGCTTTAGCCTCAGGACCCCATATGCTACTTTTTCCTCTCATTTTCTCCATCTATCTCTCGGTGTCACTGTCACATACAGTACGCAGACACTTACACCGCAAGCAGGAAATGGGGCCTGTGTGTTGATGCTATGAGAGATTTTTACTTGGAGGGAATATATTCCTGCTTTTTGCAACAGTGCAACATATTTCAATTAGTATTTAATTAGTAAAATAGTAGTCCACAGATATGACTGTTAGAGAGTGTCAAATTTCTTTTTTTTTTTTTACGTTTGTTTTTAACTTTTTTGCATGATTATTTATTTTACATAATGTTTACTGACTTTTCACTTAATTGTGATCATTGATAAATGTGAACGTTTTCCAGTAAAGATTAGATTTTGAAACTGGTTTATCTTTAGTACAAAACATACATAAACATACAGTGAGTACACCCGTCACATTTCAGCAAACATTTTTGTATATGTTCTCAAGGGACAATACTATAGAAATGAAACTTGGATATATTTTAGAGTCAATGTGCTTCCTGTATAGCAGTATAGTACTGTCCTCTGATTATAACTCAACACACAGCCATTAATGTCTAAATATCATGTCAACAAATGTGAGTACACCCTAAGTGAACATGTCAAAACTCTGTCCAAAGTAGACTGATCTCATGAAGTAGCGTGTGTATGCCACGCCAATTCGTATTTCCAGTTTTGGCGTGCTATCAAGACGCATAATCGCCTTTCAGCGTGTTTATGAACGCCGTTGACTTAACGTTATATAAATATATGACTTACCTCAACCCCATCCCTAAACTTAACCGTCACTGGGGTTAATGGCATTTATGACTGGAGATTTGACTGCGTGTACAGACACGCGGAATGACACGGACGTTAATGGCGTAGACATACACGCATACACGCGGATAGCTCAAAATGCGTAGAGATAACATGCCATCTGACTCGAAAGTGGCGTGTATGTTTACGCAAAAGTCATGATGTCATGTTGGTCTAAAGTGTCAATATTTTGTGTGAGCACCAGTGTTAACTAGCACTGCCTTAATCCATTAAGTTCACCGGAGCTGCACAGCTTATTACTGGGATCCTCTTCTACTCCATAACGACATCACCGAGCTGCTGGATGTTGGACACATGGCGCTTCTCCACTTTCCTCTTGAGGATCACCACAGGTGCTCAACAGGGTTCAGGTCTGGAAACACACTTGGCCACTCCATCACCTTCAGCTTCCTCAGCGAGGCAGTTGTCATCTTGGCGGTGTGTTTGGGGTCGTTATCATGCCGTTCGGGCCAGTTTCTGAAGGGAGGGCATCATGTTCTGCTTCATAATGTCACAGTACATGTAGGAATCCATGTCCTCAATGAAGCTCAGCTCCCCAGTACCAGCGGCCCTCAAGCAGCCCCAGACCGTGATGCTATCACCATCATGCTTGACTGTAGGCAAGACACGATGTTCTTGGTACTCCTCACCAGAGCTTCGACACACATGCTGGATACCATCTGAGCCAAACACGTTTATCTTAGTCTCATCAGACCACAGGACATGGTTCCAGAAATTCATGCTCTTGGACAGGTTGCTTTCAGCAAACTGTTTGCAGGCTTTCTTGTGAGCCAACTTAAGAAGAGACTTCCTTCTGGGACGTCGGCTATGCAAACTTGGCAATGCTGGCACGATCATGCGTCTGTTTTCTGAAGCAAGCTTCTGCACCTGACACACAGCACGAGGACTCGACTTATTTGATTGACCCTTGCGAGGCCTGTTACGAGAGGAATCCGGTCTTGGAAAACCTCTGTATGACCCAGGCCAGGCCACTGTATACTGTCACTCAGTGTCAGGGTGTTCCCAATCTTCTTTTAGCCTAGACCATCTTTGTGGAGAGGAACAATTCTTATTTTCAAATCCTTAGAGAGTTCTTTGCCATGAATCCAGTGGTCAGTATGAGAGAATTGCACTCAAAGCACAAATTTTAACTGCTCTAATGCAAGATACAAAAATGTGTATGGTCCTGTCAAGCAGACAAAAACATGAACATGATGAATAGGACATGTGGCTTTGGTGATGATTGCTCATGGACGTACAGCTTTTATCACTTAGGGTGTTCTCACTTTTGTTGCCATTTATTTTGATAATATTTTAATATTTATTTAATATAATATTTATTTTGAGTTATTTTCAGAGGACAGTAAATATATACTGCTATACAAGCAGCATATACTCTAAAATATAACCAAGTTTAAGTTTAGTATTAGTATTGTCCCTTGAGAAGATATACCAAATAGTTTGCTGAAATGTGAGTGGTAGAATAGAATACAATGATGATTTCCATCTTTCACAGAGCAAAGATGGATGATTTCCATAATTTCTTCTTTAAGTCTCTCTATAGTTGTGCAACCAAGTGGAAATACAGAAAAAATGATTACTTCCATATATGATTGTTTGTACAATAATTTGCACACATTTCCAGAATGTAAATCTGGAAGAAGCCAGTTTCAATATTCTTCTTTCGTTTGTCGACATAAGGTTTTTACAGGGGGCATTTTGGATATCTCCTACTCTGTAAATCAGAAAATACTGTCAAAAAATGCTTTTTTCACCATATTTCTAGGAATAAAATGTTATATAAAGTAGGTGAATGATATGAACAAAACCCTCAGTAAAGACCTTTAGAGCAAAACTGGAATGTTTGGTGTAAGTGATACTAAAGCTGAGGAAAAACTCATTTTGAGAAGGATAACACAAAAACTAAAATTCTGTCATCATTCACTCACTCTCAAGTTGTTGCAAACCTGTATGAGTTTCTTTCTTCTGCTGAACACACAGGAAGATTGGAATTGGAACCAAACAATTTTTTGGCACCATTGACTTCCATTGTAGAAAAAAATACTATGGAAGTCAATGGTTCCAAAGTTAAAGTCATTCTTCAAAATATCTTCCTTTGTGTTCAGCAGAAGAAAGAAACTCACACAGATTTCCAAAAACTTGAGGGTGAGTAAATGATGACCGAATTTTCAGCTTTGGGTGGAGTATCCCTTTAAATGTGTATTGTGGATGATTTCTTTCCACTTGTCTAAACGAAGACATGTTATGGAAGCGAAATAGCTCAAAATCTTAAAATTGACCACTGCAAGAATTTTTTTTTTTTTTAAAAAAAGGCTTTTCCTGTAATGTCTTGCCTATTTTACTAATAATGTCTGAAATGTCTATTTAACCAATGTTGTAGCAACTGGGCTCTTATTACAGAACCATCCCAACTAGAATCTAGTCTTATTTGTCTAGTAACCATGGTGATTTTAGCTCTCATAGGACAAAGATTTAACATTTTTAATGTTTCTGTAACATTGCCCCTGCTGGGTTCTCGTTGTAGGACTTTAGTATGTAAGGTGTTAGTCTGTTAGTATGTAGGGGTTTAGTGTGTAAGGCTGTCATATGTAGGGCTCTATGTAATGTTATAGAGTGTAATGCTGTATCATATAGTGTTGTAATGTAGTATGTAGGCCATAGAGAGAAATTTGGAGCACTATGTTTCATTCCTTGTTCTCTCACTTTTGTTCCTCGTTTGAGAACAGACCACAAATGAAAGTGGAGGTCTCTCGGCGGATGGTTGTCATAGCAATGTGAGAACATTTATAATGGGATATTTTTCCCACTCTAAAGCAACATCCTTTGGGCTGTGCCTGACGCACACACACACATACGCACATGCACTCCTCTTCCTATTCTCTCACCCACTCTTTAAATGACAGATTTAATCACTAACCTCTCACAAATTATGTCACTTCCTCTCTAAAACACATTTTATGTAGATCCCTGGTTCCCTGTTGCAGCAGTTTTAACGGCTCTGAACTGTGTTAAATAAAGTGTTAAGAGTACTGAAAAAATTATATTAAGTGTCACGTCACGTCCCCTTTTTTGAATAAACATGAAAATGCACAATCCGAACTTAAGAATGCTTTGGAATATAGATGTAAGATTGGTCTTGTTTTAAAGAAGTCATTTGGCAGATTTTTGTGGAAGTTAAATAAATTAAGAAAGTGAAACCAGTTTGAGTTTATGAAAATGTTAAAATGTAATTATTCATATTTTGAAAACCTGGTGGGCTCTAAAACTCCATTTACTCCATTACTGCCCATATAAATATATGGGCGCCTCCATTTCCATGTGTTTTGACTGATCTGAACCATTATTTCCACAATTTTCTTAGTTAGCATCCTATTCAGAAGTAGTAAGGGAAGTGTGACATATTTTGATATGAGTTCAACCTCAAAGAAACACATACAAAGAACACGCATAATGTGTTATTATAGCTGGCTGCCACATCACAAATGGTGAATTTTTTTCTTTATATTTAAAACATTTTCAGATATTTTTTTCTAAAATTGAATGGATGTTGTCTTTTGAACTATTGGCATAAAAACAAACTGAGGTTTCTACCATTCTTTCATGATTTTCATGTTCATCACTATTTCAAAATAAAGGTTTGAAAAAAACTTTCTAGTGTATTTTATGTTAAAACAAAAAGAATAAAATTCACTTGTTTGTATGATTATTTACTCACAATATACTAACCTGAAATAATAAGACTGTTGTTAGACTTGTCCTTTGTGCAGAACAAGCTTTAGTAAAGTTAGTTAAGTAAAGTTCACTTGCCCTTTATTTATATCGTTTCATCTCTCTTACCTTATGCCTTTATCTTTCCAGGGACAGCTCTCTCAAGCACTGAATGTTCTGTCTGACCGGGCCACAGAGGCTAAAGAGTTCCTGGTTCAGCTCAGAAATATGGTACAACACATACAGGTACAACAAACACACAAAATAACACTTATACTCTCATACGGTGCATTTGTGATGTGATCTGATTCTGTCCTCTCCTTATGTGCTCTAGGAGAATGGAGTTGAATTCGAGGCATGTTTGGTCGCCCAATGTGATGCTCTGATCGAAGCTCTCAACCGCAGGAAAGCTCAGCTTCTCAGCAGAGTGACCAAAGAACATGAACACAAACTCTCAGTAAGCACAACCACTCACGAAACACTCCTTGAGTTCTTGAAGAGATTAGAAAAAATAATCTCAGTTATTGGGTGGCGTTCTTCATTTGAGGAGCTCATTCATGCAATGCAAATCGACCGCAAAAGCAGAACGACAGCTCTCTGTTGTGTTTTTGAGGTAAAGGGAAGTTTGGAAAAAAGCCAAATCACACAAGTCACAGTTTGATTTCTTAATTGGAGGTTTAGTGACTGCCACCTTGATGATTTTTAGTGTGTGCTAATAGAACTGATGAAATTAGTTTAACACATTTTTTATTGCAAGCAAGGGGATTCATTTATTATTTATTTTTTCAGTTGCTTTGTAAGACCTACAGAAAAACACATTGATAACTTAAAGTGTTTAGTTTATTTAAACGTTTTTGAACTTTGAAATCAGCATTCACTGTAAAAAATAATTAGTTGTTTCAACTTAAAGCAAGTACATGCTTTAAAATTTTAACTTTAGTCAACTTGAAATGTGAAGTACTAAGTGACAACTTGGATATTTGAGTTGAGTTGAATAAACTTAAAAATTTAAGGCAGCACGAACATGTCACAATGCCTGTGCGCTGTGTCTTGTAAGGACTTTTAAGTTGAAGTGTTTCTATTCTTTCTGTGTTCTCCTCTCCTGTTTCCCTTGTTTGTGTTACCATAGCAACCCTGATTAGTTATTAACAGTCCCTCAGGTGTTTCTTGTTTCCCTGTGTGTGTGTGTGTGTGTGTGTGTGTGTGTGTATATAGCCCTGTGTTTTAGTCTGTTTTTGTGAGTTGCTTTTTGCATTCTTCGTTTCTGGTTTCTGGTCAGGGGGGATATTCCTGAAAGCAAGGTTATCTTAGTAAAATATCAAGTAAAATAGTGCTGCATTACACCACAATTTTAATTCGCCAGATGAAGTGACCTGTATGAGTTCAATTTAGCACTACGGCTGTTAAGTTAGAATTGAAAAAAAATAATGTGAATTTAAGTGATCAAACGTAACAAACTGTAACAAAGTTCAAATTCAGGGAAGAAGGAGACGAACATTAAACATAAATTTAATTGTAAAATATGCATAATCATCACTGAAAATCCTAATAAGTTAATTGAACTCAATTGATTTGAGTAAACTCGTTCCCTCAATTTAATTGAGTATGGGGTCTCCCAAAACATGCATATTTAAGTTTACTTAACTTGGTGCTTATGTTGACTTGACTTAAATTGTTTAATTCACCAAACTTGACAATTTTTTTAAATGTATTTAAACAATAAAGTTCACTTAGTGTTGATTTCAAGTGTACTTATGTACTTATACCAATATTTAGGTATACAGCAAAATCAGCAGTGTTAAATTACCAATGCTCAGTGTTTTATACAGTATGAGTCCACTCTCAAGAGTGTTATAAGTAACACTTAATGAGATAATTAAGTGAATAATTGAGAGATGATTGAGCATTATTGAAGACACCTGATGTTAACAAGTAGACTCACTGAAGGAGAAACCCATAATTTTTAAGTCACCGTTAATCTGATCAGTGTGTCTTTTAGTTGGGCTCTTGTCCCTTTGATCATTAACTTTATATTTAGTTTGACTGCTGTAACTCAGTTATAACAGTCAGATGGACAGTCAGAACAAATAGAAAAAGTCATCTGATGGTGGTGATTGTGTCTTAACATAATCGTTATATCACAATCTTTTGACCTGAATCCTAAACTCATTTAAAGCCCAATTTCTGATTTAGATTTATGTTATTAATTAGAGCAACACTGTTCTTGTACAGCATAACATTTTCAATGATTACATAATAATGCCAACATTTCTTTAAAGTTTGTTCTTATACATAATACTGTATATTATTATTATTAGACACACAGACATCAAGATTTAGCACATGAATCTCAGCAATGGTGATAAACAGATCACCTCTGAACATAAGCTCATTATTTATTCATGCAGAAATGCATTATGGGAGCCATGAATGAGTTTTGATTGGTGGCACCCAGAATGCACTGCAACATGCTTTATAAGTGTCACCATTGTTGAGATTCACGGGCTGATTCTTGATCTCTATGTGTCTAAAATAATATGATCTACATATTTGTAATGATAGCAACCTTTAAAGTCGGCGTGAAACGGAAGTTGAGATTGTCATTTTTCCTTGTCATGATGTATATCTGAGTGAAACGGCTTCTGAAATTAGAAAAAAAAATGTAGGGCGGGGCTTGATTTCGTCCTTCGGCCGATAGCCGCACCCTCATCTGATCTGGCCGCACATTTTCGCCACTCCACGTGACCGAAATAGAAGAGAGGTAATTTCGATGGGGGAGGGAAGGGTAATGTCTTTGATTAAAGATTATAAGGGTACATGAATTTTTAAAAAATAATGAAGTGCACAGATAAATCATTTATAATAAATACTACAGTATTACATAAAAAAGATAATTTGTCAAATTTGATTTCATGCCGACTTTAAAGAGAATATTTGGATTATAATTTAAATGTTACAAATATTATGCTTTTTAAACAGTGCTGCTATAATCCATAAGGTGAACACGATTCAGCTTTATATGACTTCAAAAATTAAATTCTAATAATTATGAAATAATGATTATATTAAAACACAATCACCACCATCAGATCAACTTTTCTATTTGTTCATCTGGTTACAACTGACTTACAGCAGTCAAATAAAATATAAACTTATTGAGTTGAGTGTCAAGAGCCCAATTAAACAAACACTGATCAGCATAACGGTGACTTAAAATTATTCTCCTTCAGTGATTCTGCTTGTTATCATCAGGTGTCTTCAATCATCACTCAATTAATCTCTTAATTATCTCATTAAATTTAACACTGCTTCAGTGTTACAGTCTACATAAGCACCAAGTTGAATAGACTTAATCCATTAGCTCACCCATTAACATGATTTCTGCATGGGTCCTGTCATAATTGCTTTCCATCGGCTGTGGAGGTGAAGACGACCACTCCCATGATTCCACTCTCGTTCAAAGCGTCATCATATGGCTAACATATCTCTTACATATTTTGCCTTTAAATATTCGGAAAGCACGTGCATTTAAAAGAATTATGTGCATACATTTTTAATTCATGGAAATCTCTACACATTTCTGTATTAGGGCAACAGATGACTGGCACTGAGGGTATTTTCTATTTTCCCATTAAAAATTCATTAAATCTCTTTTCTGCCAAAGTTGGATTCAGAATGGATTCATGCTTCAGGCAGCAGGGCTAATCAGCAACCATTGTTGGTGAGTCAAATCAGCCTGTTTCTAGCCCAAGCTTCTGTGCCATATTAAAAGGTTTGCTATCATAGGGGGAAAGCAGCTTAATGGTTAAAAATCTGGGCTATTAACGGAAAGATTTATGTTTAAAATGGAGTCATTGTGTCCTTGACTAAGACTCCCAAGCTGCTCCACTGAGACAGCACCTAGTTTGCTGTGATTCTCTTTAGTTGAAATGCAGCTATGGAATTGCAAGTAATTAAATAGCAAACCAGTATGTTTTTTTATAGTCCTGTACTCTAGGAACATCATACAGCTTATTATGCACTAACATGACCCTGATTTAGTTGTCTCTGTCAGTGGAGAGATGCTAAATATTAATATTTTTAAAGCACCATTTCTTTAAAGTTTTACGTAATCTTCTATTACTTTTTGTATTTTGTAGTAGTCTGTGAGTTATAAGGGGAAACTTAAAAAATGTTATATTAAAATGTTGCATAATCTTCAATTACTCTTTTCGCTGTTTAATTAAATATGTTAATACGCTGATTTCATGCAGCTGCCATTTTGAAATGACGCCAGTGGGAAGAAAACCAGAAGTGTCACCTTTAATCATAGAAGAGTCGCGAATGCAATATTGTTGTGTTTAATGTAGAAATGAGTTATTCTAAAAATGTACGTACTTTAGACTATATACAGTGAAATTCATTTATAAATAAAATTGTTTTTTATATGTAGTTCAGAAAGTAAAAAAAAGAAGAAGAAGGAATGAACTATATACATCCTATCCTATATTGGATATTAACATCCAATAGTGTAAATTGCGAAAGCACCTTCAGGTTGGTATAGTCCAAGGCATTGTTGTCTATCTGTACTTCCGGGGTTCTTCCCTCCGGAGCCTCGCTTTTGATTTCAAAATGGCTGCTGCGTGAAATCAGCGTATAATCCAAATTTCTTCAAGCTGGAGTGATGACACTAACTCAATTAATATTTAATAGTCTGTGAGTTATTACTGGAAATATACAAATTTTATATTAAAATTGTCCTGGTCTCCCCCTATACTGTTAATACACTTTCACACAGTAATCCCAAAAGTTACCGTAAAATTACCAGAATGATTTTACTGTAGCAAGGTGTTTTTTTTTTCTTTTCAAAGCAAGCTTCTTAAATCAGCACATTCGGACCTTGTACGTGTGGTAATCTTCATTCTTTGAGCAAATTCCAATCGGAAGTGAGCATCCTTATGCCCTACTCAATCCGGAGGGCAGAGCCCTTGAAGTGGGGACTTTGGAGGGAGCAGGGCACTTGTGTGTCATAATGAAGCTGTTTGGAATTCTCCATTTGTTCACACACAGCAGTATCATACCGGTAATTTACTGGTAATGTTACAACTTCGCATACTGGTAAATTGCCAACTGATTTACCTGTATTTTTGAAAAGGTGCTATTGAACTCTTAAAGGGATAGTTCACCCAAAAATTGCATTCCCTTGTGTTGTTTCAAACCTGTTTAACTTTCTTTCATCTTCAGAACACAAATGAAGATCTTTTTGATGAAATCTGAGAGCTTTCTGTCCCTCCATTGACAGCAACGCAACTGATACTTTGACGCGACTGAATTTAGGTTTTTATTCACATAAACATTAATAAACACACACATCAGATGTGGTAAACTGAAGCTCAAGCATGTTCACTTGATATGTGAGAACCAATGAGGTTCATTCCCGTGTTACGCAGCTCGTTTGAGCTTCTGCAAGAACCAATGACGTTTGTTCTCACGCTTCAAGCAGGTTCGGTTGAGCAGCTTCTGTTTATTTTT
This sequence comes from Pimephales promelas, assembly GCF_016745375.1. Next base: position 4,383,093 of record NW_024121766.1, on the reverse strand, counting down.
GCTAATAGATGTTAAAATGTGAATTAAAAGTTCAATCTAAATTAAATCTGTTCATCATATTAAGCAATCATGTCTCGTCAGATAATTTGGACTAAACCACTCAATTCACATGGATTAGTTTTACGATATGGAGGGACAGAAAGCTCTCAGCTTTCATTATAAAGATCAACGAAAGTCTCATGGGTTTGGAATGTCATAAGAGTAATTTTTGGGTGAATGATCCCTGTAACGGTAATTGGTAAATACTGTATGTGTACAGGGAAATGTAAAAAATGTAATATTAAAATTGTTAAAACTCCCCTATACCATTAGTCATGTGCTTTTGCTGGCATCTCATGTAGGCCTATTCTCTCGTCTTGTCTCCATGGTGCCTCAGGCCTGTTCCCATGGTGACAAAGATGTTGGGGTTCTAGTTTTGTCCAGTGGCTTTCTTCAGTTCTGCCTATTTCTTCCATATTCTGTTTGGATGTGAATGGCTCTTTTGCTTCTCATAAATTAAGTGTCTAATGTTTGATTCATTTTGGTATAAGATTGGCTTTGGAGGGACGTGTGTTTGTGTGTGTGTGTGCATCAGTGTGAACGTGTGCGTCATGTAAAATGAATGTAGCCAGTAGGTTTAAGTAGAAGGAGGAGGGACACACTCAGACACACATTCACCCAGTGGAATATGCAAGCATGAAGTGCAATTTTTTTGTGTGAAAAAGGTCAGTGATGTGTTGCTTGCTCAGAGAGGATGCTGACAATTGGTCCTGCTGTTGCCTAGCAACCCAGCCACTGAACAGTTATCATGGATTCATTCTCTTTCTCTTTCTTTCTGCCTCTTTATCGCAGGTGGTTCGTGATCAGATATCTCACTGCACGGTGAAGTTGAGGCAGACCACAGGACTGATGGAATACTGTCTGGAGGTTATCAAAGAGAACGACCCCAGTGGCTTCCTGCAGGTCTCTGACCCTTTTAATATAGCACAAACCTCGCAAAGGCCGCAAAGTTAGGGTGCTTACACGCCAGAGGAAGATCTAAGCAAACTTGGATGGGAATGTCTAAGATCCATTGGGCCTGTTTACACCTGGCAACAATCATTTTCTCTGATTGTAGAAAGATCCAAATCAGTTTGACATAAAGAAAAATTGGATTTCCAAAACTGTGCCGCCTCTCTGAAAACCTCATTGGTCAATAAGAAAATGAAATTTAGATTTAGAAAATTAAATGTAACATTTATTTCTATTTAATTTTAACTTTAACTTACTTTTTCTTGTAAGAGTTCAAAAGTCAGAATTGTCAGATATAAACTTGCAAAAGTCGCAATCACCTTTTTTATTTTTTATATTCTGTGGCTCAAACAAGCTTTCTTAGATATCAGATATTTGTGTATGCTCATTTCTTAGTTTTTTTATTTAGATTACCTTTGCTATCATTAAACACTCATTGAAGTTAATCTTTAAAAACACTAATAACTTGTTAAAACTGTTAATTTTTTGCAATTCTTAAAATGAATATCCATTTTTCATGCTGTACATAATCTCAATTCACATGCAGCATTTTGATTTGAGCTTTTAGTGTTTAATCTTTTAGTTTGAACAAAATAGTATTTTAACTAATTAAAAAAAATAGTGTTTTTATAAATAATTTTAAAAATTAAAATAATCTATTTTAATATCACATTAATATCATCGGTTATTGACCATGAACGTAATTATCTTATTGGTGTTTGCCAGAACTTTAAAGGGATACTCCACTTTTTTTTTTTTTTTTTTGGAATTAGGCTCATTTTATCACTCCCCCAGAGTTAAACAGTTGAGTTTCACCATTTTCAATTGCATTCAGCCGATTTTCTAATATTTAGAAGAATATCAGTAACCAGACAATTGCTGGCCTCATTGACTACCATAGTAGGAAAAAAATATATACTATGGAGGTCAATGAGACCAGAAACTGTCTGGTTACTGATATTCTTCTAAATATTAGAAAATCGGCTGAATGTGTTTGAAAACGGTGAAACTTAACTGTTTAACTCTGGGGGAGTTGTAAAATGAGCCTATTTCCAAAAAAAAAGTGGAGTATCCCTTTAACATCAGTGTGTCAATACTAGATATTGCTCTTTGTGAGTGTAAAGGGCAAGGAAACTTTGGTTTTGTCACTCCTGTTCAATGACACTTTGCCTTCCAAAACTTTTCTCATCACAAAATGTTTCCTGCTCTGAGGAATCTTATTAAATTAACAGAAGGTCATACATTTACATAATTGCAACACTTCATTAATTTGACTTAATGCCGTGTAATATATTCTGAATCTCTGTGTGTGTGTAGATCTCTGATGCTCTGATAAGACGGGTCCATATGACGGAGAACCAGTGGGGGAGGGGCTCTCTGACCCCTCGCATGAGCAGTGACTTTGACCTGACGCTGGACAGCGGACCCCTGCTGCAGACCATACACCAGTTAGACTTCGTCCAGATGAAGGGTGAGCCTGTGTGTGTGTGTGTGTGTGTGTGAGTGAGTGATGGGTGTGTTTCATTTTTGCATGGCTTTCTTTAATGACACAGTAAGTCAGAACACTGGACCCAAAATAACCCTGTCTGTCTTTGTTTGTGGCTTTGTGTGTGTGTGTAGTTCCAGCTGCTCCTATTCTTCAGTTAGAGGAGTGCTGTACTCAAACCAACAGTGCGACTCTGTCCTGGAAGCAGCCGCCTCTCTCCACCATCGCTGTGGATGGCTACATTTTAGAACTGGATGATGGGACTGGAGGCCAGTTCAGAGTGAGTGTCACATGCACGCAGTGAACTTTTCTGTGCAAATTGCATTCTTATGGTGATGATACACAGGGCAACTTTTTGAGCAATGTTGCTGGGCAATCTTGCAGAGCGATTGTTGCCTGGGCACTTTCCCATTGAAAATGGGCAAATCTGGGTAATTTAGATGGGTCGTGGGCCCTGTGCCTCATCTGGTTCCATATTGACAGCAACATTGCTCAAAAAGTTGCCCTGTGTATCATCACCTTCAGAATGATATATTCATTTCAACAAAATAGTGTTCTGTGGAGTGTTCACTCTATGTTGCCCCTAATATTAAAGGGAAAAGTCCTATCCTTACTTTGATCATGAAAAATTCATGTAAGGTTGGATAGATGAAACAAGTTTCAGCTTAAGTCATTTGAAAACATAGAATTATTTGGAATATTTAAATTCTATATAAATGAAAAATATTATTTAGCTTATGTAGGAATATTTATATTTATTGTAAATGATTTATCCATGTAGAGATCATTATTTATTTAATGTACCCTCATATTATGTAATAAATCCCCCACACTTGCAGAGAAATCTGCTCTCTGCTCTGATGATGTGTTTTGGGGCAGCTTGTCAATCACTTCAGATCATAGCATTAGCAAACCACAACCATCCAATCAATTCCCAGACAGACAATATCAAGCCCCACCCTACAATTTTTCTTGTTTGAAAAGCCGTTTCACTTGGATATGTCGCAATTGGCATGAAAAGTCTGGAACTCAGTTGGGCTGGTCAAATTTACACATCATAAAACCGTACAGAGATTTCAAGTTCATAGCAGCACCGAGCAAAAAATGCAATAATGATGACTATTCCAAACAAATGGATTCCCACAGAAGCCATATGTTATTGCATTTATTTATTTATTTATTGGTGTAGTATTATTTTACTATCTCGAAGTGGACACTGAACACTGCATAATTGTTAGATGTGATGTTTCGGCTTGGCAAGCTGAATGATCTGTCCAATAGATGTTTTACTCAGCAAGAAGAAACATTAGATGAAACATTGACAGTGGATGAGGGTGTACTTGTGTGTTCATACACATGAACAGTGTGTACTGTATTAATAAAGTGATATTGTTGAACATGGTTTGTCATTTGGATGTGGGCAGTCAGAATCAGTGATGTTCATTTGAGTGACAAGGGACATGCATATTCCTTTAGATCATCTAGTTAAGTCCACAAAAATGGTGTCTCATCTCGGAGTCTAAAGATGATTCATGCCTCTCACTGCAGAAGTCTATTTATATATTAGAGGACCACTTCACGAACACACTTACATGATCACGAACGCACATATGCATGCACCACTGTCACTCGTTGGCTTTTTACACTTGGTATTGACATTCATCTGAGGTGATCACAAGTGGCAATTTTGTGGTTTCATGCAGTACCGTTCAAATGTTTGGGATCGGTGAGATCTTTTAATGTTATTAATTTTAATTAATATTGTGAATTATTTGTACAATTTCAAATAACAATTTTCTATATGTTTTAAAAATGTAATTTATTCCTGTGATGACAAAGCAGAATTTTCCGCATCATTACTCCGGTCTTCAGTGTCACATTATCCCACATAATACTGATTTGCTGCTTAAAGGTAGGGTATGGAATTTGCAGAACGGCAGACAGATTTTGAAAATACACAACTCAAAACGTCCTACCTTCTTTCCTCCAACGCTGGCCCTGACTCCACCCAAGAGCATGAGCGTGCAATCATGATAAACTCAGATGTGCGAGATTGCATTTACTCACTTTCTCTCTCGCTCTATACCGGGGCGACTTGAACGTACTGTGACTGGGTCACTAGCTTTGAGTTTTGGATGGGGGGAGGGGGTATGGTATGACCGTTTGATTGACACATTTTCTGTCCAGTGATTCTAGGTGGTCTTGGAAATGATTGGCTGGAGTTTTTAGAGTCCTGCCCGTTCCACATATGATTCAATTGTTTAATTTTCATTTCAGTGCTCCTAACTCAGTGTCTGTAAGGGGTTAGGAATAGGATTTCAAGTGATTTTGAAAAAAAAAAGGTAAAAAAAAAAAAGAAAATCACATATCCCGCCTGAAACATGTCTTATTATTATCAAACAAGATTATTATATTATCATTGAAAACAGTTGTGCTGCTTATTTTGTTTCTGGAAATTTTTCTGAAATTTCAAAAGAACAGCATTTATTTAAAATATATATTTTTTTTAACCATGGAAATGTCTTTATTCTTACTTTTGATCAATTTAATGCATTCTTGCTGAATAAAAGTATTAATTTCTTTTTTTAAATGTGTACCCCAAACTTTGAACGGTAGTGTCATCAAAATATTTAAAGAGAATAAATCTCCTGAGTCACATTCACACTTACACTTACACATAATAATTCAAATACCCTCAGACATATAGACACACACACACACACACACACACACACACACACACACACTCAATCTCTACTCTCCTCTAAACAGGCCAAGCTCTTATTTTAGAAAGCCAGGTTCATGTGTTCTTATATTTGCTCCATTTTTGGGCAGATTTTTAGCAACAGTATCACATTGTGTTTTCCCAAGATATTCATCAGCTTTAATTAGCAAATTATCTTAATGTTTTATTCTACAGGAAGTGATTCCATGCATATAAAATGTGCATACTATGCAAAATATGTCATTTTTCTGTATGCATCTGGGCTGAACTGAATTTGAAGTTGCATACTACCCTTCTAGTCCTGAAATATTAAGAGTAGTATGATAGTATAGAATTCGGACATTTCCTATTATATATGACTTGATTCTTTGATTTACTGTAATGTAGTTTGCACTTTGTGTTGGGTACTATTTCCCACAATGCAATGCACTCACTGATCTATATAGAATGACATTGTCATTATATAGATCAGTGAATGCACTCAATCTGCCCTTCCATATAAAATGTTACCAATAAACCAAATGTAATACCTAAGGGTTTTTTAACATATTTTCTTGATTCAGAATTTAATTAGACTGCCCAATTTAAACACTGAGTCATGTGAAACAAACATGTATACTGTTTAAAAAATAGTAGGCCACATAGAGTATTTAATGTTCAGTATACCGTAAGCAGGACCCTATTTGCTATTTCAAACATAGTTTGCCACGTGTGTTTACTAACTGAATTGTGTATTCTACAGGAAGTGTATGTTGGTACAGAGATGATCTGCACTGTGGACGGTCTGCACTTCAACAGCACCTATAAATCCCGTGTCAAAGCGTTTAACTCCAGTGGAGTCGGCCAGTACAGCAAAACGCTTGTCATGCAGACATCAGAGAGTAAGAGATGTTATCTCACTGCTACACTCACACACCTTACTATTGAATGCTGCCACTCTTAATGCACAGGGAAGCTGGAGCATGTCAGTGCAAAATAAAACATCAGATTTTTAGTAATGTCAATATAGTGGGCAGTTTCCATAAATAGGATTACTATATATATATATATATATATATATATATATATATATATACACACACATATACTATAGGATATATATATATATATATATATATATATATATATATATATATACTTGGTGTCTTGTGCCTTTTTAAGGGCTTGTAGGCCTACATTTTTTTTTTTTTGTAAAACCATCAGATACATTTGATAAACTGGTTTCTAACACAAAATTAACCTGGCATGCAAAGTAGTTTTAAATGCCTGTATATTATATATATATATATATATATTTATAAATATTGTTTTTATATGTAGCTATATTTAATATAAATATTTCTATGAATAGATTTTACTATATTAATATATTTTAATAGTTGTAATATTTATTTTATATGTTTATTATAAATGTTTATTGTTACAATATATGAAGAGTTCAGATGCAAAAGCCTCTAAATGCCATTTGAAATTTTCTTCTTTAATGATGATTTTTATCAAACTTATACTATATTTAAGTTCAGTAATTTCACTTAAATAACAATTAATAGGTAATTATCATTGCAATTTAAGTGAAATTACTGAACTTAAATATACAAGTTTGGTAAAAATCATCATTAAAGAAGAAAATTTCAAATGGCATTTAGAGGCTTTTGCATCTGAACTCTTCATATATATATATATATATATATATATATATATATACTGTATATACTATATATTGTGCCTTGCACACCCAAATCAAGCATTGGATTAAGATACAATATACTGTAGATTACAAAATAGAAATCCTGCACAGTACTCATATATATAGATTTGTAGGCCTGCTCATTAAAATATTTTTGTGATGATGCAAACTTTAGTGTGTGCAGGATTTATATTTTGTAGTTTCTAATGTTTCTTGCTAGAAAATAATGAAACCACACAAGTCATGGTTTTAAAACTGCATGCCCTTAAACATTGGTTACATTGTTGCAAAATCTTCATTTAAAATTAAGCTCATATAATGCTCTTATAATATTTAGTTTAACCTTGTTAGGTTTTACCCTATTCTTGGAAAGTGCCAATGACATCACCCTGAAAGTCTACTGGTCTTGATGAGCACCACTATATGTCTGATACTAATATAAATTAACATCATTGTTAATTTGCTGTTAACATTATTGACTTGTTCTTTACATGTGAGCGCAGAATAAGTCCAGCTTCTCTGATCTGCTGCTTTCCTTCCTCTCTTTCAGTACCCAATTCTGTTACTTTCTTTTTCTCTCTCCTTCCACCATTCTGATTTTTCTTTTCTCTGCATTTCTCTGCCTCCTCCACTTTTCTTGTTGTCTCCAACCTTTTCTCGCTCTTTTCCTCTCTCTTGATTTCAGTGAGTCTGCCTTCATATGGTAGTAAAACTCTGGCAGCAGGTATGAATGCCTGAATATCTGAACATCATGATTATGTTAACCTCATACACCCTTTCGTGTGTGTGTGTGTGTGTGCGTGCGCATGTGTGTGTGAATGATAGAGTGTGTTTGCGGGATTTATTTGCAGTGTCTCTGTGTACTTAAATTCATCTGGACTTTCATTCGTACTGTAAATCGGAGCTTAACCAACCAGCCTTCATGACTGTATGTGTGTGTGCTTTTTCTGCAGTTGCCTGGTTCACCTTTGACTCTGCATCGGCCCACCCTGACATTATATTGTCCAACGACAACCTCACGGTGACGTGTAACAGTTACGATGATCGTGTTGTCATGGGCAATACAGGGTTCTCTCGTGGTGTGCACTACTGGGAGATGACCATCGATCGCTATGACAACCACCCTGACCCTGCATTTGGGATCGCCCGGGCTGATGTCATGAAGGACGTTATGCTGGGGAAGGATGATAAAGCCTGGGCCATGTATGTGGACAACAATCGCTCCTGGTTCATGCATAACAACTCGCACACCAACCGGTATGAATTTGTTTATGTGTTCATGGTAGTCACTGAAAAAGTAAAATGATTGTGTCGTTTCAGTAATTAATTATTTATTTATATTAATTGTTAGTATTTTTGAATTTCTTTATTGATATACACTGAAAAAAAAGTAAAACGATTGTGTAATTTATTTAAAGTGCATTTTTATATTGATCTAATTGAAAATCATGGTGTAAACCTGTTTCCCTTTCAATTGGGAATTCGCACTGCGTCTGAACAAGGCGCTATGGGGAATGCCTCCAGCGTGACCGGTGTCTGAACCATGTGTTAAATCGCGACAATATCATTGGCCGAAGACAGTCTGTGACATCACTACCAGTGCGACCGTGAGTATAAAAGGGCGCCTGTAGTACACGTCATTATAATCTTTGTCTTCAGGAGCCGTTTGTTTGTTACGTGTTAAGGCGAATTTTCTCTACTGCCAAACGTTTTAAGAAGTGTGTGCCTCCTTGTCAGAGGTATCTGACACCCGAGGACACACATGACTTGTGCGTTATGTGCTTAGTCGAGGAGTACGCACGTTCAGTCCTTGGTGGGGCTGAAAGGGCACACTGTGAGAGCTTCTCAATGAAGAAGCTCCGTTCACATGTGTCCTTTGTCTCGAAGGACAAGCGTCTGCGTCTCCGCGGCTCAGGACCCCCGAACATCGAGGCAAAGCGGGGAATGAGATGCTAGTCAGTCTGGCTAAGGAGTTTGAGAAAGGTATGAATCTTACTCTTCTGCTGCCGACACGAGAGAATTGCTGGATCAGGACATGCTATCACTTGCATCATCCAATCCAGATAGCACTCTGCTGTCTGCCAGCCAGGAAGAGTAGGTTGTGGCTGAGGAGGGTGAAGAAGCTGGTGAGGCCTCCCAGCCTGCCTGCTCCACATATGAGGAGCTTCTGGACACAAACCGTCATAACTGCCCCGTTCCTTTGAGCCTTCAATTTCTTCTGGATCTCAATGCTGAGATTGATAGATCATGGAAGAAACCATATTCGGCCCGCATTCATCTTTGTCATCATGATAGTTATGTGAATGTAAGGGGAATGCGCGAGCACAAATATGTCTTTATGCCTTCCATTGAAGAGACCCTAGCCAGCTATCTCTCAGTGGCTTAGGCATCATCATTAAAGGCTCCAAACCTTGCCACCCTAGCCGCTGCATACCACATCTTGTTTGCATGGCAGGTCATGAATGGCAGGGCATATGCAGCAACGAGCTGGTCCGGGGCTGCACAGCACACAATAACTGTTCCATAAGCAAAGCAGGCTGATCTGGGGAATGATCTACCCCTAACCCTAAGCATGTCTGACAAGTGAGGACAACTTCTGACAAGTCACAAGTTGAGGATGCTCGCCAGTTAAAATTGGCATCCCTCCTAGACTCTGTCAACTACAGTACATTGCTATAGTACCTGTCAACAGCAAACTTGATGATTGCTCAAGATAGAAGCTTCCTCCCCCAGATATTGGGGTCTACTAAGTTGGAATCTCCCTTACAGTGCAGATCTAGAGAATCCTTACAAAAAATGGCTTTAGTAAATCTTTGCAAACCCACCAGAACCCTCTCCTTGTTCAGGTGTATAGTTCCTCTTTTCACCAAGAAGAGCTCTTCCTTTCTCAAGAACCCGAAGGGATGTGCCATTCGGCCCAGATTTGCAAACCCTTCTTGTTGTAAATATCCTTGTGCAAATTAGTCTGAAGACAGCAGTTTGAGGGGTTTGCCTTCAATAGTTAAGTCTTCATGGAGAACGTTGATTAGGACCCCCACTTGAGGGTCTTTAAGTTGAGTCCTCTGCTCCCTCAGAAGTGCTCCATGGGATTCTTGCAAACCTTCTTTATATCCACTAGACAAGCCTCAGACTGATCTCTTGGTAACTGACGAAACGTGCAAACCCTTTTTGTTGTAATGCGACTTTGGAAAATGTCTTCAGTCACTGTATGATCGGAGATCTTGGTATGAGAACAGCTGGTTGTAGTTAAAAGTAAAACGGCTAACTCCCTTTTTCCTGCAGGCCTTCAGATTCTTTTGAAGAGTGACCCTCCTTAACTGTTAAGGGTCTTCGAGTCTTCAGGGTCCTCTTCTCTCCGAGATGATCACTGTCTGATTCCTGGAATCATACCTCTATAAGACACCAAGCTTGAGTGGTAGTAGCTAGCGCTTTTGCAGATCCCCTTGATAAGTGAGTCTTTAGGGTTGACTGGGGTATCCTAGAGGTAGAGCAGGGATTCTCTTGCTCCCCCTAGAGGTAGTGACAGACTAGGGAGTTAGGGATTCCTAGGCCAGGTTCCCTTTAAGGTGATGTCTTGCATTCAGAGCTAACATACCAAACCTGAGTCCTCCCCTCAGAACGGGCTCTATCGCTCTATCGCTTAACCCTGAGAGGTAGGTAGGAAGTTTAAAAAGGCCAGGGCTTTCCTTGTATAGGGCATAAGACTAGGGTAGTGGCCGTTGGCAATTTCGTTACTGACAGTTCCACCGCTGGTTCACTTGAGTTGGGCATATAAGTCTGATGTGTCTTTTTTTGTGTACTTGGACATTTCCTTTTAGCATGGCGTAATAGGTATTTGTTCCCAATAGGATCTTGTTCAGACACAGTATGAGTTCCTATTCGAAAGGGAACGTCTTGGTCACAAATGTAATCCTGGTTTACTGAGGATGGGAACAATACACTGCACTTTCAAGTCAAGTGGCGTGTTATCTATACGCATTTTGAGCTATCTGCGTGTATGTCTACGCCATTAATGTCTGAGTGATTCCGCGTGTATGTACATGCCATCAAATGTCAGAGCGAAACGAAGCAAAATGTAGATCTACATCTGGGGAGCGATATTTTTTTTCCTAGGATGGCATGGGAAGACTCATAAATGCCATTAACCCCAGTGACGGGTAGGTTTAGGGACGGGGTTGGGGTAGGTCATATATTTATATATACAGTAATAACGTTAAGTCAACGGCATTCATAAACACGCTGAAAAGCGATTATGCGTGTTGATAGCACGCCAAAAATGGAAATACGAATTGGCGTGTCATACACACGCAATTTCATGAGATCAGTCTGCTGCTTCAGATAAAGAAGAGAATGACGTGTCACGTGCACGACAGGCGCCCTTTTATACTCACGGTCGAACTGGTAGTGATGTCACAGACTGTCGCCGGCCAATGATATTGTTGCGCTTTAGAACGTGCTTCAGACAGCAGTGTCACGCTGGAGGCATTCGCCATAATGTCTTGTTCAGATGCAGTGTCTCATTCCCCTTCTCAGGGAACCAGGGTTACATTTGTAACCAAGACATTTTTTTTTAATGTTTGTCTTTATTTATACTAAATAAATTAAATTAAACATTGACTAACAAATTGTTTATAGTTTTATCCTAAGTGAAATCTTAGATTAAAAAAATATTTTTATTAAAAAAAAAATTTTTTTTGGAAAATATTTTTTATATTTTTGATTATTATTAAATATAATTTAAGGTTTGAACCAAACCAAAAATATACACTGAACAAAATTATAAATGCAACACTTGTTTTTGCACCCATTTTTCATGAGCTGAACTAGAGACAATTTATATAGAGACTTCCTAAACCCTCAATACAACTACATTGGGAAAACCCGTAAAGCCAAAGATGGCTGTTGTATGCACTATGAACATGTCCCACCCCTCCCGCTGGAAAGCCAATCGACTGCTTTTAACAGTCAAACCGGGAAACATTTAAGCCTGTCGCCTGGTTCCACTGATGCACGCGCACATTTGATGTTTGCGACAGCAGAGACGAGAACCCTTGCACATGCGTAGTAAAAGTATAGCATGTGGGGAAAAAGTGGGTTTTAAACCTTATTTTTGGGGCAAAGTAATCAAACTTTTTCAGCGATTTTTATCATAATTTACTTCTGTTTCTATACATGCAGTTTTTATGTCCTGGTGACCAGTGAAAGTGCAGTTCTGACTCTCTGCCCATTCATTTAGATAGGAGCCTGGTCTTGTTAGTCTGAAATAGCTGCCCGGAGGCGTTGCCAAGATGGTGGCCGAGTGGCATGACTTGCCTACAAGGACTTTGGCTGAACTCAAAGATCTAAGACTTATTCTATGTACACAAAAGGCCTATTTCTCTCAGATAATGTTCACACAAATCTGTGTAAATCTGTGTTAGTGAGCACTTCTCCTTTGCCAAGATAATCCATCCACCTCACAGGTGTGACTAATCTGCATCTTGATATGCCACTCCTGTGAAGTAGAGGGATTATCTCATGCTCACTAATACAGATTTAGACAGATTTGTGAACAATATTTGAGAGAAATAGGCCTTTGTGTACATGGAAAAAGTCTTAGATCTCGGAGTTCAGCTCATGAAAAAGTGTTGCGTTTATAATTTTGTTCAGTGTAATTTATGAAATTATTAAAAGAAATTATTGCCTGATTATAGCCTGATAAAGCATCTCAGCAAATGTTCACTGTTGCCCTTGGTTACAAAGTACATGCTTCATTTAATTAATGAATGAAGCTAATAAAAACGTCTGAAATTGCTCACAGTAGGCTACAGTACATAAAAAGTGAAAAAATCTGATGCATTACTGCCATCTGCTGTTAACTCATATTATTCACATGCAGTAGAGAGAGGTCAAGGGTAACAGCAGGCTAAAATCACTAATAGATTTACGTTAAATGTTGCAAATAAAATGTTCTTCTATATGTTTAATGTGTTTATTGAGTCAAACTGGGTCTATAATAGGTCTTTCACCCTATTGGTCAGGGCATTATGTTTAATTTACTCTGTCTTTCTCTTCTCCCTCTTTCAGTACGGATGGAGGAATAAGTAAAGGGGCGACTGTGGGTGTGCTGCTGGATTTCTCTCGTGGGATTCTATTGTTTTTGATAAATGATGAGCAACAGGGACCCGTTGCCTTCAACACACTAGAGGGCATGTACTACCCAGCTATCAGCCTCAACCGCAATGTTCAGGTAACATTCATTTCATTCATTCACTGCTTTTGCATACTTAAAAAAAAAAACAAGTGCAAATTGTTAAAAGTTATAGTTTTGGATACTTAATTGCATGTTATTTGCAATTAAATGAACATGTATTTACTTTTATTAAATGTAATTAGCACTTAAAATGTTAGTTCACCCAAAAATTCTATTTTGTCAGTTAATTATTCACCCTCATGTCCTTCCAAACCTGTAAGACTTTTGTTCATCTTCAAACACCTTGCCACCTCGTACATTTATACGATTTTTAAACAAACAAACAAACAAACAAACCACTTTTATGATTTATTTTCACACAAAATATGTTGCTCCATCAATGTTCAATAAAAACATTAATACCCTGGTCTGTTTTAATACTCGGTTCTGTTTGGCTTGAAGGTGCGCAATAAAACAGTTTAATTCACAGGTAGTTCCAAGTCAGTTCTATATTATGAACCATAAGGCTTTGTTATGAGCAATAACTTGGTAATATAATATCTTGATTATTTTTGTGTGTATTTCTTTTAATAGGTGACTCTTCACTCTGGGCTGCCTATTCCTGATTTTTATACACCCGGAGAGTCTGAAGCTGCAGGCTCAGTCTGCTGAAGAGTCCTCGACTGATACACATTCATACACAGATGCACAGACAAGTGCACATGGATTCAGCTGTGAGTACTTGGCAGGGGATTTTCTGTTGACAGTCATTAATATGTTTTAACAAGGTCTGAGAGATCAGAAATGTAAATGGACTTGTTAGGGTCAACTCAACCCAAACTTAACCCTAACCTTAACTCTGACCCTGATGTATGTGAGGTAAATTATTGGAATTCTTGAATCATTTTTCTCTCTTTCTTACTCTTTTTCTAGATATGATTGTTATTATTATTATTATTATTATTATTATTATTATTATCATTATTGATGTTGTCATTGTTGTTTTTATGGAAAAGGTGCTCATTTATGTGAACTCCAAGCTTACTGGATCTCAACAGAGTGTTGTTTCATGATAAAATCCTCTGTTTCAAGTTAAGCTTAGAAATAAGTTACTGATGTGTTAGACCTTAGAGGATGAATTTTACATTATATAGAAACTTTCTGTTGCATATAAAGGGAATTTTAACTGCAGATGGGGACATAAACGAGAGTACAATATCTTATATTACAGCCTCATTGCGCATATTATGCCTCAGTTAATCTCATATATATATTAAACCCTATTCTGAAATTCAGAATATAAACCCTAACCAAACCGATCCCTAAACCTAAACTCAGAATGAGATATTTAACCTTCTCTTCATATTCACTGTCGATGAGCATACATTTGGGGTGTATTAGAGAAGGCCAGAATGAGCTGAATGTGTGTCAGTGAGGAGGTAATGGCTTTCTGTTTGTTGAACAGAATAGAAAACACTAATTGGGACACAAACACACAGGCATTTCCACATCCTTGCATAATGTATTATGGAGAGATGAGAATGAATACACTTTTGTTTCTCTCTCTCTCTCTCTCCGTTTGATTTATCCTTTGCTGCCTCAAATGTGCACAAGCTAAACGTGAATGCTAAACAAATAACCGGTGCTGCTTTTGTTCAATGTGATAAAAGATTGCAATATAAAACAATAGAGAAATTTAAACAAGACAGCATATAGTTTAGCTGCTTGAAGCATTGGCTATAAGTTTACCATAAAGGATGTACAGTTGCATTTTTAAAACAAATATTTAAAATCCCACTGGTGGGGTTAAAAATGGGGCAGGTGCTGTAGCCTACTTTATCTGTTTGTTGAGCTCAACAAACAACTGAATGTTTGGGTGCGTGACAGGAAAATTTCACCCATTGTAAATTGTATTTTTTAATAAATTAATCCCAATATAAGAAATGTATTATTATTATTATTATATTATTATTATTGTGTCTGAATTGTTATCTGTGTGCTCAATAAACTGGATTAGTGCAATAAAAAACTGTCTGTCATTTCCCTGCAAAAATAGTTTGTGCAAAATGTGTGCAAATTTGCTGTGCAAAAAAATTATTGGTAATGTATTTAATCAGAGTAATGTGGTTAAATACCTATATATATTTCGATATTTTTCATGAATTTCATATGGCAATTTTTGACCTTGAACCGTTTGGTTCCCATTGAAGTCCATTATATGGAGAAAATCCTGGAATGTTTTCATCAAAAACCTTAATTTCTTTTCGACTGAAGAAGGAAAGACATCTTAGATGACATGCGGGTGAGTAAATTATTATCAAAAGGTTTTTTTTTTTTTTTTTAAGTGAACTACTCCTTTAAGTCTAACAAAAATCAACTGAACACATATATCATAGAAAAAATGATTGTTCAAGTGTGTGAGCTGCATTTTTTTTATAACTAAGAAATCCAGACAAAACCACAACAGACTCTACAAGATGAAATTGGACTGAGTAATCCATAGGCTACGTATTTTAATTGAATAACTGATTAAGGATTGTTCAATTATTCAATTAAAATACGTAAGCCTTATGATTATATTCAATTTGATGGATTTTTTTTACTGCGTAAATTAAAAAATTTTTTTTTTCTTTTTTTTTATTATGGACCGTATGGACGTCACGTCATTGATTCAAATACTGTAATATATTTACCATGGCTAAAAAACAAACAAACAAACAAACAAAAACAGTTCAATGAGAGAGGGAGGGAGAGACTTTCTGTCCCTCCCTCTATTCCCCCTATAAAAATATGTGCCTTGTGACCCCCGTGCGCTGTGCTCGGTGTAACCAGTGATCTTCAGGATGGCGACGCCTCTAACGGACCAGGAGAAACGCAAGCAGATCAGCATCAGAGGGATCGTCGGTGTGGAGAATGTGGCGGAGCTCAAGAAGGGCTTCAACCGGCACCTGCACTTCACGCTGGTCAAAGACAGGAACGTCGCGACGCCGCGGGATTATTATTTCGCGCTCGCGCATACGGTGCGTGATCACCTGGTGGGTCGCTGGATCCGAACACAGCAGTTCTACTATGAGGCCGACCCGAAGGTGAGTCGGGAAAAAAAGTCCCATAAAAAGTCATTTAGTAGCCTACCTTATTGGCTTTGACTATTATTAATGACTAATTTGACTAACTATTTGTCATTTGGCCACAGTTAAAAGTTATTTAAATAGGCTGTAATTTCAAAAACATTTACTTGTAATAAGTTCACTGTGCAATTTATACTTTTATTGGAATACAAACAAAAGGGTAATGTTTTTTGGTAATTTGTAATAAAGGCTAAGATTAGCAGGTTGTTAGTGTCAGTCATCTAGGTTAATCTAGGTGCATAAATCTTTAAAATGTAGGCCTATTACAGACAAGTTTTATGGATGAAATTTAAGTATTAGTTCCAGTTGTTTGTGATTAATAACAGGGTTCCAACTGTAATTGCCAAACCTGCATAAATTAGGGAAATATACTATCCTGGAAAAGTTATGGAAATTTATAACATTTTATAATAATTTTAAAATGAAAAATAATAAATATCTCTATTTTTATTTTCCTCTAGTTATGCAGAGCTTTTAATCAAAATAAATTACAATTAGAAATGTATAGAAGAGTAATAGAAATGAATGTCAAAATGCATTATACAAGAATGCTGTTTCTCTAGAAAGACTGTTTATTGTGTGTGTGTGTGTTTCTATGTGCTTCAGCGTGTATATTACCTGTCGTTGGAGTTCTACATGGGTAGAGCGCTCCAGAATACCATGATTAATCTGGGTCTGCAGAACTCCTGTGATGAGGCCATCTACCAGGTGAGAGAGAACAAGACACTCATCCATCCATCTGTGTGTCTAGCTGTCCGTAAACCTCTCTCTTTCCTTCCAGCTGGGGTTGGATATGGAGGATCTGGAAGAAATGGAAGAAGATGCAGGATTAGGCAATGGAGGGCTGGGAAGATTAGCAGGTCTCACTCACTCACTCACTCACTCACTCACTCACTCACTCACTCAATTCAATTCAATTCAATATAGCTTTATTAGCATGACTGTGTTACACAATGTTGCCAAAGCATCAACATATTATATATAAATGTAATTTATACACTCACTCACTCACTCACATACACACTAAACAAATAATAGCATGATCTAGATTAATAGTGATATTTCCTGTGTTGTTGCCAATCCACAGCTTGTTTTCTCGACTCCATGGCGACCCTGGGTCTGGCTGCTTATGGATATGGGATCCGATATGAGTATGGAATCTTCAACCAGAAAATCAAAGATGGCTGGCAGGTAAATTTGATGGCTGGCAAAATAATATATTTTCTCATATATTTTTTACATAATTTCTCAAATATGTTTACAAATATTTCAGAATCCATTAAAAAGCCAAAATATTTTTAAATGATTATTTATAATTTCTCAAATATTTTTATATGTCTTGTACAACATTTGCTAAAATATAAAATGTTATATTTAAAATATATTTAAACAAGAATAAGTTTTATTAGTTGCTTATATTTTCTTAAACATATAATCTAATATGTTAAATTTATGTTTAAAAAAAATACATTTTTGCAGTTACACAAAACTGTGGATAGTTTGCGTTACATCAGGTCAGCGTCTGCATAAAAATCGATGCAAATGGGCCAGGAGTCCATTGCGTTTGTGGTCACTGGCCTGTTGCATGTGAGCTTGCCGCAAAACTGATAATACTGCACCAATACTGGACCAATGAGGATCTTGTGCAAGCAGTAGTAGGTTAATAAGAAACAGTGGCTCAACTTATTTACAAAGGGACCGTGATAATGGTGTGTGTGTTCAAAAATACACACACACCTGAACTTTAATCTGACCTAGATCTGAGTACCATGTCGTCCAGTGCAGATTGACACTGGTGTCGTCTTCGTCATCGCTGTATCATTGTCTGTTAGGTTGAGGAAGCGGATGATTGGTTAAGGTATGGTAACCCCTGGGAGAAGGCCCGTCCTGAGTTCATGCTTCCTGTGCATTTCTATGGCCGTGTGGAGGAAGAGGAGGGAAAGGAGCCGAAATGGGTTGACACACAGGTTTGAAAACAGCTACAGGCATACAGAACATACACTCCCACAATATAGCATTACAGTACTTTGGCCAGGTTTGTAATGCATGTTTGTGGTGCAGGTGGTCCTGGCAATGCCGTACGACACGCCAATCCCTGGCTACATGAATAATACGGTGAACACCATGCGCCTGTGGTCTGCACGCGCTCCCAACGACTTCAATCTCCGAGACTGTGAGTCATTCAATTTCACACAATGGGTCACCAATACAATTTATCTGACATTTTTTGTAATTCCTTATAAGACAAACACTTGAAAATATTTTAATACTAAAATTAATGTAAAATCATAATTGAGCCTATTTTTGTGTTTTATTATGATGCAGTTAATTCATATTATTCCAAAGGTCTTCAGAATTTTTCAAGATATAATGTATATTAAAATAGATTTGAATAAAGTGTTCAACTGCTTGCATGGATAAAATCAAGCCTCATTTTCCTCATTTAATTATTCAGTCTAAAAGGCATAAGCAAAATAGGTGTGACCTTAATGGTATTGGAATTTATGTGTAATAATTCAATGATGGATGTTTTTGTTTTTACAGTTAATGTTGGTGATTATATCCAGGCAGTTTTGGACCGTAACTTAGCAGAAAACATTTCCCGCGTGCTCTATCCAAATGACAATGTAAGTTTTATTTGAGGCAGATTGGGGATTAAATGGCTTTTCTGTGTTTAAACTGCATTCATTATTGTTTGCAGAAAATTAGGCTTCATTTATCCAGTTTAAGCTTTTTGACACTTTGCAATTGGTGGGTGTTGTAGTTTTTTGAGGGAAAGGAGCTGCGTTTGAAGCAGGAATATTTCGTGGTTGCAGCAACTTTACAAGATGTGATTCGCCGCTTTAAGACCTCGAAGAGAAGCTTCTCTGGACCGTTGTCATTTGACAGCTTCCCTGATAAGGTCAACTTTACTACACACAACTGTTTTATCTAATTGAACTTTAAAGAAAGTCGCTGCATGGATTTGTGTGATTCTTCATGTATGTGTTTCAGGTTGCCATCCAGCTAAATGATACTCATCCTGCTATGGCCATACCTGAGCTGATGAGGATATTTGTGGACATTGAGAAACTGGACTGGGATTCAGTAAGATTCATAAATCTATGATACACTGTGACAGCCCATACAGATGTGTTTATCATGTGTTTTTTTTTTTTAATTGGTCAAATGTTGAAGTCTGAAGTCAAATAAGTAAAAAAAACTGTTACGAAACACACACAGAAAATCCAAGAGCAGTAGTTTTTAATAAAAGGGCAATCCAAACTCGTCATCATCCAGGCAGGGGTCCAAATCCAATAATCAATCCAAACACAAGAACAAAACAAAAACAAGAACCAGGCAGATACAGACATCAGAAGTGTGATGACATAAAACAAGGACTCTGTAACAAACACTAAACAGGCAGGGTATTTATACACGCAGAACATGAGCATCATGATGGGGGAACAGCTGAGCGCAATGAACAGTGATGAGCACAGACAAGGATTGTGGGGAATTTGAGCCCCGTTTACTTGAAGGGGAAAACGCAGATATTTCCTTTCGGATTGGCGTCTCGTTTACACGAAAACCCTGTTTTTATCACAGAAAACGATTATTTCTAAGAACTCCGGCCAAAGTGGAGATTTCTGAAAACGCCGGTTATGTGTTATCGTGTGAACTGGGAGAAACGGCGTTTTAGGTTCTCTCTTCTCGATTCTGATTGGCTTGCATGGCTTTATCCTTCTCCCTACACTGCCGCCCATAAGTTTGGCATTGTTATGATGGCGCTCGATGGCGTATTTATGCGGGTGTGTGAACGGTGTTATTTTTGAAAACAGAGAGGGGGAAAATATTCGCTAATATACTACTATCGCTAATATACTATTCGCTAAATACCCGGCTTTGTGTAAGCGTGGCCTTAGTTCCAAAAGTGAATGACACAATGTGGAAAGAGGACCTCTAGTGGACACCAGGGAACATACACCCGACACTGTGATGGAAACTGTAGTACAATGAGTCAGAGCATTAAAACTAAAAAAATTCATTATATATTCATTCATAATTGAAATAAAGCTCAAATAAAATGTAGATATGTAGGTAATGAATAACTGACTAGATTAAATGTAAGTTTAAGAATAATGCGAGGGCTTGGAGCCAGAGGGGCGTAAGTGGCATTTTGGGCGAATATGAGTTCTTTATATCAAAATAAAGGTCTCGATGAGCTCTATCCAACGGTGCCAAAAATACCTATCTGGGGTCAAACTGTATTGAATAAAGCAACAAAAAGGCGTATCTGACGTATTTTACTTTTTGTTTTTTTGAAAATGTTTTAGAACATGTTCATTGTGTTAATATGCCATTCATGTATTATATATATATATATATATATATATAAATATATAAATATTTCATTTCAAGTATGCCTGTGGTTGCAATGTCTGTGGTTTAAGTTTAATAATACAGGTGATTGAAGTGTGGTCAATTTTGTTTTGTCTCTCCTGTAAAGTTTGTTAAAAGCCACTTACGCCCTTCTGGCTCCAAGCCCTCGAATGAATGAATAAAATGACGCAAACAAAACAAAGTAAAAGTGAACCCTGAAAATATAAAAATATTTAAAAATATTACAAGTATATAAATAATGCTAAAATTAAACTAATGCTTTAATACTGTGCTCAGTTTAATGAAGTCGCTAAAAAGCTCGAAAAAGTGCTAAATTTAGACATTATAGGTCAGATTGAATAAACGGCATGAGAGCCCAATTCCAAAACAGCACTGATGGGAAAGGAAAGTTCTGTGTGTGATCTACTGACGACGTGCAAATTAAAGAACACAGACAAAGTCAGATCATGTCCATAATGACCAACACAAATCTAACAGTTAGCGTCTGGTTTAAGACGTGCTTTTCTTTTGGGTGGTAAATAATGGCGCAAGCACCAGCACATTGACGAGTCCAAACCTTAGTAAATCACCTTGCGTGACTCATTTAAAAACTCTCCTCCTGAAAGGGAAACTCCTACAATTGCATATGCTTTAAGTTCAGCCGCAAAAATAACCCTATCCATGCCTTTTCAGCGCAAATATTTCACTATTTTTTTCAAAAGAGGGTTTGCACTGGCACAAGCTGTCCATTTGGCCATTTGGTTGTTGTTTTTTTGTACATTTGACAGTATGTCGGATTTGTCAAGGCAACATGATTACTTAAAGTGAGATCTTCTGTGTGAGCGTCTAGGCGTGGAATATCACTAAGAAAACGTTTGCATACACCAACCACACGGTTCTGCCTGAGGCTCTGGAGCGCTGGCCAGTCGAACTGATGGAGAAACTTTTACCCCGACACTTGCAAATCATATACAAGATCAACCAAACACATCTGGATGTGAGTACACTCCAAATAATAGAGGACTGCCCATTTTTGAAAACCCACATACACAAGTAAACCCAGCATTAATGTTTTTGTACTGTATGCATGTTTGTGTGTGCGTGTAGCATATAGCATCTCTATTTCCAGATGATATGGATCGAATCCGTAGGATGTCTTTGATTGAGGAGGTAGAGGGAAAGAAAGTGAACATGGCTCATCTCTGCATCGTGGGCTCACACAAGGTCAATGGAGTTGCTGAGATCCACTCAGACATCATCAAAAGAGACGTGTAGGGCTTTCTCTTTCTTTCTCACTCACTCACTCACACACAATCCTACATCCCATCGCTGATTATTTTGAATGTAATGATGTAGATTTCGAGACTTCAGCGAGCTGGAACCAGACAAATTTCAGAATAAAACAAACGGCATCACGCCACGACGCTGGCTGCTCCTCTGCAATCCAGGACTCGCGGATCTCATCGCAGAGGTCCGACACACGTACACATTTGTTTTTCTCTTTTTATAACATATTTTTTCAATTCATTTCATGTTTTTTTATTGTGTGTGTGCGTGTTTGTAGGCTATCGGTGAAGAGTATGTAAAAGATCTGACTGCGCTGCAGAAGCTGAATGATCTGGTTGACGATGACGCCTTCATCCGAGATGTAGCCAAAGTCAAACAGGTCAAAATGCACACTCCTCTCATATCAATGCATTTGTAAATCTTATCTATGTAGATTTTAATGGCCAAATTGGACTGTTTAACTGCTTATCACTGGGGCAGTCCCCTTTAGGGCCACTTAGCTACCCCTAAAAAGTGCATATTAGAGTGATATGTAGTCTTTCTGCCCTAGTGACAAGCTGTTTCTGTGGGGATTACTGACTCTGATGAATGGTATTATTCTTAAAATGTGGTGATTTCAATTCAAAGTCAGTTGCAGTTAATTTTTATGTTTCTGTGTGTAGGATAACAAGGTGAAGTTTGCACAGTATTTAGAGAAAGAGTACAACGTGGATGTAAATCCTGCATCCATGTTTGACGTCCATGTGAAAAGGATACATGAATACAAACGACAACTTCTCAATTGCCTCCATGTCATCACTATGTACAACCGTATGTACACACACTTGCACACTTTCTAACAGCTAAAGTGTATTTTTTTTGGGATGTTTTTCGACAAATATTCTCTCACGTAGAAGTAAACAATGAAATTCTGCCATTATTTACTGTCTTTGATTAAGATTGAAGAATTTTTCAACTGTTTTACACACAGGAATCAAGAAGAGCCCCACGAAACCGTTTGTGCCGCGGACTGTGATTATCGGGGGCAAGGTAAAACAAACAACCTTTTCCAGACACACTCACATGCACTGATTTGCAATATGTACTCTACAAAGTGAAAAAGTGACAGTAATATTGGGAAATAATATTATCGCAATAGTTTTCTATTCGAATATATTTTAAAATGTAATATATTCCTGTGATTGTAAAGCTGAATTTTCAGCTTCATTATTCCAGTCTTCAGTGTCCCATGATCCTCCAGAAATCATTCTGATATGCTGATTTGGTGCAACTGTGTGAAAACTGTTTTGCTGCTGAATGTTTTTGTGGAAAACCACACTGTAAAAAAAATATTTTCAAGATTTGTTATCACAACATTTTTTTCTTTTTTAAAATCAACTTAAATAATTTATTTAGTTGAACTTATTATTTTGAGTTTCTGATGATTAAATTAATCTCCTTCATTGTAATAACTCACTTTTTCCAGTTCAATCAACTTAAAATTTTAAGGCAACCAGGTTACTTAATTTAAGTTAAACCAACAATTTTTTTACAGTGCATAATAGATTATTTATATAATTATTTTTTGATAAATAAAAAGTTCAAAAGAACAGTATTTATTTGAAATATAATTTGTTTGTATCATTATAAATTATCACTTCTAATCAATTTAATGCATACTTGCTAAATAAAAGTTATTTTAAAAATTTTTTTAAAAAAACATTTTGAATGGCAAGTTTTAATATGCTTGTTTCTGCAGGCTGCTCCTGGATATCACATGGCAAAGATGATCATTAAGTTGATCACCACTGTCGCTGATGTCATCAATAACGATCCTGTGATTGGCCGTAAACTGAAGGTCATTTACCTGGAGAACTACAGAGTGTCACTGGCAGAGAAGGGTAACTACGGTTTAATAACTAAACTGGGTATGGTATTTTCTGTGTATTAATGCATAAATCCCTGTTCATCTCTGTTTTATGTGCAGTGATCCCAGCTACAGACCTGTCGGAGCAGATCTCCACCGCGGGTACGGAGGCGTCCGGAACCGGAAACATGAAGTTCATGCTGAATGGGGCGCTGACCATTGGCACAATGGATGGTGCCAACGTGGAAATGGCAGAAGAAGCTGGAGAAGAAAACCTCTTCATCTTCGGCATGAGGGTGGAAGATGTAGCAGAGATGGATAAAAAAGGGTAGAGAATGAGACAGAGAGATTAAATCGATGGAAATGGATGCTGAGTAAATATCATTCAATCTTTGTGCTTGTGTGAAGACATTAACCATTCCTTTGTGTGTGTGTGCAGCTATGATGCATTACAATATTATGAGAATCTTCCGGAGCTGAAACAGGCCATAAATCAGATTAAAAGTGGCTATTTTTCACCGAAACAGCCTGAGATGTTCAGCGACATCATCAACATGCTGTTCTATCATGATCGGTAAAACCCACATGCAGACACATTTTTTTTTTTTTTTTTTTTTTACTCCTACATTACTTTCTCATCACTCAGAATTTTTTCTCCAGGTTTAAGGTTTTCGCAGACTACGAGTCTTACGTCAAGTGTCAAGAGAAAGTCAGCTCTCTGTATAAGGTGAACATTACCACATAAACATTTCATACATTTCAACATTCATTTCATAAGTTATAGCGGCTTTTGAATACAGCTTAATGAAGCTTCAAAATCTTGGAGAATCTTTTGTTTTTAATCAGTGGTTCGGAGCACGTATCAAACTGGAATAATGACATTATCATTATTGAGTAAACCTTTATTATCATTATTCATTATTTACATAACTCAATATTTAATGTATGGACTCTGTTCATCAATTTCCAACCCCAAGCTATTTTTTTCTGTGAAACGCAAAAGGAAAAATTTTGATTTAAGAGTCATTACACAGCTTATTTCTACGTTGCACCAGGTCAAAGTGACCATTGATGTCAAGCTCTAGTAAATTACAAAGACTCTAAACTGGTCCATATTTCTCCGTCTACAGGATCCGAGAGAGTGGACTCGGGTGGTAATTAAGAACATTGCGGCCTCTGGAAAGTTCTCGAGCGACCGCACCATTACAGACTATGCCACTGAGATCTGGGGAGTGGAGCCCACTGACCTGAAGATCCCTCCTCCCAGTGAACCACGTGAAGCTCTGGAGGAAACCGCACGCGCCTTGCGCAAGATCTGAACACGTCTGTGCAGTTATAGAATCGTGAGAGGACTTGTTAGAAGGGTAAATTAATTACTTGGTATGAATACATTTTCCAGTTTTGCTTTCAGTTTTTAAATATTCATGCATGATTGTATGATGATCATGAATGGATTGTACTAGCAAAGAGATAAAATAAAAATTATGTTTTAATTCAACATTGAAGTCAAATTATTCATATAATAACTATCAGTCAATATATTGATTTTAGGTATATTGGTGGAGAGTGATGAGAGGCAGAAGACAAAGAGTTGCACTTAGAACATTAATAGTACAAAAGAAAAGTTTCACTGAAGAGCAAGCTTGTGGGATGTATTTCAAGGAACATAAAATGTTCCTTAATGAATACACTGTAAGCATCTAACAAATAAATACACTATTGAATACTATGGGATTCATTGATAAAAAGGAGAGTAAAAACTTTTTCATTGTTATAAAAATTATATTTCAAATAAATGCTTTTCAAATCTTTAATCTTGGAAAAAAAAGTATCACCGTTTACACACAAAACATTAAAGTTCCCCTGTAGTCAATAATTTTACCATTAAAATTCATCTTTGATTGCATATCTAAGCGAATTAATGAATATGCAAATGAGCACGGACTGCACTCCCACAGGCTTCTCTACAAGTCAATATATCATAATGGTTAATGTGTTTTGTATCGCTCTTTACAACGTTGGATAACAATGCATAGTGGTAATTGATATTATTAACCTTTGTCTTTTGACTATGTTATCAAACAGCTAATAATGTGTTGCAAATTTTACACAAACCATGTTCCCATTTTATTTCATTTAATTTACAGAAAAATATACCGGGATAACCTAGCTTCTCTTGAGATTGCCCTGCTTCAGAGAATAGTTAAAGATATATTTTTTTTTTTAATTAAACAAATATAACGCAAATAGAATAGTTAATGATATGCTTAAGCCCGCCTCCCTGGTCGTGACGTGATTGGTTACAAGGTATTTTGTTTGTGACATAAGAAACACCAACGATTCCAAAACCGCTTTGCTGACTGTCTTTTTTTCACTGCTGTTTTATGGAGAAAATATTCAGCAATGGTGTTGACTGTTGACTGATGAATTTGTGCATGGCTTGTCTTAAAGCATTTAAAACATCCCATAGACATATAAACAACATTGATTTTCACCACAGGGGGACATTAAGCAAAACACAACAAGAAATGTAACTCAAGAGTTGCAATCACAAGAATAAATTAGATTTTAAAACTACAAAATTTATTTTAAGTTGTATTTATATTTCACATTGTTCCTTTTATTACTGTATTTTATTAAATACAGTAATAAATAAATAAATAAATAGTATTTTATTTAGTATCTAATAATAAATAGTATTTTATTTATTATTTTATTAAATAATTACAGCCTTGGTAAGAGACTTTTTTTTCAGACAAATTAAATAATTTCACCTACCCCCAAATTAGACTGAATTGGATTTGACAATGATTACTCAAAAAAAAAAAAAAAAAAAAAAAAAGCTAATAAATCTTCATAGTATTGAATGCGAGAAAATGATGCGAGAATGAGAAAATAAAGAGAAAAAATAAAGAGAACTCGTCTAGGTCTTCACTCAACCGGTGTTGTAGTTCCTTCACTGTCATCCTGGTGGCGCTGTTGCGCGCTGTGTTTCTGCTCGTCTCCTCCTCTTCCTCCTGCAGGGCCTTTCAAAATCTCCCTGACCAACCCACTATAACAGACAATGTAGCACGCTGACCCGAGCACTCAGCAGAAATACAATTCATCCACAGCTTTAGCCCCGGTATTAGATCCAAACACTAGCAGAACGGTTCAGTTTGAGTGCGAGCACTGGATCAAACTAATGGACTTCTAGCCGAACGGAGAGAGAGAGAGCGCGCTTATCTTTGGTACCGCCGGGTATGTTCTGATGGATTTAACTTTAACTTAATCATCAGACACAAATCACACTCATCTCACTCCTAACATATTCATGCATTCATTTTGTACATTGTCTCCTACATAATGGTTTATTGAGCTTGTGACGTAATATGAGTTGGTGATTAATTTGTGTCTGACAAGTTGAAGTTCAGAACTTTGTATGTATCTTCTACATACACAGATTTCTATTATTATTTTCTTACACCACAAATCAACCTGACAGTAAATGTTGGGTAATTTAAGTGTTTATGTAGGCTTTAAATCAGTGGCAGTGATCTTTGGTTTTTGTTTAATGGCGTGTTTGTGTATTTAATGTTGCTGTGTGTCTTTATGTTGCTAATAGTTACTGTTATGGACTGATGACCTCAATCATCTGAGATTGCAGAACTGTAGACATGTGATGATGAGGGAAGTTGGTTTTCAACAGGTTGTTGTGTCATTGTTTTAAAACAACTAATTGTTTAAAAGTTTAAAAGTGGAAACAGAATTAGACACCACTAATACCCAGTGAGTTTTCTGTCCTCCGCTGAATCACTCCTTCTGTCTCTGATGTGTGTCTGTTGTCTTCCTTTGTGTCTGTTTCACTTGCATAATGCTGAAATCTCAGATTTTTTTTATCCAGTTTTACTGGATTCACAATGAGCTGGGCTCATATCACTTTTAGATATTAATTTCTAATAACTAATATTTAATATTATACCTAACATTTGAAAAATTTCTCAGATGTATCATATTCTATTCTCTTATCCTGTTCTAGCTCTATGAGACCTGTTGCTATCAGATACCAGAGCTTCAATTGGTGCCGCTCACTGAGGGCAAACAAAGCAGACTTTTACATATATTTTCTAGTAATGAGATGATTTTAAATGATTTAAAATGTATTCTTACAGTACAATTTTTACTTGTGCATTATTTGCTGGGAGAATGGTTCCCATGGTCATTAAAAAAACTGCAAAAATTGGGATTTTCAGACCTGGAAATATCATAATTTGCATTTAAAATGAAATTATTTAATACAATTTTAGAATTCATAGTTTTAAGATATCCATTTGATTTGTCCCAATTATGCTCAGTGTAAAAATGTATTAATGTTTGCTAAAAAAAATAATAATAATATTTTTGATTACAATCTCAGTAAAAATAAATATGAAATAAATGCAAAAAAATAAAATGTAAAAAATCCAATTATCACAAATTCATTGGTTGAAAACTGTGGTTACCCTGTTTGCAGCTTTAATATTTCAAATTAATCTGGTATTAAACATTACAGCTATAATCGTTCAGACTGAGATTGAAAAGTATTTGATCGATGCTGTACATTTTATATGGTTAGAAATAAATTTCACCTGAAAATCAATTCCAAATATTTTACCTCATCCATATCTGAATCTATTCTTCCTGAATAGAGGAACACCTGGCTACTCTCAGACATCCTTGTAAGGGGCTGGTGATGTCATTGGCAAGGAGCAGATGGGCACCAAACACCCCTTTTGTGTGTGTGTGTGTGTGTGTGTGTGTGCACACCATCCACTGAAGAATAAGAAATGCATACACACACTTACAGCCTATGCTTGTAAGCCTTTCAAAAGTGTCAGGGCACCTTAGGACAAAAGACAACCACTGCAGTTGTTGATTGTGTTTAGGGCGGCACAATAAAAATAATAATAATTAAATAATATCTAAATTCAATAAATAATAAATTCTATAAAAATGCAATAACTTGTTAAATTATGCAATATGATCCTTTACTTGTGTAAAAGAAATGTAAATTATATTAAAAAACTTAAAAAGATTAACGAACATACATGTTTCACATTCTTTTTTTGTGAGGGGAAAGCCACCCTACAACTTCTGAAAGTGAATAGCAGTGTTTTACTGTAGCATTACATAAAAAGTAAGTGTCATTTTACCGTCAGTGTAAACCAGGGGGGTTGTTTAGGGTTTCAGGTAGGCCTACATTAGGTTTATTTAACAACAGATATTGAATAATCAAACGTAAAAATAAAGCACTGCTTAGTCTTCACTGTATGAAATGTATAGTAATTCTTAGTCGATTCCAAAAACACGGAATTGAACACCCATACTGAGTACTCGCCAAGATTGAGTTTTAATTATGTCTATCTATATGTCTACGTGTATTTGTATGTCTACGTATATTTCTACGTGACCTTGCACTTGCACTTTGTTTTTGTAATCTTTTGGAGTATTAAAATCATGCAGTTATTGCAAGCTGTTGCGATATGCAAATTTGCAATATTTCAAATTCAATATATCATGCACCCCTGCTTGTGTTCATCATCTCAGTAGTTATAACTTGTGTGTCCTGACATTGGCCTCTCTCATCTGTGCACTCTGCATTTAGCTCACAGATCTCTTCTCTTCCTGAGCGGATGGATTTTGTGTGTCAGAAATAGTGCTGTAGGTCTGTATGCTCTCCATTTTTGTGGATCAAGCTTAAATGTTCCCTTTGGATCTTATACATACGCAAGCATGTGCTTGCATTGAGTAAAACTTGTATGCAAACAACCATTGCAATTTTAATCTGTCCAGTCGTGGTTATTTTGGAGACATTTGCAAAGTAGCAGGTATTAGGGACGTCTCTAATAAACTGATTATAATTTTCTTGTTATGGCTGATTATTAAAATTGTCTAAATAAATAACAAATAAAATACTAAAAATTTAAATCAGTTTTGAATTTTTTAGTCATCTCAACATAATTTTAAGTATTAAAAAATGGATATTAATTTTAAGATTTGTGCAAAATTACATTTAACAGTGTTAATTAGTGTTTTTAAAAATGAACATGATTATTCATTTTTTGTTAGATCATGGCAAAAGTAGTGTTTATTTATTTATTTTATTGTAATAATATTGTCAGATAATTGAAATGGTACTGATTTATTACACATCCCCTTATGTACACCTATTAATTCAAAAGAATGGTACCTGACATGAAAATTAGCCCGGAGTTTCTAAATGCTCCTTATCCTTCTGACCGACTAAAAGGTTTAGGAAATCCATTAGTCAAGTCTGGGAACGTTCGTTGTTTGAGTTTACAAGAGCTCTGCGGTTATGAAAGCTGTAGTCCTTTAATGGCTCAAATCCAATACAGCCTCTCTGGTAGAAGTGACCAGAGTGCGTCAGGCACTTGCGTTTGAGCTCGTCGTTCTTCTTGTCCATTTTTCCTTTGGTTTCTGATGGCTCTTTTTGCATCCTTGTGTTTTGAACAGGAAGACATTGGAGTTATTGTGAGTGTGGAGGTGAACTGTCTGATTAAATAAGCCAAATGTCAGTGGGCAGAATGTGTAACTCTGTGTGTCTGTAGGAAAGGCTGATGGATGGAGCGAGGGACCAGTATGAGGAACGATTGAAAGAGGTGTTCGAAAGTTTTGATGGCAGTGGTTTGGGATCTCTGAGTCCTGAAGAACTGACCGATCTCTGCCGGGCCCTTCAGCTGGAGGAGAACACACTAAACACACTCTTACACACACTGCTGCAGGACCAGATCAGTGCACGGGTAAGAGAACATGCGTATTTTAGTTTAGTTAAATTTTTTTTTTGTGTGTGATCTTGTTTTGTTTTTTTAATGCTGAGACGTTTAATACTGTTAATGGTCGGGCATTTGAGTGTGGATTACATTTCAGAAACTTTGTATTTTGTACTTTTCTAGAGTATCTAAAACAAGAAGCTTTATAGACTTGGATGAATAGAGGAGAGGTTTATTGTTACTTTTTTATTTTTCAGGTTGATTTTGAACAGTTTAAGGATGTGCTGATCCTCGTGTTGTCAAGTACAAACACAGATGATCCAGAAGAATGTCTTGAACGGCCAGGTAACGTTCTCATAATGTCGCTTATTATGTTAAAAACTGGGCTGGTAACCAAAATAATGCAGGTTTGAATCGTGTAATGGTAATTTTGAATGGACATCATTGCTTCATTGATTACTGAACTTCATTGATCATTTTAAATGTTTGGCATCAGCAATAATTATTGAACTCTAAATATATATTGGTCATTGGATACACAGCTGTCTAGATACTGGCATTAGTATTTAAGATTTAAACTCCATTTTCAAGCATTCATTATCTAACATGCTGCAATAAATATTTAGGCTACCTGTATGGAAATAAATATCTGTTAAAGGGATACTCGAATCCATGCAGCTGATGTTCTGATATTTAGAAGAATATCAGTAACCAGACAGTTTCTGTTCCCATTGACTTCCATAGTAGGAAAAAAATATACTATGGAAGTCAATTAGAACAGAAACTGTCTGGTTACTGATATTCTTCTAAATATCAGAAAATCGGCTGAATGGATTCAAAAATGGTAAAACTCAACTGTTTAATTCTGAGGGAGTTGTAAAATGAGCATATTTCCAAAAAAAGTGGAGTATCCCTTTAAGGTATAATATAGGCTCTTTGTGTTTGCCGCCATTTATTCTTGAGTCTGCTTTATTTATGACTATTGTATGAGACTATTTTACAAAATTAAATAAGATATATTTTGACTATTTACTTTACCTTGAAACTGCAGGTTGTGATCGAACTCAGTGCTCAGTGTTTGGATATCCTGATGTCACCGAGGATGTATTAAAAGCCAGACAGCGGGAGCTCAGGGAGTAAATAGGGAGGATGTAAGGTTAAATCTGGATTAAGGATTATTCTGAGAGCAGTGAGAGTGTAAATGAAGACTATTCTATCTTAAAACAAGCTCTTCTCTTAATTATGAAATTCACAGTTAATGATGGTAGTCCTGACTTTGCTATGTGGTTCCTATGGTGTTTTTAGAACATTGGGTGGTTGCTAAGTGGTTTATTATTGGCCCTCACCGTTTCCAAGTCTTTATGATATTCGTCTCCTTAAAAGTCAGAATTTTTTGGAAAGAAATAATACTTTTAATCAAGTATGCATTAAATTGATCAAAACTGACAGTAAAGACTATTACAAAAGATTTCAAGTAAATTCTGTTCATCAACGTTGCGTTCCATTCGAAGTATTGACAAAAATGAACCGTTTTCAACATTGATAATAATAAATGTAATGTAAGTAAATGTTTCTTGAGGACCAAATCAGCATAGAATAATTTCTGACTTAGTGATCCCTTGTGCAAATGTTGCGAAAGACTGTTAGATTTTACTGTGCTGAGATGTATTAATGTTGCAAGAATCCTTTTGTCTCTCCCCTAGATTCCCCAGAAGTCCAGCCACGCTTTGTCAAGGGCAGTAAGCGCTATGGCCGTCGCACTGCTCCGGAGTTCATTCACGCACACACCGATTCACACACACAGGCTGAAGATGAGGAGGAGAAGGATGAAGATGCTCAAGAGAGCGACGACAGGACTGTACCCAGGAAACGTGAGGTAACAAACAGACGTGAAGAACGGTGAAGGTTAAGGCACATTCTTCTCGTTCGGAATCATCCATATCTGAACACGCAGATAAGATGAAGGTTAAAGTTGTGAGTCTCCTTGAGGAAAACTTTCAAATTATTTCCGTCGCAAATTTTGAACTAGCTCTGAAAAAGCAGAAACACACTGTGTATGTGTGTCTTTGCCCTATGCTCTGACAGCAGGTCAGTGTGACACTGAATTAATTCGATTTTAGAGTCTTAGAAGACATCCCACTGGCTTTAAAGCACTCAAACTAACCTTATCTATTCCTGCTGGCGTGTGTTTTGTGAGCTTTTGTGTGTGACTCTGGCCACGCTCTCCAGCAGGTGCACATTAATACACACTGCTGCGCAGAGCTCTCTCTCTGATATTCTGGTGTGTGAACAATCCTCCGGTTCTATGATAGCAGATGTGCGGGGTGTGTGTTTGGAGGGGGGTGGGTGTCTATTGATGAACAATGACCCCTCCCCTACCCCCTGAATTCCATTGCAAGTATTCTCCATCTGCTCCCTACACCCCACAAAATTCACCCTGTCCATATCTGAACAGGCACACAATGATCTTGACTAAACAACAGGGAAATAATTGATTGAGCGGCTGTGTATTAATACATTTCTTTACTTATTTTTTTACTTGGTTATTCATTATTGAGTTATTTTATATAATATAATGTTTTGAAGAGTCATTTAAGCTCACCCTGGCTGCATTTATTTGATCAAAAATGCATTAAAAAATTAATATTGTGAAATATTATTACCATTTAAAATAATAGCTATTTTAATACATTTTGGCCAAACTTATTTTTTTCAGCATCATTACTCCAGTCTTCAGTGTCACATGATCCTTCAGAAATCATTCTAATATATGCTGATTTGGTGCTCAAGATCTTTTTAGCTTTTTTTAAAACAAAGTCTTAAACAGTTATGTCGCTTAATGTTTTTGTAGAAACTGTGATTCTTTTTTTTTCAGTGATCTTTTAATAAAAAGTTAAAAAATAGATTTTATTGTAACCATACGAATGACTTTACTGTCACTTTTGATAAGTGTTTTGAAAAGTGTAATCCTTGCCGTATAAAATGCATTATTTCTTTTAAAGAAAAAAATCATACTGTCCCCAAACTTTTAAACGGTAGTGTTTTTATGTACATTATTAAATTCCTGCCTGTATAGATATTGTTCCACACATTGCTTAGTTGATAACTGAAGGCATTTGTTTTGACATTGATGGAGTCAAATTAAATTAGTAATGTGACCGTTAACACCCCTCCTTATTTATTCACCATTTTAACATCTTCTGTCTCGTTGTTGCTTAGTACTGCCCCCTCCTGGGAGTGTGATGATAACAACAGTTTTTCATTTGTGCATTTTATTTTTGTTTTCATTATAGCGCTGGAATGCTGAGATGAGCATTTCTGAAGAGTTTGAAGCAGAAGGTAAGGTTAAATACTCTCAACCCCCCCAGACATCTTCCTTTATGCCAGAGATTTACACTGGTTTTTGTGCAGGTCAGATGCACCTCTGGAACCCTGATGAACCCAGTACACCCCGAGGCAAAGCAGTGCCACTCTGTGACTTGGAGGAGCGTTTGCAGAATGCCTGTCATCAGCTCTCTCTACCCCTAAATGGCATGGCCACACTGAAACAGCTACACGCACTCTGTCAGCGCATTGGCATTGAGGTATTTTCCATCATCACAACCTGAGGGTTAAGGGCCCTATTTTAATGATCTAAGCATAAGCGCATGACGCAAGTGTGTGCCCGAATCCACTTTTGTTAGTTTAAAGGGATAGCTCACTTTGAAATTAATTTTTGATATGTTTTAGCTTACCTCAAGGACATCCAAGATGTAGGTGTTTTTGTTTCCACAGTATTTTCAATTTTGATATTTTTCGGTCAAACCGTTGTTGTCTGTCAGTCATATAATGGAGGTTTATGGGGTTCACCTCAAAGAGCATGCACAGAGAAGTCCAAATTAAACATGATTTAATGACTCGTAAATGTAAGTACACATTGATGGCCTAAGACGCGAAACGAGTGGTTTGTGTGAGAAAACGAACAGTATTTATATCGTTTTTACCTCTTGTAACCACAGCCACGTCCAAGTGATCTGAAGGCACTGGCGCTTCGGTCTGTGCAAGCGCCGGAAGTGATCTCTTACGCGGTTGCGAAAAAAAAAAATCAACGTTGTCTGTTGATATATCGAAATTTCACCGGATGTATGATAGAGCCCTAAGTGGTTAAATACCATATTAACATGCAGTTCCTGTGTTTTTGAATGTTCCCAGGTGGATGAGGATCTGTTGCAGGGTGCTGATGAAAGTGTAATGGGTGTGCAGGAGTTCATCTCATGCATAATAAACCACAGCAAACCACCCACACCGTCAGTATCTACACCCTACAGACAATTAAAGAGACACCATTCTACTCAGGTAGTACACAAAAATAGGTTGTCCGCAAAACATGGCTGAATATAATAGTTTAACCTCTTTTCTCCATCTCTCTCTCTCTCTCTTTCAAGTTTGATGAGTCAGGCCGAAGGATCTCCTGTGCTTTGAGCAGTACAATTGGTGTGCAGGTGTTTTCAGATTTGGATGATGGATCGGGACACGCTCCTGTGGAAACTCTGCTTTTCCGGTGGATGGAAGAGGGAGTGGACAATAGCTCTGAAATCCTACAGGTAAAACACATAGACGTTGTGCATTTACACAACTCTACGTTTAATCTGGGATATTCA
Organism: Pimephales promelas; assembly: GCF_016745375.1. The sequence continues at coordinate 4,348,024 of NW_024121766.1, read as the reverse complement.
TAACAAGATTTTATGTGTGTGTCTGTCTGTAGGCTCTGGATTTTAATCTGGAAGGTAAAGTGAATCTGTGTGAGCTGACCGTTGCTCTAGAGAATGAGCTGCTGAGCACTAAGAACTCGATCCACCAAGCGGCGCTAGTGAGCTTTAAGGCAGAAATCAGACATCTGCTGTGAGTCCATGTATTTGAACTCTAGCTCATTCCAACTCTCACAGCTCACTCAAGCTTGGTCTAGATTTATCCAGCATACTACTGCATGATTCATATTACTAATTTGTATGATCATCGTAATAATCATTCATTAAATCCAACTCGTATGCTAACTCACGCCAGCTCATTACTCTAATCATCACTCTAGAGCACTGTAGCCATTCATTTCTGCATCATTCTAGATCAGTTTGTTAATCACACTTACTCTAGCTCATTCTAGATCAGTGGTTCAACCAGGAGGCTTCAGCACAATTTCAAGGGGGCCACAAGATGGATTTAAATGATTTAAGCCTGAATTCCGTAACTTTTTTTTTTTTTGGGTTCAAATATTCACTTTGTTTTTTGAGCAAATATATTACCAGCCAGTGTTCAAAACTCTCTGCTTGCCTTAGCTCGATTCAAAGCGGTAAGTTTGTAATACAGTTTTTAATTCCAGTGGTGCTGGTGGATTTCCACGGGATGAGTCTTTGCGTCAAATCTGTACACATAAAGGAGTCTCGGCTAGTAGGCTATTTTGCGTGTGAGGATGCTGGAGGTGGAGATTTATAGCCTTTTCTCACAGCACTTGATATAATTAAACTTATCAATTTGATGGCGGATCCAGAAAGGTTCAAACAACAATCACCAGTGACAACTATAGATTCACCCATTGTAAAATGCAAAAGAGACTGCAACCAGACCCATGCAAAAACCAGGATAATATCGGAAGGGCATTAAATGTAGTCACGCAATGCTGATGTTGTTAACATTAACAATTTGAGAAGAAAGTATAGTTTGCACGTTTTGACATGATATGATAAGCAATCTTTAGATTTAATCAGCGTGATTTACTGCGATGCTTTTTTTTTTCTTTTCCCTTAGTTGGTCAGAGCAAAAGTGATTCATTCTTGTTCAGATGAACTCTTGAATTTTCTGGTGAAAATTATTATCTGTGATTCTGAATGCTAGTATCCACACCGGCGCGGTGACTGACAGCCTCAGTCTCCTCAAACATTGTGTTCATCCGTGCTGTGCCGTGCCGGGGCACAACCCACGTAAAATTTATAATTCCGAATTGCAGATTTCGAACAGAGATAGCTATAAAGAGGCAAAACTATGGACTGCAGCTTAAAAATGAGACAAAATATATTTTAAAATTAGGTAAAATAGCAGCAACAACAAAAATTTCTCATTTTAATGTATTACCTCAACAACTATCATTTTATTTGAAAATCAGGATTCCCACAGTCAAAAAATTTTTTTTTTTAAAAAGTGTAATTTTAAATCTGGAAGCATTATTAAAAATGAATAAAATATTTTTGTAGTTATGTTGAGCTGTTTTTATTTCTAGTACTACTAATAATAAACCTATTAAAAATCACTGAAAAAAAAATTCTGGACAATGAATTTATGTAATTCGAGTCGAGTGCTTAATTCTAATAATGAGAGGGGACTATTAATTAATGTGTATTCTGTTTAATCCATTGCTTCACTCACTCCAGTAAAAGAGTGTGTATGTACAGTCTCAAGCCAGAGATGGGATGGAAAATTTCAGCCCTGGAGAGTCACTGTCCCATAGAGTTTATCTCCAACCCCGATAAAAACTTAAATCCCTGTAGCTTTCTAGCAATCCTAAAGACCTTGATTATCTTGTTCAGGTGTGTTTGATTAGGGTTGGAGCTTAACTCTGTAGGACAGTCCCCCTCCAGGACCGAAGTCACCCAGCCCTGGTCTAGAGTGCGCATATTTCATTTTGGACCCATTCCAGATCTCTTCATTTAATTCAGACTCACTCCAGATCACTTCAGTTTTGTTAGTTTGAATCAAGCTTATTGTTTTCTCTTCTTCTAAATTGTTATTCTGCCTAAATCCATGTCCTTATTCATATTTACTTCACACACTCAGCGTCACTCCAGTTGATTAAGACTCTTTTTTTTAAATTGTCTTTATGTCTACATCAATCTATCTCATTATTCAGATTCACTCAAGATCATTTAAAAATCATCAGAGCTCCAGATTGCTTCTAATGTCATACTTCTTTACTGTGACAGTGAGTGTGTTGACCTGGAAAGACGTGAGAAGGAAAGGATCCGCTTTGATCTGGACAAAGCAGAGAAGCTGAAATCTCAGCTGGCGTCAGAAGTGGACGACCACCACGCTGCCATCGAACGCAACAACGAACTTAACCTCCGGTAACATTTCACTTTCAATAATTTCATAACTGAACCATCTTACTCCGTTTAAATGCAGAAATCCCTTAAAGATTTCAAATTTTCCAATCTCTTCTCTGCATATCATCTGTGATGTGACATTTTCTTTGACAGTAGCTTTGTTTACCTGCAGTCAGAGATTGCTGCATAAACATAGAAGGCCTGTTCTGTGGACATTGATGATCTGTGCATGTGGGTGTGACGTGAGCATGTGTAGTCATGTTTCATCATGTGCATGTGTGTTTATGTCCATGCATACAATTATGTACAGGAAGTTGGAGCAGGAATATAAAGAGAGTATGACTACTCTGAAGGTAGAGCTAAGTAGAGAGGTGGAGCATGTGCAGCAGCAGGCCAATCAGCAACGAGAAGAGCTTGAACAGAGTATTGGCAAGATGAAAGATGATGAAACCTTCTTACGAGAACACCTTACTCGCACCATTAAAGTAATCAGCATTTTGCATTTGATTTTTTTCTTCTTTTTACTTATGATATGCCTGCTAAATGTTTACATCACATTTCTGTCAACCTGTCATATTGATTCGATTAAATGGTTTGAATTGAAGAGTCTAATTTATGGGTTTGTCTTCAATAACTGTCTTGTAGGAAAATAGTCGCCTGGAGTCAGAGCTTATTGAGACCACAGAAAAACTGGTGGAAGCTGAAAACCAGTTGAACAAAGCGCAGAACAGTCTGGACGATGTTTTGAAAGAGAAGGTACTGAAATCAGCACAGATGCAGACATCAATATTGACATGAGGAGAAACATGCGTAGATTGATAGTGACATCACCAAAGACACCCAACTTTGCTGACATCACATACTCAGGCCTGCTGATATTACAGACGCATCTTTCAGATTACATAGATCAGCATTCCCAATGTCTTGAAAAAGCTGAATATATATATGAAGAGTTCAGATGCAAAAGCCTCTAAGTGCCATTTGAAATTTTCTTCTAAATGATCATTTTTATCAAGCTTGTATATTTAAGTTCCGTAATTTCACTTAAATGGCAATGAAGATTACCTATTAATTGTCATTTAAGTGAAATTACTGAACTTAAATACACAAGCTTGATAAAAATCATCATTAAAGAAGAAAATTTCAAATGGCACTTAGAGGCTTTTGCATCTGAACTCTTCATATATGTATATATATATGAGGTAGTCCTATTGTGATTTCTAGACCAGGAGAAGCCAACTAAATTCTTAGAACTACATGGGCCATTTTGATATATGTTTATGAATATTTATTTTTCTAGGTTAGAAAGGTAACATTTTTCTGAAATGAAAATATAGTAAAAAAAAATAAATAAATTAAAAAAAAATATATATATATATATATATATATATATATATATATATTATTTATTAGGGCTGTGAAACGATTAATCGAGATTAATCGCATCCAAAATAAATAATATTTTATTTATCCAAAATAAAAGTGTGTGTAGTGTGTATAATTATTTTGTATATATATAAATACACAAATATGCATGTATATATTTAAGAAATATTTGCATACTTTATGTATATTTATTCAAAATTAATATTATACATAAATATAAATATTTAATATATTACTTACACATTTTTTTTAAAAATATATACATGCATGTGTGTGTATTTATATATACAAAATAATTATACACACTACACACACATATATTATGTAAACACAAATTTTTATTTTAGATGCGATTAATCATTTCACAGCCCTAATATTTTTTTATATATATATATATATATATATATATATATATATATAAAATTGGAAAGTTTATATTGATATTGGCCACTGATTTAGATGATCCTGTCATTTGTTCTACCATTACTGGTTTATTGTAGTGTTTTGTGGGTTTCTAAATGTTCTTTTTGTTTCTGTGTGTAGTTTGGTGATTTGGATCCAGACAGTGCAGAGTTTTACCAGCAGGAGGAACGTCTCAGACGTCTGCGCAGTAACTATGAGGAGCAGTGCAGGGTCTGTAACCTCTCTGTTTTTGTAATACTTTCCATTTGATTCATTCTATTATTCTGCCTGAAATTCACATCTATATCTGTATGTGTATTATAGGAGCTGCAGGATCGTATAGACGAGCTGGAAGCTCAGCTGGAGGAATATCAGACTTCAGGTCACACACCCTCGACACGTCCCGGATTGAGTCTGTCTGATGAACTGGCCAGCAAGAGTTCAGGTAACACATACATGTGTGCTCATACTCATAGACAACACTGAATGAATGCTTAGAGTTGGATTTCATCTTCTGCCACATGTAACGAGCTGTGCTTGTTGTGTGTATGCACGTGTAGGTTCTCAAGAGCGGCAGCCGTTAAACATGAGTCTTGAGACAGAGATGTTACTGGAGCAGCACCAACAAGAGATAGAAAACATCAGGGCAATGGTGAGACATCAGGGTGACGTGCACACTAAAACTTTTAAAAATATAAGGATTTATCATAAAGTGTATGAAACCAAAGAAGGGGGCATTCATAACATATAAGTTCCGAAAAATTTAAGTTTTAGGTGAACCATACCTTTAAGATTAAATTAAATTCAAAACTGCCCTGGATTGTTCAAAATAAAAGTTGTACTGTCGCCCTCTTATCTCCTCTATAGGTTTATGAAGAAAAACGCAGCGCAGAAGAGGAGAGAAGTCATCTCTCTCTGCAGCACCAACAGGAGGTGCAGGTTTTGAAGGAGGAGATGGCAAGAGAACTAGAGAGAGCCAACAGATTGGAGGAGGACATTTCTGCCCTCCAAACTCTCCACCAGCAGGAGCTTCAGTTTCTCACGCAGGAGGTGCAGGAAGCCAGAAGCCGTGCAGAACAGCTGGAAGCGAAGGTGCGAGTTCTGGAGGAGAAACAGACTGCCCATGAGGAGCAGAGCAGAGTGCATGCTGAGGAGATGAGTTTGATGGAGTCAAAGCACCAAGAGTTGCTGGAGGCAAGTCTGCAGGAGCAGAGAGAGAGACTGCAAGAAGAGAAGGAAAAGGAGGAGATGAGGCTCACGGAACAATGGCAACAAGAGCAGAAGAGCTATGAGGAGGTGCTAAGTGCTCAGCTCGAAGAGATGCAGCAGAGAACAGAACAAGAGCGCGTTGAGCTGGAACAGAGGCTCAGGGAGGAGTGGGAACGAGAGAGGCAGGAGTTAGAGGAGAGCAGTAAGGAGGCTTTGCAGGCTGTGCTGGAAGAGAGAGAACGGAGGCTCAAGGAGGAGTGGGAGCAGGAGAAGCAGGAGCTTGTGGAGATCAGTAAGGAGGCATTGCAGGCTGCGCTGGAGGAGAGCAAACAGAGGAGAGAGGAGTGGGAACGGGAGAAGCAGGAGCTAGAGGAGATCAATAAGGAGGCGCTGCAGGCCGTGCTGGAAGAGAGGTTGGAGAGGGAAAGGAGTCTCAGGCAGCAGTGGGATGAGGAGCGGGCTTCATTAGAGAACAAACATCACGCTCTGCTTCTACAGCGTTTGCAGGAAGAGAGGGAACGGCTCCGAACTCAGCAGGAAGAGAACCAGAGCATTATAATTGAGCATTGGGGGAGAGAGAGGGCTCAGATGGAGAAACAACATGAGGAGGTGCTGCAGGCCTGTTTGGAGCAGGAGAGAGAGAGACTGCAAGTGGAGAGAGAGGAGCAAGAGAGAAGGTGGCAGCAGGTGCTGAATGAAGAGCAGGGCCGGATGGAGGAGGCGCACAGGGAGGCCATGCAGGAGCTTTGTGCCAAACACAGCGAGGAGAGGGAAAGAATCAGCTGCCTTTTGGAGAAACTACGCACAGACATTGCAGGACAGAGGTAAGAGACACACTTGCTGACTGAAAATAACCTTAAAATTTGAATATTTTTACGTTTGAAATAATTCAATTTCGACTGATGCATGTCCTCAAATTGGATATCATTTGGATTTTTCTTAACGAGTATTTGTCAATCTTTAGTACAAGTTCTGTCTTACACTGGATTTCCCATTATGTGCCTCATGCCAGAGTCCTCTATCTGTGAAACGTATTTAATTGAACTCTGGTGGTTTTCATTTTTTGAGGAAATTATTTAAAATATATATATATATAAATTTGTATTAAAGTTTCCTTTTAATTTCACTTTAAGAAGGTTCTTTTTAATAAAATAGGTATAGGTTTTGTATAGGTTTTAATCTTCAATATATTTTATTATATTTCTACCTATTTTATGCTACGGTAGCTGACATGGCATAAATGACAGACAAATATTTTACAAACATTTTCAAGTATATATTTTTTAGTATAACAAAATACACTTATATTAAAGATGCATTCTCTTGAAACAAGTCTTTAGCAGTGTTGTTTCTCAAGTAATAATAGCGCAAATAAATGGAAAATAAATTTATAAATATAGTGGGGGGAATTTGGTCCAAATAAAGAAGAAAACTCCAACCCTGCTATTGGAGGGCTTTTATCCTGCAGAGTTCAGCTCCAAACCCAATCAAACACCCTGAACACCTTGATTTAGTGCTGCGATCCAGTCCAAAATTGCCATGCCCTTCACTCGCTAACTTCTCTCCGTCTCGTTCACTCGGATGTACGTCATTGCTTACGTTGCACGAGTGCCCACTACTGGCGGAAACCGCAATGAGCTGAACTGGAACGTCCTATGCTCTTGATCACTTTGAATCAGCTATGAGTTGATATATTATTTACTTTTTTCCCCTTTACGAATTTGTTTAATGCAGCATCCATCAACATGTATATAGGTGTGTTTGGGTTATTTTAAAATAAATAAATGAATTATAATTAATATATCATAGAGTGTTTGTTGTGGTGGTGATTAGACGATCTGTGGTTACGTCACAATCGTACTGCATTGTGGGATATATAGATGCCTGAAGTGTACATATGAAGTAGACTTGCTCCCTCGGTCTAAATCGGGGGAACGAGTGTCTGTCCATATAAACTTCCCTCGTTCACTTCACGAAGTGGAACGCCCTTCAAAATGGCGGCAGGGATTCCCCCGAGGGGAAGTGCTTAGGGAAGTTCGCAAGTGCGTGTCTAATAGTGGACAGGAACGCAGCCAAGGTCTGGTTCAGGTGTTAATTTACTTTACTGGGCTTAAATTACATGCAGGTGTGGTGAAGCAGGGTTGGGACAGAAGTCTGCTAGAAGTGTTTCCCAACCCTGTTCCTGGAATACCCCCAGAACTTCATTTTAGGCCTTGTCCACAGTAAAACGAGAAGGGGTTGATAATCCGGATTGAGAAACACTGCTCCAGGAGCAGGGTTGGAGACCCCTGATATATAAAGGTATCAAAGTCATGAATCTCAAGCCCATGTGTGATGATGTGCTTTTGGATTTAACCGCACTTAACTTCTCACCTTGAAACATATAAAATCACTGTCTACTATTCTTCATCTCAACTCATTTTAAATGTCCCATATGATATGAGTTGGTGAGAATTTTTTTTAGGTAATGATATAAGCCGTTGATGTTGATTGCCCGTGTGCAGGAGAGAGCTGGAGAAACAATTCTCTCAGCGCCTTGAAGAAATGGAAGTCCGTTTCAATGGTGACCAGGAGGCAATGTCTAAACGTTTTGAGGCAGATGTACATAAACTCGAGCAACATTACCAAAGTGAGATTGCAGCACTTGCCCAACAGCATGCTGCAGACCGCGCCCACTGGGAGGAGTCAGAGGCAGCCACCAAGGAGGCGGAGCAACACTGGCAGCTGTTGAGGGAGGCGCTCAAAACGGAGAACCAATGCCTTGAACTTGCACACGCACAGGATATTAAAGCTCTGATAGACAAGAACCTACAACTTCAGGCTGAACTAGAGGTTTTTGTTAGTGCTGCTCGAACAAAAGAGATTGAGCTGAGCCGTCAACTCAATGAGCTGCACAAGGATAGGGTGGAGGCCAAAGATTTGCTGCTGGCACAAGCAGAGAACAAAGCCATTGAGCTGGAAGAGATGCTGAAACAGGCCGTGGAAGACTTCATCCAGGAGCGAGCGGAGCTTCAATCGAGTTTGTCTGCTTTGGAAAGCAGTCAAGGGGAAGTTCTTTCAATCACTGAGAGCATGGAGCTGAAAGGCACAATCAAGGAGGGCGAGAAGCTCCTATGTCAAGAATTAAAGATTGAGAAAAAGGCTCTGCTTGCAGAGAGAGACACACTGGCATTGAGAGTGTTGCAGTTGGAAGAAATTGTGTTGCAGTTGACAGGAACCACTGGAGAACCTTCTGCAGAACCCTTGGGGGGACCTTGCGTAGAGTCTACTGAAGGAATCCATGCAGAATCTATTGGAGACAACTGTGAAGAAACTTCCAAAGAATCCACAGTACAACCCTTTGGTGAACTCAACCAATACACCTGCACAGAATCTACTGATGAAGTCAGTCCAAAGCACCTCATATGTGAGGAGTCTTCTGTAAACAGAGATAGTGAAGAGGAAGCAGGCGTAATAGATGAAGTTACTGACTCTGGGCTTGGTGATCCACAGCAACACAGATGCCTAGAGATTGGAGTTACAAATGATATAACTTCAATCTCTTGTGTTGATGAATTAGATAGGTCTAATGTAGAATCTAACAATAGTGTAACAGAAACCCCTGATTGTGCCTGTCTTATAGAAGAGAAGGAAAAGACAGAGGAGAATCTCACTAATCCTGGAGTCGATGGTTCTGAAGATGCAGCATTGAACGAAGAGTTGCAGAATACTGGGAGGAATAGTGCAGAGTCTCAAAGAGATGAGACCTTAGAGATGGCCGAGGAGGATATTTTGAATGGTACAGAAATAAAAGCTCAAATCTTGGTTGAGAATGAAGATTCCCATAACCAGGAGAGCTTGCAACACCATGAACCTCCAAGCACAGATGGCACCCTGATCGAATACAATTGCAAACCACTTGAACATGTGATTGAAGACGATCCAGATGTTGGTATCAGCATATCAAGTCTTGAGAATGAAATCAAGGCTTTTGCGTATAAGGTTTGTAGCCCAACCACAGTTGACACAGAACTGGACAAACTTGCGGATTTCAGAGATGTGTGCATACAGGAGATCCTGGATCTTCAAGAAACAGTGATGCAGTACAGTAAAGCTGCCGAAGGCACTAGCTCCCAGTTACAGAGCCCTAAATGGCAGTATCTGGATAAAGAGAATATCAGACATCCAGTCCCAAATCGTTTTGACCAAGTGGAGGACTCAATCAAAGATGTGCAACTTGCTGAGCTAAAGATCTGCTTTGAGCAAAGCATCCAAGAGAATTTGCAGCTTGTGGAGCGCAACAGAAACCTGGAGAAGAGAGTCAAGAGTCTGGAGGGTAAGATGCATGTAGTCCTGGACCTGCACAAGCAGCAGGTGTCTGTCCTGGAAAAGACTGCACAACTTGGAGTGGAGTATTCCAAACTGAAGGTACTTCTCCAGGACTTTGATAACCAGGATAAGCTGGCGGAGTGGGACTCTGATTCTTCCGATACTTCAAACAATTCAAGCAACTCCCAGTTAAAAGAGAAGAATGCTGCTGTAGCAGAGCCTGAATTCTTCTGCATGGAGTTTGAGAAGCAGAACTTGCAACTACGCAGAGAGCTTGCTGATCTGCAGGACAAATCTCTCAGGATCCATGAACAAATGCAAGAACGGAGGTACCATGTGATGGTCCCCTTTTTCCTGCTTTAGTAGAACAGAATCCCCAATTCCCTCATCCCGTTTGCCCCTGCTTCTCAATCACCTCTGAGTGCCTGGGTAGACCCTGCCTTTTTTCCGAGAAAGAGGCTTGACCTCCACCATTAATCTCTCTCACACACTTACAAACTCTGGTGGAGTTGTACTCCAGTATTGTGCCAAAAAAAGATCTGTGTAGCGTAGCTGTTGTATACCAGTTTTGACCCAATCTTTGTCTTAACTATTAAAACATTCCTATGCAAACGTGTGAAGCTTGTAAATTTAACAGACTAAATGAATGACCTAATCCTCAAAACTTATGTTCCATGCAACAAACTGATGCATCATTTTGCTATGCTTGGTCATTGTTGTACTGAATTGAATGTCACCAAGTGGATTTACAATGCCTTCTGTGTTTAGGAGTGAAATTTGTCGTCTGGCTAAAGAGAATATCATTCTGAGGCACAAGATCTCAACGGCGAGGGAGGAGGACCTGAGAGAGAACCAGGATGACCTGCGGTAAGACAGGCGCTCTGCTGTTTTACCTTAAGAGTTCTCAATTTTCAACAAGAGCTGTTGAATGACAACCAATAATGTCTTTCTCCAGATTACAACACATGAAGCAAGGGAAGAGATCAGTTCAAGCTCTCAGGAGACAGGTGAGATTTAACTCCATTACTCAGAAAGTTCAAATTTCATGTTTAAAGCAGCACTATGCAGTTTTAACTGAATAGCTTCGAAGTTATTGCAATGGTTATTTGACTATTTTCGGGTTGAATGTTGCCCCCCCCACCCCTGTTTCTTGTGAGCGGAAAAAACACACTTGCAACTTTCCGGCCGCAGCATCAGGAAGTGTCGCGTGTTATCAGGTCGCGCGATGTAACGAATTGCTTTACGGCAAGAAAGATCTGCTAAAATGAGCATCAAACAGAAATATCACGCCGCCGTATACATGTGATGTTCGAGTCGCATACAGTACAGACTGCAGACAGTTTAACAGGGCGCAGCTCTTAAAGGGGCCACGCCTTATTTCCAGTCGTTACAGCTTCCATCCTACTGAACAGGTACCGGTATACAGAGGAAGGGGATCAGGCCATGAGTGCAGAGGCATCTCTGCGTGAGTGCTATTTACAACAGTGCAAGTACTCCACAGCGACTCTAGGGGTCACAGTTTGACAAAAATGGAAATCCTTCATAGTGGTGCTTTAAACATCATGCAATGAGCCGCACATGTCCACAAACAAACACTCCTAATGTCTTCTTCTCCAGCTTTCAGAGCCTCGTCGCTTGGGACAGCAGCTGGATGAGGAGAATAGTTTATTGCAGCAGAATCCAGATCATGTGCTTCGACATGCGCTCCAGGAAGTAATGCGTCATCATGACAGCTCAACCAATGAGAAGAATGGGGTATGGTTTTAAATGTGTACATTTAATCGTAATATGCTCAGAGTTCGAGTCACCTGAATGTCCATTATATTTATCTTTTTCCTTCATGCCCATGTCATGCTGAATGCACACATACATGCTTGCTTCCAGTTTTGTGATCGAGAGGAGATTGTTTCCAGAACAGAAAAAGACCTGCTTCGATCAGAACTCAATCGGTGCATAGAAAAGGTACAAAAAGCACACACAATGCAAGACCCCCTAATTGCCCATTTTCTCTCGCATCTGACACTTTACTTTACAAATGTTTCCTGGTCTCCTTCAGGTCATGTCACTGGACTCATCTTTACAGACACTCACTCAGCAGAACGTTCGTCTCAAATCTGACCTACGCATCACACAGCAAGAAAGGGATGCCCTCAAACAGGAAGTGATTTCTTTGCACAAAAAATTGCAATATGCCAATGAGAGGGTGAGTATTGAGGACAGGAGTTTCTGTTATTTCATTAGATGAAGATTGGAACAATCTTCCTCTTTCTCCGCATCAGTTGTTGGAGGTTTCCGTTGTGTCTGCTGGTCAGCAGCAGGGTAGGCGTGTGTGGGAGGAGCTTTCTGGGCTGATGGAGGTGGAGCATGCCTCTCTAACTGAGGAGAACCAACAACTCAAGCGGCAGATGAGCGAGATGAGCTCAGAGATGCAGACGTCAAAGGATCAGGTCAGAACATGTTTACTAAACACCTCTAGCAGCCATAGGATGTGTGCAAGAATGCTGATTATGATGTTCTTTTTTAGATCCGCCATATGGAGGCATTAAGTGTGAAACAAAGAGGACTCGTGAAAACTGCAGATCAAGAAAAATCTGCTTTGAAACATGAACTGGAGGCTCTGCACACACAGCTGCTATCAACACGAAACAAGGTTATACACAAGTGTTTTATATAACACACTACACAAACCTCATTGTACAATTAAGCTATAGCCAATCCCAAATGGGTAACCCTACCTCAAACTTTGTTTGAGCCAAAATTGTGTATAAAACTTTTTTTTTAATATGCTGTTTAAACTTTTTAAATGTATGAAACCATTAAAAAAGTCATTTCTACTTAGTATAAACATGTAGTAGAACTACTTTCTATATAGAGGACATATGTGATTTCAGATGCAGCCTGCAGTTAAAAGTTTAAATTCCGCTAATGTAACTGTACCCTATGCACTTGACCATGCTGGCTAATGCAGGTGAGCAAAAATAAAGAAGCTATCGAACACAATCCTTAATTTAAATCTTTCTGATAGTATTCATTTAAATTAAGCAATGACAAAGACTTCACGTACTACTCATGTAACTAAAAAATAATTTTCCTATATTATTCATGTCAACAGTCAGGGAACATAAAGTCATTAATAGCACATTGAGTGGGTTTTCTTTTTTCCTCGTCAAGATTGATTTCAACTCAGTCTGTCGTTTTATCTACCTCTCCATGATTTTATTGAAATTTGACATTTTATTATTGTTTCACTTTGGCTAAATATGCACTGTCCCAGTGACTAAAGTAAATTCATGACTATAAATTATTTGTTTAATTATTATAAAATATACTTTTTCTTGTCAGTAGTTGACTTGATTAATTTAACACTCCTTATCATGTGCTCAAACACACATTTCCTCTCAATAACACACTGATTCTCTGTTGTTTCAGGCTCATCTGTCTGCAGTCTTGCCTTCATCTCCTCTACAGTTTCCGGGGGAACAGAGAGGACAGCACTATAGTGACGGCCCAGACTTCAACATGCAGGTAACACGCTCAGCATCACAGCCAGCATGAGAATTCTCTCGGGTCAGTGCATACTCTGTCACGGTGTACTTGTATGCGTGTGAAGCACTCTCTGAGGAGTATTTAGGGTACGTCTGGTCTCTGAAGTTTCGGGTTTTCTTTGGTCTCTTGGGCTCGTCTGTTGTCTGTTTGTTTGCTTTGTTCTGGAAAACACTCGTCATCCTTTGTATTCACACTCTTTAAGAAGCGTGTGGGCAGCACTGGGTCAGTTTTCTGTGTAGTAGCAGTGTTAGAGGAGCGCCCCCTAGGTTGTTTAAATGAATGGTGTTGGATGCGTCTTTACTAATGGCCTTAAATCCTTTTGAGTTTGTACCCGTCAAAGTCTGTTCTGTCACAGCTGAGAAGTTTGTATATAGCTCTGTGTGTATGTTTCTCTGCAGGTGTAAGAGCTGTTACATCATCACCAACAGACATAGGAGAGTGGCAACCTGTGACATCACCTCCCAATTGAACTCTGACCTTTTCTCTGTGTACCCCAATCACCGAACCCTTCCTGACAGATTTTGTTGTTTTTGTTTGAGGTGTTAAGGCCAATGTCCTCTGTCTGATTTAGAATGGTAGTGATTTACAACTGCCACGAGGTGGCGTCATACTGCATTTGCCCTTGGCTGTGAGTCGTTTCCTCTGTCATCCACATGATGGCACATATATCTGGTAAAACAAGCTAAGATTTTGACATGCCATTAAGGGAAGTTTAATCTGTTTGAATGTATTTTAAGATTTTCAAGCATTTGAAAGAGCAGTATTGGTTTTTTTTTAAGTTTGCACTGTTATGGCATCAGTTTTAACACGATACCGCACTACAGCTGAAATGAATGATTGTTCTGAGATAAATCCAGCTTTTGTATTTTATTTTATTTTCATATTTATTTTATTTAATGAAGACTTAATTCATCACTGTATCTACCTCTACGTTTTTACTGAACATTGTGGCATTTATAATTAATTAATGTTTATTTATTGATTTATTTTATTCGTTGGATTATGTTATGTTGCTTTTCTTGTTTTAAATGTGTTATGTCCATTATTGATGTGAATGTGTGTTTTTTTTTTATATATATATATATATATTAAGTGAGACCAAATAAACTATTAGGTGAAATATTTTGCATAGTGTTTAATTTGATTTATTCTTTAAAATGCGTTACTCTTGATTGTCCGTGACCTCTTTACATCTCCCTAATTTTACACTATTAATATTACTAAAATAGTTTTCATACATTTTAAGTGTTTTCATTGCTCAAAAATCAAAACGGAAAAAACTTAATAATAGATCATTTACAAGTAAGAAAAGGTACAGAGACCATGAAAGGTCAATAACTGTTAATTAAATTAATCTAAGAGCAGTTGTGTCTAGCATAACTAATGCCTGGTTCAGATTACACGATTTTAGCCCGATTTTTGGCACGATCCGTTTGACGTAGGGTGTCGTGGGGATTCGTAAACGACAAAGGGCGTCGGGACGCAAGATTCGATCGTATCATCTTGTATAGTGTGTCATTGTGGGCGTCAACCTACGCCGCATCTGCGATGCTTCACAACATCACGACAAAAAGACTTGCATGTTTAATTTTTTAACGGTAGTCCACAACGGTTCCGTCACATGTATGAGGTTGACCAATAGGACCAAAGAAGCTTTTCCGTACACAACTTTCAAAAATGGTGAAACGAAAGAGAGACGATGTTTACGTTTCTTTCCGGAAGTCACTCGCTACTAGTTTCGCCTTCTCGATGACATCACACGCGCCATTAAAAACGGCATGCGATGACTGGTCAGGAAGCAACGTGTAGTCTGACATGTGTCTTGTCCATGACACGGCAAGATTTTAGGAGCCAAAATCGCGTAATCCGACACAGTGATTATCGTAACAGACAAAAAAAATAGTGTGTTCTGAACCAGGCATAAGGCAACTGATTTTTAGCAGACCAATTGACCTTGTGACTTCTGACCTTGATTTGTATGCCCAGCAGGACGAGCGGGAGGTGGCGCTTTTACAGATGGAGGAAAGAATGAGAGAAGTCGAGGTCATGCTCCGAAACCTCAAACTGTTGCTTCAAGAGAAGGTGTCTCAGCTGAAAGACCAGGTACAGAAATGCACAAACATGCTCCCCTGCCCTTTGACACATTCTTGATAATGCATTTTACTCCAAACTAGAGCCCGACCGATAAAAGATTTTGAAGGCCGATACCGATACAAATATTTGTTGGTTTTAAAATCCGATATTCCGATATATCGGCCGATATTTTTATTTATTTATTAATTTTTTTTTCAGAAACGCGCAACAAAACATTAACAGATTTCCCTAACATTAGTTATTTGTAGTTATGTACAGTATGAGTTTTAACTAAAGTAATATGATAATGCATTTTAAAAAGAAAGTTGTTTCTTTTATTGTCGCAACAGAAAAGAGGAACCAAAGCTCATTAATGTTAACGTTAGTGGTCTTCCACTGTTGATAGCTTTGTGGTTAGCAGGAACGGTGTAGAGTGCCCTTGGGTGGACAAACTATACAACTCTAACACTCATGACATGGTTGAAGTGTGTTTCGTCCGTTTTTATTTTATTTTTGAAATATTCATTTATCGGCCATTATAACTGCCGATACCGATAGTTTGGAAAATGCCTAATAGCGGCCTGCCAATATATCGGTCTGGCTCTACTCTAGTTGAACCGTTCTGTTCTCTCTGCTTCTGTAGTTGATCAGGAACAGTGAGTCCGACGTGTTGATCAAAGACCTGTACGTGGAGAACGCTCAGCTGCTCAAAACCTTGGAGAAAACCGAACAGCGTCAGAAAGTGGCAGAGAAGAAGAACTTCCTGCTAGAAGAGAAAATTTCTAGCCTCAACAAGATCGTCCGTGACCTCGGTCCTTCCCCTTTGACCCCTGCGCCATACCACTTTACACGCTCCTGATTTTACTGTATTACACACAAGCCATTCCAAACAGTCAAGCTACAATAAGGACAACAAATGCAGGTAGTCCATATGACTTGTGCACTATATTCTAAGTCTCCGAAGCCATACGAAAACTTTGTACTGACTGAAATAGAAGTATTTATTTACTGAAAATGTTCCCTCTGCCATACAACTCAAATCTCTTTCCCAATCATTTTCATTTCTGGGTGAACCATTCCTTTAAAGAAAACCATCTCTATTGTAGAACATGTTCCTCATTTAAATAATTCTCGCTCAAGGCATTTGCGAAACAAAGGGGTTAAGCCTGTAACTAGTGTGTTTCTTGGTTATGATAAGGGGGCCAAACGCGCTTGAAGTGGTTGACCAATCACAACACACTGATCCAGCCAACCAATCCGAGCACATTGTGCATTTTTTGTAAGGAGGGGCTTCATAGAAGCAGGAACTAAACAGTGTTACTAACAAAGTGGGAAGAGAGGAGGTGCAACAATGTAAAATAAGTGAAACATTTTCTTTCAAGCATGAAACATATTCTTAGTAGACCCCAAAATCAAAACTTAAGTGCACATGGCTGCTTTATTTTTATTTATTTTTCATTGCTATTAATGATTTGATTTGAATTTATAGCAGTTTCTTTTTACTGAACACTACTGGTATATGTCTGGTGAGTCTCGACCTTAAACTGCAATTGGAAGGTTGTCTTAAGGAATGGTGAAATTCCTTAGACCTAGAGAAGCTTGTCCAACAGCTGAGGCCCCTGTGTTCACACACACACACACACACACACGCTCAGCCGCCTGTCATTACATAGTTTTCAGTGAAATGCAAACAAGGTCAGTGATTCCCTACGTCTTAGAGAAGGAAATTAAAGGGTAAATGTCACTGTTTATTCCTGTTTGTTATTTTATGTCTTTGGGATTGTTTAGTTAATATAAACCTCCTTACTTGAGAATGTGCACCAAAAAAAATAAATAAATAAATATAACATCCAACAACGTTACTTTAGTTGCAGCAGGACTCTTTGCTGTGTATTTATATTGTGTACCTATTTTTCATTTATGAACTGTAATCATGCATTATGAGCACTGTGAATATGAATAATAGGGAATTTATTAAAATATTTATGTGGATTAAAAGAAACTCAGAGCTTGGTGACTTCAGGCTCATGGTAGCCACTGTATAATTTGTGTGTGGAGAAGAAAATTGCTGGTTATGAAGTTTCATTTCAGGCGTCTCTCAACAAATGCCGTTTACAAGCTTTGATGCTGTGGTGGAAAAATGCACAGAGATTTACAGGCATTTAAACATTTTGAAATTGCTTTGAATTTTGTGTCTTTGTGTTTTTTAGCAATGTAACAGCCTTTGGTGAAGTATATAAGCTATGCTATACCACTATTTGTTATGAAAATGACTGTAACTTACTTTTACGTGTTAATTGTATAACACTTGAATGTAAAAAACATAAAAACTTTCTTTTTAGTAAAAAAAAATAGTTTTAGGAAAAATTGTTGTTTGAGTGTTTTGTATGCATAAATATTGCACATTTCTCTTTAGAAATATAGATGTGAAAATTAGAATTTTATAAATATATACAAATTAGTAGCCTACCCAAATCAAGGTTTTTACTCCATACTGTATACAGAATTTTTGTTAAATCCCACAGGAAATAAAGACATAAACAAAGCAGACCTTATATGTGTACCCTGTTCATGGAGAATGCCTACTTATTTTTATAGTAAACGTGTTGAATAAACCATCATATCTGTCCTGCAGCGAAACCATAAAAATGTGAAGGAGAAAAGAAGTTCGGGAGTAAAATATTTCCCACAATGCACT
Source organism: Pimephales promelas (assembly GCF_016745375.1). The sequence goes on along the minus strand of NW_024121766.1, from coordinate 4,330,044 downwards.
GCACCTCTAAGGACATGCCTTAGGGAAGGTCTGATCTGGGATCAGTCTGCTGCGGGGAGTGAGCGATCTAGAGAGGTGATCTAGGAGCGATTAAAGACGCTTCCACGTTGTGCAAATAATGCTTATAAAAATTATTGTGTGCGTAGTTGAACGGATACTCGTTGCTAATGTTAGCTGTTTTGGGGGTATAAAGTTACTAATAAACCTCTTGAATCTGAAACTAAAGTAAACTGATCTGTAATCAGGCCGTTGGAAGTTAAAGATCCAAACAGCTGATCTGAGATCAGGTGGCGGGGAGGGATCCAGTGAGAGCTGGTCTGGGATCAGGAGGCGATGGTGAGGGTTGGGTGGACACATTCAGCTGATAAAAGTTTTCGTGCTTTTCTCTGGGCGTAATTTGGACAGCGCGCGCGGGGAGCGCTAATTAGTCGTCGAAAAATATTCGTAATGTTCGACTAAACACTGAAAACTACGAAACGTTCGTTAAACGCAAACTCGTTTGTTTTGTGTTGATGTTTACAGATTGTAGCCGTGATGACTCGAAACTAGCTATCGGGCTACGCTCCGAAATGGTCTCGGTTCTGCGTGTCAGTGCGAATCTCGATCCGGATTTCAGGATGAAACCGAAGTCTAATCGGGCCAGAACCGATTCGGATTAACGATGCTCTCCAGAAAGAAGAGTAAAAACGAAGCGTCCAAGCCAGCCGAAGTTCAGGGCAAATATGTGAAGAAAGAAACTTCCCCGCTTCTGAGAAGTGAGTAACTTCTAAGTCAATATGCCTAACAAAACCCTCAAATAAATAAATAGATCTACATTTTTATGTAATGTGGTCATTCGGTGCATGTTGAGCTATGAAACTTTTGACAATTAAACCTAATTGTAAGTATGTTTCATTGCAAATTAATTAAGGTTTTTAATATGAATTACAATATGTAATTTACAGTTAACGTTACATAGCCTATAATACAAATACACGTTTGCATCAATCAAAAGATATGTGCCATCTGCTCATTAATATTATAAGTATTACTTTTTTTGTTTTTACACTATTCTGTCTTTTAATGTTGCGTAGTTATTTAACTCTAAGCCAATGTATCTTGGCATAATTGGGTAAACAGTAGCTCAAGGGACACTTTCAGTATTAACACTCCAAGTTAGCCACAAGTGTGTTTTGCGTAGTATAGCCATAGACTTTGGTGGGGGAAAAATTAGAAATCCAATTATTTTCACTCTTATTTTTGTAAGAATAAAAATTGCTGCTCTGGAGACATGGGAAAATAATTGTAGTCCAGGAAAATTATTTAAATATGTAATATGCTTTTTTAAATAATCTCATTAGAAATATAAGTAGTTGGACTTTAACATTATAAATGCCATAACTTGCATTGGGGATTTAAAAGGCAAAGGAGTCTAGAAATGATAAGTTTCAAGATATTTTCCAACCTGTGCTGTGCACATCTGGAGCAACTTAAATTTGAATCACTTTAGCACTTTTTGTATTCTGGAAAATAGATTCATCTTAAGCATTCTTTACAAATGAAATATTGTTGAGTATGTTTTGATCCACTTACCCTTAGGTTTCTCTTTTTTGCCTCTCCCTTGTTTTTTTCCCCTCCAGATTTAATGCCCTCGTTTATCCGGCATCCAACATTTCTTCGGCGTGAGCCCCCGTTAGTGGATCCAGTTCCGGCGGGGGTATCTGGTGCGGGTCCGTATTCCTCTGGTTCTGTTGGGGATGTTAGCGGCCCCAAGAGTTTCCTGCGCAACGCACCTCCACGGACCCCCCTCGAAATATCCCGTAGGGAGACTCATCGGCTTTCTGCTCCACCACACCTTCATCGCGATTACTCCCCTTCCTCGCCATCCTACATTAGCGATGCTGGTTCGGTGACGGAGAATGGAGATGGCGGCCCGTATTACTATCCTCCAGAGCCGTACTACAATAACCAACCCAGACGAGCCCACAGACAAGACCACTTTAATGAGAGCTACAGGTACTATGAGCACAATGAACTCAACTACCCACGAAACCCAGGACAGCCCCAGACGCCCCAGCCACATAGTCGCCCACCCCCAGGTGAGGAACATGTCATCATGTGTGCATTCAGACTCGCATGCATTATAATAGACTCCTCATGAAATAACAAACATGGCCGTCGCTCTTTACTATAAATACACAGCCGTAAACTGTCTCTATTTATGAGACCATATTATGCTGTTGACTATATGAGACCGGGTTTGCCGGCACACACATCCTGAAAAGTAAGCTAAAGCATTTATGAACCCGCCCTCTCCATGTAAACAAATGGGACTTTTTCAGGCAAACTGAAACTATCAAATTACACTTCAAGAAGAATTTTACACAGTTTTTAATCACACTGATATAAGTTAAGGTGTTCTTTATATAGGTTTGGTTTTAGTTAGTTATTTGATGCTTTAAAACAGGGGTGTGACATCATGATTGACATCTTCTCTGAGTGATGTAGTCATGGAGGCAGCAACAGCCTTTTTTGGGATATGCCTAGTTGTATTTTCCTTATTTTAACAAGCCTTCAGTTGTATTACAATCAGCAGGCATCAGAATTGGAGCAGTCAATCTACTTAAAAAAGTTTTCGGCGCGTGTTCTTGCGATTTGATTCTGCGGGAGTGTGGGCAGGACCTTGATACACCGTGGGTCCACTACACACTCACTACTGTGCAGACTCACTATAGGTTACTGTCTTTGATGTTTCTATATTAATTTGGAGATTAATGATGTGACATTATTAAAATATAAAGGTATATTTTAGATATAAGATATAACTTTAATTTTAGGTTTTAGTAATCGTGATTAATTACAGAAAAAATAAAAAAATGTATTGATTGACAGGACTAATATATATATATATATATATATATATATATTAGGGCTGTGAAACGATTAATCATGATTAATCGTATCCAAAGTAAAAGTTTGTGTTTACATAATATATGTGTGTGTAGTGCATATAATTATTTTGTATATATAAATACACGCATATGCATGTATATATTTAAGAAAAATGTGTTATTAATATATCAAATATATTTATGTATTATATAAATTTTGTATAAATGTATATAAAGTATACATGCAAATATTTCTTAAATATATACATATATGTGTGTATATTTATATCAACATTATGGAATGCTATTAATTCAAATTTAATAAAATAAATTAACATAATTAAATTACTATATTATTTGCATTGTAAGTGTTATTTATATATATATGAAGAGTTCAGATGCAAAAGCCTCTAAATGCCGTTTGAAATTTTCTTCTAAAATGACCATTTTTATCAAGCTTGTATATTTAAGTTCAGTAATTTCACTTAAATGACAATTAATAGGTAATCTTCATTGCCATTTAAGTGAAATTGCTGAACTTAAATATACAAGCTTGATAAAAATGATCATTTTAGAAAAAAATTTCAAATGGCACTTAGAGGCTTTTGCATCTGAACTCTTCATATATATATGTATATATGTCATGGTGTTATACATATATGTGCTAAGAATGTCAGGTGACAGCTGTGCAGAAAAGTATTAGGTTGAATGAATGAACAGAATTATATATTAAAATATTATAATATGCAGCAGAATCAGATGCTTACTTTTGGTTCCTTCAAAAAGATATGCTCATGATTAGAGCTGAGGGATATAGCTAAAATTGTCCTGATATTATATATATATATATATATATATATATATATATTGTTTTGATGCACTACTGTGGAAGAGTTCGTGGTCAGTAACAAGTTAAAATATTTTTTACAATGTAATTTATTCCTGAGATGGCACAGCTTTATTTTCAGCATCATTACTCCAGTCTTCAGTGTCACATGATCCTTCAGAATTCATTCTAATATGCTGATTTGTTGTTCAAGAAACATTTATTTTTATTAACAATATCGGAAACGGTTGTGCAGATAAATATTTTTTGTGGAAACTATATATATACTATATATATATATATAAAATAAACATCAATATTTACCTGCATATATTATTTACTGAAGCGTTTTAATGCAAAACAAATAAGTGAACATTTCTGAATGATGCAAGTCCTTAGCATAGACTCATAGAAATGAATCAAACTTACCAACTCTAAAAGCATTTTGCAACTGAAGAATAAACAAGAGATGAGATAAAGTTTACAATGTGGCTTTGTATTACCAGCAAATTTGTCACAAATATGCATAAATAAATATTTTTGCCAGCCCTACTTACTACATTTTCTACACACTTGTGGCCAATACACACACACTTTCTCGGCTGTCACTCTGGTGCGGTATTTCTCATTCTGTGTGAGATTGAAACAAATGTGGATTTTTCTAGGTTGCCCTTTTCTTCAATGTGTGTGTGTGTGTGTGTGGGCTGAACTTTTGGTAGTCTTCTGGGGGCTGTCATTTTATATTTGACCCTGCAGCTGTGACTTGTTGTTTTCTCCCCAACTCTCTTTAACGTCACCAGTCCTCCTTTGTGTTCAAATTGAAAATAAATGTAAATACTCAAAGAAACATGTTCTGCATGTAGATCTGTAATACTTCACTATGTTTGTGCATTTATAGCAATCGGCCGTGTGCCAGCAAAGTCGGTGGGTAATCTGACTACGATGAGTGGAGAGGAGATGGTTCTTCCTCCAGGCTGGACTGTTGATTGGACGATTCGAGGCCGGAAGTATTACATCGATCACAACACAAACACAACACATTGGAGCCACCCGCTGGAGAGGGAGGGGCTTCCGCCGGGCTGGGAGAGGGTGGAGTCAGCTGAGTTTGGAGTGTATTATGTTGACCACATCAACAAACGTGCCCAATACAGACACCCCTGCGCACCCAGGTGAGTGTTGAGATGTTCCAGCACATTCTGAGACTGTTTGGTGCCATTTTGTATCCAAATTACACATACAAGCTCTGCTCTCAATCTGCCTCAGTGTTCCACGTTATGACCAGCCCCCTCCCCCGCCAGTCACCTACCAGCCCCGCCCACCGGAACGCAACCAGCCCGTACTGGTCCCAGCGAACCCGTATCACACAGCCGAGATCCCAGACTGGCTGCAGGTGTATGCCAGAGCTCCACTAAAGTAAGTTTCACAGACAGCCAAACCCTGAGGTGCAGCAATCTAACAGCAAACAGAAAACTCTCACTTACACTCCAATCTGCATCACAGATGGCCACATTGGTGTACAGCTATGTTGGTTGTAATGGGAGGTCTTTCATTTTGAAGTGTCATGCCACACTGTATGTGTTCAGTATTCATACTTTGCACATGATATAAAAATAGAGAAAACGGACCAAAAAGGGCTTAGTCCCCAGAGGGTTAAGATGTTTTTTCAGCAGTGACATCAGCCAGAAGATTTTTTTTATTGAAGAGAGCAAGAAAGTGTTTCATTGGCTGCTTCCTGGAAGCCACCAGAGACTGTAAACATGTCGTGATGATGGGGTCTTGTTAAGGCCAGTGTCATTAACCTGCAGTCATATCGATGTGTTTGTGTTTGTCTCAGGTATGACCACATCCTGAAGTGGGAACTCTTCCAGTTAATGGATCTGGACACATATCAGGGGATGTTGAAGCTGCTTTTCATGAAAGAGCTGGAGTGCATCGTTAAATCCTATGAAGCATATCGACAAGCGCTGCTCACCGAACTTGACACTCGCAAGCAGCGGCAGCAGTGGTATGCCCAACAGCCAGCCAAAAACTTCCCTCCGAACATGTGACTCGAATGAGACACACCAGCCTTATCAGTGCCTTAGCTGCTGATGCAGACTCATTTATTTCCTCAAACAGCTCCAAATATAAACGCCCAAAGAGAGACGCCACACAAAGCATGTTGGAAACTTTACACTATTACGCCTATGTAGATTATCAGCCATTATACGGCTGTGTGTTACGAGTCTGTGCTTTGGTTTTGACTGTGTGTTGTGAATGTGTTTGCGCATGTCAGGACTCGCTCCTTCTTTATGGCATTGTCTGTATGGACAATCATAACTATCAGTTTTCATTGTTTTATGTTTTATCAGACTCAGCCTGCTCAATGGTAGTTTTGCTTTTTGGATGAATCTCATAAAAAAATGCATCCAGTTCACATTTTACCCCAGAATTTAAAAGGAAGAAAAAAAGGAATTTATTGTTGGTAAAGAAAATGAAGCTCGTTTTAGGATTAAAAAAAGGCCGCATTAATGAACGATTTTACTCTTAAATTATAAACAATAAAAATCTTGTTTTTTGCATTACAGTAATGAGAGATCTTCATGGAGGTTCATCCTTTAAGATCTGGGTGGATTCCTTTTTTAAGGAATTTGCTTCTTATATTTAAAAACAAAACTTTCAGGCTGAATCGTCACTTTGGATGAAGTGATTGTGCCTGGGGAATTTGTTTTTTTTTCAAAAGGTTATTGCCTGTATTTTTCAGTTATAATGTTTGTAAAAAATATTTTAAGCATCAACACTAAATAAACCAGGATCTTGTATTGTGGGCATGTGTGAGAGGATGTTCTTCCCAGTTAAGATTATACTTTTCTCACCTCTTTTCAAAGTTATTATTTTTATTTTGATGGAAGTAGAGCAGAACACCTCATTTTCCATTTTAATATATATATATATATATACACTCACCGGCCACTTTATTAGGTACACCTGTCCAACTGCTCGTTAACACTTAATTTCTAAGCAGCCAATCACATGGCGGCAACTCAGTGCATTTAGCCATGTAGACATGGTCAAGACAATCTCCTGCAGTTCAAACCGAGCATCAGTATGGGGAAGAAAGGTGATTTGAGTGACTTTGAACGTGGCATGATTGTTGGTGCCAGAAGGGCTGGTCTGAGTATTTCAGAAACTGCTAATCTACTGGGATTTTCACGCACAACCATCTCTAGGGTTTACAGAGAATGGTCAGAAAAAGAAAAAACATTCAGTGAGCGGCAGTTCTGTGGGCGGAAATGCCTTGTTGATGCCAGAGGTCAGAGGAGAATGGCCAGACTGGTTCGAGCTGATAGAAGGGCAACAGTGACTCAAATAACCACCCGTTACAACCAAGGTGGGCAGAAGAGCATCTCTGAACGCACAGTACGTCGAACTTTGAGGCAGATGGGCTACAGCAGCAGAAGACCACACCGGGTGCCACTCCTTTCAGCTAAGAACAGGAAACTGAGGCTACAATTTGCACAAGCTCATCGAAATTGGACAATAGAAGATTGGAAAAACGTTGCCTGGTCTGATGAGTCTCGATTTCTGCTGCGACATTCGGATTGTTGGGTCAAAATTTGGCGTCTACAACATGAAAGCATGGATCCATCCTGCCTTGTATCAACGGTTCAGGCTGGTGGTGGTGGTGTCATGGTGTGAGGAATATTTTCTTGGCACTCTTTGGGCCCCTTGGTACCAATTGAGCATCGTTGCAACGCCACAGCCTACCTGAGTATTGTTGCTGACCATGTCCATCCCTTTATGACCACAATGTACCCAACTTCTGATGGCTACTTTCAGCAGGATAATGCGCCATGTCATAAAGCTGGAATCATCTCAGACTGGTTTCTTGAACATGACAATGAGTTCGCTGTACTCAAATGGCCTCCACAGTCACCAGATCTCAATCCAATAGAGCATCTTTGGGATGTGGTGGAACGGGAGATTCGCATCATGGATGTGCAGCCGACAAATCTGCGGCAACTGTGTGATGCCATCATGTCAATATGGACCAAACTCCCTGAGGAATGCTTCCAGCACCTTGTTGAATCTATGCCACGAAGAATTGAGGCAGTTCTGAAGGCAAAAGGGGGTCCAACCCATTACTAACATGGGGTACCTAATAAAGTGGCCGGTGAGTGTATATATATATATATATATATATATATATATATATAGAAAGCCCTTTTTGTGGACATATTATGGGTAAAGACAAAGCCACTTTGAAACAAATGCAAAATTCAACATTTTGGAAACAAAAATAGTAGCAATACAAAGGTACCCTGGGCCTCAATTCCATGGATTTTATCCTACATCAAGAGTGAGGAACGAATAGGGATTTATAAAGGAAAAGGCTGACGTGAAAATATTCTAAATTGAATGCGTACTCAAGAGCAAGTACAAGCTTTTTGTGCCTATACCAGTATTTAAAATTGTCCAATGTTGTTTATTAAAATGTAAACATAGAGTCTCACGTCCAGTATGAATTAATATATGTAAAGTAGCAACATATTAACTGCTTTGTGATAATTACATAACAAAATTAATTTATGTTCATGATTCCCTGGAATTCATAGTGCATGTGCTTCTGATGAACCATAAAGGGATATTTCTGGGTGAAAAAAAAAAATTCAATAATTTGTTATCACAACTTTTTTTCTTTGGTCAAATTAACTTTGATAAAGAAACTCTAAATATCATGCTATCTGAACCACATTAATTATCAATTTATAGGGCTGTCAAACAATTAATCGCGATTAATCGCATCCAAAATAAAAGTTCGTGTTTACCTAATATATGTGGGTACACTGTGTAAAATTAATTTATATATATAAATACACACACATGCTTTTATATATTTAAGAAATATTTTCAAGTATATACTGTACATAGATTTATATATAATTTATATTATATATAAATATTTTATATATACTGTAAATAATATTTTTTTCTTAAAAATGCATGCATGTGTGTGTGTATTTATACAAAATAATTTTACACAGTGCACCCACAGATATTATGTAAACACGAACTTTTATTTTGGATGAGATTAATCTTTTGACAGCCCTATCTATTTATTAAACCAATCTCTTTTATTTATTTAAGGAAACAGGTAACTTTCTTTTTTAAGTTGAACTAACAATAATTTTTTACAGTGTAGATGGATTTGATCCGCTTAAATTTAAGATGATCTGCAGTTTATAAAAAGGATGCATTTAAGATCATTTTGTGCTTATGGACAATTTATACAGTTTACACATCTAAATTTTTGGAAACTTATGTTCACATAAAGGATCATTGATTCTGCACACACAAATGAGCCCCGTAGTCATTCATGAGCATTAGCTGAACACATTTTATTATGAGCTAACAAGATTTAAGATACTATAAATGTCAGATTTTCTTGGTGATTTTGTGTTATTGAAATAAGCTTGGCAATTTGTCTTTTCCCATACAAGTAGGCTTTTTTAAAGGTTTGATGTCTTTGAAAAATGATTAAGATTGTCCTAAATAGGTAATATATGGAAGATCACTGCATCACATTATTTGGCCCATGATAATGACTACAACTTGTGTTTTTAAACATGTAGTACTTTATTCCCTTATAAATAGCACTGAACTCAACGTACGACATCCATTACAAAATAAGAACAGACTCCTTTCATGTGAGTGTCAGAGAGAGAAACAGTATTTACAGTGAGAAGATGGTAAAATTGTGATTCAGAACTAATACCGTGATTTTCGACTTCAGACGCAAAAGACTGAATCTTTGACGTCAGTCTGATTCTTGTCATCGTCTGACTGTGGGCCTGAGCTGTAGGTGGAGGATGTTGCAGTGGTGGGTGATAGTGACGATATGTTCCTGTTGTAGCAGTAAACAGTCCCGTGCCTCTTTCTCTCTCTTTCTCCCACTGTCACTGTCCACAGTGCATCTGCGTGAAACTGTGTGGGGTCAGTTTTGTTTCTTGTCCTGCTCAGGCGGCTGACCGGTCTGGTGTCCGGGGAAGGCGTGGTTATACAACTGCCTGTGGTTTGCTGCTACACTGTACAGCTTATACAGAGCCTGAGCGAGAAGGAAAGGAAGAAACAACATGTTAATGTGAGACGTCTCTTTCTGTTTGTATGATGTTGTGGGATTGTGATGTAAGTAGACAGATACAGTAAGTGTGTGTGCAGGTACAGTTACCTCATTTGTGCTTCCCTGAAACAAAGAGATGAGGAAAGCAGTTAACAAACTTTGGTTTAAATAAAAATTACCTTATTTTATACACATAAAATTATGACAACAGAATATTCATTCTTAGATTATTCCGAATGGAAAGAGTAGCTGTGTTTATTGCAGCCCTGAGAAGACTACAGACACTCGATTATTATACTCTCCTTTTCAGAGTACTTACATTTTAAATATGTATTGGTATATAAAGACGGTTTAAACAAATTTGGGAAAAAGTGTTTTAGACAAAACCTGCCTTTATATTAAGAACCAACTCTTTTGAAAGAATGATCTTTCAAAAGATTTCTATTTTTTTTTTTTTTTTTTCATGGAAGAATCCTGAAACCCTGTTTCATGGTCTCCACAAAAAAGAAAAAAAAATATTTTCAACATTGATAATAATAGGAAATGTTCTTGAGCAGCATCTCAGCATATTAGAATGATTTCTGAAGGATCATGTGACACTAAAGACTGGAGTAATGATGCTGAAAATTCAGCTTTGATGACAGGAATAAATTGCATTTTAAAATATATTCAAATACAAAACAGTTATTTTAAATAGTAATAATATTTTACAATATCACAAAATCTTACTGACCCAAAACTGAATGGTATACATTCAATATTTATAACAAAACTATAACCAAATACATAAACTTGCATACAAATTAGGGTTCAATTATACTGTACAATTTGAAAGCGCATGCATGGTAAATTGGTATCATATTGGCTGTTGGCCGTAGATTTTTTTAAATTGATCATTATCAGTCAGTCTACATGCATACTTGTTTTTGTTAAAGAGGTAGTTCTCTTTTGAAAAAACTTTTGCTGATAATTTACTCACCCCCATGTCATCCAAGATGTCCATGTCATTCTTTAGTCAAAAAGAAATTAAGGTTTTTGATGAAAACATTCCAGGATTTTTCTCCATATAATGGACTTCATTGGGAACCAAACAGTTCAAGGTCCAAAAGACACTTTCAGTACAAACTGCAAACTGTTCAAAGGGCTTTAAACGGCACCAGATGATGAATAAGGGTCTTATCAAGCGAAACGATCGCTCATTTAATAAATAAATAGCAAAGTTTAAGTTTTATGAGCTCAAATGCTCACCTTGCTCTGTTCTGTGACGCACGTTTATGACTCTCCTGTTCGAACTCATTTATCAAAATGAACAAATCTTTTTCCAAGTCATTTGGTTCATTCAATGAACGAAACGAACGAATTGACTCGGAAAAAGATTCGTTCACTTTGATAAACGAGTTCGAACAGGAGAGTCACAAACGAGCGTCACAGAACAGAGCAAGGCGACCATTTAAGCTTATAAAACTTTGTTATTTATTTTTTTTTTAAATGGCCGATCGTTTTGCTTGATAAGACCCTTATTCATCGTCTGGAATCGTTTAAAGCCCTTTGAACAGTTTGCAGTTTGTACTGAAAGTGTCTTCCCACTGAAGTGCATTATATGAAGAAAATTTTCTTTTCGACTGAAGAAAGAAAGACATGGACATCTTGTATGACATGGGGGTGAGTAAATGATCAGCAAAAGTTTTTTGAAAAGTGAACTACTCCTTTAAGTATTTATTTCCTCTTAAAGTTTGTGTTGTACCTGATCCCACAGCGCTCCGGCCACCTGGTCAATGACTGCGCCCAGTTCTCTGTATTCTCCTGAGTAGCGGATGTACGCCCATGTGCACAGAGTGATGAGCGCGAAGCCCAGCACCATGTTGCAGACGCTTGCGATGACGTCCACGCCCACGAACCCCGTGATCCCTGCGGCCACGTACATCACAAAGATCACCACGAACAGCGTCGCGGGGGTGCGTGCCGCGTGGAAGATGTTCTTGGAGTCGTTGTGTTTGATGTACTGCACGAACGACTCGTCGATCTCCGTCTCCAGCTGCAGCAGGTACCGCCGGCTGAACTCCTCCCCGCCCATTTTCTTCACACTGCGAAACAACGCCAGTGACTCCTCGCGGATGTCTAAGTGACGTGCCTGGAGCTCGCTTGGGGCGAGGAAAGGCCGATCTCCCCCGCTCACCTGGGGGCGTAAGACACGCGATGAAGACGAGTCGCACTGATATCATATGGTAAGAAACCAGCTGTCAATATCACACTTACCACCTCCATCTTCCTGTTGTAAAGATCTTTAGCTGCAGCCACTGCGGCCAGATTATTGGCTTCTGCTGTGGCCTGTGCAAACAAACACAGCCTAACACTGTCATACTGTAGGATGATAGTAGCTCTCGGATGAATTCACTGCATGTAAGGCTTTGGAAGGGGGAATGCTCGTGCTGAAGGTTAAGAGGTTGTACCTGTAACATAGATTTTGGATGTGGCAGCTCCTCTCCCTGGTAAATCTTGATGTATGCCTGAAATCATAAACAGCTGCTCAGTTCACTCTAATTCCAAAAATCGAATTATACTGTAACAATTATAAACTGCGTACAAATTATATACATGATATATCGGGCCCTTATTGGCTATAGATTTATTTTTATTTACTGATATAATTTGATATCAGGTATTCAATCTAACACTCATAGATGTAATCTTAAGCAAATTTTAATATCCATTTTTATATGTACAATAAAATTGTAGTTATTGTAATTGTAGTTTTTATTTTTTGTTCATTCAGACAAAATAGTATAATATTGTCTATTATATAAAGACAACCGTTTGGGGTACAAAAACAGCACACATTTGAAATATTGCAATTTAAAATAACTTTTCTATTTCATTATATTTTTTAAATTGTGATAAAAGCTGAATTTTCTGCTCAAGAAACACTTTTCATCAATCTTTAAAAACAGTTGTACTGTGGTACTGTGCATATATTTAAAATATATAAATATAATTTGAATATTGGCCACTATGTAAGAAAAGGAATTTAGTGTTATCTGACTCTTAATATCATTGAATGTCTAATGAATAATGTCAGTTGGTTAATATATATATATATACAGTATATCATTACTAGTAGTGGTGATTGCACAGCTATCAAAACTATTACCTTGAAGTATTCCAGGAGTCCACGACAGGTGATTTTGCTTCCATTTATTTCTTTCACGTCCAGGTTTTTGGGGCGTAGTAACCATGGAACAAGCACTTTGAGATTATTGGTAAACTCTTGATCGATCTCTGAAACACATGATTGGAAATAGGTGTTTTTGAACACTGTTTTTGTACTTCATGGCCAGTGCTGGGTAGATCACTTACAAATTGTAGTCTGTTTCTGAATTCAGATTGTAACATAATCATTACACATTTTAGGTAATATAATCTGATTACTTTTAGATTACTTGACTATAACATATAAAGTTGACCTAGTTTAACATGAAGTGCATTAAATATTACATTACATCAGGGTTTCCCTAACTAGGGTTTGGGAAGAAGGAACTGTAGGGGGCTCATAAATGTATGACAAGTTAATAATTAGTTAAATCATTACATAATTTGAGAGTAAAAACAATCAAAACACTAAAAAAAATGTGGCCTCTTAATTGCCCATGTAATTATAATCACCTGACTAGGGGCCGGTCTGTGTGTGCAATTCCATAAAACTTTTGAGAAAAGAAAAGATACAATAGAAGAATTAGGGAGAATCAATGAATTGTGGATAATTTCCTGCCATTTTGTGAATATTAAAGGAGTAGTTCACTTTTAAAAAAACTTTTGCTGATAATTTACTCACCCCATGTCATCTAAGATGTCCATGTCTTTCTTTCTTCAGTCGAAAAGAAATTAAGGTTTCTGATGAAAACATTCCAGGATTTTTCTCCATATAATGGACTTCAATGGGTACCAACCGTTTCAATGTCCAAGTTTTATAAGCACAAATGCTAGCCATTGAAAGAACGAAATGACTCGAAAAAAGATTTTTTTAAGACCCTTATTCATCGTCTGGTGTCGTTTAAAGCCCTTTGAAGCTGCACTGAAACTCTCATTTGGACCTTTATATGGAGAAAATCCTGGAATGTTTTCATCAAAAACCTTAATTTCTTTTCGAATGAAGAAAGAATGACATGGACATCTTGGATGACGTGGGGGTGAGTAAATGAACTACTCCTTTAAGTGATCAATAAAAAGGAACTGTTTTCTGATTTTAAAAAATGTGCATAATATAATTACAGGTATTTAATTTTTGGAATAATTTTTTGGAGCACGGCCCAAGTGTACGCTCCACTCGTTTACCGCTCGCGCTCACCAGTAAAACGAACTCGCTTAAATCCCGCTCCGACATTTTTTTTGTGTACTATATGTCTTTCTGTTTATATAGAATTTCTTGAGTAAATCTCTCAATTACGTATGCCTACAGATAACAGTTATGATATTTGATAAATGATAAATTATTTTAGATGAATATGCTTGCACTCTTTCATGGACTAGATATTCAAAATAATAACATCAGACATTTGGCATTATCAGGACCCACAAATAATCCCCCACTGCATTATATTATAATCAACATTATATATATAGTACTTGCGCTAAAAATCTAAAAAAAACTATTTTGGGGGCACTATCCACGATACATATTGTCACTATCCACTGCACGATATAATGTTACACCCCTAATATATCGCTTCAAACTTCTTTTTACACTCACATGCACAAGCTACCCAGCATTGTTCATAATATGAAGATGCTAACATAGCTTCCACATGTTTGAGCTCTGCATCTGTAGGCTTACCCCTCAATCTGCCATCAAAGTGTGGGTTTGTGGCCACCTTGAGTCCCGGGTGTGGCATGAGGAAGCAGGAGATGTTGGTGAAGCAGGAATGAATGTGTTTCCTTACGTTCTGCAGCTCCTCGTGTTGATTCTCTGAGATCTACACATAAACGCACATTAGAGGTGATTCTGTTGGAATGGTTTCAGAATATTCATGTTATATTTCCAGAAATATTTGCCTTTAATCTTTTCTCCAGGAATTTCATCCCCCCTTCCTGTCCGTAGGGAAACTCGTATGGAAAGCTCCAGTCCCGCACCAGAAAGATCATTGACTTGAAATAACACAAACCAGATGATTGGTGACGTTTATTTCTACCAGTATCACGATAGCACATTTTATAAGGAACATTCTGTTTCAGAATCATCATCAGCAATAAAAGAGGCTGTTAGCAGAAGAAGCAAATACCTGAAATGGTTTGAGGAATGTTTCTTCCATTGCCAGTCTGCCATATTCAGTGAAAAGCTACACAGGTCAACAAAAACAAAAGCGTATAAAAATTGTTTTTATAATTATTTATGTATGGTTTTCTGATTCAAATTACAAAAATGTCTGCACTCGTGACTCAAATGTCCTATTTAAGATGTTTGTTCAGTTAAAACCAGTGTTTTAATCGAATGTATTACGGTCTAAAAGTCGGATAACTAATGGGTCTCTCTATACCTGCAGATGCTGAAGATCATCTTCCTGAACGTTCTGAGATATGTTATATACCTACAAACAAAGAAAATGAAAATCCTGCTTTGTTGCATTAAGAATATGGTAAACAGGAAGGTTTAAGGTCACAGTTTTTTTTAGGAGGGTGTTTTTTTTGTGTAATGTTGTTTGTGTACAACCTGCATAGAGCTGATCATAGTACTGAGGGCAAATACAGTAGCTGAGTCACGGAGAGTGGACTGGCTGTCGAAGGTCCCCTGTGTGTCCATTAGCAGCACTGCCACCTACAGGCAAAATGACATAATGCACCCCTCCCATTTAAACCACATATACATACTAAATGTCCTCATGAAGTAATTTCCTCCCATGTTTACACAGATATGATAGATTACAATCATACTCAAGTCATGACATGGAGTATACACAACTGTTCAAAACTTTTGGGATCAGAAAAAAAAAACTTTTATTCAGCAAGGATGCATTTAATTGATCAAGGTAAATTAATCTTAATCTAGAATACTTAATCATGTGTTTTAAATATGGCTTTCTGAAAAATATACAGATTACTAACAACTGAAGTCCTAAACTCAAATAAGATACATTTAAGACCAAATGTGCTAATCTGATTTAGCATAACTGAGGTTGCCCATAAAACATGGAATGAACCACGCAATCTTAAAATTTAGCCCTGGGCTGAATCCTAAATCGTCGCCTTTACCATCAAGCAGGGGGTTATTCGAGGGGACAGCCATTTGTATTGATTTTGTGTGCACTTATTCAATACCACACATTGTACCACAATTGCTGATGTCCAGTAAACTCAACAGCTGTGCTAATTCGCTCACTCCTTTTCATTAAGTGAACAGTATTAGTGGACTAACTTAGGGAATAGCGAATGAGGGTTTAGGGGGTGATTTCAGATTCAGCCCTAGAGTAGCTCTAGTCTTCCAGGAAAATCAGATCATTAAACTCTGGACTAGACTAAGTCTAGGACTATTTAAAACCATGACAGGTTTAATAATCTAGTTTACAGGGCCATTTTAGGCTAGGACCAGGCTTAACCTCTCTCCAGTAAAAGTGACTGTAAAGACATTCATGATCTTTTAAAAGATTTCTATTTTTTTCTATTGAGCTTTCCCCGTTTCACGGTTTCCACAAAAAAATATTAAGCTGCACAACTGTTTTCAACATTGATAATAATAGGAAATGTTCTTGAGCAGCAAATCAGCATATTAGAATGATTTCTGAAGGATCACGTGACACCGAAGACTGGAGCAATGATGCTGAAAATTCAGCTTTGATCACAGGAATAAATGACATTTTAAAATATATTCAGATAGTAGACAACAGTTATTTTAAATAGTAATATTTCAAATTATCACTGTTTTTACTGATCAAATAAATGCAGCCTCGGTGAGCATAAGAGACTCAAAAACATCTTACCGACCCCAAAACTTGTGTACGGTAGGTGTTATAGACAGGTTAAAGGGAGTCTTACCTTGCTGCCATCTGGCTTGTCCACCAGAAAGACCTCACTCCAGATCTGAATCCCAGTGGTCTCCCGCTCTGACCCTCCTCTCCATGAGAATCCCGTCAGCGGTTCCTCAGGGTCACCCAGCCACTGCTCACTGGCCTAAACACACACACACAATGCATTTGAGAGTAGTCTGAGAGCATGTTTTTATACTTGAAAGATGAGCTATAGACAATCTGACCTGGCTGTACATGTAACGCAGCATGAAGTCCATGAGGAAGGATTTGCCCTTGCGAAAGGCTCCTGCCACGGAGATGGCCACCACCTCTCGGTCTCTGAGCTCTTCAGCCAGCAGGATCTTACTGAGCGCCGCCTCGTCCAGCTCAAACGAGTGGTCATCCTTCACCACCAACACCTGCACTGGACGGGCCCGTCCGTCTGTCTCCTCCTCCTCTGAGCTCCAGTCATACACGTTCTTGTCCCCTAAAGACCCTGAATAAAGACACATTTAAATGTGTTTCTCCTGCAACTGCAATGACTGTCATAGTGCAAACCGTAGACGCAATATCATCCAGCGTTGTAAGCAAACCGCAGCTGATAGAGACGCCATGTGCAGTAAATGATTTTAAAGGAGTAGTTCACTTTTAAAAAAACTTTTGCTGATAATTTACTCACCCCCATGTCATCCAAGATGTCCATGTCTTTCTCTCTTCAGTCGAAAAGAAATTAAGGTTTTTGATGAAAACATTCAGGATTTTTCTGCATATAAAGGACTTCAGTGGGAACCAAACGATTCAAGGTCCAAAAGACACTTTCCGTACACTGCAAACTGTTCAAAGGGCTTTAAACGATTCTAGACGATGAATAAGGGTCTTATCAAGCGAAACGATCGCTCATTTAAAAAAAAAAAAAAAGTTAAGTTTTATAAGCTAAAATGGTCGCCTTGCTCTGTTTTGTTATGCGCGTTCGTGACTCTCCTATTCAAACTTGTTCATCAAAATGAACAAATCTTTTCCCAAGTCAACTCGTTCATTTCATTTGTTGAATGAACCAAATGACACGAAAAAAGATTCGTTCATTTTGATGAAAGAGTTCGAACAGGAGAGTCACGAACGCTCATCACAGAACAGAGCAAGGCGACCATTTGAGCTTATAATGCTTAAACAATTCATCATCTGGAATCGTTTAAAGCCCTTTGAAAAGTTTGCATTTTATACAGAAAGTGTCATTTGGACCTTGAACCGTTTGGTTCCCATTGAAGTCCATTATATGGAGAAAATCCTGGAATGTTTTCATCAAAAACCTTAATTTCTTTTCGACTGAAGAAAGATTCAGATTAAGAATTTTTTAATGTGAACTACTCCTTTAAAGGGCTGCTTTTAAACGCCTTGCTCTCTATAAACCATAACGTTTGGGTTGCACCAATATAACGTTTGGGTTGCACCAATATAACGTTTGGGTTGCACCAATATAACGTTTGGGTTGCACCAATATAACGTTTGGGTTGCACCATGACTATGATGGAGAATTTCGATATCAGATGAAGAAAAAAGTGACACTGTTTGTTAGTTTATAGGAGCAGATTGCATTTTGTGCTGTGTTATTTTAATGTTATTTATATATATATTACTTTTTATTATTATTATATGTTTATTTTATAGTTTTATAGGTTTAATTTTAATAAATTTGTATTTTTTATATTATTATATGCTTATTTTATATTTTAATGTTTTAATTTTAATATATTTGTCATTTTTTATTAGTTTTATTAGCTACAATCTAGGTTTAATTCATTTTTATTCATGTTTTAGTTTTTATTTATTTAGTCATTTTAGTGCTTCAAATTAGTCTTATTTCAGTTAGCTACAAAGGAATTTTTTCTAATTTACGCTCAGTTCAAGTTTTCCATCTAATATTTATATGTTGTTGTGTGTATGTGAGAGAACAACATTAATGAATGAAGTGAATTAATGAAGCATTAATGCCATGTCATCCTTAAAATAATCATCTGTTTGAAACCAAATTAGGCCTAAATTCAAATCAGAGATGAGTGTTCACAGCACATATGTTACGAGAAAACATGTTTCTTATTCTAGCATTCTCCAGGGAGAAATGGTGGAGTCATGGTTTAGTAAGGCTTAATGCAGCTGGCAATCCTAATGGAGTTTTACTGATGATCTTGACCTCTGCATCAAGGCCAATGTGATACGGTTCATTATTAGTTTAGAAGTCCATCTCTTTCACTTCTCATTCTTCCTGATGTACAAACAACTGTTAATGTGTTTTTAAGCATCATATAGGTATGCGAACCAGTAAAACACCAAGTTGCTCTGGGGATTCTGCCTGTCTCATTGATGCATTAGTTAAGCATTTCTTAAATGCAATTGAACATTAATGGATATTGACAGGGGAATGAGAACATCTCTAACATAACATATTTTCAACCAGGGCTAAAAGGATCGTAGTGAGTCAGATTCAAATTATAAGGATGTGATGAGTCAGTTCACAACATTACATTTACACTTTTGCCATTTGGTTGGTTCCAAAATTACACCAATACTGTCCCAACCCTGTAAATTATTTACATTCAAATTGCCTTGTAGAGCCCCCCCCCCTCCCTCTCTCTCTCTCTCTCTCTCTCTCTCTCTCGCACTGTATCTTGTCATATTCACCTGGTCAGGCCTGTATGGAGCTGTAAGCATCACATGGCAACCGTGTATACATTATATAAATCAGCAAATCCATACAGGCCTGTAGCAGATGTGTAGAGCTCTGCTTATGTGGGTCGCTGGCTTCACTTCTTCACACACAGTCAATGCACTTCTGATTTTAACCACTGCAATGAAGAGAAACTATGACGCGGGATCTATGCACAACGATGAATTCCAGAAATAAAACATTACTGACCGGAATGTGTATGAAATAATTAGGTTGGTACATTCGCAAACGACCAAGAATTTGCGTTCCCATGCATTGACATTACAGTACTGCAAATGTCACACTGCTTTTAAATATACTAGATTGTACAGCAGTTAAATAGCTGTCAACACAAACACACACGAACAGATACAGGGCGGAACAGGGCTGTGGTCCGGACCAAATCAGCTGATTTGGACAGAGAGGAAAATCATTGTTTTTGTCTGTGTGTAGGCCTATGTTCTTTAATATATAGACAGAGTATCTATGCAACAGCATCCTCATAATTTACAGAATCACACAATAACCCGTCTCATAGGGTGTCTCGCGTCTAGGTGGTTTATTGTAAAGATGGACTCACCCCAGCTGTCTCTGTCCTTTTTGTCTCGTGCCATGTCGCACTGGGTGTTTTGTTCAGTATTCGGGTCGGGTCTTGTCGGTTCGGTTCTAAACAGCGATCATGAGACGAATGCGATGCTGGAAATCAGCTGCGAGTGATGGAGGCTCATTCTCATCTGAACCTAAGATGCAGCGCACTTTTTGACCGCCTAGTGGCGCTGTATGTGGTCGGTGGTAAACATATATGAAATGGGCGGGGCTTAGGCTCTGGCTTTGTCTGTAATTGGACAGGTACGGTTGGTCTAAAAAGTTTTCAGTTTTAATGTGTTATTTAAATTGCCTGTTTTTGTTGTTCTCATTGTCATTATTATTTACGATTAAGTTATTATCCAGACCACTGCTGATGTCAATACTTTTAACAGTGCTGGTGTCACGCATAAATATAATAGATTTAAAATAAAACGTGCTTTTTACGCATAAATGTGTCTAAAACAACAAATTAGATTTTTTTTTTAATGTGGCAGTGGCTTAAGTTAATGGAAAAATTCAGCTAACTGCGCCTTTAAGCGTCAGATGTGACAATGTTTTCCGTTGAGGAGTGTGTTTTGTTAAATATTCGTTTGTTACATTTAAAACAACATTGCTTTCTATCTATTTAATAAACTCTATTGTTTATTTGCTTTACCCGCCGGTGAATTTGCAAATAACTCTAGGGTAAAAAATGTGTTTATGAAAATATGCGGTTGCGTGACGTTTGCCCAAAAAGTCTATTATAATAATAATCATTAAAAATAGTAAACATTCGTATACTTCGTCATATGTGTGGCTCTGGCTCAGGATATATCCGTCAGATGGCGCTAGGCGAACACTGTAGAAAAGAAAAGAAAAGAAAAGAAAAGAAAAGAAAAGAAAAGAAAAACTCGTCTTTTACTGAATGAGTTTTGTCAAGTTCAGTTTTATGCACTATATACATAAGCAATACACAGTTAAAACAATTTAAAACAGGATGATTAGGTCTATATATGAAAATATAAGCTTGATATATAGCTAAATATGAGCTAAAATAAATAACACCAGTTAATATATAACCTTTTCCCACCATTATTTATTTTGCTGTATAACTGACAGTTGTCACTGTCAGTACAATGGTACCATTGTTTCAAGTGCAAATAATGCACATTGAAACAGAGTGAATTAAAGTGAAATAGACATCGTTTAATGCTCAACATTGTGCTTGCTTTTATATATCATGTTTGTTTGTTTTCTGTTGGATCTGTGTGTCTGTGCGTGATTTTAAGTGTGCTGTGTGAGTGTGTTTGAGAGAGAGAGAGAGAGAGAGAGAGAGAGAGAGAGAGAGAGAGAGAGAGAGAGAGAGAGAGAGAGAGAGAGAGAGAGAGAGAGAGAGAGTCTGGTGGTCTGATCTGATCTGGCTTCAGTTGAAGTTTGTGCTT
The DNA here is from genome assembly GCF_016745375.1 of Pimephales promelas. Next base: position 4,308,546 of record NW_024121766.1, on the reverse strand, counting down.
TCTCTGTTCCTGTTTGGATGGTTTTTTCGACGCAAAATGAACTTCGTCATTTATGAAAACCTCTTCATCTTCATGAGATCAGAGGACAAATATTAATCGCACTAATGGTAAAGTTTAAATCAAAGTTTCTGAATTTAAGTGATTTATTTTGTGTTGTAGTTTGACGCTGTTTATAGCATTAGCATTAGCTTCGGCTGGACTTTACTGTCACTCAAAGCAAACGGCAGTTAAAAACAGCCATTAGCTAAATGCAAGTATATATCTGTAAAATCTCGATTATGCGTTTGATTTGAATTTGTATTTATTGTGTTTATAAAATGTTAAAATTATAAAAAGATTAAAGCTGAAGTGATTATGTGAGATTAGTTAGCAGAAGTTAGCCGAGTTAGCCTCATAGTACACGGACATTCAGACAAAAAAAAAAAAAACTTTAAATAAACTCTCTACCTTACTATGAAGATGTACTTTTAATAACAACCCACCTGTTTTGACAGTTTAGAATTATTGACATAATTTCGAAACGCATAAATAACTGAAAGTAAAGATTAAATACCCTGTGTATTATACATAACGTTACAAACACTTACTTTTAAATCATCGCCAACTACAAAGGTAGGTTTAACAGTAGTTTGATTTTGTTGGAAAAGTCCTTATAAAACGATTATTATATTTTATATGTATTATTTTTGTCCATAAATTGCTTTGCATTTTCACTAGAGTATCTATCTATCTATCTATCTATCTATCTATCTATCTATCTATCTATCTGTCTGTCTGTCTGTCTGTCTGTCTGTCTGTCTGTCTGTCTGTCTGTCTGTCTGTCTGTGTGCCTGTCTCTCTGTCTATCTATGTACTGTAGCTGTCTATCTGTTTGTTTAAGCTTAGGTGTGCTGCTGGTATTAATGACATTATGTTCTGGTTTCTGTTATTTTTCAGGGGGATGTGGACTGCAGGTCTGTTGTGAAACTGAATCTGGGTCATTAAAGTAGTAAATACTCCAGTCCGACAGGATGGATCCGCTGGGCCGGTCCGGAGGGGAGATTCAGCGCAGAAACCCACAGAACGACTTTGAGCTGATCCAGAGAGTTGGCAGCGGAACCTATGGAGACGTGTATAAGGTACTGGACACATTATACCAGGATTCCTGAGAAACTCTCTTATAGAGAATGGGAAACTTCTTCACACCGCATTACATTCTGTAGCGGTTGCCATATTTTTGGCACACAATCAGGAGCACACAGTGTCAACAAATGCAAATCAGCAGAGAAAAAAAAATCTGTTTTTGTATTAATACTTTTTGAGATTTGTTGCTTACAATCGCTTAAAATAAAACAGAGTAACATTTTAATATCTAACTAATTTAATCCCTCCCTACGACCAGACAACACACAAGACCTAATTCATTTCTCTTTTCCTGCTTATTGCTTTGATCGCTCTCAATACAAACTATGTTAATTGTTGTACTGCCATTCCATCTTCGTTTTACTCTGTAACTCTGATGTCAGTATTTTCATTCAGTCTTGTTCATTAAGAGGCACTTATATAACTGATAAAATAATATGGTTAGTTAGTTCTCATATGGTGGATCATGTGCATCATCGTTATAAACCTTCTCAATGTTAAAGCATTAAGCCATTATAGACAATGTGCATTGGAGAAAGTGACATACAAATAAATGACTTGACTTGAATGAATAAATATCTATAATATATGATATTCATCTATAAATATAAATTATAACGCCACATTTTGGTTAAGTTGTTAACTTCACTGAGTTTCACTTTCACCCTGGAAAGCTGAAAACTCACACCTTTTCCATGCTGGCCATGAGAACGGCTGTGGAAGTTGATGACGTCAAGATCCCATTCTCAGTATTCGCTGTAGACAGTGATATGGTAACCTGATATATATATGTGTGTATGTATTTAGTTTTTATTTGCCTTCAAATTAATAATACTTGTGGTTTTAATATTTCCGTGTTGGGTCTGGATTCCAGCCTTAGGCCCTTTTTAGGCAAACATTTGTATACAAAGGGCTAATGATGTGAAGCAGTAGCAAGAGAACAGAATAACAATGTATTTATGCATTTAGTTAGTATTGTTATTTCTGAGCTGATTGGGGAGCCACAAACTCTTAAAGTGTGGTAAAGTCACTGTCATGAAATGTTTGTCTATTGCACCATCAGGCCACACATGGTATCCTGCATTTAAAGTTCTGTATGTTAAGAGACTCGTTCATTACCTTGCGTTATCCTGCCATGGGTTTATTTACTGCTTTTCCAAATCCCTCAAAAGAAAAAAAGGCCATATACAGTCAGAAAATGTCCCAGTAGCAGCTCCTGAGAGAAGAATAAGCTTCTGATTGTATTAGTGACATGTGGGTTGCTTGTTTCTGAGCGGTAAGAGCGGTTTGGTTAGTGTTAATGTGTAAATGGACTTGTGCTGTTTCTTTTAAAGATAAAACAAACAAAAAGATTAAAAAAAGCATTAGGAAATTAAATAGGTGATGAATTTAGTGCCAAGCATCTCTTTTATTTTTATATTATTATTGCTCATACCCGAGTAACAGATTTGAACAAATTAATAATCCTTATTATTGAACTTTACTTTACCGTATAACTTTTCCAACTCCATGTGTGCTATAGTCATGTATGATACCTCAAATTGTGCAGTATGTTGAGATGATGTGTGCTATTGCTTTTTCTAAGCAATCATACATATAATTTTTTTCACATGGTTTATGACCCAGGCTTCCAAGAACACTTTAGCAATTGCATGGTAACACCCTGGCACAGTGGAAGATGTCTTCAGAAAGTGTGTTCATAAGTTTTCGCAGAAAATGTATTAGAAATGGAAAAGGCATTTGGGATCTCTTGAGTTGAACTCAATTATACTCAGGAGGTTTAATGATGATAAATCATACTTGATCTCATGGAAACTTTGATCAAGGATTTATTAACTTTCATTTGGCTCGACTCTGTGTGCAACATGAGTGTTTAATTTGTTTATTTGGAGACTAAACACACACATTGTCCCCCAGGAGTTTGGATGTAGCCAGTGGTCTGGAAGTGCTTGAAAATCTGGTGAATTGTTGTAGTTTCCATTCATTCAGCAGAGTGCAGAAGTCGTGTGTGTGTCTGCGTATTACATTTACTGTTATTGATTGCTGAGCACACTTCCTGGCTGGGTGAGTGGCTGCTGGTTATGTGATCTAGCATTGATCCGACCGACTACATTAAGCAATTTTCATATGGTCTACAGACTTTTTTTTCTAAAATGTTTCTAAAATAAAATGTTAGTTGTAACAGCGGAGATATAATTTTGACCAAACAGCACAGTTTTACTAAAAATGATAGAATGCAGTAAATAAATAATAAAATACTGTGGTAATGTAAATATAATAAAAAGACATTTTTCCACACTACTTCCACACTTTTGGTTCAAAAAAATCTTATTTATGCACACCAAAACTGTTAATTTTAAATATTTTAAATAAACATTTTAAAACATTTATGAATTCAACTGATTAGACATGCTTTTTTTAATGAAAATTTAATTAAACCATTATGACAGAAAACAAAATTTAGGGGAAATTAAACAAAATTGAAGGAAAACAAAATTATATTTCATATTTCATAGAGCACTATATAAAAGTACATGGTAATAGTAACAGAATGTTTCACAGCAGTGTGTTTTTATTAAAGGTGCCATATAACATCATAAATCAAATCCTACTCCATATTCCATAACAGATGGGGGCAGTATACCTCCAAAAAATGACTTGTGCTCCTACCATCGCGCATGTTATTCAAATCATTTGACATGATAGTAAAAGGTTGGAAGACCGCATTTTCACGTGGAACATTTGGAGATTTTTAGAGATCAGAGACTCAATGAACTAAACACTAGAGTGAACTAAACTAAACACTATGAATCTCAACACTAAATGATGAAGACCGCCTCATAGATCTCAAAAACAAGCTGGTGCATTTCGACGGTATGGGAAAATAAAAGCTTGGGCAATTATTTGAAGTTTATGGTATTCGTTTTGTTCATATTACACTTTTATTGTTAGTGAATTAATTTGACAGACAGCATTCGCTGAAGTTGATCAAGCTAGCGCCGTGAATTCACCGTGAGACACACGCAATTGACACTTAGCAAGCAGGTTAGTTAAGCTCTCAGATTCTGTCAATTATATTACGCAATTCAAAGAATAAATACCGTTTTGGCGCTTGTACATGTTACACTACAGATTCCTAGCGCACGTGAACCGATCGTCTCTACTAGCTTGAAAAAGAACACGAACACTGGTGAAAGATACAGTATGCTACAACTTACCAAAATGTATTCCTCATGCATAATGTCGACCAATCATTTTTTGAACTCTTCCCTGAACTGAAATGTAGTAATTGGCTGTATTTCCACACGACTGACATCAGGTTCAAGTACACACAAGCCGGCCGGCGCGAGCGCGACTCACTCGTCTATTGCAGTTTGGCTGGTGCTAACGTTGCCCGTCCGCATACCGCCTCCCATGGCCGGAACTGGTATTACGATACCTGCCGGGCCGGGGCTAGTAATTTAGCATGCTAATTCAGGTTAATATCTCGGCAGCACTATAACTTGTCAGTTTTTTAATGACATCTTTGCACTTATTTCTTCTCATTCTTTTGATGCGTGTAGCTCATTTTTCGTATATTGTTACCTCAATTATTACATATGCCACCTTTAAATCATGAAAAAATGTTTTTGAATTGATTTTTTTTTTTTTAGGTAGTGTAGGTCAGAATTTCATAAAAACTTTTTTCCAAATTTGTTTAAACTTTCTATATATATATCAATGCATAATTAAAATCTAAGTACTCTGAAAAAATGACTATAAAAATCAAGTGACTCTAGACCGTTTAATCTGCACTAAACACAGCTCATTATTTCGAACCGGGACGAAACAACGGATTGGCTTAGGCGACTGTCAATCTCTCCCAACCATGGCAACGACCACCCTTTTGCCCCACAGGACCTGCCCACTTGCGCGTATCCAGATCGTACCTGTTCGCATGCCCTTGTTTGAGCTTAAAGATGCAAAACTCGACGCAGGTCCTCTTGTCTAAAAAGTGCTCCTTGCCCTGCACTTCGACTACCCCGTCCTCGGCCTCTACTAATAGCACGGCCTCTTGCACGACCTCCTCTGCTTCACCCTCGACCACGGATCTGTCCTCGAGCTGACGATGCGGTACTTGCTTTCTTATACTGTCTAACTTGTCTCGGGAGTATAGTCCTCATCAGAATCAACAATGCTTTCATCAAGCAAACTCTTACATGCAGTCAGAACACCATATATATGTTATGAATCTTACACGAAATTCATCTTCATCACAGTGTAAATGATGGCAATGGAAAAACGTGTATCATGCAACCTGTTTTTAGCTTTGCCTTATAGATAAGTAGCTCGTTAGCGAATCAATAAATATATATTGTAAACTTTACCAATATCAATATGCTAGCTTGATAGTGAGTAATAAAATACAACTTATTTGTTTATCTTCATAATGATAGTTAGATTTTTTTATTTACATGTGTTTCTGACATGATGTCACTACATGCACTCTTTCCTCTCCTCTCCGTTCGTCTCAGGTAAATAATGCGTCTTAAGCTCAGCTGTCGGAGTCGCGCGTTCATGTGTTTTGGGGGCGTGGCTTTGGAAGGAGCCCAGAAGGGAGGGGGGGAAGTGAATGGAAATAATGAGCTGTCTTTAAAACAGTCGTGAGAGGTCTACAGACACTCGATTTTTATCCTTTCTTTTTCAGAGTACTTAGATTTTAATTATGCATTGATATATACAGAAAGTTTAAGCAAATTTGGAAAAAAGTTTTTTAAATTCTGACCTACACTACCTTTAAAAAATGTTTTTGTTTACAGTACTGTTTATTTTAATAATCTTAATTTAATTTAAACATGGCAAATATTCAACATAATGTTAAAGCCTGGTTGACGGATATATAGTATATAGTTTACAGATTGAAATTGTTTTAAAGGGGTGCTATTATGCCCTTTTACGAAGTCTTGGTTTTGTTTTTTGGGGTGTACTAGATTATGTTTTCATGCTTGATTGTTCAAAAAACACATTATTTTTCACATATTTTACATGATCGAAGCGTGGATTTCACAGGACGTTTCACAGTGGTATGTTTATTTGTAATTTTCTTATAGATATGATGTTATCCACCATTTAAATATACTGTATTTGTCGGAAAACTATGGTAATACAAATAGTAATGGATCACAAAAACATGGTTAATTTTCTTACGGGGCGGTGAACAGACTTACAAAAGCTGAAGTAAACACTATCAATACTGTAATGATAGTTATCAGGCTAGCAGAGTCAAAGCTTTGCCCTTCGTTTACATCTTAGCTTTCATTGAAACTGTTAATAGAAAACACAACTACAAATAATAAGACATAGTTTCAAGTGATCCAAAAACATCAGATTGTCCTGAGAAAATGGGAATGACTACGTCTTTTAGGAGAAGCTTACATACAGAGCTTACAGAGTATACATACTGGTTTAGAGCTATGGATGCTGTTATCTGGCCTACTTGGTTATAAAAGTGTTATCAGAGTTATCTGGTTCAAATAACTGTTTTGAAGCTGCCATGGTGCTACTGTGTTTTACAGTACAGTAAAGATAGTACAAAGTACTATAACACACCATTACCATTTTACTTAGTTGTGTGTAGTTATCAATGAATGGTATCAAGAATTGGTGGTTTATGTGATCTGATCCTCAGTGAAACAAGCACACATATAACTTCCTTCCAAACACTTGATTGTCTCTCTCAGATGAGGACGTGTCTTGTTGTCTCACACATACCCACACACAATCATACTTGTTTATTGTACCCGTTTATCTTGCTCAGTCCTAAGATATACACCTTTTATGCACTGTTAAATGACACTTGCAGATTATGGCAAGTTACAAGTTACACTGTGAAAGGAAACATGTATATGTCTGGGAATTTTGGAAATTGTGTTTCTGGAGCAGGCATGGAAATGCATAAAATCTTAAAACGTCATTGTGTTGTGTGAGTGCTATCTATTTCTATAACTGTTTTTTAAATCCATATAAAACATTTGTGGAAAAGGTATGGAAATTCACTGGCCAAAAAGTGTGGGAACTCTAAAGTTACTTGTTTAAAAACACTGCAGGTAACACATGGATGACCCTCAAGTCTCTTTTCTGTGTATGCTCATATGTTTCGATGGCTGATGACCTACTTCCATTTGGAAACGATGAGGCGGTTTCCATCAGAGACACGGCTCTCACTTACACAAGCACATTCCAGTGTTTATTTGAATCGGAAACTATTCTCGCTCTTTCGTTTTTTTTTTTAATCATAATCTGCCCTCCTTGTTTTTGTATTTTGCAGGCTCGAAACATCTCCACTGGAGAACTTGCAGCGGTGAAGATCATCAAACTTGAGCCCGGTGAGTATGAAGCCATTCTGTTGTGCTCAAGGAGGTGTGATGTGAAGTCTGCGGTGAAGCTCACATGACACATCCTGTTTTGTTCTTTGCAAAGCAGCATGAAAGAACAAATTAATGATGGTGTGTAGACTGATGTACATGAATGTTGGTGGATGTTTTATGATATGCATTTTTCAAATATTACCATACCGGTGCGTAGCTGAAACATTATGAAACATAATTCTGTAATTGCAAGTTGCCGCATTTTTTTTGCAGACATTATTGAATTCTAGATAAAGCTGTCAGTTTTTTTTTTTTTTATCCTTGTCATGACTCCAGACTAACATTTGAGAGCAGTAGCACTAGTGCCACTAAGCTCTACAGATGGTGGCGCTAGCAACTGATTTGGTAGTGCTGTGAGGATTTTTAATCATAAAGTTAATTTAATCATAAAACTACTATTGTTTTGCATTAATAAGCGCAGTTACTTACAATATTGCATATTTGATTATTGGAAATTTGACAGTAAAGCACTGAGCTGAAAAGTGCATGAATTTCACGCTTAAATCCCTAAAATGAGTACAGTGAAAAAACACTATTTCTGCCACAATACCATGATTGTAGTTAGTGTTGCTACATTAAATCCATGGTGAATATTGGTGATTTGTTGATTTGAAGAAATCTTTCATGGCGCAATGTTTCTCCTGGTTTCCTATGGTTTATAACTATGGTTTATGGTTTATAACAGAATTCTAGGGCTGTCAACTTTAGTCGTTTAATCGACTAATCAGTCGATGCCGTCTTGGTCGACTGACATTCTTATTGGTCGACCAGTCGCATTTTTTTTTTTATCAATAGAAATAGATTTTCAATGATTTACTCCTTGATATTTATTCCTTTATAAAGCAGTTATGTATTACTGTATTCTAAATATAATTAGCCTATGTTTTATCGCCAACTGTAAATTATTTAATTTAGCCTATTTTTTGTAACTGCGCCACAGTTTAGCGCACACACATAATACACTCGGGAACCGCACCTGTGTCTGGCTGCGCTGCTGCTCGCGCTCAGTAAGGGATATACCGGTAGTCAGTATTGCTGTATTCATTCAGTTCACACTACTTGTTTAGTTGAAAAAATGTCCAAGAAATCCAAATCTTTTGTCTGGCTACATTTTTGTGGAGGTAGGCGACCGCGATCGCGTTGGTCCACATCCCATGCCTACATTTGAAATCGAACTTGAGAACGCAAAAGACGTGAGCAGCCCTTTTAACGGCTTTATCATGCTGACTCAGATTGTGTTTTCTAAATATGTTTTCGTTTTATTTGTACACTTGACGCATTTGAAAATAGCCTAAATAAAGTAACAAAACGAAAATAAACCTATATGCCTTCTTACAACACAGCCTATTTCAGATTAATTTTAAGGCTATTTTGTTTTTTTTGTGTGTTGTTTTAAAACGCCTAGATGGCTAGATCGGCTGGACAAAAGTTAACCCATAGCTTTGTAAGTAAAGAAGAATACAGCCTGTATAAATGAGAGCTTTTGTTTAGATTTTTCATTATGTGGCAGATAGCAGTTATATTTTTTGTAGCGTTTGGTGTAAGCAGGTGCGCGATGACTCACCATAGACCTAGGACAGAGCTCCTCACTTTTTGCAGAAAAAAAAAAAGAATTTTTTTTTTTAGTCGACTAATCGTTGCGCAGGACAAGACCTTGGTCGACTAAGGATTTCTTTGGTTGACTACAGCCCTATTCTGCATTGAAGTTGAATGCTTGTTCTCACTAGAAATTTTGCATTGATGTTATTAATTCTGCCGTGAATTCACTGTGTAATAACGATGTTGCATGCTCAAGATCAACCCGCAGGTAAAACCTGCAGCTCACGCTGTCTAATTATTTTCCCGAACCAATAAACGTTTCGCACAATGCAGCTCAAACGAGTAGCACAGTTTCATTTCACATTTGTTTAGTTTGTCGATTGATCTGGACCTGCAGGAAAAAAGGTCTCAAAATGTGACCATCTGGTCGCAGTCTGGAACCCTGCTTGTGTAAAAGCTGTTCTGTTCTCACGCTCTTATGACTTTGTTTGACATTAAATATCCCAAAAGATTATTTAAATCATTAAGAGCCTGGTGAAAGAAAAAAAACACGGTAAAAAATATGTTAATTCAGTCCTATATATTGTATGTTTATTATATTGACATGTATTAATAGAGGGTGAGACTGCAAGATTAATCATGACTACAATCGGGAAATGGCTTAGTGTGTTTGGTGGTCCAGAATGAACTTGAAGTGTGGCACTCTGTGCATTTACACATGATCTGGTGTTCTCAGATCATCTCGGTTTGCAGGAAACGCTGCTCCATACAATCTCATTTCTGTCTGTGCTTTGAGTTTGGAATGCTTATGCCGTGTATTGGGAACAACTTGCGGCAATCATCTCTCCAAGCTTGTAATGAGAAGAGTTTATCCACCTTTTTTCTAATGAGCCTAATGTTTTAGATTATGGGAGGCACTTCTGGATTGGGCAAATTCCACTTAAAAAGACTGAAAAAAATAATTTCAAATCAAAGTTGTACTACAAATAATCCTTTTCCAATAATCACTATGCCAGTATGACTGAATGAGCTGTAATAATTCTCTTCATGTTCCATTTTCAGACCTATGGAGAATAACATAATGCTTGGTATAAAAAAAATAATTGGCATTTCATTGCATTACACCTAAAAATCAGTCAATAATCTTCCCACAGTTTAATTTGTTGGGATTGATGGGCTTTTATCTACCTTATTTAGTAAGAGGAGGCATGGCCATGTCTTGAACGTCTGAGGCTTCCGGTGTCATCTGCTTCCAGTTATTTTAGCTGTATGAAAACAGCCTGGTATGCTGCATGAAATTGCAAACAGGTATTTTAGTGTGTTTATGATCACAATAATAAAATAAAATAAGTTATTATTTTAGTATCTTGATGATCATAAAGTATAGTTTAGTTATAGTTTTATAGTATAGTTTTTCCATTTACTGTACTTTGTTATTCTTCTAGGTACATGGTTAATGAATCTCAAATCTCGCACATTGACAGAAAATATCTTACTTCTGCATTTCTAATTAAGGTGGATAGAGAATGAAGTTATTGTTTCACAAGTGTCCTTGAATGCTTTCTGCTTGCTTGAATTCTGCCGTAACCGTTTCCAACACGTCTGTAGCAATAGAGGCCGACTGTCCTTTTATAGTACCGTACCAAGTGTTTACTTAATGACGTGTGAGCATTTATGTCACTCAGATTGTGTCAGTGTCAGATCGCATGATGCTGATGATTGTTAGTGATTTGCTAGCAACTTGTCTAGATTGGTTAACATCTGGACAAAAAAGCCAAATCTGATATCCACCTGGAAAGCAGGTGTGCGTGTGCTCTATCGTATGTTCGTCACATCTACTGGAGTTTTCGTGTGAATCTGAGTGTGTTTTGTGTAGAGTTTTGCGTGACCACAAATGGCATCTAATGGAGAACTGAAAAGCTGACTGAATTCACAACTTTTTTTTGCAGTAGCCACACTGTTACGCTGCTGCAGTAAAGGACAAAACTTGACAACGAAGATACTTGTTGATGTAGAGGACAGATTTATTTGCTTGCTCATTGGCTAGTTTACACCCCACCCCATAGAAATGATCCAATCACATCGTAGCAACCATTGGGATATCTGTCAAGAGGGCATTTTTTTTACTGTGGAAGTCTGGGATCTCTTTCCACCGCTGAGAGCGGATGGGTGTTTTTTTTGTCATAGTTTGGTTTGTGGAAATGTTAAATATGAATCCCAACTATAAAATTTGCAGAGCATGAATAATTGTGAATAAGATGAAGTTATGGTTTCCCCTATGGTGGATGTTTAATTTGGGATCCATTTGATGATCCATTCATTTCTAAATTCATCACAAGCAGCTGGCAAATTATTTTGCTGTAGATTGAGATCTTGTGTTTGCTTCTCAAAGCATTTTTTGGGCTATTCTTCTGGATTCTCTCTGATCTGTTTTACACAAGTTATAATGTATTGGATAGTTGATACAAATTTGTAATGCCAGATAATAATTTGTTGACAGAGAATTTAAGGAGATCTGACAAGTGATGTGATAGTTGTGTCTCAAGATTAGTGAGGCTTTTTCACAGAAGTTGTTTTTCTAGTTTTAAGTTTGTTCCTAAGTAATTTTACATTGTTACACCAACAGTTAGAATTTAATTAAATTCATTCATTCATTCATTTTTTTATTTATTTCAACAGGGACAATGTGCAAAAAACATTAATTAAAGATGCTTTGCACCAGATTTAGCTTAAGCTAGTTTCCATCTGCAGTCCCCGAGCAGGTGAATTACAATACAAAATATACAATATAAAATGTTACAATTAGTCACTCAAATACAACTATCAATTAATTCATTCATCCATTCTCTATTTCAACCATCAATAAAACCTCACTAAAAAGTCATATTTACATACATAATTACAGTGTTGTAGTCGAGACCACCTCACTTGAGTCCGAGTTGAGACCGAGACCAGAGAGAGTCGAGTCCGAGTCAAGACCGAGTCCATAGAGAGTCGAGTCCGAGACCAGAGACGGTCGAGTCCGAGTCGAGACCGAGACCAGTGAGGGTTGATTACCTAATTTACTTTTATTTACTTAGAGAAATCCTTTTTTTTTACTGAATTTACTTAGTTTAAAAAATATGATCAGTTTAGGGTAAAAAGGCCACATAGTAGGTGGTGTCAAAAGTAATTTTATTACAATTTGTCATGCGCAGTTGCGCACTAGAAAATCACCAATCACTGGGCGTGTCAATCAATTTAAAGAAATATTTTATTAACATACATTAATAATCATGAAAACTATTTTGAATTGAACTCGAGTGGACTCGGGAATAAGTCAGAGTCCTAAAAAAGAAAATGTTCGAGTACGAGTCAATTCCGAGTCCGAATGCACACGAGTCCATGACAAGACCAAGACCATTAAAATATGGTCTCGAGATCGAGTCCGAGACGAGTCCAAGTCTCGAGTACTACAACACTGCATAATTATCTATGCTGGCACAACTGGTTGTTCAATAGCACTTTCCTTATATTACTAGAAAAATCCTTCAGGTCAAAAGTGAGTTTTAGAGCCTTTGGGAGTTTGTTCCATTCTTTAATGGCCTTGAATGAGAAGGCTGTCTGTGCAAAGGCCGAGCTACATTTAGGCAGCCTGCAATCATTGCGACCTGGTACTCCTTGTCATCTTTTCAGAGCAAAACTGTACAAATGTTTTTAGGGCAAGAGGCGCAATATTATTCAAAATTTTAAAAACTAATCGCACATTGGCATACACAATTATATTATCAAAGTTTAACATACTGCATTTTCTAAGAATCAGACAGTGCTGATATCTCAATGGTTTTTTATCCAAAACTTTAACAGCTTGATTATATAAAGATTTTAAAGGTTTTACTGCTGTTTCACTCGCCTGTGACCAACAAGAAATACAGTAATTAATATGAGGAATTATCATTGCCTCCAGGTAAATTTTTGTCAATCAATGCATTCCTAATATGTCTAAAACCAGACAAACGTTATTGTAGCGTGCGACAAATTTTCTTTGTGTTTTTTTTAAAAGTAAAAGTAGAATCCAAAACAAGACCTAAATATTTAAATTCTTTCACTACTTTTATTTGACTCTGATTTGCATAGATGCATGGTGAAGAGGATCTCGCTCGGTTAGCTTTAGTAAAATACATTGCTACTGTTTTATTTACATTCAGTGTCAGCGAGGCAGAAGTAAGCCAACCTAAGATTGTTAGGTTACGCACTTAGAGACCAATTATAGTTACTCAGTTTTTTCAATAGCACAGAGTGGTTGACCGTAGGGCTGGGCGATATGGCCAAAAAATCATATCTCGATATTTTTTGGTCAAATGGCGATATACGATATATATCTCGGTACTTTCTACGTTTTCTATTTAGATAAAGAAAATCTTTATATTAAAAAAAAATATATATATATATATATATATACAGTATATTCACATTCGGCCCAATGATATCCTACAAACAATGTTGATATTGAAGGATATGGAAAAAAATATAATATAGGCTATGCAATATATTATGTGCAAAAAGCTTTTGTTTTTATATTGACTAAAAGCTAAACTAAAAATGAAAATAAAAACAAAAACAAAAGCACAAACTAATTATATTAGCCTGCATTTGATTACCCCATTATAATCACTTTCACTTTCATTAAAAATATATACTTGTAGGTTTAAAATTCCACATATGGCACATTTATTTTCTCCAACAACAAATATTTTAGCAATATGTTTATTTTAGTCAGAATTATTGCGTACTACGTAGTACTATTCACGCGCATGCGCGCGCCGGCGCTCGTTCAAGGAAGCATGAATTTTAGCGGAGATTCACTTGCAGAAGCTCGTCCTCTTCTGACATGGACATATTTGTTGTGAAATGGACATATTTGCTTTACTTTCTAACATTTACAGATGGAGAATATGTGAAATGTAAGTTGAGCACTGAGGAAAGCACCACATCTCAAACGCATTAAACAGCGCAAGTATATCTGTCAGTCAGCAACAGTGTCTGTCAGAGCATTTGACAGGGCGGCAAGCTGCCTTAAACTTGTTAACTATATCAAAGTGATTTTGACGCAATTAATATAAGCTTATGTCATGTTTAGGACAAATTGTACTACGTAGCCTAGCTACTTTCACTGCAGCAGCTCACACTGCAACCTCCGCTATTTTTCAGATGTGCTCATATCAAACTACTGTATCGATATAAACGGTATTGCCTCATTCCATATCGTTTCAAAAAATATAACGATACATCGTACATATTCGATATATCGCCCAGCCCTAGTTGACCGTGTCAAACGCCTTGCTTAGGCCCCGTCCACACTACTGCGTTTTCGTTTAAAAACGGAGAATTAAAACGAATACGATCTCCGTCCACACCAGCGTTTTGTCTGCGTATTAGAATTGATCTCCGTCCACATTAAAACGACTGAAAACGCAGATCACGTGACCATTCACCAACACTGGGCATGCGCGCGCCGGTGTAAACAGTGGTTGGCGAATCAGGGAAAGACACGTCATGACTGATGACACCCAATCATAGAGCCGAGCAAGCCTCTGTGTCATCGTTTGTAAACTCCTCCGTTTTGTCTCGTCCACACTAAAACGCCCTCCGGAGTTTCAAAACGCAGCTGCACCGTTTCTAAACTTCTCCGTTTTAGGTCTTCGTTTTTCCCGTTTTAGTGTGGACGGGAGGTGCAAACGTAGCAAAAGGTCTCCGTTTTTAAACGAAAACGCAGTAGTGTGGACGGGGCCTTAGATCCAAAAACACAGCTCCCACAACCCCGCCCTTCTCCAACTTTGCCTTGACATCTTCAATAAAGTAACAACATGCAGTTTCGGTGGAATGATGTTTTCTATATCCAAATTGCATAGGATATAGTATATTGTTTTTGTTTAAATGTTCTTTTATCTGATCCGCAATTACTTTCTCAGCAATCTTTGAGACAACTGGAAGTATACTAATCGGCCTGTAATTGCTGACCTCATGTTTGTCCCCCGAGTGATTACCGCAGTCTTAAAAGCAGGGGGGAAAAAACTTTCTTCTATTGTTTTATTTATCAGGTATGTGATAGGAGTTACAAGAGTTTCTTTATGTTTTTTAAGAAGAGCATTGTCCATTCCCCAAATATCTTTACTTTTAGAATTTGTCAATGTTTGCAAAAAATTTTTATTTCAAATTCATTTGCCAATTTAAATTTTAACATATTTTGTTCATCTGAGATACAATTAGATCTCTTACATAAATCAGATGTTCGTACATAGTTATTAGAATCTCTATTTTGTATTCCCAATTGTTTGACTGATTCTATGAAGTAATCATTAAAATGATTCGCCACTATTTGGGCATCAGTTTCCAAATATCCTTTATTATAGATTTCTAATTTATGTCTTTTACAACTCTTCCTACCAGTTACTTTATTAATGATTTGCCAAAGTCTTTTAGTATTTCCTTTTGCTTGTTCAATTAAGTTCATAAAAAAATTTGCTTTAGTTTTTCGTAACAATGTAGTAACTTTATTTCTGAGCTCCTTGTACAAAAGCAAGTCTGTCAAAAGGCCTGTTTTCAAGGACTTTTTAAGTGCTGCATCTCTTTGTTTCATTAAATTCCACACTGTCTCATTTATCCAGGGGATAGATGGTTTACGTTTGATCTTCCGAGATGGTTCTTTGGAATATTTCGATATGAGATCACTAAAGGTTGTCATAAAATCATTACTTGCTGATTGGCAATTTTTGCCTCTAGTTATCTGATTCCATTGAATTTGTTGTTCTATTTCATTATAAAACAATTCCAAGTCTCTTTTTGAGATATATGCAGCCCCTGATTTGATGTCAATTCTGTTAGAAGTTTTATGTCTCGTCTTTGATAGCCTCCTGACTATCAAAGTAAGATTTTGGTCAGAAAGACCAGTTATCAGGTTATAAGACTTTGCAATTCGTTCTTCTCTATTTGTGAATATAAGATCAATCAATGTTTTGGATGATTTAGTTATACGAGTTGAATTGTTTATCATTTGGGCCATGTGAAACTTAGTTGTTATTTGTTTTAATTTTTCCTACAGCTTTTATCTAACCAATTGATATTAAAATCCCCTAATAAAATAATTTCCTTGTTGATAAATTTGTTTTAGTATCTCAGTAAGATGGGTAAAGAAAATGTCCTTTGCTGTTGGAGGTCTATACAACACAATAACCACAAATGACATTTCTGGTGAGAGTTTGATGGTTACATCAAATCCTTACTAATAAATGTATTTCGCAGTCTGATAGCTTTGGTGTGAAAGACAATTATAAAAACAATTTGGTGACAAACAAATTGTTTGGAAACCACAAAACTCTACATGGGTTAGTAGAATCGTCTCCCTTGAGGACAAACCTTGCATATTATGCTGTAATTATAGTTCACAGAGATGCACTATAAGAAGACATATTAGCTTTTAAAAGTTTGAGGTTAGACTTTCTTCTTTTGAAGTGAGACTTTTTCTTTCTTTCTTTCTTTCTTTCTTTCTTTTGTTGTTGTTCGAGAAATTGACACTTTTCAAAAAGGGGTCATGAACTGGCTTTTTAAATTTTATTATATGTTGTCTGAGGTCAGCTTATGACGTTCGCTTGGTTTTTACATTCAAAAATATCAAAATGAATAAGTAATAGGCTATTTTGTTCCCAAGTTTTGAGCCTACCTGAAAAATGCTTGGTTTTTATGGGCGTCTCGCATTGAAGACTTGGAAGTAAACGCCCACTGCTGTGAGTGGATAACAGTTTTGCATATTATAATGAGTTTCAACTCACCCGTCCGTGCACGTGGGGGAAATTGTTTTGAAAACGTCCAATGTTGTAAAATGGCAACCGTGATGATTCGACCTAGAGTCCGTGTGTTGTTGCACAATTCCTGTCAGATCCAATATAGACGGCACAGCACCGTTCTTTACTCTTAAAGGGGGGGTTGACTGCTTTTTTTCTTTGCATAATTGTATTTATGGGGTGCAATATAACATGTATTCGTGGTTTTTCTTTTTTAAAAAGTCTTATTTTTCATAAACTTCAGCTTTATTGTCAGCCGCGCTCTCCTCTGTCCCCTGAACGAGCGGTTGACTTCCTGATTCTATGAAAACACTCCCTCAGAAACACGTAGTGGGCACAGATTGGTTAGTTTGGCCCGGTGTGTTGTGATTGGCTAAACTGTCGCTCACGTTGTCCGGAAGGTTTAACGTGAGCTCCGGTCCAGAATGTAAATATGTGTCGAACTGCAGTATCAGTTTGAGGCAGAATCAGACCGAGAAAACCCGCGATGAAGAGAGTCGAACAGAACCTCACCACACACGGCTCTTAATAAACGTTTCTGAATGATAATTTGCTACATTTTTTTTAACTTTTTGCACGTTTGTTTTACACAATAGCATCTGACTGGAAACAATAGCAACTGACTGGCTACTAATGTCATACTCAAACAGCGTTGGCATGTTTACGTTCTTGATCAAATCGAAAATAACGTCATAAAGCATATATACATGAAAAATACGTTTAAAACATTAGTACTTATAGAAAATTAAGATCCATAATGTTTGTACGAGTTTGTCGTGGACACAAAATAGCATAGGCTAACTAGTAGTGGCTATTAAGCCAGCGCTGGCATTTGAAAAAAAAATAAAACACAAGGCTAACGTTACGTCTGGAATTATACGTGCAAATACATTTAAAATGATGAAGTCTTAGCCTACTTACAGATTGTGGCCCAACACTGCTGCCTCTTGTTTTAAAGTCGGAACTGCTTCATGTTTCTTGTTGAATCTGGAGTTGAACTCGTGGAGATTCTGGAAGCTGTCTTCCGTAAAATGCGCAGCACAGAGAGCTAGATTACGATCATCATTTTCAGGAACATAATCAAACATAAATTGTATCCATTGTTGAGGAAGTATAGCGTCCATGGGAAGCCCGAAACACAGAAGACCTGACAGCTGCGTGAACAACACACTCGACGAGTCGACGTGCCTCAGAAATATACGCATGCCATTTTCTGCATATTCTGAGGGAGGGGTTGATGCAAATGTGCGGGTTAGTGACGTACCATAACCCAGCTGTAGTCCCAATCGAGTCGTTTTTGTAGGCAATTATACTTCCTGATTTTTAAAAGACGATATCTCTGCTTACACTGAACTTTCAGCGCTGCAACTTTGCAGATACTGATCATGCACCAACAGCAACATTACACACTATTTAAAATGAAAAAAGTGAAATCGCAGTCAACCCCCCCCTTTAATCGGTCTGCAAATCCAGTCTTGTTTACAAAACAATCCTCAGTGAAATGAAGCGAACAGACGGACAATGTTTTACCCACATCAGCTGGAACGTCATTATAAATAAAGTTTATCCAAATAAAGAATCCAGTGGAAGCATATGCAGCGACTGTTTTCTTCCACAACCAGGCACTGCACAATATTTTGTATTGCTCGCTCGATCCGGTTTGTCATCACGAGGTACAGTAGGCATCTATGTCATTTAACTATGCATGCGTGTAATACGCGGAAAAAAAAACGAGTCGTTTGTTGAGGCTGGTGTCAATAAAAGCTTTCATTGGACTAACAAGGACGTTTTCAGTTCCGAAACTTACAGGATATTCTTATAGTATCATGACCTCTAAGATTTCAAAAGCTCAAGGAAAATTTTATTTCTCAGTTCATCACACCTTTATTTAAAACAGATGTATTAAGTTCATCAAAAGTGACAGTAAGGACTTGCAAACAATTTATTTCAAATACGTGCTGTTCATTAAAATTTGATGTTCATTAAATAAATTTTGAAAAACTCATGCTTTCACAGTTTCCAGAAAAATATTAAGCAGCAACTGTTTTCAACAAAAACAAATGTTTTTTTTAGCTCCAAACCAGCGTATTAAAATGATTTCTAAAGGATCAAGTGACGACAAAGTAATGGCTGCTGAAAATAAAATGAATAAATTACATTTTAAATTATATATAAAAATATTACTGTCTTTACTATGTTTTTTGAAATACAGCCTTGTTGATTATAAGAAACTTCTTTCAAAACATTATAAACTCCTACTGACCCCATTCTTTTGAACCTTAGTGTATTTTGAAGATTGTCAATGGGGTCCAATAGTTTACACTAACTATTCCATGAAAATATTAGAAAGTAATGATCATTTAAAAACGTATTTCCGTGTAAATTCTGAGCGTTTGTGAATGATATACATGGATATTTCTATAAATTTAATGTAAATGGCTGTATAATGATGTAAAGTTGCAGGGAAAATCTCAAAAGTGGTTTATCCTCCCCAAATTATAATAATTTCTGTTTGTGGGAAATACAAAAGGTTGAGAAACTGGGGGATTGTAGCCAAAGTGATGAGTTTAGTCATTGGTAGCTTGATTTATTACAATTGAATTGACACTTACAAAATGCTAACAGCTTGTTCACTGAGAAGTGCATCTAGCTCAAAGGAAGCTGCCTGAGTTCAGCTTTCAACAGACAAACCCTCAGGCCCTGCTGCTGTCCTTTCACACAGTCTCACATTATCTCATATTCTCACACTCTTGGGCATGGCCTGTTTGTCTTGAGTGGAGAGGAAGTGGTCAGAGCTTGTAGGCATAACTGTGTTGTTTCTTGTTTGGTGCATAAAACCATAGACTGTGATGCTGCAGATGTCCTGTGTTGAAACTCAAGTGCATACTGCCCCAAATTGTTGTTCCTAGCAGTCTTTAATGTTCTGACAGCTACGTTTCTTTCTGTATCTCATTATGGAGTCATGTGAAACAGAGGTGGTGGTGTTTTGTGTGCGAGTTTCCAATTGAAAGGTCTGCACCAGAATAGAGAAGTGGTTACAGTCAGTTAAACATCCATCACTGGGTTGAGGTCTATGTTGAAAGGCATCTATTTAAAAAAATATAGGGTTTCATATTTTTACCTTGTATATTCTAGGCGGGGAGGACGCTGTCATTTAATATTCTCTCTCTCTTTTTTCTTTTGTCTATCATTTTTGCGCGAGTTTTGTAAGTAATGAGATTTTCAGCTGTCATGAACAGCTCAAGAGATTCTGAGAGCATCACAGTGACGACCAATGCTTATGTAAAGGAAACAGCGCCACCTGCAGGAAACTATGCGGTATTCACTGTACTGAAGCCATTAATCATAAACAAATCATGTGCTTCAAGTGAAGATATGAGGTCATTGAGTCACACGATAAATTAAAATGGTTTAAAACTTGTGATTCACTGCTTTAACAAAGCAGGCTTTGAAGGGAAAGAGGTGTGCGAGTTTGGCTGATATCGTCTTCTTCATTCTTTTTTAATAGGCTAGAGGCCTTGTCCTGACACATCTGATTATTTGACTTGGGATTTTAGAAAAAAATGTTGATGCAGCTACAAGTCACTCAATTTTCTGTATGATTTTTTTTATATTTCTGTGAGCATGCCGGTAAGTCCAGGACCATGATGATCTGTTTGCACTGTAATCTGATTTTGGCCACATTTAAAACAATGTGAACAGTAAAAAAACTTGGGTTTGAGCAATAATTAGTAATTGAGCGCTAAGGCTCGCAGTGTGAACATAGACTACGAGTGAATGAGTTCTAGATGAGGAGGTTCTGTTTGAATGGTTAACTAACTAAATCACAAAAACCCACTAACGCGAAAACTAACGAGTTCATAATAATCACTCAGCCATCTGCTCTCCATATCTGATCCAACCGTTCCGTCTTTCTTTTCACAGTTTAATTTCTACAGCTGTCATCTACTGATTATTGATTGATCAATAACATTCACATTTTCTTTCTCTCTCTCTTTTTAGGTGATGATTTCTCAATCATCCAGCAGGAGATTTTTATGGTGAAGGAATGCACCCATCACAACATTGTGGCTTACTTTGGCAGTTACCTCTGGTAACAATGGATAGATTTTACTATATTTACTAGATTGAACTAGATTTTTCTATACATGGATTTATTTTAGATGCCTAATTTATGATGTATTTTTATTTAAATGCCTCACATTTGAGTTTAAATATATGTACGTTTTTTAAAGATATCTCTCTGTCTCTCTTTAGCCGTGAAAAATTGTGGATTTGTATGGAATACTGTGGTGGAGGATCCTTACAAGACATTTATCATGGTAAAATGGTTGTGTGTTTAAAAATGTCCATGTTGAATTGACACCCTCTATTTTTATTATGTATGACACCACTGAACATGTGTGTTTGTGTACATGTGCAGTTACAGGTCCACTCTCTGAGCTTCAGATCGCCTATGTCTGCAGAGAGACATTACAAGTAAGATCCTTTACTCATATGGTATAAAGGCCTGTTCACACCAAGGATAACTATAACAATAACATAAAAGATATAGTTCTAAAAAAATCAATAAAAAACAATAGAAGAGTCCACACCACAACGGGACAGAGCAACAATATTGTTGAAATGACTTTTAGAAAGATTTTTTATTTTACAGCCTATCAGAATCCAGCCTGTTTTAAAGAGCTCAAGCATTTAAAGCGGCAGACGAAATATCTCAAGCGAACGCTTAGAATAAACAGAACTAAGTCCACTAGAGTGGACACTAATATAGTTATCGTTATAATTATCGTTCTTGGTGTGAACTGGCCTTCATTCTGTAGAGACTCTGTTTTATTAAATTAATCCTTATTAAACATCTTGAGCTGATTTAAGTGTGTATGTGTTTAGGGTCTGGGTTATCTACACTCCAAAGGAAAGATGCACAGAGACATCAAGGTAATACAGCGTTATAATGAATGTATCTTTTGGTGTTCCTCCTGTTTCACATCACATATTTTCCCCTGCTTGTTAATTACTCTAAGCTCATTATGCAATAGGGGGCGAATATTCTGCTCACAGACAATGGAGATGTCAAATTAGGTGAGATATTCACAATAAAATTGCTGTGTGTGGTTGTGTGTTTGACTAAACAAAGTTCTCCCCTTTTTGCAGCGGACTTTGGTGTCGCCGCTAAAATAACAGCCACCATGGCAAAAAGGAAATCCTTTATTGGGACGCCTTACTGGTAAGCCCCATTCCATCTGTCTGTGATTTGTGATGAAGCTACATTTGAAAGTACATTTAAAAAATCTGGAAAGGATATTAAAAAATGATACAGCATCATATTAAACATCTACGGCCTTGTATTTTCAACAGTGCTGAAAACATGGGTAGAGTCTCATAATCCAAAATGGAAATTTACCATACGAACAGCAGAGCGTATTTAGATACAGTTCAGACTGTGAAATGATAAAACTTTGAAAGCCTTCCAAAAGACTATGAAACGTGGCAATAAATGCCTCATTTAGGATAGAATGGCTCCCTTGGGATTTCTTGGAATCTGGGGTGGGCAACTTGTGCCAGCACAGGCGGATGGACGAGGATAGACACACTAAGTGCACGTGGAGTTACAGCTTACAAGACAAGAATGTAGCTCTTCAAGTTTCAATGAATGGAACTGTTTTGCAACTTTGTGTCTTTTCCTAATGAAAAAACAGATAAAAAGAGGTAGGGATGGGAATCGAGAACCGGTTCTAAGTTTTACGATCCATCGATATTGTATGCCCTCGACGTTAACGATTCCTCTTATCGATGCTCCTGCTCTGACTCAACCATTGTATGTAGGCTACAGGCTGTGAACTCACAACTGTCCCTGTTGTATTTTTTCACAACTGTCCCAAGCGAATTTTTGTACCGCCAAAGCCTTATTTGACCGGTGAGTAAAACTGTCTCTCTCTGCAGTGATGAACCGCTGCGCTTGTGACAGCGCGCATGTTAAACTGAACGAGCAGGGAGAGAGAGAGAGAGAGACAGTGCCCCGAACGTGCGCGCGCACTCTCAGGCTTCACCGTCTCAAAACTAAGCGCTGTCTTGCTCTCTCTCTCTCTTTCTCCCTCGCACATATTAATCAAAATAATCGACACGATACTAAGGTTAGGAGACTAAAGTTTCATATGGAGCATTCGGAGATTTGTTTTTCCAGAATTACCACTGGCCGTGAATTGTGCTAAAATAGGCCTACGTTGCCTTATTATCTTCTCTTAAAAGCGTTCCGCACATTCAGCTGACATAAACCACACTTCAAAAAAACGGAAAAAAAACGATCCAGTGATGAAATGTTTTCTTTGACACACATCTTGTGAGATGTCCCAACCGCCGGGATAATCACACAACACGCACACGTCCGATGATGACACGTTCAATTTGCGAACTTATGACTCATTTGAACCGATTCGTTTTAATGAATGGTTAAAACAACTGAACTGATCTTCCAACACCGAACTCACGGGACTTATAATCGGTGAATAACTAATTGTAACACTTTTCAATAAGGTTCCATTTATTACATAAATAACATAAAAAGTTGCTTAGTCAAACAGTTTGCTTAGTCAAGTGTAAGGTTTAAAACAAATAAAACCACTTGTTTTCCCCCCTGAAAAAGCATATGACTACTTTTTCCCACACAGTGCTATCAGGAAT
Source organism: Pimephales promelas (assembly GCF_016745375.1). The sequence continues at coordinate 4,284,977 of NW_024121766.1, read as the reverse complement.
CGATAAGAGAATCGTTAAAGAATCGGATCGATAAGCAGAATCGTTAGTGGCATTGATATCGATAAAATCATTTCCTCTCAAGTTTTATGGACCTCAGCGGGAAGACCAAAGTCCAAAGCTAACGGCCTCTGATTTGGCACATGTACAGCTTCCAAATCTCGGGATGAGGATGCCATATCCTGCCCTGAAGTTGGAACAACAGATCCTCCCTGACCGGAATCTCCCAAGGGGGGAGTTCCAAGTGGGGAATCAGCTCTGAAAACCACGGCTGGGAGGGCCAGAATGGGGCTACCAGGAGGAGATGAACTCCGCTCTCTCTCACCCTGGAAAGAACTGCCTGGATAAGCTTGACCGGCGGGAAAGCATAAAGTCTCCGTCTCGGCCAAGGGTGGGCGAATGCATCTATCCCCAGAGGTGCTGGGGGGCTCAAGGAGAACCAAAGAGGGCACTGGGTCGACTCCTGGCCTCTCCGAACACTTCCCAAATTAGAGCTACTGTCTGACGGTTAAACGCCCATTCCCCCGACCTGAGTTTCTGCCTCTACAGAAAATCTGAGACCAAAGGAGAAGGCAGCGCGCATGGCTGTCCAGGGTGTGCGACCGCGAGCCCCCTTGCCGATTTATATGAGACACCACTGCCATATTGTCTGTTCTGACAATGACGTGATGCCCTCTGAGAAAGGGAAGAAAGTGAAGAATGGCCAGGGAAACAGCTCTCAGCTCCAAGCTGTTTATGTGTCAAACAAGAGTCTCTCCAGTCCAAACACCATTTGCTGGTCTGCCCTCAAACCGCACCCCATCTGGTTAGAGAAGCATTTGTCGTGATAATTTGGCGACGGAAAACTGCACCTATGCTGACCTCTTTCTGAAGGAAAAGAGGGTCCCGCCAAATTGAGACTGCGAGGAGGCAGCTGCGCGACACCTTCAATAGGCGAAAAGCCGGTCCTGTGTAGGGTTGGGAATCGTGAGAAATTTTCCGGTTCCGGTTCCGATTCCGGTTCCGCCAAACGATTCCGGTTCCGGTTCCGGTTCCCATTCAATTAAAAATATTAGTAAGAGAAAAATCCACAATCCTTTTTGTGTTTATTTCTTATAGTACTTGACAAATTAGTTTAACAGACTGGTAATGTAAACAAACTCAAAATATTATTAAGCAATCTTTGCAAAAAAAAAAATTGTATATATATATATATATATATATATATATATATATAAAGGAAATAAAAAAATTCTGCATTCTCTATAATAATTTAGACCTCTCCTTTATTGTATCTCCAACAGTGAAGAATACCCTCTCAGAAGGAGTAGAATATGCTTTAACACACACATGTGTGTAGAACAGATTATTTTTTTAAACGGTTTGAATGATTGATTCATTAAGACTTTACTTATTTCATTACTGGATAAATCGGCGCTCTAGCAGTTAATAAACAGAACTGCATGCGTCTTGCGGAAGAACATTGTTGCCGGAGCTACTTCTCTCTGTTTATGTCCATGACGAGTCACGCAGGCATCGGGCTACTCCGCAGCAGCTGCGATCCGCCGGCCAGTCTAAACAAGAAGTCCGACTATTAACGCTTATTACAGGCTTTACGTAGTGATTCAAGATAAGACAAAAACACGGTTTGAAAAAAAAAAAAAAAACATTATGATGCACTCGCTCATTGTATATATTTTGTAAATTCTGAACACAAAAAATATACGGACTGCATCTGTTTTGACCACTACCGTCAATGTTTACTCAAACTATAATCTCACTAATTCTGTAACGGAAATCATTTGAATATGTGAAACAAATAAATATTGAGACTGTGATTGTAAAGCAGTTTCATATCGACAACTGCTCTCTCTCTCTCAGCGCAAACAGATTTGAATGTAGGCTAGAGAGTGACTCGGCGGTCGGCGCGCGCAGCGTGCGTGTGTCTGTGTGTGACAAATGCAGCGCGTGTGAGAGCAAATCGCAACTTCAGTGGTGAAGTTTTTGTCATTTAGGAATAAGACGGCGTCTTCTACTCCCAGCACTTCGCCCACATGATGATATCGCATCGGCATCAGAACCGTTTTCGGAACCGAAACTTAGGAATTTTGCACGGTTCCGGTATTTTTTCAAAAACACAACCGGTTCTGGAAAAGAACCGGTTCTCGGTTCCCAACCCTAGTCCTGTGGACCGTGCACCTGAGAGTTTCATCCACCAAAGGAACGGCCTCATGTGGAGTAACCCAAGGGGAAGCACCGGGAATGCTGCGGCCATGGGGCCCAGCAGCCTGCGACAAGTGCCCACAGAAACATGATGACCGAGTGAAAAACGGGCCAAACATGTCAGAAGGTTGGAAATTGGGGCAGGAGCCAACCGGGCCTGCATCAGAACCGAATCCAAGCGCACCTCTAGGAAGACTGCTCTTAGAGCTAGGGCAAGAACACTCTTCTCCGTGTTCAACCTCAGGCCAAGAGACTGAATGTGACGAGGGACAAGGTCCCTGTGGTGAATCACTAATTCCTTGGAGTTGGCTAAAAGGAGCCAATCGTCCAGGTAATTGAGTATTCGGATGCCCTTGAGCCTCAAGGGGCCAGAGCAGCATCCATACACTTCGTGAAAGTTTGTGGAGCTAGGGCAAGACCAAAGGGGAGGACCTTGTACTGGTATGCCTTTTCCCCGAAGGAGAACCTGAGAAACCACCTGTGTCGTTGCACTACCTGAATATGAAAATATGCATCCTTCAGGTCTATAGTCACAAACCAGACCCCTGCTCGAATTTGAGAGATGATAGCTTTGAGCGTCAACATCTTGAATTTCCCCTTGTAGAGACAAAAATTCAGTCGGCGCAGGTCCAGTATTGGACGCAGACCTCCGCCCTTTTGGGGACTAGGAAGTAACGACTGAAGAGGCCCTGCTCGATCTCCTCCAGAGGAATCTCCTCTATGGCTCCTTTGAGTAAAAGGGAGAAAATTTCCTGCTGTAGAACAGAAGCCTTTGAGGCGCTGTCGACTACAGTTGGGCAGACTCCGTTGAAGCAGGGGGGCGGGCGACAGAACTGAAGTTTGTAGCCGAGTCCAATTGTGCGGAGGACCCAGGGCGAAACCCCTGGTAGACGCTCCCAAACTGGAAAGAACTGAGAGAGAGGAGGTGGAGTGGTGCAAGGCGGCGGACATACCCGAATGGGGTGATGTGTTGGCTCTCGTGGGGGGGAGCGATCCAACGTGAAGGAAGGCAGTTGACGTCCTGACGCGTAGAGGGGAGCACCATTGCCCGATTCGCTAAGACCAACGGGTCCATCTGCTTCTGAGAGAAAACGAAAGTGTCTCCTGCGCAAGCGAAAGGAATCGGGTGAGTCGAGAGGGAGGGGAGAAAGCTGAGCGTGTCTCCTTCCTCCTGCTCTAGACGGTTTGGATACTGTTGAGGGGTGACTGAGACTCGCGGGGCTCATCAGGCCAGTATGCCGATTTGTTTAAAAAACATTTCTTATTTATTATCAACAAAACAGTTTAAACCGTTCAATGTTTCCTTGCAGAATAAAAATATTAATTTCTTAAATAAAATAAAAAAAATAAATACATAAAATACACCCAAAAAACCCAAAAGGAAAACACTCCTATCTTGATGCCTCTGTACCCACTTTCCCGTACATGCTATGCAACACAGGCAACAACAACTATGGTGGAATCTGCTGTGGCTGCTGCCCGAGGGTATGATGTCATCAATAAGTGAAAGCAATTTGTGCTACTAAGATAATTCAGGCCGGATGTCTAATTGTTATTTAGCTCCTTTGATGGCGAAAGTCATCCCTTCCATCCCATAAAACAAACACTGTTTTCATGAACAGCTCCCTACAAACACGATAATCCAAGTAGGCTTACTAATATATCACAAATGTGACCAGATTAAGGGGTCATAGTGATCACTAAAAGAGGAACCAAAAAAAAAAACGTATAGTAGTAGTTCTCATTTTTCGGACACATTTTGGGGGCTGATGGTTGAAACGGGCTGTGGAGGTAGTATAGACGTTCCAGGCTTATAATAATAATAATGCAAATGAACAAACAAGCGAAGGTGACACACGAGTGTCAAAGAGAGCAAAAGAAAGCATTTCTTAGTTCTGTGAAACTGCAAAACCAATGTTACTCGCATATTGAGGAGAAATAAAGCAACATCATAAAACTATCTCTTACCTGATCGTAGTCATTCTTTTTAAAGTTATATTCCCCTGGCCTTTTGTACTTTGTTGTTCTGCTAATGTCTGTCTTGTGCACTGAGCTCTCTCACATACGTCCCTTACACCTGATTGGCTACTAGTGTTTTGTTGGTCGGCCCAATCCACTTTACTACAAAGTTATTCAAAAATAGCTTCCTGCACCTGTAATGTCTTATCTGCTCTGTGTGTGTGTGTGTAGGATGGCTCCAGAGGTGGCAGCAGTGGAGAAGAATGGGGGTTATAATCATCTGTGTGATATCTGGGCTGTTGGAATCACTTCCATAGAACTGGCAGAACTACAGCCACCCATGTTTGACCTCCATCCAATGAGGTATACACACACAGACACACACACTTTTTGCCAATGTGCAGACATCTTTTTAACCAAGGCATTTGCTCTGGGAATCTCAATAACTTAATTATCCACAAAAAATCTTCTATGTTTAGAGCCAAGATAATTAACCATTAAACTACCACCACATCCTCACATTATTATGCAATTTATTGTCTTTGTTTGATCTCTTTTTATCTCACTTTTTTGTGTGTATGTGCAGGGCTTTATTTCTGATGTCTAAAAGCAACTTCCAGCCACCCAAATTAAAGGACAAGACCAAATGGTGAGTCTCTCTGGCCTGTTTTATGTTCATGTTTGCGTATTTGAGCAATACAGAAAAACAGAGTTTGCATTCTGAATGGTGACTTTTACCATTCAAATCATAAATCATCTCGTTACGTTTCTGTCTTGCTTTTCCACAGGTCTACAGCCTTCCATAATTTTGTTAAAATTTCTCTCACTAAAAATCCGAAGAAGAGACCATCAGCTGAGAAGCTGCTTTCGGTAAAGATTTCTTCTGAATCTCCACACAGCAATAAACTCTGTCACATGTCATATAGAGAATTGTCCACTGACCTCTATATCTTAAAAAATCTCTTATGCTTAAGCTCTATTCATTTGATTGAAAATACAATGAAACATTACTACAAAATAACAGTTTTTTATTTCAATACATTTAGCATTTGTCCTGTGAATTCAAAACTGAATTTTCAGCATCATTACTCCAGTCTTCAGTGTCACATGATCCTTCAGAAATCATTCTAATATGCTGATTTGGTGGTCAAGAAACATTTCTTGTTATTATCAATGTTGAAAATAGTTGTACTGCTTAATATATTTTGTGAAAACTGATTTTTTTTCTGGATTCTTTGATGAATAGAAAGTTTAGAAGAACAGCATTTCTTTGAAATAGAATTATTAGCGTACATGAATATTACAGAGGTCAAATCACAAGCAGCCGCTCACTACGTTGTCTGTGTGTTTGTGTGCAGCACTTATTTGTGGCTCAGCCAGGGTTGACTCGACGGTTAGCTTTAGAGCTACTCGATAAAATGAACAACCCGGATAATCATCAGTCTCACTTCATCCAAGGAGATGAGGATGACTTGGAGGTAAAACACATGACTTGTGCGTCTATGAGAGAGAAAGATGGCGAGTTAGTTTCTCTAGATGGGTTGCACCAATAAGGATTAAGCTTAAATCTAGATTAAATCAAGGTTTATCTAATAATTCTGTTGCACCAAATTTTAAACCTTTAAAAATAGGCAGGTTTACATTTAAACCATTATTTTGATCCTGGATTCAATTTATATTTAAGATAGATTAACTTTAATCCTCTTGCTCCATAACTTTAAAGGGGTCATGAATTGCATTGTTTTATCATTTTTGTGTGTGTGTGTTTCCTGGGGTGAACTTATAATGTTAGTATGATTTCTACATAAAAAATGATCATGATTTAGAAATAAAGGCATTTTTCCTTCCCTGATTGTATTCTCATTTGAACGCTCTGTTTAAAGGGGCGTGTCTGTATGAGACTTAAAGCTACACTGTGTAACTCTTTTAGTTTATTCTTAGCTAAAAACACTTAGTTCTTTCAAAAATATATGTTCTCATTAATGTATATTTACTTCGTTCAAGCATTAAAGTTTTCTCTTGAGTGTATAATATGCCATTGAAAATACATACGGGTAAGGGGTTCTAATGTCGGTCACTATGTTGCCCCTCCATCTTGAAAGTACATTAGCCAAAGAGGGACATACCCGTTAATTCAAGCTTCGCCTTTCGCGTTTAGGTTTGAGTTAACACTCATGGACGAGGTCGAACTGGAAGCCATGTTAATCTTGGACTACATTGGCCACCGTAGGAGTTAAAACGAAATCGGAATTGAGAGGAACAGAAACTAATATTCACTGGATGGTCATATACCTTTTCACCGCTAGATGGGGGTAAAAATCACACAGAGTAGCTTAAAGTGTAAACGCATTCCCACTGCATTTGAAATAGCTAGTATGACATGTGGAAATCTCTCAAACTTTTAGCACATTTTTACTATTAAAGCTCTCAAGGTTAACTAATTGTGAAAAGTATTGATTATAGCTTTATATTTAGATCTTTATATATTTTTATTGTGGCATGAAAGATTGCATCGATGAGCATTGTAGCCGATCACAGACATGTTGAGCACATGAGTGCAGTGATCTTGTCATTACTACTCGATTTCTGCACTCAAAAATGCCTTCATCATAACTAACAGTGCATGCACGATGTAAATAAGTGATGTGTTGATTATATCGGGAGTTTTGGCGAGAGTCCTGATTCAGAACTCAGTCACTGATAAACTTGCACTGTTTGATTGACAGCTCCAGCGATTGTAAAAGGAGCGTTCTTTGATCACTTTCTATTTATAATTTAATCACAGTTTAAACAACAGATTATTTTCATCCTACTAAGAGAAACAATGTGAAGTTTTCCATTTAGTCCCTGGTTTGATTTGCTATAAATTTTGAGACTGTCAGTCTGTGAATGCCAGTTGTGTTTTTTTCTAATCTTGGTTGTTTTTTCATAAATGATGCTGCCATATTACTCCAATAATTGATACTATATATTTCCAAACTTATGAAATCTATACGCACTGCCGCAATGTTTTCACTACCAACCCTTTATTCTAACTGTCTCTGCATAGCAGTTTATACAGACAGCTGACATTTTACTAGTTTATTTCCTTTATTTGCAAAAGCTACTTATGTCAGAGAGAGAGTTTCTACTGGTCAATAAAAGGAGGAAATGGAGTCTTAACATTGTTGCTGTTCATTTACAATGGTGAATCCACCATGTTAATCGTAAATGGAGGTTTTAATCCCAGGGTTGAATTCTAATCCCTAATTTGTTAATCTGTGTTTAAAATTAAGTTGTGCAACACAACTGGATTTAAAATAAAACCCAGTTCAACAAATCCTTGATTATATTTAAACTAAATTGTATCCTTATTGGTGCAATCCACCCTATGTCTGAAAATGTATGTTGGTGTGTGAGAGTTTGTGTGTAAATATGTGAGCGCTTCAGTGTATGAGTGTGTGTGCGCATGACTTTAAATGGTAAATGTGTGCAAGCAATTGTGTGTGGTAAACATATTTTTACCACTTTTCTTTCTCTGGTTCGCAGCCGCTTGCAGAGCGCCACACCATCCGCTCGTCCCACAACAGGATCTCTCGTGCAGAAAGAACCCAATCACAGATCAACTGTACGTAAGAGTTTGTGTCAATCATGATGATGATGATGATGAGTTTCTGATGATGATCTCCCTTAGACCTCCAAACAATTCTAGATGATAACAGAACTTATTTTGTACACAAATCTTACATTTTATAATATTGTCAGTGTCCTAAAATATCAAATATGTTATTTTCCTTAAAAGATGAACTAACCTCCCTCTGATTCTAGAAAAATGCTAAGTTTTCTTTTATGTTTAGAATGTGGGTTATGGACAATATTTATTACAGTCTACTAGCCTGACTAACGTCAGACCCGTGGGTCTGGGTTAGGGCTGCACGATTAATCGAATTTTAATCACGATCACGATTTTGGCTTCCCACGATCAAATTCGCGAGATCGAGCGATATTTAAAATGCGTCATTCCATTCACAGAACGCTCCGTATATCAAAGGTGTTTTTTTTTTTTGCAAAGCCAGTCTGGCGCTCCGTAAACCACTGTCTGATCACGTGCCTCCACGAGCTCCAATGTGCAAGAGAGACCGAAGCTATGTCCCAATGTGAAGGCTGCATCCTCCGAAGGCCGTATTTGAAGGCCGATTGCGTCACAGCTGCGCGAGTGTGTCTGCGCGCGAGCTAAAGTGAACAAGAGAGACGAGTGTCTGTCCAAGCGCGCTCAAAAGTGCGCAAAGGATAGCGTCCTCGAAATGAATTCCGGCTTCCGAGGATCCTTCCTTGACATTGAGAAACACCTCGAGTTTGTCTGCGTGCGAGCGACACGGAGCGACAGCATGCGAGAGATACCGGTTGTGTCTGAGACTGTGAAAGTGCGCGTGAGAGACCGAGTGTGAGCATGTAAATTGGTACATACATACTACCTACACACATAGTAATATATAATTTCTATAAAAGAGGCATGAAAGTTCGATTAATTGACTCCAATAATCAGTAGGCTAATACAAACATCTTGTTTTGAACTATTGTTTAATAAATAGAAAGAATTCGACCACATAACTTTCATATGGAGGATTAAATAGATTAAAATGTATGCATGTAGTTATTTGTGTGTTTTGTTTTTTATCCGCAGAGTTGCGGTCTTGTAAACATATCGAAAGTATGACAGAAACTAATATAGTTGTTTTGTTGTTTAACATTAATATTATTTATGAATGTTGTACACCTCCCCATTACAAACTTTCAAGACTATCAATGAAATAAATGACCAACCTCTAAAAACAAATGTATAGTTGTCTTTGTACAGAATTGCTCGCTAATATATGTAGCTATGTAGCCGCTGCTGTGACACTGTACAAACGATTCCAGTGTGAATACTCTCGCTCAAGTGCCGCTCTCGCTCGCAGTGTGAAACGGCCGTAAGGCTGCATCGAAAGGTAACTTCGCGTCTGCTGCCATTTTGGATCTATAGGTATAAACAAACTGCTTCGTTGTGTCGCACAGACATCTTCATCGTCTTGCTGCTTCCTCCCCGTTCTGTTATTGGTTCCGTAGATGAGGCGAAAATTTTGTCCATGATGTCCGGACTGTGAATAAAATCACGCTGCGCCAAGGCAGTATGGGGGAACCCAGGTTACCAGTCTACCATGTCCTTGCTCAGAAGTCGACATGTGTTTAACCTTTATTTGTGAACGTGAGACCACAGACCACAATCATAAGTGCCTTCTCTTGGTCTTACTCTGTTCTTGAAGAGAGTTTTAGCTGCTTAGTTCAACTTCAGATAGAACTGCAAGCCTTGAGCCCCCCTGTGGTGGAGATATGGTACTACATGTGAAGCAACTCTTGTGCAAAGCATTGCAATAGAAAAGAATGTTAAAGATGAGTGCAGATAAGTTATGGTGACATTTTTCATCTCAGTGGCATGCTGGGACTGGGTAAATACACTAGTATGCATTAAAGATTTTTCTCTTGTCTCTGTATTTCAGTTGATAAGCTTCAGTTTGAGCCTCCCCTAAGAAAAGAGACTGAAGCGAGTGCTGAGATGGTGAGAGAAATATCACAGATTGTCCACACATCACTAATATTAAAGGGGTGGTTAATTATGATTTCACTTTTCTAGCTTTAGTCTGAAGTTGAGTCCGCTCAATCTGTCGCATCCCACTTTTCACATGCAGTACAGTACATAACATAAAGGCATGTCATTATTCCACCCCTTTAATACACACTACTGTTTGAAAGTTTGGGTCAATAAGATATTTTGTTTTAATTTTTTAAGTGAAAGAACTTAATACTATTATTCGGCTAGAATGGATTTAATTGATCAAAAGAGAATATTTTTATTTCAAATATATACTGTTATTTTTATTCCTGGGAAAAAAGAGACCTTTTTCAAAACCAATAAAAACCGACCCCAAACTTTTAATAATAGTGGTGTGTGTGTGAATAGACCATTTTGCAAGAAACAACACTGGTCCAGAAAACATCTTAAAGATATTTGTTTAACTTTTTGATTCAGTTTTATATGTTCTGTTGGTTGTATTTTATCCCAGCTTTTATGTAGTGTTAAAAAACTGAAACAGAAAGTGCTTCTGGACCATTGTTGTTTACATCTTAAAAAATGGTCTATATATTTAAATGTGTACATGAACTATATATACATACATACAGACACTCCAGAATAATCCTGCGCTTCAGTAAACTTATAGTATTGTTTTTTGACACGCTTGAAACCAAACATGTTCCATGCGGAAGTCTGTATGAGTAGATTATTTGCACAAGGCAGGACGTCCAATGAAACCTGACTGACATGTATTTAAATGTTCTCTATCAAACATGTCTTTGTTTCTTTTTTTCCCCCAGGATGTCACTAAAGACAATGATTTCTCCTCCCCCTGGAGCCCCTTTACTGAGGGCCCCATCACCTCCAGGTAACTATTAAAAGTCCTCTGAATGACTTTATGAACCGATTCGATTCCTGTTACTGCCGTCTGCATGAAAGTGCCTTCCCAATGGCGTCGGCGTCATCTCTGTACGCACTTCCTTCTTTCAGCTTCATCTCACATGAGCTCTGCCTGCATTCCCTCTACTTTCACTGTCCTGTTGTTTTCTTTCTTTTCCCCGTTTTCCTTTCCTCTATCCCTTTGTGCACTCCTCTGCTGAAGGAGTCTTCTGAAGAGCGTTGAGGAGGAGTTGTTTATACGGTAATGAATTGGTTTGTGTAGCTGTATTTAACGGATCCATAGAAACTTCCATTCAGGGCTTAAAATTAACACTCGCCAAAAGCCCAAATGAGATAAAAATGGGCTTTTAGTGGTAAAGATAATTAATTAAGATGAACGTTTTTCCATTGGCGACCAAATTTTCAATTTCCATCCACCATTGGCAGGTGTGGCAAAAGTTTAATTTTGTGCCCTGATTACACCACACAAAAGTTGCAGATTCATCTCTCCCTGGAACTAATAGCGCTTTCTATGTCTGTTTCTTTCTCTCTCTGTCTGTCTCTGAAGAGGGCATTTGGCTCCATTAGAAGATGCTTTTGAGGACGTTGATCTGTAAGTGCGGCACCTTTAATCATTAAACATTGACTTAGAGTTTATTTTCTTCTTGGGCTTGCTCACTTGGGTTTATAAAGCAACATATTCTGTTAAACTAGTATTGAAAAATATGTGAAAATACAAATAATGAATATTCAATCACAAACAAAGCAACAAGTCACTCTCTGTGTTTCATCTCCCACTCTCAGTTCCACTCTTAAACAGGGAGTGCCGCCACCTCTGCCTCCTAAGGTAACTATGAGTTTGTGTATAAGCGTACATGGCTATATTTATATTTGTTGTAGGCATGGGCGGTATCCAAATTTTCATACCGTCAAACCTCCTCCCTATTTTACCGCGGTATACGGTATTACCGCATGACTAATTAAAAATTACGAGATAAGGCTCAGACGGCATCACACATGATGACACGTTCAACCAGAGAGTGTCGGTTCCAATAATGCATCTAAAAGCTGTCAATCAACTATTAGAAAACAGGAGATACACATTGTCTTACACCAGAGAATGTGAGCAGAGTGGTGATATTTCCTCCAGAGAGGGCAGCGCATTTCTGAAGATCACGCGCCACGAGCTCTCGACGCGAGCCAAGTGGAGCCGAGATAAAAAAAAATTATTAATAAACTAGTGTTTTCTATGTCAGTTGCTGCAAAGATAAAGATTGCATTGATGATGCAAACTGGCATCTTCATGGTATGAAAACACGAATAAAGAGTAGCCTAATGCACACTTCATATGAATAAGCCTATAGCAGAGAGCAGCCCATTTCTTTTAGCTTGTAATGTTTTGTTTAAAAGTATAGACATTTCAAGCTTACATATATATACACTTCTCAGATCATTAAGACATGCATCTTATATGCCGAGTTTCAGTTCATGTATGAATCGCGCTCCAGTTACGTGTCGGCGCGTGTCCTGATTAATCTTTGCTTTTTATTTATTAATCCAGGCAATTCGTTGATGAAAAAAATAAATAAATGAAGATGCAATTTATTTAAAACGAAATTCGTTTTAAAGAAAGGCTTTGTACAAAACAAAACGTAATAACTGGTCATAATCATGTCTGACTGACCCAACGTGTTTTCTATGTCAATTGCTGCAAAGATAAAGATTGCATGCAAACTCGCATCTTCGCGGTAGTGAACGCGAATAAAGAGTAATGCACACTTGATATGATTGAATTAGCCTAAACATAAGCAGAGAGCAGCTAATTTCTTTTAGATTGTTAAAGAAGACATTTCAAGCTTACTATATATATACACTTCTCAGATCTTGTTTCTTATATGCGAGGTTCAGTTCATGTATGAGTCGCGCTCCAGTCACGCGCCGGCGCGTGTCCTGATCACTATATTTGCTTATTATTAATTAATCCAGGAAATTCGTTGATGAAAAAAAAATTTAAATGAAGATGCAATTTATTCAAAACGAAATTCGTTTTAAAGAAAGGATTTCTACAAAACAAAACGTAATAAGTGGTCATAATCATGTCTGACTGACCCATTCCAAATGTTTTTCGATATTGCGCATTTTATGATCTTATCTTAGTCATCTCATGAAGTTCCCTTTTCATAAAATCAACATACATAGAAAAACATCATATTATTAAAAAAATATGAAAGGAATACGTTTTTTTTTTTCAACCCTAGCTTATATTTAAGCGTCACACGGTCCGTCCCGCTGTAGACTACATGCATGTGGCGTGCATGTGGTGGTGGGGCACAATTTTCAAATAATAATCGAATAATACCAGGCAATCTTTAAATATTATTTTTGCTTGAAATGCCCATCCCTGCCAAACTGCAGAAGTCGTGTTCTTCTTCGAGACCAAGTCACTCGGTGCGCAACTTGCAATCTTTGCCCTCTCTCCCCCACTCTCTCGTCACCACACTGTCACGTCATGAGAACCAGATATAAGCATTTTAGCCATTAAATAAATTGTATTTAAAACATTGCACTTATATAGGAGACAAGGATTCCTTGTCTCCTATTTAAGTGCATTGTTTGTTTGTTTTTTGACGGTATGACGATATTGAAAATGATACCGTTGCTATTTTTAGATCCCGCGGTATACGATATTACCGTAATACCGCCCAAGCCTAATTTGTTGGCATGTTTTTTTTTAAATTCCCATTTGTTTTTGCAATTCTCTTTCCCATCAGCCCTCTCAGGCCCGGTCGTGCAGTGTGTCTGACGAGTTTGCTTTGATCGAAGGCTGCCAGACAGTACGGAGGTTCCCTGGGTCTGATAACGGGCCGGGACCAGTGGCTCGCAGACAAAGCACACCTGAGAGAGGAAGTAACACAGAACACACCAACTCAGACTACATGTCTGTGAGCATCAGCAGCCCAGGACTTCTCTCACACACAGCAGACCACGGTAAGACCTCACCTCACATACAATCATGTTTACGCCGGGCTGCTGTTTGTGTACTTCTCTCGTATAGGTGTGTTGGAGACTATATAGATGTGTTTTCTATTTTAATATAATTTCAAATGTAATTTATTCCTGTGTTGGCAAATTTGTAGCATCATTTCTCTAGTCTTCAGTGTCACATGATCCTTCAGAAATCATTCTAATATATGCTGATTTGGTGCTCAAGAAACATTTCTTACTATTATTAGTAATTTTAAAAGCAGTTGTGCTGCTTGATATTTTTGTGGAAATGTGATGCATTTTTTTAATAGAAAGTTTAAAAGAAAAAAAGAAAAAGCATTTATCTTTTGTAACATTATAAATTACTTTCAATTTTTTTTTTAAACCCATTTTTTGCATACAATTACAAAGAAAATCTTTTGAACGGTAATGTACTTTCAGTTGCATATTATTGAACAATAAATCAACAGTGGGATCAGAATCCCTTGTTTATCGTGGACTTACCAAATATATAAATGGACATGAAATATTGATTTGATAATTTTATGTGAGAACAAAAACAAAAGGAGTGATGCTTGCTGAATTATACCTTTTCAGTACTCAACAATATTTGATAACTGAAGTTGACCAATCAGAATGACATATTCCAGAGAGTTGTAATAAATGATTAAACCTTTCAAATTTCTCTCTCACTCTTTGTAGAGGAAGATTCAGACGGAAGTGTAAACGGAGATGTGTCAAAATCACCTCCTGGTCGTCCCCTAAGGAAAGAGAGAAAAGATTTCCCAGTAAGTGTGCGAGTCTTTGTGGGTGTGTGTCCTGTTGAGAGTAGTGTGACGCAAGAAGACAATGTGGCTCCTCTACTCTTTTTTTCTGTTCCTTTTTACAGAAACCTGCAATTAACGGCTTACCACCCACTCCCAAAGTCCTGGTGAGTGACATCACAGATAACTTGCTGATTAAATCCTAATATATACAAGAGCTATTTGCTCAGTCCTTTATTTGAATTCTGTGTTTTATAACTGCTACAATCTCACATATAACCTGTCTGTGTGTCTGCAGATGGGAGCCTGTTTCTCAAAGGTTTTTGATGGTTGTCCTCTTAAAATTAACTGTGCCACTTCATGGATTCACCCAGATACCAAAGGTAAACTCCTGATATAGCTTACACTACATCTGATATATATTTTGTATATAAGTTAATCAGTTTTAAATGCGACAAGGGAATTTAGGCATCACAACATTATAATGTACAGCATAAAAATTATATTGATTTTGAGGTTTGGTAAAACTTCTTTTTAAATTTACAGTGTTGATGAATTAAAATTAGTACTTTTTTAAAATTAAGTTTAAAGGATAGTGTTGTGTAATATATAATTAATGTAAATTGTAGAATGTTTTGAAAGAAGGCTCTTATGTTCAGCAAGGCTGAGTTTATTTATACAAACACTGTAAAAGCGAAATTATTAAATATTTAAAGTAACTGTTTTCTAATGTAATTTATTCCTGTGATGCTAAAGTCTGAATTTTTTAGCATTACTTCAGGCCATTAATATTTTTGTAGAAACTGTGGTTTTATGTTTTTCAGAAAGTTCAAATAAACAGTTGTCACTTTTGATCCATTTGATACTGAATTAAAGAATTACAGTTTATAATACAATATTAGCGGATACCGATAAAAATGAAAAAAAATTCAGGCTGTAAACATTACTCATTTTGTTTGGTTGTTTATTTTAGACCAGTATCTGATATTTGGCACTGAAGACGGTATCTACACTCTGAACCTGAACGAGCTTCATGAAGCCACCATGGAGCAGGTACTGTCTATACTCTTGCGACTCACCTTTACCCTCTACCCCAAAAAGACCAGCAGGTCCATGAACTCATAAACTGCTGTGTGGATGTGTTTCAGTTGTTTCCACGGAGATGCACATGGCTGTACATAATCAATAATAATCTGATGTCATTGTCAGGTGAGTGAGAGTGATGTGGGCGCATCTCTTCTGTCCTTCTGTTACTGAGATTCTCTGCAGTACCTGTATGATCCCTGTCTGTCTTTCTGTCTCTCTCCGTGTTCACGGCTGATTTTACTGCTTTGCTGGCTCCTCTAATGCCTAAATCACCATAATCAGAAGGTAAAAAGTCAAACCTCTGTCTTCTATGGCACACGCTCACACAGCTAATATCACATCATCTTTCTAGTCTCATTCTTACTCTGATTTTGGTTCAACTTGCGTAACTACACCTCAGCTTTTCTATGTGCTGGGAGTAATGACTATTCATTTCTGTGGGGCATTATTTCCATTTTCATAAGCACAAATGTTGAATTATTATTTCGTATCCTGTGTGTAGTCGTACCCTGTGTATTGCACGTGTTTGATGTGTGTTATCTCTCGTTCAAAGGGAAGACGTTTCAGTTGTATACCCATAATTTGATTGGGCTGTTTGAACAGCTTAGGAAACCTGGACTGGCCGCTCAATTACAGACCCACAGATTCCCTGACAGAATACTGCCCAGGTACACACACACACAGTTTCTGCACAACACTTCACAGCATATTTGCCACAATTTATTAGCAATATAACATAAACACACTGTGACTGTTGTTAGCCATTAGGTTTAAATAAAGTGTTATAAAACTAGTTTTTAACTTTAAACCCAAGAAGCAAAACATGCTTTGTGTTTTATGTATTTAAATATTTAAGTGAAAAATAGGATTGAAAAATGTGCCTTGATTAATTATATTTAGATTAAAAAAATATTTATCAAATAATGGGGAAAATTTACAATAAGGCCACTTTAGTTAATGCATTAACAAACATTTACTAAGAATTAGCAATACATTTGTTCTAGCAGTACTTGTTCGTGGTAGTTCAGTGTTAGTTGCCAGCTGTTCATTTAAGCTTAGGTCCATTAAACTATATTAACAGATAGAACTTTTGATTTTAAAAATGTATTAGTAAAAATTGAAATTAAGATTACTTAATGCTTTAGAAGCATTTATCATTGTTAGTTCATGCTAAAATTATTGCAGTTAACTAATGTTAACAAATGGAATCTTATATATAGACTTATACAATTATAATTTTATTATATTTTTATTTATTATTCATTTTTTGTATGTATGCAGTATAGTATATATTTATAGATTAAAATAAAGATAATATAGTTTTATTAGTTTTGGTTTTTAAGAGTATATTTAGCTTAATTTATTTCTGTTTTCAATTTTAGCACTTGAACCTTATCATATTTCACTTCATAGTTCTAAGGCAACATGTCTAAAACTTTTTCCATATAATATTTATATTTTATTTCAGCTTTATTTAATTATGAAAAATTATTTTAAATAAATATATTTAACAATAACAACACTTGTGTCTGCTCTACAGGAGATTTGCTCTCACCACCAAGATCCCCGACACCAAGGGATGCCACAAGTGTTGCATCGGTAAAGCTTTAAACATGCACTCTAGTACACACCCCAAACACACTTAGATTGAGTCTGACCTCCTGCTCTCTTTCTCTCTGTCAGTGCGGAATCCGTACACGGGTCACAAGTATCTCTGCGGAGCTTTGCAGTCAGGGATTGTTTTACTGCAGTGGTACGAACCCATGCAGAGATTCATGCTTATTAAGGTTAGACAAGAAGGAAAGTTGTATTAAGTCAAGACTGAATAAAGAAAAAAAGATGGGATGTTATATAAAGAAGCTCTTTCTCTTTCTCTCTCTCTCTCAGCATTTTGATTTCCCGTTGCCCAGTCCGCTGCGTGTGTTTGAGATGCTGGTGGTCCCTGAGCAAGAGTATCCTCTGGTGTGTGTGGCGGTCAGTCAGGGCATAGAGCCCGGACAGCTGGTTCGCTTCCAGACCATCAACCTCAATTCCTGCTCGTCCTGGTTCACTGAGATCGGCTCAGGTATAGCTTACACACACACACACACAATTTGCCCAGTTCCTATACCTTGCTGTTGAGAACTATCAAATGGGCCTAGTAAGCAAATGAGTGATGTGTATTTATCTGGGTGTAGGTGGCAACCAGGTTGATACAATCCATGTGACACAGTTAGAGAGAGACACCGTACTCGTGTGCCTGGACAGTAAGTGACAACTTTGAGCACACGTCGATGAACCTTTTTTCAAAAATGTAGCAAATACATTAGCTATATAAGATTTACAATGTTCTCTTTCTTCTGTCCCTGTGCGTGTTTAGAGAACGTAAAAATAGTGAACTTGCAGGGAAAGCTGAAGTCTAATAAGAAACTGGCATCTGAGCTGAGCTTTGATTTCTGCGTCGACTCCGTAGGTGAGAGATTCACCTCTGCTTTCATTCAGCTGTGATATGCTTTTAGACTTATATTTAGTATGCGTTTGATGTGTGTCCGTAACCTTCTATATGTGTGTGTGTTTGTGTCAGTGTGTCTCCAGGACAGTGTTCTGGCCTTTTGGAAACATGGGATGCAGGGGAAGAACTTTAAATCAAATGAGGTAAACAAACACTATAGCCCTCTGTCTCTCTTAAACACCTTGAAACAAGACTGATGGGTTTTTAGGAAGCTGTAGTAACCTGTCAAATAAAATTTAAACTGTTCACAAGTTTGGGGATTAAAACAGAAGACTGGCAAGGATGGCATTACATCGATCAAACTTGATCAAACATGATTTCTATTTTTAAAAAAATCTATTTACTGTATTTTCTTTTTTTTGCCAAATAAATGCAGCCTTGGTCATAAAAAATAGACTTCTTTCAAAAATAACTTGCTGACCCCAAACGTTTGATTGGTTTGTTTATAAAACAAAACTTAAATAAGTTAGATATTTATGCATTTAGCAGATGCTATTATCCAAAGCAAGTTACATTGCATGATTAGTATGTATTTATTTTATCTGTTCATGCATTCAAACCCATGATATTAATATTGCTTGCTCTGTTTGATCACAAGCTCTTTAATATCTGTGTGTGTGTGTGGGCACGTATATGTATTTGTATTGTGTGTGAGATGATGTTTCAAGTTTCATGGCTCTATAGCGTGTAACAATAAAAGACCAAAGGTCTTCTGGAGGTGAAGCACTGTCTTTATGACATATGATAGTGTGTGAGTGTGTGTGAGACACAGATGACAGGGTGTGATGGATGATGTAAAATTCATGTACAATCAGAAAGCTCCAGCTGGCCAGAGAGTAATAGATTAAATTATTCAGCTGTTTTTCTCCTCTCTGACTCCACTGAAAAGCGCTCGGCACCTACACCCCTCAAAAGATTGTGTTAGTGTGTGTGTGTGTGTAGGGTGAGCTTTAGAGCCTGCCAGGTTGTGCACCTGCTTTGCCACTCATTGTAGTTTTGGAACATGGCACGTGTGATATTTTCAGCCATTGTTTTACGTTTTTCAGATGGGAGTAGTTAGGCACAAATATGCACGAAAAAACAAATCAGTTGTAGCATTGGTAATCTGACATTTCAGCCTCCTCATCATAACACTAAAATGCAGTCAACAAAAGACTACACAGTTACAAAAGTTACACAGTTCAGTTTAAACTGATTGTTCTACCATATGCAAATGAAACCTGAACGCAAATTTGGTTGCCTGGTTAAAACCAGACCATTCTCAGTTGTAACTGAATTATGGTCTGGCAAAGCGTCATTGACAAATCATTTCCAGAGGGTCGTCACCAACGGACGTCGCGGATAGACCTAAAACCAATCAGAGCGACGAAGGAGATGACGTATGCAGAGCGGCGGCCGGCGGAGAAACATCTCCAAGTGTTGTTCTTTGCTCGGTTTTTAACAAAAAGGAGACGTTCAAATCGCTTAAAACAGACGTGATAGCTGATTCGAGCGAGTGATGTTCAATGGCGGCATCCATCTTTTTAATGTAAGCTACAAAATCTGCTTCAAAATCCCAGCGCTGTAAAGCCCGCCCAAACGCTCTTCTGATTGGTTCCTCGATTTCGGCGGATTGGAAATGGGCTTGAATGAGCTCTTTGCCAGACTAACTTTCAGAGCAAATCTAAATTTGCCGGAAGTTGTCTGGGTTTTTCCAGGCTACAAATTTGATGTGTATGCGAGAAATTGGTGCGAAACTAATGAAAAGGTGAAACAACGCTTAATGAAATAAAAAAGACCAAATGAGCTGATTGTGGACGTGAAGGCCTGAGCTAGAGGGGAACGTTTACAGCGGAGTTCTCGAACTGCCGGTAGAGGTGTGTCCACTGTACAGTTATGTCTCTGTTACTTTCCTATCAGAAATTCATTTAGGCTTGGCATTTATAATAAAAAAAATGTGTTTTATATGAACAACACTTAAAGCTATGTTATGCATTGGTATTTTACATTATTTCTGAATGTAATAAGTAATAAAATGCAACTTTATCTATTTTTTTTTTCCAACAATGCAATTTTGCCACGGTGCGACTTGTCCAGTGGGAAAAAAGGGGTAGTTTGTTGTTATTTAGTCTGGTCCACATTGTATTCTGACAAAGATCACCTACCTTCCTACCTCTAGAAAGAAACAGAGCTGGAAAAAATATTATACATATTATAAGTGTTTAAACACAATCATTATTATAACTAGTTCATTGTTATATTGTTTATACCTTTTATGACACATCTCTAATTACTGTTCTAATTCTCTAATTATTTCTCTTTTTGTTTTGTTTTGATATGCATAAGTGTACAACAGGGTTAAAATAGAGGCATTGCTGGGCCATCTCAGCAGGTGTACTACAGTTGTTGATTAAAGAATATTTCCTCTCGTTTGCAGGTGACACAGGAGATTTCGGACCCAAGCAGAGTTTTCAGACTCCTGGGATCAGACAGGTTAGAACCAGATCAAATCATTTCTGTCTCTCTCTTGCCTTACATCATCACCGTTTTCCCTCTAATTCTTTTTGTCTCATGGAAACATTACTCTCCATTCTCACTTCTTCCCAGAAACTCTGCATGTAGTCTTTTATTTTCCCTGCACACAGTGGACAGAAATAGAGACATGTGGAGGAAAAAAGCCAACAGGGAGATCACGGTGTACCGGCTGGATTTGTTTCTATAGTGAGGGAAGCCCTGGGTCAGGTTTATTGGGGGGGGACATGAGCTTTCTATTACGTACGGGGTTAAGTAAGGTCTGTCAATTTCAACGCCCAGGTTCAATAAGGAGACTTTGTTCTGAGCCAGAAGTCTCTTGTCAACATTTTTACTTGTTCCACAAAAGAATGAGGAATTTATATATATATATATATATATATGTATATATACAGTGGTATGAACAAGTTTGTTTATCATATAGGAGACAAACACAGTGATATTTGAGAAATTAAATAAAGTTTATATGATTTATAGAAAGTGTACAAGAATTATTTAAACAAAATTAGACATGTGCATAAATAATTGTTGCACACTTTCCATAAATCATATAAACTTTATTTCACTTCTCAAATATCACTGTGTTTGTCTCCTATATGATCTATTTAATTGAAATTTCTTATCCAGACAATCAATGATTTATGGTAAATGATAATTTACAGGGGTGCCCAAACATTTTCATACCACTGTATTAGTACTCTTAACGTTAACACATGCAATTTCAGTTGTAATGCGTTAAAAAAACAAATTACCATTTTTTTCTGTCGTCCTTTGACTATAGGCAAGTTGCCTCAGCAAAAAATAACACAAAAAAACAGTAGAGTAGGCACTTCTTGCGTTTAAAAAACAATATAACTGAACACATTAGTAGGAAACAAAAGAAGCATTATATTGACTTCTGAAGCCACTTTTTGATGCATATTCCTTGCTTTACTTGTGTGCCGTGTGTTTTTGTGTCAGAGAAACTTGTCACATACGTTGACACTAGGGATGCCACAATTCTCAGTATAATATGGAACCGTTCGATACGACTTTTTCTGTCGCTGAGATAAGGACGGAGATTTTTTTGCTTTTAAGTTTAGAAAGAGTATTGCATTAAAAGTAATTTTCCTCCATAACCTCTTACTGTTTCTGATGCCTAAGCATAGACTAACAAAAAACACTCTGATGTGCCAAGCCATGAGAACTGAACCGAACCAAAAACCGTGATTAAAAACCGAGATATCTATTGAACCGTGGGCTAACTGTATTGTTGCATCCCTAATTGAC
This sequence comes from Pimephales promelas, assembly GCF_016745375.1. The sequence continues at coordinate 4,263,244 of NW_024121766.1, read as the reverse complement.
ACCACATACACAATGGCCTCATACCACCCCAAGACCCTCTTTAGCACATTCTGTCTCTCTCTTTCACTCTCCCTCTGAGATCTCCATATTTTATTTACACTGGTAGTGCCAGGCTGGTGTCTGTGTGCTGTAATTTCATCTGTCGCCCGCTGCTGCTGAGGACACCACCATCCTCACGCAACCCCTCTACATTCGCATAATCATGGCTTTCTTCCACCCTTTTACACTCATCTCCTGTATATGATACGTGTTGCTTCTGACAAGTGTATGTGTGTTAATATTTGTGGGCTTCTGTGCATTTTAGGGTTGTTGTTTTGGAGAGCCGGCCTACGGATAACCCTACCGCTTACAGTAACCTCTACATCCTGGCTGGACATGAGAACAGTTATTAGCTCCTCCTCCTCCTTCAGCCATTCAGGCACGCTGCACCTGGAGCCGTTGCAGGAACGGCACAGATGCTGGACAACCACAGCTGAGCTGATGAGCAGACTGTGTTTAGTGCTAAATCTCACTGCAGCCTTATACCATACACCGCCCACCGGCAGAAACCCCCGGACTTCTCAACACTTCAGGCATTCAAAATCAAATATCATGCAGTTCTACCGCAGACAGTTAGATTTGTGCAAATCAAGCAAGAAATCGCCAGAACTGCAAGGAATAGTGCTCTGTATTCAATGCTCTTTTTTTTTTAACCCTATTAAATGTAATCATTCTAAACGTATTCAAAAACATTAAAGCTGCGAAGATTAGACCATTGAGCAAAGAGCATTGCTGCTCAAAAAGTGCCATATAAAGGAATGGTTTTATTAAACGTAACTAACTTCGAAGGTTTTGTGTTAATGTGGATTTAAAATATCAGGTTTTCATGCCAGCTAATGGGGAGAGTTTTGGGAGAGTGAGTGAGTGTTATTTATTCAGCGGAGTCGTGTGAGTGAAGCATCTCGCCCTCATGTTACTGAGTGAATATTTTTCTGCTGCAGGTCATTTTATTCTTGTTTTTGTTTTTTAGCTCTTTTATTTTCTCCAGCTGAGTAATATTTTAAAATATCAGTTCTCTCTTTTAAAAGTAACTTTAATTCAATACTTGCACCATGTAAGCACTTTTGTACATGATCTTTTTATATTTAAAAAATGACAAAACATGGGAGATGCGAGGTTACTGTGATATCTCAAGTGTTTCCGTTGCTTTAGTTTTATGTATGCAGCTTTTGTAATAAAAAGGCAGTTGTTAACACTTTGGGATGTGTTTTATTATTTGTGAAAGTCATTTAAAATAAATATCCACACAAATAGCCTCTTGAAACCAACATGTTTTGGCATGCTCACTTGGGAAAAAACGTAATGTGTGGGCTGATTATTGTTTGTAATGGGCAGGGGATTCTATTTTTGTTGTCTTATTAATTCAAGTACACTGATATACCCAGAAGTACTTTTTACAAGTTTGCAGTGTAGTGTGTGATCAACAAAGGGAGTTGTTTGTTCTTACACCTTAATAACAAAAAAATCTCTTGCGGATATGGGTGTGCGAGACGGTATTTGAAAAAAAAAAGTTAAAATAAAATAATAATAATATTTGCTCATGCTCAAGTTGTTCCAAAACGTTGAATTTCTTCTTCTGAACACAAAAGAACATATTTTAAAGAATATATCATGGCTAACTATGTAGTTCTGAGGCACCATTGCCTTCCATAATATGGGGGCCCATCAACCGTTTGGTCTCAAACATTCTTCCAAATATTCAGCAGAACAAAGACATTTATACAGGTTTGAAACAATATGAGGGCGACTAAATGGTGACAGAATTTTCATTTTACGGTGAACTTTCCCTTTAACAGAAACTTTAATCTGCGTGCTCGTCACCTCCCGCTCGCACTGTTGGGTATGTGGAGGCTGAACAAAATACTGTGTTGTATTTGATTTGTCCTCGGATGAAGGGATTTACGGTCCCACTTATTTCGGCTCGTAAATAGCAGATCTGAGGTCAGCTCTTGCGGATTGTTTCGAGCGTTTGTCATGTTGCTGTGCAGACTGAAGCGCGCGCAAGGTGGAGGTGGAGTTTCGACTCGGTTTCTACGGCGACCTGCCGCTTGTAAATAGCGTGTTTTCTTCTCCATGCGAACTCAAACAGTTTGTTGTTGTACGCGGACACACGGCTACATCTGTCGTCAGATTCACTCAACACAAAACTTATTCGCTTATGTGACACATTTCGATCTCAGGAAGTTGCGCTTTGTGTACGTTTTTTTTTAATCGTGAAGCAAATATTTGTGACATTGAAAGGTAAGCTCTCTCGCTCTCTCTCACTCTCTCTCTCGAAAAATATAAGATGTGTATTGTAGTTTTAATGGAGTTTAATTATTCTTGGTAACCAGAACTGATCTTGACCACAATCATGTTACATAACAGTAAGACTTCAGTTATTCAAAATTCATATTGTCATATAAACTTTCAAGAAATTCAGAAATAAAATTCAGTGACCAGCTGATGTTTGCCTAAAAAAATAGTCAAGTCATCTTTATTTATATAGTGCTTTTTACAATACAGATTGTATCAAAGCTTCACAGTGATAACATTGAAATAAATACAAGAAATTTGTTTCTAGAATAAAATAAAGGCAGATCAAGAATATTGTTGAATAATTAAATGTCGTGTGGGGAATTAAGTTTGGTGTCTCTTCCTCCTAGGGGCCCACAAAAATTAAGTGATACTTAATATAAAGGCAAGGGGTCCAGAACACTATTTTGGTAACACTTTATTTTAAAATGGCCTTGTTGTGACAAATTACACGTACTATAGTTGTACTTCTTTTTGTAATTACACATTGTAACGGGGACACCTTCAAAATATTACCTCATTTTTTAACTATATCCTTATATCGGTCATTTACAAGCCTCATATGTGGCTCCAGGGTTTTTTATTTATTATTTTTTTTATTTTCACATTTAGATCAACATCAAGGTGAAACAGTATCTTAAGTGTGTTCTGCTGGTGTCACAGAGATGGAGAAGTATGAGAAGATCAGCAAGATTGGTGAAGGCTCGTACGGCGTCGTGTTCAAATGCAGGAATAAAGACACCGGACAGATCGTCGCCATCAAGAAGTTTGTAGAATCTGAGGATGATCCCATCATTAAGAAAATAGCGCTCAGAGAAATCCGCATGCTGAAGGTAAATGCTCAGTCTGACCCTGCGGGAATAATCCCAGTTTAAACCAGCCTAAGTGGTTTGCTGGTTTTAGCTGGTTTAAGATGGTTCCCCAGCCTGGGCATACTGGGCTCTTAGGATGGCCAGGTATTAAATGCCCCTTTAAAATTAGCCAAAAGACAGTAAGACCAGCAAATCTGTTTAGGCTGGTTTAAGATCACCATTTGTATGTAGACTTGAAGAATAGTTAGTATTTTTGTCTCATTAGTCAGCATGTGGCAGTAGGATGTTTCAATAATCAGTGTCTGGAGCTCTTGTGTGATTTGCAAACTCTTTCCTTTGAGCTGAGAGCAAAGCCGTGGCCCTTTGAAGATCTGACATGTCAGCCAACACTGGCTTACCAATTATTTTCACTCTGTTATGCATGAAGGCATGGATGGATGACTATTCTTGTTGTTCCCTTTCCCTCCCTAGAGGTTATTTTTTATTATTTGTTCAGTCATGATAGCAGGCAGTTATACTGTACCACAGATTTTGGTCCATTTATTTGACTTTGGGCTGTAGAAATGTGTGTGTGTGTATATATATATATATATATATATATATATATATGTATGTATATAATTTTGTCTCTAAACGTAGTTCCAGTTTATTCTAAGTTCATACGTAAGTTAATGTATGTATGTTTAATGCAGCTGGGGTGGATGGTGACCTAAAGCTTTTTTATATTTTTAGTTTACATTTTAGTTTTAGTTGGTCATTTATATACTTATGTCATTTTTTAATTTTTTAAATAATTCTATTTAGCTTTATTTTTACTTCAATTTTAGTTTTAGTAAAGTAGTAAAACTATAATTTATAAAATAAAGTTTATTACTAAATAAAAATGTTTATATTATATTTGTTATGTTAGCCTCATTTCAATTACCAAACAAGATTTTAATCTTGTTCAACCTTAAAATAGTTTAGTTTAGTTAACAATAACTACACTGATATGGCGTGTTTTTGTCATTTTGTGCATTTTAAATCCATTAAATGCATATAATGAGACTTTTTTAACTTCTAACACACAGTTCACCCAAAAATGAAAATTTTGTCAGATTTTTTTCCAAACCTGTATGAGTTTCCTCCTGCTCAACACAAAAGAAGATATCTTAAACATTGCTGGTAACCAGACAGTTGAGGGTAGCCACTGACTTCCATAGTTGGAAAGAAAAGAAAAACTAGCCTATCAATGGATGTTGTTTGGTTTGGTTGCCAACATGGTTTAAAATATCTTCTTTTGTATTGAGCCGAAAAAGGAAACTCATAAAGGTTTGGAACAACATGAGGGTGATTGCCGTACATGATGACAATTTTTGTTTTGAACCTATCACTGTCTATGCGAACTCTTCTTTACAGACTATTATGTTCTTTCTTTCATTTCTTTTCATTTTTTCATTTCTCTCTATGTCTAATGCTGGAGAACATAATCATCATGTTTTACACCAACTTGTGTCACTTATTTTTAAAGCAAGGGGGCAGACTAAATGCTAAGATGTTTGGAATTAGATAAGAAACATTTTCACTAGCGGTCTTAGACTTTTTTGGATATATTTCCACACATATAAATCCTAATTTGTGCTTTACATTGTGTGTCTAGCAACTGAAACATCCAAACCTGGTGAATCTGATTGAGGTGTTCAGAAGAAAGAGAAAACTGCACTTGGTGTTTGAGTACTGCGACCACACTGTCCTAAATGAGCTGGACAGATACCCACGAGGGTGAGAACACACACACACACACACACACACATGCAGACACACCTATAAAACAGCTCTGTTTTTCTCACACTAACAGACATATTGTTTTTGTTGCCATGACACCCTGCATGTCTTTAGTGGAATGTTTACAGCAGGATGCATTTGCCCTCTGTGGTGGTGCATTTAACTAAGACGCTGTTAAACATTTAACAACATTTAACTCTTTCTGCCGTCCTCTTGATTTACGAGTCAAGAATCAACAAAGCTTACACAAAAAGATCACTTATACATGCACATAGACAATGAACCTATAGGGTTAGTGTGGAGTTCAGTAGGAGGGTTGAGATAGACAGAAGGGGCCGAGAAGAATTAATAGTTAAAGGGATAGTTAGCCCCAAAGTTAAAATTGTGTCATTAATTACTCACCCTCATGTCGTTCCAAACACATGTTCAAAACACAAATAAAGATCTTTTTGATGAAATCTGAGAGCTTTCTGTCCCTCCTTTGACAGCTACACAACTGACACTTTGACGCTGCAAAAAGTTCATAAAGAGATCGTAAAACTAATCAATATGAATTGAGCGGTTTAGTCCAATTTGAGCTTCCTCAAGGACCAATGAGGTTCATTCTCGTGTTACGCAGCTCGTTTGAGCTTCCTCAAGGACCAATGAGGTTCATTCTCGTGTTACGCAGCTCGTTTGAGCTTCCTCAAGAACCAATGAGGTTCATTCTTGTGTTACGCAGCTCGTTTGAGCTTTCTCAAGAACCAATGAGGTTCATTCTTGTGTTACATAGCTCGTTTGAGCTTCCTCAAGAACCAATGAGGTTCATTCTTGTGTTACATAGCTCGTTTGAGCTTCCTCAAGAACCAATGAGGTTCATTCTCGTGTTACTCAGCTCGTTTGAGCTTCCTCAAGAACCAATGAGGTTCATTCTCGTGTTACGCAGCTCGTTTGAGCTTCCTCAAGAACCAATGAGAATATATAAGAACCAATGAGGTATGTTCTCGCTCGTTTGGTTGAGCTACTGTTTTATGTTAGCTGATCAAAGTTTATATGTGAAAATGTCACATTTCACATTTTTCACATGCTCTCTCTGTGTGAATTTTTTTTAAGTAGAAAATGAGTTTTTTGTTCCTGTAACTGTATTGTGATGCTTTTGTGTGTGTGTGTGTGTGTGTGTGTGTGTGTGTGTGTGTGTGTCCACTCAAGTGTTCCAGAGCACATGGTTAAAAGCATCATCTGGCAAACACTTCAGGCTGTGAACTTCTGCCACAAACAAAACGTAAGAATTTCAAACTTGTTGCTACTCTCTCCCACTCTTACCTTGTCAACAGTATTACTAATAATAGTTATAACAATAGTTATATTATATAATATAATATAAAGGCAGCTGCATTTATACTGTGTAAGAAAGTGTCACAAGGTTTAATACAGTTAAACATTTAAAAGCTAATTATTTAACTAAGTTATTACAATATTATCTGGAAAATATTTACTTTATATGAAGTATTCAAATTTTGTAGATGTTAATAAACATTTTCTTTAATAAAATTAATCAATAAGTCAATATGTTTACTGACATTTACAAATGATTAGAAATTGTATTGAATGAAAATTATACATTTTGTTCATTTAAATATGAAATTACAAGTGAAATAAATGGGTTTTTTTTGTTTTGTTTTTAAATGCAATACTATCAACATAATGTAACATAATAATACAACATAACAACAATGTAAAAATCTGGATGCGGCATCTATGGAATTGTATCTTCCACTTGTTTTAGTAGACCCCTAACATCAAATGCCTTGAGCTGTATATTTGTTTCATGGTGCGTTCAAGCCATGTCGTAATTACTGTTATTCGCGTGGTAGTAGAAGTTATAATTTCAGCATGTAAATTAGTAATATTCCGAGAGATATGACGTGTACACGTGGCTGCTGTGCTGTACCACCTGACAACTGCAGATTTAAGGTGTGTTCAACTTAAAGCAGCGTTGTTTTACCATTTTATTTATAACCAATTAGTGCCTGCAACCCCTTCAGTCGTTAATTATTTAGGATACAGCACTTGCCTCGTGTACCTTATTGCTTTTATAAAACAGTTACCACACAATAAAAATATTAATTAAAAAAAATATGTATTAGTGCCACTTTTATAAAGTAAAATCACTAAAAACCTTCCTTCCGCTAGAAAAAAATAGTAACTGACTAACATGAACCGCATGAACATGACATGAACAGGAACCGCAGTGATGTGCAGTGAAGAACCATTGGGTGAAGCGGTCAGTCGTGTTTTATCATGAATAAAGCACATCTATTGACCAGTCAGAATCAAGGATTCGAACTAACCGTTTTATAAACGGTTATTACAACATGGGTTTAACGAGGTATAATAATATTAATTAAAGAGGTGGGATCCAGATCCAGTCACTCCAGAATTGCACCTATTTAAGTGGTTCCACCAATTAGTCTTAAAACATCTGATCTAAAAACAGTATTAAGACAGTGGTTCTGGGCACCGCTCTACACATTTTATACGTCTTCTTTATTTACCAATATATTAAGTTGGGTATCATCAGCTTGTTAGAAAAGATCTCCACAAACTGAAGTGAGTGTGTCAGATAAGGGAGACATTCAAAATGTGCTGAGCGGTGGATCCCCAGGATCAGAGTTGAGAGCCACTGTTCTAAGAGACTCTCAGATTGATTTAAAAATGTGTGTTTTAGTGTATCCACAGAGACGTGAAGCCTGAAAATATTCTCATCACCAAGCATCAGGTCATCAAACTTTGCGACTTTGGCTTCGCCAGGATCCTCAGTACGTGCAGTCCATGCACTTAAACCACACACACTCTGCACCTTCACCGTTTCATTAATCTAATGGCTCACTCTTTTTTTCAGCGGGTCCATGTGATTATTACACGGATTATGTAGCGACGCGGTGGTACAGAGCTCCAGAACTGTTAGTGGGAGACACACAGTACGGCCCGCCAGTAGACGTCTGGGCAGTGGGGTGTGTGTTTGCAGAGCTGCTCTCTGGCGCCCCCTTATGGCCGGGCAAATCTGATGTAGATCAGCTGTATCTGATTAGGAAAACTCTGGGTAAGAGACAGACATGTGACTCTATCTGTTTATATCATGTGTGTGAATAGATGCATTACATGAATATCTTTTTTTTTCTTCGTGTTGTTGTGTTCACAGGCGAGTTGATTCCTCGACACCAGCAGGTGTTCAGCACTAACCAGTTCTTTAGCGGAGTTTGTGTCCCGGAACCACAGGAGACGGTAAGATGATTTTTAACTTTTCATTCAGCATAAGTTCATTTCTATAGTTCTAGAAAGTAAACACACTCTATATGTGTCTTATGCACAGGAGCCTCTTGAACTAAGGTATCCAAATCTGTCGTACCAGGCACTGAGTCTGATGAAGGTGAGTTAAACACCCACACACACACGCACACCATTCATTCAGAAATCTACTGCGCATTTAGAACCTGAACCTCTCTGTCTGTCTTAGGGTTGTCTGCAGATGGATCCGGCTGAAAGGTTGTCCTGTGAGCAGTTACTGGAACAGCCATACTTTGACAGTTTGAGAGAGGAGAATGAGAGTGTGACGCGTGAACTGGACCGAAAGCGGCGCGTACGCCAGCCACGGAAACACCTGCCTCCTGGGGTCTGTTGCAACACTCACACCTAGGGCTAGGCTGTATGACCCTTTAGTGTGCATTGATAGTTCAAGCTGTTGAATTTATATATAGGGTACAAAAGGAACTAAAGGCGCCTTCGATTTTATTTTCCTCTACACAAAAACTTCCAAAACATCTATTTTTTAAGATGCACATGGAAATGGCTGATCCTTGACGTGAACGCGGGCAGCAGCGCAAAGTTGATTCTGTGCTAATTTGATTTAAAATTTGATGGGGTTTTTTTACACTTTGTAGATTTAAGTAGCAAATGAGAAAAGCAAAAATATATATAGATTTTGAGACAAAGGTCTTCTTAATGATTTTCAGTTTTGTTCAAGCTAATTAAAGGAACTGGTTTTAGGAAGGGAAGAATATGTAAAAGAATGATATTTGGGGTCAAAGGCGCCCCTGCTGTTGGGGCGAAACAAAAGGCACAATAATTGACATAATAAACAGCTTTTGTTGATATGCCATGGTTAGATTCAGATGGTAAATATCATACATTAAGTTGAGTGTGCACCTTAGAGATAGTCACCATATTTATAATGAAACCATATTTTAAAAAAATACTGTAAATCTGTATAAAATTATTATGAGATCTCCATCAATTATTTTGTAATTTTTTAAATAATTTAAAATATACTTTTATATTAACATATGAATGACATATTTATATTATATTTATTGAACAGAAATGAATTATTTTATTTATTAAAATAAACAGAATATAGTTTTATATATAGTAACTTTGTTAAAGTGATTGTTTTGAACAAGTATTAACTTAGACATTATTAAAATGTATTTTAGCTGAAGTATTTATAAAAATAATGTGTGACTAATAATAAAACAAAATGTTTCTTGAGCAGTAAAAATCAGTAGGAACATGTGACACTAAAGACTGGAGTAATGATGCTGAAAATTCAGCTTTACTATCACAGGAATAAATTACATTTTATAATGTATCATCAAAATAATATCTGTTATCTTAAAGCTGAAGTCCACAGTTTTTCCTCTCTGTCGCCATCTCTGTTCGAAATCTGCAATTGCAGTCATTCGGAATTATCAACTTTACGCGAGTTGTATTTTGACACGGCATGGCACAGCACGGATAAACCGATGTTTGAGGAGAGTGTGCAGCTGTCAGTCACCGCGCCGGTGTGGATACTGTCATTCAGAATCACAGATTATTCTTTTTAAAAGTATGACCAATATAATAATTTTCACCTAAAAATGTCATCTGAACTAGTAAGAAACATCCACTTTTGTTCTGGTTCTGACATTGCAGTAAATGGTGCTGATTAAATCTAACAATCGCTTATAAGTTATCATGTCACGCAAAACCGAGCAAATTATACTTTGTTCTCAAATTGTTAATGTTAACAACATCAGCATTGCGTGACTACATTTAATGCCCTTCCGATATTATCCTGGTTTTCGCATGGGTCCGGTTGCAGTCTCTTTTTTCTGTAGCCACTCCGAAGTCTGAATGAAGTCTTTTGCATTTTACGGCGGGTGAATTTGTTGTCACTGGTGATTGTCGTTTGAAACTTTCTGGATCCGCCATCAAATTGATAAGTTTAATTATAACAAGTGCTGTGAGAAAAGGCTATAAATCTCCACCTCCAACATCCTCACACAAAATATAGCCTACTAGCCGAGACTCTTCTTTATGTGTACAGATGTGACGTAATGACGCAAAGACATGCTCAAATCTCCCACGGAAATCCACCAACACCACTGGAATTAAAAACATTATTACAAACTTACCGCTTTGAATCGAGTTAAGGCAAGCGTTTCGTTTTGAAAACTGGCTGGTTGTTTTTAACCCAAAAAAACCTACAGATTTCAGCTTAAAATTGTAATTATATTAAAAAAAAATATTTGATCAAATAAATTTGCCTCTCACGCTCATAGAAATCCCTCATTTATTTTAATATTTCAATCCCTGTTCTCCGTTTGTGTAGTATCTGCCTCAGTTGGCCAGCAGTACTGTCTTCCCAGCCGTGGAGAACAGAAAATACAACAACAACCTGCGCAAATTCAACTGTCATCTGCCCAACATATGATGGACGCCGACTCATCAGGAACCCGAGAACAGAGCGTCCACCTCCCAGCTGGTGTGTAAGATAGACAAAGGGCTCTGCTCTGCCTGTAGAACAATGATGTCACACTGCCAAAGCAAACACTCACAGAAGCATTTCTGTAATATGAAAAATGACAGCATTAGCTGTAAAGCATTCAAATTGGATCTTGTGCTGTGCTTGATATTTTGATTAGAAACTGACATCAGTGCTATAGAAGAGTTTGCTCTGTGGGACAGATTTTTTTAGATTATTAGATACAGATATTTTTCTCCATTATAAACGCTAATGATGCTTCATGTATGTATGCATGAAGTGTTTATATATGACAATAATTTGTAAAAACGTAACCAGGCACAAAACAGAATCTGCAGACTTTTCTGTGGAGAAAGACTTTGAAACTCTGCAGAATGCTTTTTTTTTTTTCCGTAAAAAGTGTAAAACGGAATTGTGATTTGCTTAAAGCAAATTAGCCAAAATATTTAAGAAATGAACACAAGGGTTTGAGGATGTGTAGAACTTGTAGAGAAATCTGTGGCTCTTTCCCTGTTAATTAATTACCCAATTGTGGACTTAATGATCTTTATCGTTGCCTTTACGACTGGTGCTAATAATTGAGCCACTGTCTCGCACCAAATGCCAAATTTGAGAGACATGAGCAAACGTGTGTTTTTTGCGTTGAGATGTATAGATGTAAAATTAAATTGTTTTTGTTTGTTTTCAGACTAAATCATTAAAGATCTTTCTGCAACATATGTTTGTTTCTATAGCTTCTTTATAAGAAACAAAGCAAGAAATGTGTAAAGAAAAAAACTACAGCTGAAAATGTATAGTTAACAGCAACATAAGCCCTGGGTGGTCTGACTAAACACTTCTGATTCGAAAGCCGGTGTTGTTGATTTGCAGCTCTCTGGATCCATCTCTGGGATTCTCAGTTGCTTGAATACTGTTGCCAGAGGAGTCATGGACATCATCCAGAGGGGTTTTCTGGCCTGGTCACGAGGCTGTGAGAGTTGTGGTGTTCCAATTGTGCTCTGAGAGGCGATGTGATTGGTTAAGCGAGATCCAGTTCTATGGCGAGTCTGGGAAGTGCGGTCTGGAGTCTGTCCACAGTCTGAGCTTTATCTTTTACACCAGGGAGATCACTGAGAAATAGCAACTCCAGGTTCCTGATACACACAAGCACACAATCTGAGATAACGGTTGTTACTCAAACCAATGTGTTATTCAGGGCGTTTTCACACCTTTTGCTTTGTTCCGAAACAGGGACTTAATGCGTTGCATTTTCTTCTTGGTTTGGTTCGCTTTCACAAGCCAACATTTGAAACATACCAAAATGTGTTCATGCGAATCACATGCGAGTAAAACTGTCCACTTATTGGTCAGAGTTCACCTGTTTACGTTCCTCTGCGTCATCCATCAAGATGGACTGACAAGTTCGCTCCACGGGCTTATTGTGGCTTTATCTGTAGCTGTCGTGACACATGCAAACCCCTGTACGAATGTAGCCTAAATTCCAGCTTAAATTATATATATATATATATATATATATATATATATAAAACCAATAGTGCAGTTAAATGGGAATCAAGGCTTCATCAGGACAGCATTGTTGGATCATTGTAGCATCGTTTAGGTGATCTCGGAGCGATTGTTTTGGTGTGAATCCAAGCGTGATTGCCGTGTTCATACAGTATATGCCTAAACGAACCAAACTAAGGGAGAAAACCCACCAGGTTCAGAAACAAACGCTCCAAGCGAGGTGTGAAAACGCCCAAGACTAAGTAGATTGTTGAAACTTTAGGCAACATTGGTCTCTGTTCAACTGAGGCTCACAATGCTTCTGGGAAACGCATTCCTGGCTGATAAATCTTCTGATATTTGGTCATTTGAGATCAACCTCATCCAATCACTGTCCTCATTTGGCATAAAATGTAATATCTACATGAGTAACATGGTGCTAAATTGAAAATGAAAAGATGCTGTTGTCATACCTGAGTTGATGAAGAGCGATGATTCCTATATCTGTCACATTACCACAGGAAACTACCGTCATGTTCTTCACACTGTCCTGCAGCGTCTTTATTTGACTCAAACGCTCCAGACAGGCGTCTTCTATATAAATACACTTATTTAACCGGATTTCCTCCAAGTGCTCGAGACCCTCTAAACACAAATACAAAGGCGACCTTTATTGATTACAGTAGGTGTAATGTATAATGTAGTGTACTGTATAGTCAAACTAGATGTGTCAAAAAAAAAGAGAGAGAACCGCACTGTATCTGACAGTGTAAAACACCCTTTGGCTTTACGTCACTTTTTCCCACAACTGAACCTCTCATCCTCACCTGTGACACACAGACAGTGTCTCATCCTCACCTGTGACACTCAAACGGTGTCTCAGTGTCTCATCACATCTCACACACACACACACACACATAGCGTCCTCACAAACTTTCCCTCTCTGGGGTCTAATTTAATAAATAATGCAAGATTGTTTTGCTGGAGCAAATGGAGTAAGAGATCTTGGCCGTCTCCATTCACTAATGATTTCATTAAATTTGCACAGGTAATGTACAGTACAGTAACAATGCTAAAGGTTAAAAGATAATTTTCCTACATAAAGGCAACTGGATGAGGTCAGTGAGAAGGGTGTTTATGTGCATCTAATCGATCATTCGGCACTGCAGAATTCACTTACCCAGGTGATCAAAACCACGATACATGATGCAGGACTCTGTGGCATCAATAGCTTCGATCCTGTACCGGCCCAGCGGCCCAGTCGGGAGTCCGTTGTAGTCATGTTGCCAGCGGTCGAAGCCACGGAAGCGAACTTTTGCACCACACCTCAGGAGCCACTCGGCAGCAGCTCGATCTGGACCCACTGCTTTAATACGCTCATAATCAACTCTATATTGATCAAAGAACACAACAATTACTGAATAATGGGTAACACTTTACAATAAGGTTCATTAGTTAACATTAGATAATGTATTAACAAACAGGAACTAATAATGAGTAATACATTTGTTACTATATTTGTTCATCTTTGTTAATGTTAGCTAATAAAAATACAGCTGTTCATTGTTTGTTCCTGTTAGTTCACGGTGCATTAACTAGTGTTAACAAGATTTAAATAAAATACTAGTAAATGTTGAAATGAACCAATAAATTCTGTATATGTGTAGTTCATATTAATGCCACTCAGTGTGCAAAAACTTGGTGAAAAGTTATGGCTAAGAAACCCACCACAGTTGCCGAACTGTGGAAGAGACTAGAAGAAGAGTGCAGAATTTTGACTTCTGTAAGCATCACATTTTAGTTGTAATGCTTTCTTATGTGCTCCAATGGTTATTGTGCTCTAATTTTGACTGCTGTGTTTTCCACAAAATAAAAGTTTTTGTTTAAGTACCTTGGTTATTTTATAAAAAAAAATGCTAGTAGAACTGTGGTATACCCACAGCGAATATTTCTTCAAATTTCAAGCAATAAAGCTTAACAATATTTCAGAAAATAAAGTCTTTCACATCCACTGGCCAGCCAAAATTTTTAAAAGTAAACTGCTATATGCTATTACTTTAAAGTTACAAGTTTAGACTCTAAATAAGAGCTGTTGTTGTGAATTACCACATTTAAATGAGTCTCTGTAGAGATTCCTCACTCTAAGGAATAGTCAATCTAGACATAAGTCCCTATGGCTATTTTGTTTTTTATAACAGGCCTCAGGTGCTTTACAGTCTGCTGTGGGTTTGAGAACGGAAATAAAATATGACATCAGAGAACTAAACTAGTTACATAATTGTTGTCTTGGAAAAAATGTTTTAAAAAAATTACTTGTTGAAAACAGCATTGAGCCACCCCCAGAACTCTCGACTGCCCCCTGGCGGCTGCTTGCGTGCGGATAAAACCATCCGCGCTGACCGGGTCAACAATCTCATGTCTTCTATGACTAAAAAAAAGAGAGAGAACACGTCAAAGCATGAAGAGGCACGGTTCAAAAACACTTTCTAATAAAATATCGAGAAGAATAATCTGTGTGCGTAGATGGTCATGGTCATGTCATTGAATCTAACGTTAGACGTTAGAGGACATATTCATTTATCTAAATGCAGATCCAAGAGAATCTGTTCTAATCTCATTTAGAACCGTGACAAAAAGAAAGGGTGGTAAACTTACAAAACTGGCCGTGTGGTTCGGCCCGGGTAGTGCTGAATCTGATCTGTGTATATGTGCGTAGTATCTGTTATTTACATCCCGTGTCCTCCTCTCCATGCGCGCCGCGCGCGTTGATCGTTCACCCTTTACGTCATCCCGTCCCGCGCTCACATTGGTCAGTGAGTGTGCGACCTCTGCGTCAGGGGCGGGGCCACGAAGGACAAGCTTTTCAGCACCGGAGCGACGAGATTCCTAAAACCACCAGACTGGGTCAAAGACGAACACTATGACCACACGGCCATGACAAGTCTATTAAGGGAAGTAAAAACTTTCTTTGTGGAATAATGAAACGAACTTTCTGTACCGGATATGTGCGCGCGCGTTTACTTTCACAGGGATCAAAGTCTGCAACGTGCAGAGCTGCACACCACAGCGGGTGAGAATAACAACTTATCTTCTACAGTAGACATAAAAGAACAGTTCAGAGTATTAACAGTGACAGAAAATGGTCTGACTGTAACTGTCACACCATGAATCCTTTTAAAGTATGTCGGCTGTAGTATGACTGTACTGTAGTATGCATGTATGAATGTGTGTATCCATTGTGACTGCACAGTAATACTGTAACGAGGGTACATTCAATGACACTTCAGTTAACAGTGCACCGATATTATAAAAGGGGATGATTCAGTGTAATCATTTACCGTTACTTATCCTCTTGTCGTTCCAAACTTGTATGACCTACTTTCTTATGCGGAAGACGAAAGAAAATATTTTGAGAAGTGTTGGTAACCAAACAGTTTGGTTACCATTGGATTTCATTGTATGGAGGGTAAAAAAACCCGAACATTATTCAAAATATCATTATTTATGTTCCACAGAAGAAGAAAAGTCAAACATGTTTGGAATTATATGAGGGTGAGTAACTGTTAACAATTTTATTTATTTTATTTTGGGGGGGATTATGCCTTTAAAGTCACCGCTGATACCAATAAACCAATAATTATTTTGTCTTTTGGCCGATAACTGGCAAATGGACAAATGTAAAAGAAGAAAGACAAATCTATACCGTTTTTAATAAATAAGTCAAACACTATGCTACAAGTGAAATTTGGCATCAGAGCTTTATGGGATTTTCTACAGATTACATTTTAACAGTGATATTAAACTATGTGTGTTAGTGAACATCAACTTTAAGTGTGTGTTTTCTATGATGACAAAAAGTAAAAATAGATGAAATGTGCATGCACAATTAAATTTCCATTCTCAGCTGATAATATACCATTATATTGTGTAGCTCATTCGATGTGGCTGTTATTGGTGGAGGGATTGTTGGACTGGCCTCTGCCAGAGAGATGATCCTCAGGCACCCAAACCTCACCTTCACCCTACTGGAGAAAGAGAAAGAGCTTGGTGAGTGTGCATTGGTTCATCTAGATGCTTATTCATATATTCATCCTGATTTCATTTTAATTTCTTTGGTGTCTCCCCTCCAGCTGTCCATCAGACAGGTCATAACAGTGGTGTGATCCACAGTGGGATTTACTACACTCCGGGCTCTCTGAAGGCTCAGCTTTGTGTTCGTGGAGCCAAGCTGACATATCAGTACTGTCAGAAGAAAGGTGTCCCTTATAAGAGATGTGGCAAGGTGAGAATGAGCACAGGCCTCTTAACACAACACAGATACCAAATCCTGGTCCTGACAAAGAGATTTGTCTCTATAGTATCTCGTGTGTATGTGTGTGACCGCAGCTTATCGTAGCAGTGGAGAAAGAGGAGATTCCACGTCTGAAAGCTCTATATGAGCGAGGTCAGAAGAACAATGTACGGGATCTCCAGCTGATTGACGCCAAAGCCATTCGAGAGAGAGAGCCGTACTGCAGGGTGAGTGACACCTGTTTGTTTGTTAATGAAAGATCAGGTACATTTTTTCCACTCGTGTATCATTCATTGGTTTGATCACATTTTTTTGTTGTTGTTGGTGGTGGATTTGAATATATAGTTGAAACAATCTCAAAAAATATTTCTTATAAAAAAATTGACAAAAAACAAAAATTCACAATTTTTTTTTTTCTTTTTTTTTTTTTTTACAATTTCCCATTCATTTCCTATGGGGGTCATTTTTGACCAAAGACCACAAGTGTGACTATTTTTTTTAAGACCACTTAGCATGCTCAGATCATGACCTCAATTTTTGTGTGTTCACATACATAATGCCATAAAAGTCACCAAGTTTCGTAACAGTCCGATGAAGCTGTGATTTTTAAAATTTCGAAACTTAAAGTCCCCGTGAAATCAAAATTGAACCTATTTACTTTGTTAGCGCATATTACTAGTCTTGTGGTGAACAATTAATCCGTGCAAGTAAAAATATATTTAAAAAATGTTTTACCTTGGTAATCTTTAATCAAAATCTGAAAAGTTACTTCCGGTCTGAAACGGTTTCTTTTTCTGATGACGTAGGTTTCACAGCTTGGGTGGGGAAACGCTTAACCACTCCCCTCAAACCGTTAGTTTGCTATGAGCGAGAGATGGAGAGGAGGAGCGCTAGAGTAAAACCCTGCCCTCTGTTCAATATTCCGTTTCACTTGGAAATACGTCACAGCACTGGAGAAAAATCGGTTGCAACTTCCGGTTCACGGGGACTTTAAAATTAAAAAATTTTCGGTCAGAAATGACCAAAGAGCACCTGAGGGTTAAAATAACTGTTATCTATTTAAATATATTTTAAAATGTAATTTATTCCTGTGTTGGCAAAGCTACATTTTCAGCAGTCTTCAGTATCACATGATCCTGATTTAATGCCCAAGAAGTATCAGAATTTCTGTTAATCCAAAATAAAAAGGACAAATGGTTCACAGATTATTTCATAAAATGAAGCATAATTTCAGTTGCTCACTGGTGCACCCCTCGAGGAAGTTGTGTTGTGATTTCAGCCAACCAATGCCATTTTTGTGTGCAATATGCATCAAACTGTCAGAGAACGGACTGTACATGAAATAAATCATTCCTTTGTTTATACATAGGGCATCATGGCATTGGACTCTCCATACACGGGGATCGTTGACTGGCAGTTAGTAGCTCTGACCTACGGCAAAGACTTCCAGGAGGCAGGTGGGACTGTGCTGACAGACTTTGAGGCCTCAGACATCACGGTTGCAGCAGAGAGCCCAGCTGGGAGCGCTGAAGGTGAGTCACGTGACCTGTTCGATGTCCCAGACCTCTTTCTTTTCTTTAATATAACTATTCATCGCTTTATGTGTGTTTAGGGCTGAAATATCCCATCACCATCAAAAGCTCACAGGTGAGAAACTGAAATGTATCAGTCATGTTTTTATGATTTCAGGTCGGAAACGTATCTCTTGGGATTGTGTATGTCTGAGTGTGGCTGTGTTTGTGTGCAGGGGAAGGAGGTGAGGTGTCGGTTTGTGTTGACATGTGGAGGCCTTTACTCTGACCGTTTGTCTGAGATGTCTGGCTGTAGTTCAGAGCCCCGTATCGTTCCCTTCAGAGGAGATTACCTGGTGCTCAAGCCAGAGAAAAACTACCTGGTCAGGGGCAATATCTACCCTGTGAGTAGAAACACACACGCACTTAATCCACAGATATATGAGCGTGTCTTTTAAGGTCTCTGTTTGTGTGCCGAGGTGCCGAACCCACGCTTCCCATTTCTTGGAGTCCATTTCACTCCTCGAATGGATGGTAGTGTCTGGCTGGGCCCAAATGCGGTGTTGGCTTTTAAACGAGAGGGGTATAAACTCTATGACTTCGACACACAAGACTTCATTAATGCGCTCTCTTACAGGTACATACATACTAATACACATTGGCTGCATATACACTACTGTTCAAATGTTTGTCAGTTTGTTTGTTTTTTTTTAAATAAATGAATGAAATGCTCTATTTCAGCATGGATGCATTAAATTGATCAAAAGTGACGGTAGATGCCCTAATGTTACAAAATAGTTATATTTCATGCTGTTCTTTTGAACTTTCTATTCATTAAAGACACCTGAAAAATCTGTCATCTTTCCACATAAATATTAAGCTGCAACTGTTTTTAACACAATACATTTTTCTTGAGCAGCAAATCAGTATATTAGAATCATTTCTGAAGGATCATGTGACACTGAAGACTGGAGTAATGATTTTTGTCAGTTATTATGAATTTTAATCATATTTCAGTTATTACTATTTTTACTGTAAAGTTATTTCCAGTTTTATAACTTTGTTATGAAAACGGCATGGCCTAAAAACTAAAATGGGTGGTGATGGCAGAGTGGATAAGACTCATGCCTTTGGTGTGAGAGACCCGGGTTTGAATCCACTGTGAGACACCAATGTGTCCCTGAGCAAGACACTTAACCCCTAGTTGCTCCAGAGGCATGCGACCTCTGACATATATGAAGAGTTGATGAGTTGATTCAAATGAATGCCATTTGAAATTTTCTTCTTTAATGATGATTTTTATCAAACTTGTATATTTAAGTTCAGTAATTTCACTTAAATAACAATTAATAGGAAATTATCATTGCCATTTAAGTGAAATTGCTGAACTTAAATAAACAAGCTTGATAAAAATGATCATTAAAGAAGAAAATTTCAAATGGCATTTAGAGGCTTTTGCATCTGAACTCTTCATATAGCTATTGTAAGACGCTTTGGATAAAAAGCGTCAGCTAAATGTAAATGTAATATTGCAAATATGTAAAATGACCACGAGAATAATTCACATCTCAAATAATAAATGGTTAAACTGGCAAATGAATGTGTGTTTTTATACAATTATAAACTTCACGATTTTGCTTTAAAAATGGTTATGAAGTAAATTGGCCCCATTTACTTCCATTCTTTGTCACCTTTATTTTCTTTTAAAAAAATGAGGGACAAGTCAAAATACGTTTTTAAGGTAATCAACATGCCAAAATCCTGTCGATTGCGCAAACTGAACCCTGAATATTCCTTTAAATAGGGGTGTTCATTTAAGACAGTTTCTTGATTTGAAAACTGTGTATGTGTGTAGGGGTCTTCAGAGGCTGGTAATGAAGAACATTGTGTATGGAATGGGGGAGATGTATAGAGGTGTGTTTCCCAGTGCTCAGGTGAAGATCCTGCAGAAGTTTATACCTGAGCTGGGCCCCAGTGATGTCCTCAGGTAAAATCACTCTATTGGGAAAGTCACCACTATTGCTGTATAGTCACTCTCAAATAGTGCTTTTGCCCTGCACACACTGGCCTATTTGAAAATGTTGTTTTTCTGCTTGTTGGTTTGTGCAGGGGGCCGTCCGGTGTGCGTGCACAGGCATTGGATGCTGAAGGAAACCTGGTGGATGATTTTGTGTTTGACGGTGGGAAGGGAGAGCTGGGCAGACGGATCCTGCACGTACGTAATGCACCGTCACCCGCTGCGAGCTCCTCTCTGGCCATCGCTGAGATGATTGCAGATGAGCTGGAGAAAAGATTTCAACTGTAGACATAGCTAAGAGGACATTGCCAGCTCCATGATAACACTCTCATTCTTATACTTTAATTCAGAGGAAAAAAGAAGAATTATAGAATAAAACTTTGATGGTATTGTGTGGAACAGTCATTATGCAAAACGATTTCTGGTGCTCTTTTTTAATGGATCTTCTGCAAATAATTCAGATTTTGGGAAATGTTGGGAAACTATTATTATGTCTTCTTTATAAATCTAATGATTTATGAGGGACAGAACTGCCTTAAAGTAATGTACAAAGGTAGTTGCTTCTTAAGAATCAATGTGTTCACTCCATATCTGAATTTGTAATAAAATAAAAATAAAACACGACTAAATCTTTTTGGTGGGTTTTCAAATGATATCTTAAGCTCTGGGGCCGTTGCGTACCGGCCCTGAAAGAGGTGTACACCACTTCTGACGTATGTAGAATCATGGTTTTGAACCCAAGCATACATTCCCTTGACATTATAACTATTTTCTTCCTTTCTTGCATAATCTGTTAGGTGAACATGTAATGTTAGTTGATATTATTGAAAGTTTTGTTTTTTTTCTACAGAATAAAGAGCTTGGCGTAACTATACAAATTTAAACCTGGATAAACTATAGGAACCTTGATACTGAAAAGAAAAGAAAAGAAAAAAAAGATTTTGAGGAGGTGAAACGTCATGATTTTTTGTTGCTTAATCTTAATTTTAAGTTTTATTTTAAATAGTTTTAAAGTGATAGTTTACCCCAAAAGACAATTTTGTCATCATTTGTGAATGAAAAAATATTTTTATTCATCCAATAAAAATTTTTAAGGTAATGGTTCACATCTATATTTTATAACTTGAACCAATGAAAAATAAGTAACTTACCCTAACCAATATTTTCTATGTCTATGAAAAGGTTTTTTTTTTAAACTTGGTACAAAGTAAATATTTCATGTTGAAGAAAGTCATAATTTAAATACTTTTTTTGATCTAAACAATAATCTATAGATTTAATTGAAAGAAAACTTCTCATTTAAGAAATATGTATTATAAATGATTTATTTTCTCCAATCAAATATATATAGATTTAATTAAACAATGATGTATCATTTTTAAAAATAAATGTTAATAGAAATTATTAATTTTAAACAAACAAAATGATATGGATTTAATAAACCATGTTTCCCATCAAGGAACATTGCTTTATATTTGATCGATCCAAAATCTAATAAATAAAAAAAGACAAATAACTTGCATTGCAAAAAGATTTATTAACCAATTTAAACACATCAGCAATTTCAGTGCTCAAGTTTCATATTTTAACTTCAAGGGCTGCCAAACATTGACCTTATTCAACAGCCTTAAAGGGATAGTTAAACGAAAGTTCTGTCAGTAATGACTCTCCCTAATAATGACTAAATTAATTAAGATTAAGTAATACATTTATTTTAAGACAGCATGGTATATATAGATTGTAGAATATGCTGTTAGCTATCATTTGGATGATATAGTATCATGAGCCACAATTAAAGTCATGTGACGCTCATGCCAGGCGACAGGCGTTATTGTTGGGCCGTTTTTTAGTCCCAGTCCATCCCTGGCTTAGTGTGTGAATTTAATCAGCCCAGTGACAGCAGATGAAAATGATCTGTTTATATTACACTAATTAATGTGTGTTGTCATTGACAAATAAATAAATAAAATACTTTTTTTATTATAGGACTCACACGTTTAACAAAATAAAAATTAAATATTTTAAATGACAAAACATTTTGCAAATAAGCAACATAAATAATCCATTTGGTCTGCGTTGCCTGGATCTGACTGTTGGTCGTTCACTTCGATCGCCATCCGCTGCTTGTTTTGTAAGGCTGACCTGTCCACTCCGGCACTGTCCTGTTGAAGGAACAGACATAATCATGTACCGCTGACCAGATTTAATGAGGGATTCTTAAAGAAAATCTAAAGAAAACTTGCTTCTACCATTTCAATATGAGGGGTCTGAATTGAAAAGGAAATGATGTGCATCCCAGATTAAATTAATAAAGTATTTAGTTTCTAAATCTTAGTCAAATTGAGAGATAGGAGGGTCTAATCAATGCTCTTTTACGGGTCGGCTGGGACCTGGGCTAAAGTCTGTTCGAGTTCTCCGGTTCGGTCGAGATATATATAATATAAGGGACTTACAGACACTCCCTTTTGGATTTTCTTCTGCCTCTGCTGATGCCCCCACCAATCCCTCAAATTCTCCCTCTGCTTCGGGATCCTCAGTTTTGCGGAAGACTCGGGCTCTGGTGCATTTCGGGTATTCTGCCTCCGCAGCTCAGGGATTTCAGCATTTCTCCGCTCGGAGATCTTTTTAATAACAAGAGCCGCCTGAGCACAAGACAGAGGCGCTATCTCAGGCTGAGTATCTCACTCTGTCTGGATCTGTCGGGCACAGGCGCTCCCTCTGAGGATCTGGCGGATCTGTCGGGCACAGGCGCTCCCTATGAGGATTTGGCGGGCACAGGCGCTCCCTCTGAGGATCTGTCGGGCCAAGGCGCTCCCTCTGAGGATCTGTCGGGCACAGGCGCTCACTCTGAGGATCTGTCGGGCACAGGCGCTCCCTATGAGGATCTGTCGGGCACAGGCGCTCACTCTGAGGATCTGTCGGGCACAGGCTCTCCCTCTGAGGATCTGGCGGGCACAGGCTCTCCCTCTGAGGATCTGGCGGGCACAGGCTCTCCCTCTGAGGATCTGGCGGATCTGTCGGGCACAGGCGCTCCCTCTGAGGATCTGGCGGGCACAGGCTCTCCCTCTGAGGATCTGGCGGGCACAGGCTCTCCCTCTGAGGATCTGGCGGGCACAGGCTCTCCCTCTGAGGATCTGGCGGATCTGTCGGGCACAGGCGCTCCCTCTGAGGATCTGTTGGGCACAGGCGCTCTCCGTGTGGCTCTGGAAGAGAAGGGCTCTCCCTGCGTCCTCTTCTGCCTCCACTCCAGTGTGGTCTTCAGTGTTGCATCTGAGAAGCCCGAGTGTTGGAAATGAGCCTTCTCAGATGCATCACTGAAGACCAGGGATGAGGGACATGATGTTGCTCCTGCCTCTTCCGTTTCCCCCCACTCCTCTGAGATGGAGAAGTCGTACTCATAATCGTCAGGGATGGGGTCTGACACTTCCATAATCGCCCACCACCGTCCCAGTTTTTTGTCTTTTGAAGTTCAACGGACATCCATGTGTTAAGGCATCCTCTCATTTCCACATAAACCATCAGAGTAGCCATGCCTATTTATTAACCTAAATGTAGCTACAGCAAATCGAGACAATAACATTCCACAGTTTAAGCAGTTTCTTCTGTAATTTATTAAAAATATTAAAATTCAGATCCCCAAATCCAGTGTAAAAAGCATCACATACTCACTCAATCGCCGACTCGCTAAAGAAAGCAGGATTCCGCTGCACTCATAAAAAATATATATAAGTCAAGTCAATGAGTGTTGTCAACTGTCTGGTTTTACTGTCATTCTTCAAAATCTCGTCTTGTATGTTCAACAGAAGAAAAAAAAAACCTAATGCAGGTTTGGAACAACATTAAGGTGAGTAAATTATGACAAACATTTATTTTTAGGCGATCTATCCCTTTAAGCAACCCTGAAGCCCATTCAGTTTTCCTGTGCGCCCAGGCCCACTGCAAGGCTTACTACCACTACCATGAATTGCTACCATGAATCTGCTGAAAAGTTCCCAAGAAAAAGTGTTTACAGGATTTCTTGGGTGACCGTGTCGCTATTGACCACACGATGGCAGTGGTTGGCTGGAAATTTAGGGGATTTTTTAATAAATAGGAACTGAAATAACTATCAAAAATATAATCTGTAAATACCGCTGACACGGCACTATATAAAATATAGCCAAGTATTCTGAAAAAAGATTATTCTGTGCTTTTTAACTGAAAGGCAACAACAATAGTTAGACTGTAAAAAGTACTTCTAGAAAACACGCTTGAGTGTATGTGTGTTTATTGTGCCAAAATAAAACCAAAATATGTGCTAGCAGGCAGCTACGTTGCTGCGCTTGTTCTCTCTCGCTCGCACACAGCGGGCGATCCCTCCCTCCGGGCTGCGCAGATGCGGGAAGCGCGCGCAGTGAGCAGCTGTGATTACACCGTCATGGACACGAGCGCACCACATCAGAGTTGAATCGGGACGTTGCCAACAACAAAAACAAAGACATTAGCACTCTCCACTTTTCGTCGGAATATAACGTATTCAGACGTCGCTTGTGTAACTGGAATATGCCCAGCAGACGGACTCTCGCAACATGACAGTCTCGCACTGGAGGAACTCCTGCTCGCGCGCTTCATGAGGAGTCTCGAGGCCACAGAGCAGCCGCCGCGCGCCGCCAGATGTGCAGCTGTTAACCGCAGGCAAAACACCGCGCGACGAACACCAGTCTGACGACGCTCAACGCTTTTTTCTTAACATTTGCCCCTGTGTGAAAGAAATGACATCGGCTGTCCTGTTTGAGGAGGAGCAGCTGGGCGAACTGCCCGACTAGCATGTGAGGCTAATCTCGGGTGTATGTTAGCGGCTAATTAGCGCTGCGCGAGACACCCGCGACACTCAAACGACTGACAGGACAGAGACGCGAACACTTTCACAGTCGTTGAAACGGCTTAATTTTAATTACGAACAGTTTTCCCTGCAGAATGCGGTGTTTCACGTGTCTAAAAGCCTCACTGGCCCGTAAATGTGACCGAGTCTGAGTTTGTTTTGAGTGTGTCTGCGCGCCGCACGAGCGGCTAAAGTTGTGTGGTTGTTCCCGGTGCTGGGAGCGCGCGGGGCCGATGCAGAGCAGCCATGCAGCACGACTTCAGCTCCAGCGAGGAGAGCAGCGCGAGATGGCGAGGCCTGTTCGTACAGGCACTAAGAAAGGTACTGACCCTGTTCGTTCCCTCATTCGCACTTTTCCCAGTGTTTACAATTGAACCTCTGGTTAATGAGTTAGTTTTAAAGAGTGATTGTGCAGAACTGAAATCCAGAGTTCTCCCCGTAACCACAGCTTTGCACAGCTGTAGATAGTCTGTTTTTAGATGTTCCTTAAGGATGCATTCGTGCAAGATGCAAAAAAAATGTTTCTTTACTATTGGCCTCGGCCTTAACACCTTACAGTTACGGTTTCATGTATGACACACACTCACTTTGACGTGACATGTCATGTCCAGTGTCTAGGTGGAGTTCAGTGTTGGCTTTTACTTTTTTTAATGGGGATTTTTACCTTTGACCAAACAGTCCAATGTGTAACTAACTGTCATGCACTGTTAGTGTTACATCTATGATTGAGTGATCTCGGGGCTTCCCTTGCCAGAATTAATGTCAAATGTATTCCAAATCTCCCTCATGTCTTCTTACTACTGCAAGGAAAATATCTCAGCACCATCAGGAGACTCTTGGAGCAGATGGTGTGTGTGTGAATGTTTGTGGTTGTGAGAGAAAGATTTTGGCTGCATCTGATCTGATGCTGGAAATTATTTTTGATTCCAAACAAACAAGAAAACCCTTAGAAATGTATGTGAAGTGAGTGACTCGCTCACACACTTGAATGAACTTTGATTATAAACAATATTTTTACAGATTATTGCTTAAAGGAATAGTTCACCCAAAAATGAGAATTGTAATCATTTGTTTGCCCTCATTTACTGTGGTCCCAGATCTGTATATATCTTTCTTCTGTTGAACATAAAAGAAGATATTTGTTTGTTTTGGGGTTTTTTTTCATATAATGAAAGGTAACAGGAACCACAACTAGTTAACAACATTTTACAAAATAAATAGTGTTTCTTAGAAGAAAGAAAGAAAGAAAGAAAGTCATACAGGTTTTTGGAACAACATGAGAGTGAGTAAATAACAGATTTTCATTTTTGGGTGAACTGTCCCTTTAATTCATTCTAATTTACTTAAAGCAAAAATAACTTATCCCAATCGGGAATAGTGAACAGTATTATTATTCACTTTTATTGGTAGAGCTGTTCTGTATGAGTTATATTATTCATCCAAACCTATACTATTAAGAGGTAAATATACAGAGCATCACTCTGGATGTGCACTCGCATCTAACTGTCATGCACTGTTAGTGTTACATCTATGATTGAGTGATCTCGGGGCTTCCCTTGCCAGAATTAATGTCAAATGTA
The DNA here is from genome assembly GCF_016745375.1 of Pimephales promelas. The sequence goes on along the minus strand of NW_024121766.1, from coordinate 4,236,807 downwards.
TTCCAAATCTCCCTCATGTCTTCTTACTACTGCAAGGAAAATATCTCAGCACCATCAGGAGACTCTTGGAGCAGATGGTGTGTGTGTGAATGTTTGTGGTTGTGAGAGAAAGATTTTGGCTGCATCTGATCTGATGCTGGAAATTATTTTTGATTCCAAACAAACAAGAAAACCCTTAGAAATGTATGTGAAGTGAGTGACTCGCTCACACACTTGAATGAACTTTGATTATAAACAATATTTTTACAGATTATTGCTTAAAGGAATAGTTCACCCAAAAATGAGAATTGTAATCATTTGTTTGCCCTCATTTACTGTGGTCCCAGATCTGTATATATCTTTCTTCTGTTGAACATAAAAGAAGATATTTGTTTGTTTTGGGGTTTTTTTTCATATAATGAAAGGTAACAGGAACCACAACTAGTTAACAACATTTTACAAAATAAATAGTGTTTCTTAGAAGAAAGAAAGAAAGAAAGAAAGTCATACAGGTTTTTGGAACAACATGAGAGTGAGTAAATAACAGATTTTCATTTTTGGGTGAACTGTCCCTTTAATTCATTCTAATTTACTTAAAGCAAAAATAACTTATCCCAATCGGGAATAGTGAACAGTATTATTATTCACTTTTATTGGTAGAGCTGTTCTGTATGAGTTATATTATTCATCCAAACCTATACTATTAAGAGGTAAATATACAGAGCATCACTCTGGATGTGCACTCGCATCTTTCATTTTCTCTGCCTACACTCCCATTCTCCACATCAATACTTTTCTGTCTGCTACTATCATCCCCCCATCCCTGGAGAAGACAGAGGGGTAGAGTGTGTGTTTGTATATGCGTGTGTGTGTGTGTGTTGTGGAGTCCCAGTAGAGTAGCTCTCAGTGCCTAATGGAGGACAGCATGTAACCAGACACTAGAGCAGAGATCACAAGCCATCTCTCATCTGTGTGTGTGTGTGTGTGTGTGTGTGTGTGTGTGTGTGTGTGTGTGTGTGTGTGTGTTCTTTTTTGGACTGCAGAAGGGAATTAAATCTTTATTTTAAACCTGTGCTCACCTTTAACCTTTCACCTGTCGTAACACAAATGCCGTTCTCTCTCACACTTTTCTATAACTGGTTTTGCCACAGTACCTGAACAGACTGCATTCCTGTTAAAGGACACAGCCCAGTAAGGTGGGAGGGGGATAAAATGGGAAAGAGAGTTTTTTTTTCTTCTTCTTTCAATTTGTCCACCAAACTGAGAGCCGGAAGGTGTGTGTGCATATCAGTGTACGTATGTCAGATGATGTCATGCTGCCTTTGTTTGTAACAGTGTAGCTTCCTGTGCGTATATCTATAAATCAGACCAGATCCCAGACCAGATTGATTTTTTTTAAAAAACAATTTATATTTTAATTTATGTGCTTTTGTCTTTCCATTCCTCCCCATTCAAATGCATCTTTGGTTCCCTTTATGACATTGCTCTGTTTTTAAATGTGCAGGTGCAGCTACAAGTACATCCAAACCTGTCGGCTAAAGAAGACGCACTCCAACACATTGAGGCGCTCATACTACAGCTCCTGAACAAGCTGTGTGTCACACAGCCTAGAACAATAGCTGATGTTGAGGTACGTGCACTCACCTGTGATGGACGGTATTATGGTATATAGTGTACTATGGGAAAAATGTCAACTGGCAGAGGTTGCGCTGTACATTTTGATATATTTATGCAAATATTAGTAGGCAGCTTTACAATTTACATTTGACTGATGAAGAAACATGGAGAAATGTAAAAATATGGATCAGGTATGTCCTAAACAAACAAGACAAAGAAGGTTTTGTTATTTAAGGGTGCAACTTAACATAATATTCGACTGATATCCCAATAGATGTGTGTTTATGTCAGCTGTTTTTAAATGGCTTCAAATAAGGCTCATCCGATCAGAGTCTTAGTCTAAACTTTTTTTCATATAACTTAAAAATTTCAGGAGTCAGCACGATTTTGACCAGTCTAGACCATTTCGCAAGATGTACACAACACTGGTCCAGAAACACTTCCTGTTTCACATGTAAAGAAAACATCTTAAAGATGTTTGTTTAACTTTTTGATTCAGATTTATATGTTCTGTTGGTTGTATTTTATCCCAGCTTTTATGTAGTGTTAAAAAACTGAAACAGGAAGTGCTTCTGGACCAGTGTTGTTTACATCTTGCAAAATGGTCTATAGGCTCTTTCCTAGGGATGCACCGATCCGATACTCTGTATCGGTATCGGCTCCGATAAACCACCACTATTATAACATTTCTGAAGCCATTTTATAGTATAATGTGAGTTTGAAATTAATATTTAAATTGTTAAATTCACGTTCACGTAAACTCTTCATTCAGCATTGAAACAGCGCGTCAAGTTCGGTTACGACAGCCAACACGATGAAACTCTCCAAGAGGATTCAATGTTACTATTAATATACTTGATCTGTAGATAAAGCTCTATGGTTTCGCATAAATTGACTATCTTGCTGTAGTACCTTAATCATGTTCCTTTACTGTGTGTCTAGATCACAACACTGGATCAACACTATCATTGTTCTTCACACGCACAGTAACTGAAATTTAAAACTGTTAAAAGAAAACGCTCAATAAACTATTGCATAGATAGATACTGTATAATACACTATGTGTTGATATGTATTTCCTTTGTGCTTTTAACTTTTCAATGCGGACTCGAAGAGCTGCGCGCTGTGACTCATGTTGTCTCAAGCGCACCATTCAGCGCTCGGGATGCGCATAAGCTCTGTGTGCAGCACTCTGTTGGAGTCTTTCATGATCATATAATACTTCTGCGCAATGAAAGATTATTAATATAGCATTATTTGTTCTGTTCTGTCCTATCTATCATATGTTGCTGCTAGGGATGCACCGATACCACTTTTTTGGAAAACGAGTACGAGTACGAGTACTTGCATTTCAGTACTCGCCGATACCGATACTGAGTACTTAATAAAAAAACAAAAAAAAACATGATTTAAATATTTTTATATACCGGTTTTTAGGTCCTTGATTAAATTACTTGGGTAACACTTTATTTCGATAGTCCACTTTACTAACTAACTTTTCAATTACATGTCAACTAACTGTCATTAGAGTATTAGTAGACTAGAGTATTAGTACGATCAGCTTAATATCTGATAACACTTTATTTATTTGGTCCCCCAACAGACATTCAACTGACTATAAGTAACTTGGCGACTACAAGTAAACTTATTCTCCTAATCCAAAGCCATTCACTTTGAAATTGTTCCACACCAGTGATGCACGGGTTGATCCAAAATGAGCTACGGTTACCCGCAGTTACGGGTCATCCAAAAATATTTTTAATGATATTCGGGTCGCGGTCGGTCAGGTCGTTTGAAAAAAAATGCCAATTAAACCTTTGTATTTATATAGTACTAGATAGAATTTTCTATGAAATATATAGGCCGAATTTATTTATTGGCTGAATAACTTGCACGAAGATGACACACAAGCTCAGTCTAAAGTAAACAGTTCTCAGTTCTGTACTGGTGTGATCCGAGAACCGCTGTACCTCTGCGTTCGTTACTATACGCGGATGCGCAGTATCAGCAGTATCAACAACATGTCTCAGTTCAGTGAACTGTTAGAGTTACTGGAGTAAAATATAATTCGGGATATTGGTTTATTTCAACTCGGAGGGACTGTCAGGCATGTCTGAAAGTGAGTAACTGTAGTAACTTCACTTGTGGATCAGCACTGACGCAAGACGTGAACTGATGCGAATGATTCAGTTCGATTTAGCGTACTGGTTCGACCGGTTCATTAAAAAGAACCGATTCGTTCACGAACCGGCCATGTCTATGATCACTAGTCTGCAGAGAGATGGAGGCGGCAAGAGAAAAGGTGAAGACTGGGGAGTGGAAGCTCCGCAAATACACAAATAGAAAGAGTAAGTGTGGGAGACATTTACCGAAATAATGAAAGATGATGTAGGCTACGTCTTCTTGCGATGCTGTGTTGTTACACGTTTATGGCCCAATGACGCTACGATGAGCATGTACTACTTTTAAAAAATACGGTCAGGAAGAGGGTCGGGTACAATATTTTCTTACTTTTTTTGCGGTCCGAGTAGCGGGCGGGTAGTTGAAAACGTTGGTAGTGTGCGGGTTGTTTATACATTGACCCGCGCATCACTGTTCCACACGGCTGACATGTCTCCCCATCTCCCCGCTCTGAGCTGCAGCCGGAGCCTGGGGGTGGGCACTCGGCGCCTGTGATTAACCCATTTCTCAGAACATGGTATCGGTCCCCGGTATCGGGGGACTTTTAACGAGTACGAGTACTTTAGAAAATGTGGTATCGAGGCCGATACCAGATACCGGTATCGGTATCGGTGCATCCCTAGTTGCTGCCTCATTAAACAGCTGTGCTATACATTTGTGCTATGTATATTTTCTTAATTTTATTTTAGACTATAAAATAATTGATCTTTTTGATTTTTATCTTGTTTTTCATGAATGTATTTTACAACAATACAAAGAGCAATGTGTAACGTTTTACCAGATTTAGTGCTACACTTATTGTCTCTTATTTGTTCCCCACTAAATTTTTTTTTTTCTCTAGATGTTCTGATTTTATAAAATTATTGTTTTTCTAGACTAAATTTTAATCACTAATCTAGTTTATAATAGCATTTTTTGTCATAGATTATGATCACATACATTTTTTTGATTTGTTGTTTTTCTTCATAATTAAGTTGTCTGTATTTAGTAGATTGTGTTGAACACACAAAAAAGTGATAATCTGTTCAACACTCAGAGTTATAGAAATTCTTCTTGATTAAAAACCAAAAAACTGGTATCGGTCAATACTCCAGATTTTTGGTATCGGATCGGTTCTGAAAAGATGGTATCTGTGCATCCCTATTCTTCCCTATTGCAAAATCACACACAACCATGTCACATAGGCTAGATCTATGAATATATTATTATAGTTCAGTGACTGCAACAACCCTACAGCGTGAGCATACACTTAAACACACACACAAATACAGGCTTTGTTGTTCTTTGCTTTTCACCAAATCATTTGCACATTTGTCTTTTTATTTTCTTTCTTTTTCTATCCAAAGCTAATATAGCAGCAACATTAAAAGATCCAAGTGCCGTGTTTTGTGCGAAAGCTCATGTGATTTCCACTGGCAAAATTTGGTTGAGAATGTGGTCAATATCGATTCTCAAAAACCACTAATCAATCTTTTTTACATATTTATTTCTGCAAACATTGAAAATAAAATCTGATTGACGTTAATCGTATTACTAGTCTTTTCCACTAGATGTCCTCCTTTTATTGCAGATGCAGGTGCGCCTTTCAGCATGAAAGACATTCTGGACATTGAAGGAACTGATACTGTCCCAATCGGACCATTGCTGCCGTGGTCACAAGTTTATCATTTGCACATGTTAAATATTTTAAACATAATTGAAACATCCTAGCTCAAAGTGTGGTGTGAAGTTTTATTTGAGGCAGAAAGAAGTTTTGTGATACGCATAAAAAGCTGTGCCTCTCAGACAGAGTGAGAATAATAAAATGAATTCTCTTTCACGTCTCTTTGCACATTTGAATGGACAAATTCACACAAATTTACCTCAAAATCCCCAACATGGCGAATATAATAACCAACTAGGCCTATGTTTACTATGTTATTAACGTCGTAAACACTTGAGAAGACAACACGTGTATCATTATACTGGATCCATGCATTGTCTTAAAGTGACAGCAGCATAAGATTCCTTAAAGGGTTAGTTCACCCAAAAATCATCCTCATGTCGTTCCAAACCTGTAAGACCTCCGTTCATCTTCGTAACACAGTTTAAGATATTTTAGATTTAGTCCGAGAGCTTTCTGTCTCTCCATTAAAAATGTGTATGGTATACTGTCCTTGTCCAGAAAGGAAATAAAGACATCATCAAAGTAGTCCATGTGACACCAGTGGGTTAGTTAGAATGTTTTAAAGCATCAAAAATACATTTTGTTCCAAAAATAACAAAAACTATGACTTTATTCAGCATTGTTTTCTCTTCCGGTTCTGTTTTTGATATAAGTCGCACCTGACTATAAGGTGCAGGACCAGCCAAACTATGAAAAAAGTTTGACTTATAGTCCAGGAAATACAGTATGTAAAATTTTAGAGAGAAAAATAAAAGAGAGGTCTTGTTACCTTTGGCTTAATTTTTGTTCACAGGATCGTGTTCAGAAGACGTTCCCAAATCCCATCGATAAATGGGCCATGGCAGACGCTCAGGCTGCAATAGAAAAGCGCAAGCGAAGGAACCCACTGCTGCTGCCAGTCGACAAGATACATCCACTACTGAAGGTGCAAAAAACACTTACTTAATCTACAACATTCACATACTAGCACACAGAGTAACATGTGTCTGGTTTTGTGTGTGCAGGAGGTGCTGGGCTATAAGATCGACTATCATGTATGTCTGTATATTGTTGCTGTGTTGGAGTATATCTCGGCCGACATCCTCAAGCTGGCTGGAAACTACGTGAGCAACATTCGACATTACGAGATCAGCCAGCAGGACATCACCGTCTCCATGTGTGCTGACAAGGTCAGAAATGTGTGTCTGTGATTCGTCAGGTGGTTTCATTAGTTTAAGTTTTTGATAAGTTTTTGTTTCCTGAAGGGATGTTGTGGGTCAAAAAAAAAATCACTAAATAAATTTAGTGATATTACACCTTTAATAATGACAATTATTAGGATTGTCATAAGAGTATCATTCTATTGTGTCTGAAACATGGAGAAAACCCTTCTTAATGCCTTATTCAATTTAGGCAATTAATTAAAAAAACAGAAAGTGAGTCATTTGCAGTCTTTGTTACACTGAATGTAATTATCTACTAAGTTCATCAAATCTTAAACCTGCAAAATATGTCAGTGGTTCTAGGGTCAGTGACAAATAAAGTCCTAAATGATAAACTAGATGAAAAGTCTAGTTTAAAATACATTTCAGGTTCTGAGAAATAATGTTTTTTGACCTGGTTTCATGTTTCTTGTTTCATGTTTTTACTTTCATTACCTAATGATATTATTATCTAAAACCAAACTATCTGAATTGTTTTGATGCTTATTGACCTTGACAGATATTGCGCTCTACAGAGGTCTGTGATATTATTATGATTATCTTTAATATGGTTTGTAATAGCAATGATGGTAGTAATAATAATAATAATTATTATTATTATTATTAGTAGTAGTAGTAGTAACAAAAAAAAAATGTCCCAAAGCTGCTCCACTCTATTACACTAAAGAAATAAGGAAATATTATTCTGGACTAAAAGGTCTGAACACTAAGAGCAATAAAAAATGTATTGCATAAAATCATGGTAATTTAAAGTTCCAATTAAATACTTTGATGTATTAAGAGCCCTAATATTGCTTTTGTGTGCCTTCAGGTGTTGATGGATATGTTTGATCAGGAAGAGGAGATGGGGCTGGTGTCTCAGAGTGTAGAGGAGGTGTCTTCCTCTGGTGTGCTCACATATGACGATCTTGTGCGCCTGGAGATCGCTGAGGAACGTCAGTATCTGCGGGAACTCGATCTCATCATCAAAGTATTCCGGCAAGCCTTTATGTCCAATAGCAAACTCTTCTCCTCTCAGGTGTGTTCTTCTGACCAATCAGAACATGAGTTGTCTATGTAAATGAGCATACACGCATCAATTTGCTGGGATTAGCTCTCTACATTCTCTTTATTATCATTTATTCTCTCTGTGATGTGTGTAGGATGTGGAGCTGGCATTTAGTAATATTCTAGAGGTCCATGAGTTAACAGTTAAACTGTTGGGTCTGATTGAGGATGCTGTAGAAATGACAGCTGATGGGAGTCCACACCCCCTTGTGGGCAGCTGCTTCGAAGACCTCGCTGAGGTACAAATAAAGTCATAAACACGCATGAAAGTTCACAAGTGAGAAAGATCATCCACAGAAGTACATTAGATTGCTGTTAGAAATGTCTATGTATGTGTCTGTTGTGTACAGGAGCAGGCATTTGATCCCTATGAGACACTCTCTCAGGACATCCTCTCTAAAGAATTCTGTCAACATTTCAACACTCTGATGTCCCGCCCCACTGTTGCCCTGCACTTTCAGGTCAGCACCATCACTGATTATTATTGATATATTGTGCATCCCTTCTAAATTCAAAACCTGTTTAAAAATAACCAAAATCTCCAGACACTAATACAGTAGTACAAAACTAAAACACAATCCTTAATCAATTCAATTATTGGTTTAGATATATTGTTTATTTTAGTGTGCTTTTAAGCACTTGTTTTATAATTGTGCTTATAAAGACAACTGCTCCTTCATCAGTTTAACTAGGAAATCATATGTACCACATTTTAAAGGCCACTAATACTTCACTTTATTTGTATATGTCCCAGAAGGACTATTAATTTTACAGCAAGACAGCAAACAAAAGGACAATTTACAAAACATTAATAATACAATCTGAAAAGAGACCTGTGGGGTCAGAGAGACAGTGGAGGGCGGTGGAGTCAAAGCCTTTATCTCTGCAGGCATGAGCTCAGATGTTCTGCCTCATGTGGTGTGATGTGTGTGTGTGTGTGTGTGTGTTTTAGTCAATTGCAGAGGGTTTTAAGGAGGCAGTGCAGTATGTGCTTCCTCAGTTGATGATGGTTCCAGTTTACCACTGCATGCACTACTTTGAACTGTTACAGGTGAGTACTAAACATTCACACTCAATCAGTAACCTACAGTTACGTATTCTTGCGTTATTTGAGGTTCATTGAGATTATTGTCTCTCTAGCAATTGCAGGAGTGCAGTGAAGACCAGGATGACAGAGAGTGTTTAAAACAGGCTCAGACTGCACTGATCAACCTACAATGCAGCATTGAACGCATATACGCTAAACACCAACCACGGCGCAAACAAGGGTAACGGAAACACCAGGGCTTGCACAACTATGTGTCTGTACCAAACACCTTTTTCATCTCTCGTTCTTGTGACTCTCTTTTAGGGAGCCCCTATACCGGTTATATAGTCGCGCATCTCGCAGTAAGCAGGCAGCAATAAAGCGTATGAATGACATCCAGAAGAGTATTGATGGCTGGGAAGGCAGAGATATTGGGCAGTGCTGCAGCCAGTTCATCCTGGAGGGGGCACTCCTACGGGCTGGTGCCAAGCATGAACGGCACAACTTCCTGTTCGACGGCCTCATGATAAGCTGCAAAGCCAACCAGAGCTCCCGGTTGCCTGGGGCTGGCAGTGCGGCTGAGTTTCGTCTAAAAGAGAAGTTTGTGTTACGCAAGTATCGCATCGTAGATCGCGAAGATTCATCAGAGTTTCGTCACGCATTTGAGCTGGTAGGCCGCGAGGAAAGCAGTGCCGTATTTGGTGCGCGTTCGGCGGAAGAGAAGAGTGCGTGGATGGCTTCATTGGTCACGCTGCAGTACCGGCCCACTCTGGACCGCATGCTGGACACTGTCCTGCACCGCGAGGAACAAGCACAACCACTGAGGCTGCCATCACCGGATGTCTACCGGTTTGCCATCCAGGACTCTGAAGAGAACATAGTGTTTGAGGAGGGAGCGCAGAGTAAGACTGGAATCCCCATTATTAAAGCCGGGACAGTGGTCAAGCTCATTGAGAGACTGACATACCACATGTACGCAGGTACAGAGCAAGAATCCCCCTTAATTCAAAAGGTTTTTAAGATCATGACAAATGTTCTGTCCAAACTCTTGATTGGTAGTGTATGTTTTGGAGTATGTTTTTATGTACATTTCCTCTTTTTCTTACAGACCCAAATTTCGTGCGTACGTTTCTGACTACATACCGTTCTTTCTGTAAACCCCAAGACCTGCTCACACTACTGATTGAAAGGTAAAGAGCACATACACTTGTCTCATACACATGTTCAGACAAAAGTCAGTCCTTTATGTGGTGATGCTGTCAAATTCTACACTTAAGTAAAGTTTGCATAAAGTTCTACACATTTGTAGAATTTTATTTTGTCTCTGGCCCCTGCCGTGCTGTTGTATGCAAATGTCTTATGATTGGTCACTTTCAAGGGAGCTTTTGAGTCGGTCGCATTAGATCACTTAAAGCAGCATTATGTTACTTTTGAAATTTTGCTCTCGGGCTCCCCCTACAGTTGGGAAACAGTATTGTTTTCTACTACTGTCATAAAATCTGTCATGGTTACACTGGGGAATAAACGCATCCATTTTTACAAGCGATACCCCGAACTCTGCAGAAGGAAGGAGTTCTTACATCTTGGGCAGACTCCAGTGTTGCGTGTGAAATGTCTTCACCCCCGGTACATTGGCATATATTTCAGCATGTCATATTAATATAGTTTCATGGGCTTTATTTTTTTCAAACGTCAATGTTTGTATGGTAGATAATAGCCATGTCGTCAATATTATAATATCAAGCTACCACAGATGAATCTGCAAATTTGAAAAATCGATTTGCATTATAGTCTGAGGTAAGACACTTTCAGCAGAAAAATGAATAACAAACATGACTATTAGCCTGCAGACAGAATAGTTATCCTGACCGATTATTTTGTCCGTCTAATCATGTATTATATACTTGCAAGAATGTAGTACCCTCAACCAAACTCAGTGATCAGTATATTTCCACGTCTCGAGCTGGTGCGAGCTGCCCGCCACGACTCTACGGGGATGCTTGAGTGTGTTAAGCGCCCTCAAAAGAAAGCAATGGAGTCTACATTGGATGCGGCGAAGGACGAAGCTACATAACACATTACCAACAGTAAACTGATCGCGCGTGCGCTCTGTTTCTGACGCACTTTACATTTGCTAGGCGGGGGGTAATTTGATGCACCAGACCGTGGTTGTGAGAGTCGTGGGACTTAGTTACGTTTTTGTGGAGTAGTATTACAAATCAATGTTTTTAAAATTAAGTATTAGTAAAAAAAAAAATCACTCCTTCGCTCATTTTGGCGTACCCTTTTTGGCGTATGGATGAGTGGCGTCAGCGAGCTAACGCTGGACCAATATTCATTTGATCCTCGTCCAGCCTTTTATTTAGCCACTCTCCCTTTTTCTCTTTCTACTGTCTTCCGACAAAACCTTTGGCTTCTTGGTTTTACTTGCTGCCTCAGCCATGACAACATACAGAGGTAAATAAACGTTTGTTGGGCTCTCACGCCGGAATTTGAGGAAGTGGGGGAAGTGATGTATGCCGTAAAGCAGTTGAATTTTGTAGTTCTTTTTGTGCTCGGGTTCCCGCTCCCTGACGTACAGACACTGTCAGGCTTTGGCAGACCTGTCATTCAACCTATTGTAAGTCGATGTACCATCTCCAGGGTTTTGGAAAAATATTATAAAGGTTGAAAATGTTACGTAGTGCTGCTTTAAGTCTTTGCACAAGTGTTTCATTACACTGCTGAGCAAACATTTGCATTAAAGAAGCATCAGCCAATGAAAAGAAAGGAATTCTTTAAAAAAAAAAAAATGTAGTGTTCCATCCACCCTAAAATATTGACATATCTGTCAAGGAGTTAGTTTCCTTTACACATTTTTGTTTGCCTTTCATTTTCGGATGTATCGTATATGCATGTAATTTGGTTGTACTTGTTTCCCCATGATGCTTCAGGATTGAGATTCCAGAGCCCGAGCCATCAGAAGCAGACCGAGAGGCTCTCTGGAACGGAGAGCAACCAATGGCAGCTGAGCTTCAGAGATTTCGCAGGGAATATGTGCAGCCTGTCCAACTCCGGTAAAACAAACACACATTCTAAATTGCCATGCACACTCATACATAGGGATGGGTATCGTTAAGGTTTTATCGGTATTACTACTCTTACCGATACCGCTTATCGATCCGGTACTTTAACGGTATTCTTATCGGTTCTTTTTGGTGTTTTTTTTTTTTTTAAGAATTAAGAACATAATTAAACTTTATATTTTGAAATGTAAAATAGAAAAAGCAAAACGAAGAAAAATATATTTTTTGTTATGCAGCAATATGCAGCAATGTTTTTTTGTTTATACAAAAAGGATGCATAAGAAAAAAACAAGTACAAACACAAGAATACAATGAATCAAAGATACAAATTGTATACAAAGTGCTTTAATTTCAGGAAGGTGTACTAACATCTTTTCAGGTAATTGTTTCTATCTGAAAAGAAACCTAGTAATCAAATATAAAATAGCACTGTATAGTTTATCATAGATAGAATAATGCTTATTACATCTAAAGTTACTCATTCAAAAGCTGTGAGGGATTTTCTCTGGCTTTTGTTGTTTGATTTGCATTAATGTCTGAATCATCAGCAGGTTTAGGCTATTAGACTGCTGCCCCTTTAAGACCGATTGCAGATCTAATGGGGACTGATGCACCATCATTTTCTCCCCATTATTTACGTCCATTTAAGACATAATTGTGTTTAAGTGAATAAACTGTGTTTAAGTTAATCTCAGAGCTGGTCATTTTGACATTTTTATGTATATTTGATAGTTCAGGACGCACGAGCCCAAGTATAGGCAGTCCCTTTCGGAGCGCGCACCGCCTTGTGAACAGCGTCTCTTGCGCAGGTTTTTGTGTTTTTAATAGCCATTTTTTGATCTTGCAACAGTAGAAGACAGCATTTTGCAACAATCGCTGATCGTGCTGATTCTGACGATTACGTTTGGGTTTTAGGAAGAACTGACAGCGCTCCGCAGTGCTGTGAAGTAAAGGAAGTTAAGCTGGACAGATCGTCTCGTTTTTTTAACGGTTTTATCTCAAATATCTTCTTTTTATAATCTTTGGAAGCCAAAATACAAAATATATTAGAATAATATCCCAGATCTAAAGTGTAACCACGTTGAATGTTAGTTCTGTCCTCATTGTCACTCATTAAGCAAGGGCTGTCGTGTTGCGCGTGCTGTGGCTTTGCGTGAGGGATCGCTCTCTCTCTTCTCTCTCTCTCTCTTCTGAACTGCGAATTGCACATTTGCATCACAGACTATGGTTTAATTAAAATATAGCTTATATATAGAAATGGCTGGCGAAACATGTTCAAGATAACTTCTTTATAGGAATAATAAATAGTAGCCCAACTTACGTGTATTTACTTAATTTCTCCAGTACCGACAGCAGAACCGATAACGTCCGAGCTTATCGATACAGCGGTCTTTCAAAATTCAGTACCGGGGCCCGTTTAATACCGGGTTTCGGTACCCATCCCTACTCATACATGATGCACTCATAATATTATAAAAATGTAAAATTTAAAACATTTGTTCTGCCAAATATGTTGTTTTTAAGATTCTTTGATGAATAGGAAGTTCAAAAGAACAGCATTTATTTGAAGTAAAAATTTGTTGCAACAATGTTGAGGTTTTTAAAGCAGCAGTCCGGCGTTTTTTTCCTCTTTGTCGCCATCTCTGTTCGAAATCTGCAATTGCAGTCATTAGTGGAATTATCAACTTTACTGACCCCAAACTCTTGACCTGTAGTGTGTTTATATGGTGTTTTTGGTGGTGGTGGTGGGCTTGTTTTTGTAAGACTCACATGCATCCTGTTTTTTTCTCCATCTTCTCTGTGGTCATTTCAGTCAATGTGCTGTTGTACATTAATTCACCACAGTGAGCATGTCGGTCTAATGTCTGTGTGTGTCATTAGGGTTTTGAATGTATTCCGTCAGTGGGTGGAACATCACTTTTATGACTTTGAGAATGATCCTGAACTCTGCGGAAGACTTGAAGAGTACCTCACCAGCACCACACAGCTTAGAGGTACGTACACCCTCTTAATACACATTTATACACACTCTGAAATACGTATTCTGCTGCATATTCGCATACATGCGTGCATACTCAATGAGACAAACACAAGCTCAGAGACTGATGTGGGATGTTCTGTTTTCAGGTAAATCGATGCGTAAGTGGGTGGAGTCTATCAGTAAGATCATGAGACGTAAGATACAAACTCAGTCTAATGGCATTAGTCACAACATTACCTTTGAGAGCCCACCTCCTCCTATCGAATGGCACATCAGCCGTCCAGGGCAGGTCGAAACCTTCGACCTCATGACTCTTCATCCAATAGAAATTGCTCGCCAGTTAACACTTCTAGAGTCTGATCTATACAGGTGAGACAATCGGAACTTAAAGCATGAGAATAAGAAAGACAGTACATCAACTAACTGTGGTACGTTTGTATGCATAGAGCCGTTCGTCCATCTGAGCTTGTAGGCAGTGTTTGGACAAAGGAAGATAAAGAGAAGAATTCTCCCAATCTGCTGAGGATGATCAGACACACAACCAACCTCACACTGTGGTTTGAGAAGTGAGTAACTAGCCCTTAGTCAACTGCATCATCTCCATGAACAATAGCCTACATTTGATCTTGCAGAAAAACCATTATCATACCATTGTTTGCAATGTTTTAAATCCTGTAAGTACTTTAATTCTTTGTTTCTTTCTCTGTCCCTCAGGTGTATAGTTGAGGCTGAAAATGTGGACGAGAGGGTTGCCGTATTCTCCCGTATTATCGAGATCTTGCAGGTGTTTCAAGAGCTCAATAACTTTAATGGTGTTTTGGAGATTGTAAGCGCAATCAACTCAGTACCGGTGTATCGACTGGACCACACCTTTGAGGTGACCTGTTAATTTATTATTGATGGCACTCACAATGTGAATCTGAATCGTAAATGACAGATAACCAGATAACGGTACAGTGTTTGTGGTTTTGTTGTTTATATGTAGGCCGTGCCTGAGAGGAAGAGGAGGATTCTAGAGGAAGCTGTTGAACTTAGTCAGGATCATTTTAAGAAATACCTCGCCAAGCTTAAATCCATCAACCCACCTTGTGTACCCTTCTTTGGTAAGAGAAAGAGATGCTTGTAACAACTCGCACTACTCTGAAAACGTTTGGGAATGTTAATTATTTATTTTTTAAATGCTCTCCAAGGCTGCATTTATACAGTAAAAACAACTTTAAAATAAATTTAAAATAACTGTTTTCAATATGAATATATTTGAAAATATAGTGTATTCCTGTGATGGTGAAGCTGAATTTTTGCAGCCATTTCTCCAGACTTTAAAAAAACAGTTGAGTTGCTTAAAAATTTTGTGGGAACTGATTCTTAGATGAATAGAAAGTTATTTGAAATTGAAAACTTTTCTGACATTGTAATTATGAATTTCTTCACTGCCACTTTTGCCTCATTTAATCTGTCCTATCCTATCTGAATAACAGCATTAATTTCTTTAAAAACAAAAGTCTTACTGGCCCCAAACTTATGAACAGTAGTGTTGTACGGCATATGTGATGTTTCCTGTCTGTTTTGTGAATTTAGGTATCTACCTGACTAACATTTTGAAGACTGAAGAGGGGAATCCAGATTTCCTAAAGCGTGATGGAAAAGAACTGATCAACTTTAGCAAAAGACGCAAAGTAGCAGAAATCACTGGAGAAATCCAGCAGTACCAGAACCAACCCTACTGCCTCAAAGTAGAACACGACATAAAGGTTTATATTGTTCATCACTCACACTGTTTTCCTATTCCCCTCTCTCATTCTCCTGAGTTTAACCCTTTCCTCTATTCCTGTCCCTGTAAAAAATTAACCAAAGCCCTATTTTTTTTTTGTTCTGCATTGTAAATGTTTCAATCTAACCACTTCATATATGTGTGCAGTCGGTATTGTGACTGACTGATTTTTATTACAAAAAACATTGCCTCTTTTTTATGCATGTGAGTGTGTTCTGCTTTGGGGATGTTATATAGTCTCATATCTTCATTTGTAAGTGTTTTTGTTCTGGATTGTGCCAGATTAAAAAAAAGACAAATAAATAAAAATCCCATTTCCCATTCATTACTACGGGTATCAAATTGACCCACGAGGGAAGGATTTGTTACTATTTTTATTATAATCACATAATCCTAGAACTAAGTTAAACAGTTTTTGTCGTATTCCCAGTTCAAGTGTGACAAATCTCCTAAGCTCTAGGACCACTCCAATGAACACTCAACTTTTAAAAATTATAAATGAGGAATTTCGGGTCAAAATGACCTGAGGAGAAAATGAGATTCGAGATTGTCATTTTGTCTTGCAGAGGTTTTTTGAGAATCTGAATCCAATGGAAAACATGAGTGAAAAGGAGTTTTCTGACTACCTGTTCAACAAGTCTCTAGAGATCGAACCACGGAACTGCAAACAGCCATCCAGATTTGTGAGTTTTTGTTAAAAACACTGTATGTCATAGTTAAGAGATGAATCAGGTTGGTGTCTAAATTACTCTATTTAAAACTTTTTCAAAAGTTTTTTTAAAGGACTTCTTCAAGAACTTGGTCACTTTAAAATCAATAAAATGGTGTCCGAATGTATTGTTTCCTTTTCGCTGTGGGTAATGTGAAGTGTTTAAGTTTACACAGTATGTTTGTCTTACAACTGAGTGTGTTGTGTCATATAGCCCAGAAAGACTATGTATCCTCTGAAGTCTCCCGGCGTTCGGCCGGTGCGGCAGGCGTCAGGAGGAGGAGGAACGCTGAAAGGTCACCCAGTGCCATTAGAACGAGAACCACCTCACAAAATCACCTTCAGAAGCATTGCAGAAACAGAGCCTGAGACCCCTCCTTCTCTCCCCACCTCTCCGAACACACCCACGCCTCCACAGTCTGCCAGCTCGGACTTTAACTCCGTGTTCATGGAGCACGACCTGAGCAGCTCCTGCGGTGAGAGAGGGGATCTGTGGCGACTCAGTGGATACGAATCAGCTATAAACAAAGTTATGCATGACTTAAATGCCATTTTGTGTTTTTTTCTGCAGGTAACACAATATTTGCCCCAGTTTTGCTCCCCCAGTTCAGTAAGTTTTCTGATTTTCCTCAAGCAGCGCTCCTCTGCTTATGTTTTTTGTGACAGACCAAAAGACTGTGTACTTCTGTCTTTTTGTCAGAGTCTGTGTCATGTGGCAGTTTACACCAGTTGATGGGCGATGAGCTACTTAAACCCCCGCCATTACCTCCCCGCAGGAAAGATACCTCTTCAGAGTCCAAGGTGCCTTACATACTGTGTTGTGAACTCCCCAGTCTTCACCTTTTCTCTTGCCGCCTCCATCTCTCTGCAGACTGTAGTGATCATAGACATGGCCGGTTCGTGAACGAATCGTTCTTTTGAACCGGTTCTTTTTAGTGAACCGGTCGAACCTACACTAAATCGAACTGAATCGTTCGAAACAGTTCGCGTCTTGCGTCAGTGCTGATCCACAAGTTAGTTACTTACTTTCAGACATGCCTGACAGTCGCCTCCGAATCGAAATAAATCAATATCCTGAATTCTATTTTACTCCAGTAACTCCAACAGTTCACTGAACCGAGACATGTTGGTGCCACTGTTAAGAGAAGTGATGAGCACGAGCAGCTGATACTGCGCATAGATACTGCGTACTACCGAACGCACAGGGACAGCGGTTCGCCAATCACTAGTAAAGAACCGAGAACTGTTTAGACTGAGCTTGTGGGTTATCTTCGTGCCAGTTATTCAGGCAATAATGTGTAGGGCTGTATATTTCATCAAAAATTGTGTCTAGTACTAATACAAATGTTTAATTGGCATCTTTTTTCAAACGACCCGACCGACCGCGACCCGAATATCATTAAAAACATTTTTGGATGACCCGTAACTGCGGGTAACCGCGGGTGACCGCAGGCACCCGCTCATTTCGGATCAACCCGCGCATCACTGGTAGGTGTCTTTGTTTCCACAGTATTTTCAATTTTGAGATTTTTCGGTCTAACCGGTGTTGTCTGTCAGTCATATAATGGAGGTTTATGGGGTCCACATCAAAGAGCATGCACAGAGAAGTCAAAATTAAACATGTTTTAATGACTCGTAAATGTAAGTACACATTGATGGCCTAAGACACGAAACGAGCGGTTTGTGTGAGAAAACAAACAGTATTTATATCGTTTTTACTTCTTGTTGACAGCTATGTCGAACTAATCTGAATCAGATGTCCAACTGAATTGAACCGAACTGAACCGTCTCCAGACGTTACGCCGGAAGTGATCTCTCGCGTGTCTACGTCACGCATTGTTTACACAGAGATTTCGGAAGTTTTACCTTTCACTAAACATATTTTGATATACGGAAATCGCAATGGAAGACGATTTCGATATATATAAATATGTTTAGTGAAAGGTCAGTGTAAATCTCAGTGTAAACAATGCGTGACGTAGACGCGTGAGAGATCACTTCCGGCGTAACGTTGGACATGATTCAGTTCGGTTCAGTTGGACATTTGATTCAGATCAGTTCGACATAGCTGTCAACAAGAGGTAAAAACGATATAAATACTGTTTGTTTTCTCACACAAACCGCTCGTTTCGTGTCTTAGGCCATCAATGTGTACTTACATTTACGAGTCATTAAATCATGTTTAATTTGGACTTCTCTGTGCATGCTCTTTGATGTGGACCCCCTAAACCTCCATTATATGACTGACAGACAACACCGGTTTGACCGAAAAATGTCAAAATTGAAAATACTGTGGAAACTAAGACACCTACATCTTGGATGCCCTTGAGGTAAGCTGAAACATACCAAAAATTAATTTCAATGTGAACTATCCCTTTAATGGCAGAGCCCCGTTTAGAGCTGCTTCAGTGCAACGATATGATAATCACTACCGCTTCTTGTTTTAGTACATATCCATATACTTTACTATAGGGTCCAAAAGTAATGGCTCTTTCAGACTGCACGATTTTCAAAGTAGTCAGGTCGCTGCTCTTTTCACACTGCATGACTATCTTGGCCAGCATTCAGTCGCTGCTGTGTTCACACTGGACGATGGATCGGCGACAGAAGGTTTCACACTGCATGACTTTAGAAAAATCGCCGACAGACTCTGTCTAGCACGCTGCACGCAAACTACATTTCACAACAAACACGCGTGAGATATGAAAAGGAAACAACGCGCGACACCACACGTGCAAGACCGGAGTTCTCACGTGAGACTTTTTTTTTCGACCCGGTTGTGGTACAGCTGGTGAAACAGACACGAGTGCTCCTGCCAAATTTCTACTAATTTTTCTTCCATTTATTGTGTCCAAATAGACCGAGAAGAAGCTTTTTTTGTTGAAACAATGCCATATCATGTTGATATGTGATCTATAACTCCTCCCCGAACTCCCTGCTGCTCTGTATCTTCTCTCACTGGCTGCCGGTGATCGCCGATGTAGTTTTCAGTCAAAACACTTTTCACACAGCAGGATTTTGAATCGCCGACAGGTCCAGATATTTAGCATGCCAAATATCTCACGGGCGTCGGCGACTCGTCGGTGATTCTCTCAGTTCGCGTCTTTGTTCATTCACACTGCGTGATTGTCACTCGCGTGAACGAGCGCCGATTTGCCTGTGATTTCGGCATTTGTCGGCGATTTCTCAAAACCTGTCGGCGAGCCAAAATCGTGGCTAAAATCATGCAGTCTGAACTCGGCATAAGAGAACACTTCTTTTCACAGGCTAAATTCATCATGTTGTGCTGTCACATTCACACGAGTGCAATCTATTCTTTGCAGAGTTTCAGGTCTGAAAGTCCTCCCGCCATTCCACCACGACTGCCTCCTCCCCCTCGCCTGCAGCCACGCGTTCCGGTGATCAACGGGCCGACGGAAGGGCCGCTGCCGAGCCCCCCACCCCCTCCACCCCGCGATCCCCTTCCAGACACGCCTCCACCCGTTCCACAACGACCACCCGAGATCTTCATCAACTACCCGGTGAACATGCAGCCATCTCCAGGGATCCGTTTTCATTGGGACTTCACCAGCTCGCCAAGCACTCCCAACACCCCACCCGGCACGCCCTCTCCACGTGCTCCGCCCCCGGGCACACCTTCTCCACGCGTGCCCCGCCGGCCCTGCACACCCAGCTTCAGTCAGCCCATTCTGGTCCACCTGCCCCCACCCACTCCAGCACCTCCCATACCGCCTCGTCACAACTCCACCCCTGCGCTGCCAAAACTGCCACCCAAGACTTACAAGAGAGAACTCTCTCAATCAACACACACTCTCTCACAGCCTTCGCTACACACTCTCTCGCTAGTCGACAACAGGGACAGCAACGAATAAGAGCATCCCCCGACCTAAAATAGAGACGCGAGTGTGTGCGTGTTTTAACATAGTTTAACCTGGAACCAGACAATCTGATGCTAGTCGAAACCTGAAGACGGTCATTGCTCTTGAGGAATGTGATTCGCTCATTTTCTTTCACGTTCAGCATGCAGAGCTACGCAAGGTCATGTGCTCGTCAGCAGTACATTCTCGAATGAAAATGCAGCTCTGAGGCCTTTCACCATCATTAGACTCTGCTGTGGATGTTTATTTGGTTGCAGGTCAAAGGTCAACCAGGGTTCAACCCGAACACCCTCAGCACGCCTCTCTTCAGTTGCCTTTAACTCACAGCTGTGACCTTGACCAGAGATTGTACCCTTCAGGTGAACTCTTGACATTTTGGTGAGGGTTTTTCCTCACACTATTTAAAGCCAATATGATGTCTTAACCCCTCCCCTCAAAGGCGTACTCATCTATTCATTGATTCATCACAAGCCACACCCCTCCACCGATACTTACGACTCGTGATTTTTCGCTCCAGACTCTTAATGTGCCTTCAATATCAGTACTGAACAAAATTGAAGTGTCTGAAAGCATTCGCCTTGACCATGCTTAGAACAAATGTCTAGACAACACCGTTTGTGCGCGTGTGTGTGTGTGTGTGTGTGTGTGTGCGCAAGCGTGCTCCAAGTATTCTGTACAGAGTAACATATCTGCCCTCACTTCTCACCTCTGCGCCCCAGTTGCTGATGTATCTACTGACAATCTCAGTCTGAGACCCACCGGATTCACACACTGTTGTATAGTGTTTGGTGTGGACCAGTGTCAAGTTTGTGTGTCTTAATAGTGTGCGGTGAGCCTTTTTTTTGCACTTTAGGGCAGTACTGTTACAAAGAAGCAGAGGACAAAAAAAAAAAAAACTCACAATCCTGTGACCTTATGACCCTGTCCTGCTGACCCCCGTCCTCTGGGCTGGCCGGGACAACCGTCAGGCTGTGTCCCAAAACTCATGTACTTGGGGACAAAGCGCTGCGGTCCGAATGTTCTATTGTAAATCACGCCTCTTGCTTTCATTCAGGTCCTCTCATCAACCAAACCAGGTCCACACAGGAAGGGCTTTGTAACCAGAGCAATTCCTCTCAAATTGACCATGGCGATCAGCCATAGAGGGACTGCAGTGTTTTGTAGTGATGTCACATCCTGTATGTGTAGACACTCATACTGGCCTTTCCCACTGAGCTGATTTGTCAATTGGTTTGAAGTGTTAGTAAATCCCCAAAAACTCACTGTTTCTGTGTGTGTGTGTGTGTGTGTGTGTATGTGTGAGTGTGTGTGTGTCTGTGCGCATTCCAAGGCCTGTAACTGCTTTTGTACCATGTTCTCCATGAGACTCATTAATAAACACGCAGTCTTATTTTCTACGGAATGTTTTTATTCCTCTGACTTTATGTACATTGTTACATTTAAAGTGTTTCTTTCTCTGACAAATCAAATCATGCTGAAACTTATGAATTTAGCTATTGTGAGCTACATTGCTGCATGTCAGTTCACAGTGAGAGGAACTGTTGTCATTTATTTAAAACAGTGCAGACTCATGAATATTAATTGTTTGCTGGCATGAGAGTGTGTCAGACTGTACTGCAGGGTCCTTCACTGTCCTCACTGTCATGCCACACTGCTTCAGCCCGCTGGACTCCAGTACCTCTATATGCAGATCTAAAACAACAGATGCACACATTACCACTTTCTTTCAAGTCCCCATAATTGGCATCACACAATTTTAAGTTTAGCACAGGGATGACTATGCACATAATTGAATTGACATGCAGTACTGTGATTTCATTTGGTATGTTTGGAATAGCATACCACTTGACATATTTTTGTATTACTATTTTCACAATATTCTATTGTAGGCATATATAGATTTGGGTTTAGTGGCTATGCAGACAGTGACCTCAGAGGTGCGTGCTTTTGAATATGTTGCTAAAATGAAGCAAAGAAAACAGTCCTCACTTGACACTGCAATTTTATTGGTACAGTATTGTGTGCATTAAATGAACATCAATGTTTTTAATTAGACTGTAAGGGCATATTTAAAATAAATAAATTATGTACATTGAGCCAGTTATCACAAAATAAACCCTGACACTTTTACGTTATCCCTTGCATAATAAAGATTGGATTATTCCATTAAATTAATGTTAAATTTTGATTTTATGGTGACTTAAAGGATTAGTTCACTTTTGAAAAAACTTTTGCTGATAATTTACTCACCCCCATGTCATCCAAGATGTCCATGTCTTTCTTTCCTCAGTCAAAAAGAAATTTAGGTTTTTGATGAAAACATTCCAGGATTTTTCTCCATATAATGGACTTCAATGGGAACCGGAAGGTTCAAGTATCAAAAGACGGTTAATAACTGTTTCAGATGCAGCTTCAAATGTCTTTAAACGATATCAGACGATGAATAAGGGTCTTATCATGCGAAACGATCGGTTATTTCAAAACTTATTCCAAAAATGTAACTTTTATAAGTACAAATGCTAGCCTTTCTCCATTCTGTGAGGCGCGTTTGCAACGTCACGTATTACGTAATTACGTTCAAAAGGTCACGGGCGACGTAGCCGAAAGTACAGAGTCAGTGTTTACAAGTTGAACGCATAGGTTGAACGTGCAAACTAACTCAAACGCTGTTTACAAAAAAGGGAATTAAAAGGAAAAACAACGATGTCGGACGATTTTGATTCTGTACTTCCGGCTACGTCACCCGTGACCTTTTGAACGTAATTACGTATTACGTGACGTTACAAACGCGCCTCAGAGAATTTAGCAAGGCTAGCATTTGTCCTTATAAAAGTTACATTTTTGGAATAAGTTTTGAAATAACCGATCGTTTCGCATGATAAGACCCTTATTCATCGTCTGGTGTCGTTTAAAGACATTTGAAGCTGCATCTGAAACAGCTATTAACCGTCTTTTGATACTTGAACCATCCGGTTCCCATTGAAGTCCATTATATGGAGAAAAATCCTGGAATGTTTTCATCAAAAACCTAAATTTCTTTTCGACTGAGGAAAGAAAGACATGGACATCTTGGATGACATGGGGGTGAGTAAATTATCAGCAAAAGTTTTTTCAAAAGTGAACTAATCCTTTAAGTATTTTACATGCATGGATGGTATCAGCATCCAAAATTAACACTTACCAAGTGCCAAATGTTAAATTAGTTCAAATTGAATGATAGGAATCTTAATGTAACTATTTGAAATACATATTTATTCAAAATTACACAAATGCATAATGTTCCAGTTCCTAACATAATGTAAGTTTTGTTTTATTCCTACTGACCACTAGAGGCAGTGTAAGCACTACTGGATTATCGCAGGTGCACAGACATGAACCAATAAGGCTTTTAGTATTCGAAGAGAAACAAGAGTTTTTCCCATAAGCGTCAGTTACTAATGCAATGATAGTGAACCTTATCGAAAGGGAATTGTTTTCTGAGGTTGTTAAATGTTAATAACCATATACTGCACATTTTGGTCATCAAGGTAGCATGCTATTCCAAATGCAGCTATACGCCTCTTACCGTGATTGGTCGGTCTCTTGCTGTTGATTCATGATTTGATTGGTTGAGCTGAAAGACACAGAGTTCTCTTTTGCAGGAGTCACATCACTCTGAAAGAGAAAAGATGAGAGGTTTTGTTAATGTTTTGGTAATATTTACCTCTCCATTTCAGACTAGCTTGAACTGTATCTCAAGGGGTCATGTAAAAAAAAAAAAAAACATTTCCTCTTTTTGTATAAAACTACACAATGTAACTTCTTAAAACGTTGTTGAAACTAAGCTGCAAAAAATTGTCATCCCAAATTTTGATACAGCACAATGGGACGGTATAAAATGTTCATGTTAAACTGAATTAGAGATAAGTGAACATAAGGGGAAGGAACTATGATTAAAAGTTGTAGGATGCTGTAGTCTTGTGCTAATTTTCATTTGATGCCTCAAACCTGTGAGTAAATTGGCTCCCAAATCGGCCGAAAGGCACTGGCGGGGATTCTGTGAGGTTTTGGGGCACGAGTTTTTCCTTGTATCCCAATGCGAACCTCGGCAGGAATAGGAGCCCGTCTGGGAATCTGCCACGGCATGCATAAGCTTCCCCCCGCCTGTACGGCTGAAGTGTTGTGAGTGTATGAAGGTTTGAGGAGAACTGGAACCTCGTTGTCCTCTTCATCATCATCCTCATCATCATGAGCCTCCGCTCCCCTGAGCCGATTTAAAGTTTCATCTGGGCTACAAGTTGTCACAGAGGAGAAGTCAAACACGGATGCATCGGCCACGTCGCAGTCTGTGTCCCCGTCATCGAGACGAGGGGGTGGAGGGCACAGGTCAGATGTGTAAACGCGTCCATCAAGTCCCGGAGACCCACAAACACGTACAGCCAGACCAGCCGAGGAGCTCTGACTCTTGGCAGCAGTGGTGAGGTTTCCCCCTACATCAACAGGTGGCCCAGGGTTCAGAAACCGGCCAGCCTCTCTAGGATGACAAACGAAGGGAACGCAGATGGGACCCGTGTGGCTCTGCCCTGCGCTGCCATTCCACATGTACTCTGAAGTCCAGCCACCATGTGGCAGCTCACAAATATGCTCACGGCCATTTCTAAAGGGGAAACAGTTTCTGTTTTATTATGTAGATAAAAAGAGTGTAATTTACATTTTGCAGAATGCAGTTAGTATTTTATATAAGGTGAGCAAAAATTTTTAAAAAAAGTCAATCCTTATTATGTTTAATCTAATTGTAAATTACACACATACTGTTTATATGAGGGATTTAAAAAATGGTTTTCTTTTTATATGTATATTATATATACACACACACACTCACCTAAAGGATTATTAGGAACACCTGTTCAATTTCTCATTAATACAATTATTTAATCAATCACATGGCAGATGCTTCAATGCATTTATATTAGGGGTGTGGTCCGGGTCAAGACAATCTCCTGAACTCCAAACTGAAAGTGAGAATGGGAAAGAAATGTGATTCAAGCAATTTTGAGCGTGGCATGGTTGTTGGTGCCAGACGGGCCGGTCTGCAGTAGCACCTCATTGCAGTACACAAGATCCAGGAGGGAGTTGGATCCAGATCTAAGGAGTTGAGATGGGTAGGTTTAGGTATATGTAAGGTGGGAAATCCCCTTGGATTTAGTGTTCTGCAGTGAGGACCATCTCCTGGTCTGAGTATTTCACAATCTGCTCAGTTACTGGGATTTTCATGCACAACCATATCTATGGTTTACAAAGAATGGTGTGAAAAGGGAAAAACATCCAGTATGCGGCAGTCCTGTGGCCTTGTTGATGCTAGAGGTCAGAGGAGAATGGGCCGACTGATTCAAGCTGATAGAAGAGCAACTTTGACTGAAATAACCACTCGTAACAACCGAGGTATGCAGCAAAGCATTTGTGAAGCCACAACACACACAAC
Organism: Pimephales promelas; assembly: GCF_016745375.1. Next base: position 4,211,223 of record NW_024121766.1, on the reverse strand, counting down.
CTTGAGGCGGATGGGCTACAACAGCAGAAGACCCCACCGGGTAGCACTCATCTCCACTACAAATAGGAGAAAGAGGCTACAGTTTGCAGGAGCTCACCAAAATTGGACAGTTGAAGACTGGAAAAATGTTGCCTGGTCTGATGAATCTCGATTTCTGTTGAGACGTTCAGATGGTAGAGTCAGAATTTGTCGTAATGGTGTGAGAGATGTTTTCTTGGCACAGTTTAGGCACCTTAGTGCCAATTGGGCATCATTTAAATGCCACGGCATCCCTGAGCATTGTTTCTGACCATGTCCATCCCTTTATGGCCACCATGCACCCATCCTCTGTACACCATGTCACAAAGCTTGAATCATTTCAAATTGGTTTCTTGAACATGACAATGAGTTCACTGTACTAAAATGGCCCCTACAGTCACCAGATCTCAACCCAATTGAACATCTTTGGATTGTGGTGGAACGGGAGCTTCATGTTCTGGATATGAATCCCACAAATCTCCATCAACTGCAAAATGCTATCGTATCAATATGGGCCAACATTTCTAAAGAATGTTGAATCAATGCCATGAAGAATAAAGGCAGTTCTGAAGGCGAAAGGGGGGCAAACACAGTATTAGTGTGGTGTTCCTAATAATCCTTTAGGTGAGTGTGAGTGTGTGTGTGTGTGTGTGTGTGTGTGTGTGTGTATGTATGTATGTATATATATATATATATATATATACAGTATATTGACCTCCATAATTTTTAATCAAAATGTCATATTTGGATCGCTTTTCAGCAACTCAAAATCCAAGCAAAGGACCCACCTCAATTTTTTTCTTTTTTAATAATCTGTCGCTACCTCGGTTTCATCACCACTTTATGTGATATTATGAAGATAAAATGTTTAAAATTTAAGTCATTGCCATTTATTTTGTAATTGCTCTACAGCCAATAGATATTATTCAAATATAATCTGTACTTACAGGCTCCATAGTTTGATTTAATTGATTTAATTAATACTTTTCAGTACATTTAGATTTTTTAAAATGTTTAAATCAATTAAAAATTATTTGAAATTTTTATTTTAACCCTTAAAGCAGGAATTCCTAAACTCTATTGAATTAACTCCCTTAAGTTTAATTTAATTTGTTAGAATTTGCTTTTATATATTTTGGTATTTATTATTTGTAAGTAATTATTTAGTTGTTTAAAAAAAGAAAAAGAAAAGAAAAAGAGATTTAATAAAGGTGTACCTGTATCCTCCAGTTATGTAAGTATCCAGATTCAAATGTCCATATGCATATTATTTAAGATCTGCATCATCTCTTGAAATTGGATAGAAATAGCTCTCAAACCGAGCTTGATCAGATAATTTTCTTCAAATTCAAGTGTTAATATGAAGGCTTTTTATGTATGATTGTTATCAGTCTGATTTTTTTTAACAGATTATTAGGCTATATGTAAATGTATTCGTTTAATTTAAATGTAGTCAAACTAGCTTGATTATTTTCCAAGAAAATGTGACTGAGCCATACAAATGTAGCCATAAAAAGACTTTCTTAAAGTGACTTTTATTTTGCTCTAATTTCTAATGACACACTGGAGTACCTTAAGATGCCACTGGGCCGAGGTAGCGTCCGTGAGATGCCAACGCGACAGCATTTCCTCTGGTGTACAGTGTTGTCTATGCCTGCTCCCGCTGTGACACTGGCTGAATCCACATTAGTGTTGGCACAGTACTTAGTAAAGGCGGAAGGACCACTGTCGGGGCTCTCGGCATTGCACCTGCTTCTCAAACTGCAGACACACTAAAATTAGCATCAACCACCTGCCACAAAAGCCAGCTTTAACCAGTTAGACAGAATAGTACTTCATAAAATTCACATTTACTGAAGCATTACGTGACAGACAAAATAATCCAAAAAACACTGACCCTTGTTTAGGCCCCACCCCCTCTTTGCATGGCCCCGCCTTCTCCAAGGTCATGTGACAGCTTGTGCAGAGCTCCGACAGCACCCGTTCACTCTCCTGTAGTGAACACCAGTCTGTGTGCCCAGCGCCAGAACTGCGTAACAGAGCCTGGTGGAAATAGTAAGTGCAGTTGAGAAGATATAGTGTCTTTTGTAGCAACACTGGAAATTAAAGTCCCTTAGAAACTGCATTTTAGGAAGAAAATGTACACTTTTTGTAGTGAAGTGCTTGGCAGCGATATAGTTTCTCAGACAATAGTGCAGTAGTGAGCAAAGCAGACCTAAGCTGGCACGAGTTCAGCAATGCAGTAATGCCATCTGGACCTGCTCAACTGTGCATAGCATTAAGTGCCAACTGACGGGTTACAACCCTAGCGTCACGTCTAGCATCACAACATTTTCTCTATTTCTACATTTAGAAGTTCAAAAGTATCTTGAATATACATTCCTAAATTTAACATCACTAACAACATCAGCTGTTTAATCGAGTCAGGTTGCACATTTCATGATGGCTGAAACTTAAGATAATATATAAGGATTAAATACAACTTGTTGATGAACACTGTTGATGAGTCGAAACTGCATACTAGCATACTACTCCTACTATTGTCGCCATAGGAAGATATAATAAAGGTAGTCGTACACTAGTATACGGTTCTGATTTCAACACGTCATGTCATGCTGTCGATTACCACAGAAAATATTTTTGACTCTCAGTTTGTAAAAACAAATAACAACCATGTTTGCAGTAATGGAACGGAAGCTCATCAAGTATGTACACTCACCTAAATGATTATTAGCACCGCATTAATACTGCGTTTGTCCCCCTTTCGCCTTCAGAACTGCCTTAATTCTACGTGGCATTGATTCAACAAGGTGCTGAAAGCATTCTTTAGAAATCTTGGCCCATATATATTGATAGGATAGCATTTTGCTGTTGATGGAGATTTGTGGGATGCACATCCAGGGCACAAAGCTCCTGTTCCACCACATCCCAAAGATGCTCTGTCTATTGGGTTGAGATCTGGTGACTGTAGGGGCCATTTAATACAGTGAACTCATTGTCATGTTCAAGAAACCAACTTGAAATGATTCAAGCTTTGTGAAATTGTGCATTATCCTGCTGGAAGTAGCCATCAGAGGATGGTACATGGTGGCCATAAAGGGATGGACATGGTCAGAAACAATGCTCAGATAGGCCAAGGCATTTAAACGATGGCTAATTGGCACTAAGGGACCTAAAGTTTGCCAAGAAAAAATCCCCCACATTATTACACCACCACCACCAGCCCGCACAGTGGTAACAAGGCATGATGCATCATGTTCTCATTCTGTTTATGTCAAATTCTGACTACCATCTGAACGTCTCAACAGAAATCGAGACTCATCAGACCAGGCAACATTTTTCCAGTCTTCAACTGTCCAATTTTGGTGAGCTCCTGCAAATTGTAGCCTCTTTTTCCTTTTTGTTGTGGAGATGAGTGGTCTTCTGCAGTTGTAGCCCATCCGCCTCAAGGTTGTGTGTGTTGTGGCTTCACAAATGCTTTGCTGCATACCTTGTAACGAGTGGTTATTTTAGTCAAAGTTTGTCTTCTATCAGTTTGAATCAGTCGGCCCATTCTCCTCTGACCTCTAGCATCAACAAGGCATTTTCGCCCACAGGACTGACGCATACTGGATGTTTTTCCGTTTTCACATCATTCTTTGTAAACCCTAGAAATGGTGCGTGAAAATCCTAGTAACTGAGCAGATTGTGAAATATTCAGACCGGCCCGTCTGGCACCAACAACCATGCCACGCTCAAAATTGCTTGAATCACCTTTCTTTCCCATTCTGACATTCAGTTTGGAGTAAAAGCATAAAAGCATCGAAGCAACTGCCATGTGATTGGTCGATTAGATAATTGAACAGGTGTTCATAATAATCCTTTAGGTGAGTGTATATAGTATTTTAAATGAATAAAATGTGCAAACTTTTACAATTTCTGGCTACAATTTCAAAAACTTTTAGCCTTTTATGTTAGCCGGAGTTATTGATTAGTCATTGATTAGCATATTCTTTCACGATAATCTATAAATCGTGTTCCTCGGGATGGGGTTTATATACATTTTAGGGTTATTGATGTCAGACACAAACCCAAGAAGAAGCTTGTGTAGTCCCTAACAGCCGTTTGTTGTAGTCCTTAAAAAGTGATTTCTGTAAAAGAAAATATCTCCCTTTGCATTGAACTTTGAGCGTCATTGCTTTGCAGATGTTGTTTATGCTCAAACAGCAACATTGCACACTAACTAAAGTTAGTTCAATCAAAATCAACCACACCTTTAACATAATCAAAATAGCAAGTATTGTTTTATTACAGCTAACAATTTATTTCATTTATTTTTATCAAGTTCATTTGCACACATGTGACTCACCTGTATAATGTTCAGGTATGCGTGGATGCGGGAAACCGGAGCGAACAGTAGTGAAAGCAATCTGCAGCTCTCTTTCTCCTCCTAGCAGAAAAATATTATAAATAAATACATGAAACCAATATTGCACAAAAGTTAAAAATCAATAGACTGTGCGTGCACTTATATATAAAAGTTATATATATATATAAGGCCTTGTTGCTTTAGACACATTTGATAGTCCCTTGCATTCAAAACTTTAAATATTGTAAAATTCATAACATGAAACAGGAAGATCTTGCCTGAGCGTTTTGTGGATTGTTGTGGGGTGTAGTTGTACTGAACTCTGTTTTTAGGACAGTTCCCAGACCGTACACATATCCCAGATATGCATCAGAGAAAGACTTCTGCAGAGAGACAAGTTTGGGGTCAGTAATTTTAATTGTTTAAAAAAAAGAGCAGTTCTGTGAAACATTATTACAATTTAAAATATCTATTTTCTACTATGATATATTTTAAATTGTAATAATGTATTCCTGTGATGGTAAAGCTGAATTTTCAGCATCATTGAGTCACATGATCCTTCAGAAATCATTTTTGTAGCAAAAGTCTTTACTGTCACTTTTGAAACATTTATGATGACAGATTATTATGTTACATTGTTCTGTCCAGTGAGGTTGAGAAAAGCCTCCCCAGCTGCACAGCTTCTCTCATTCGTGGTCAGGCGTTCTTCTAGGGTGTTGCGGAACAGCAGGTGGCGCTGTAGCAACTGATCAATATGCTTTACAAACGCCACACTGTCTCAGAAACACACAAACACGCTTGTTATAATCTGTGATAATTACAGAGATAAAGAGATGACATGAAATAGTGATAATATAGTTCTCTACTTTTGCTCTGTAGATTTATATTTCTCATAGAGCTGTTTCAAACTAGACACATAATCTCGCTCAGACTGCAACAGCATCTCCACCACACCGCGCCTCCTGCCTGACAGAAAGAAAGGAGGAACATGAGGACCCACATGTGAATATTGAGCTGTTAAAAGTCTCGGAGAAGAGGTGATTTACCTCGCCGTAAGCAGCTGTGTGTTCCCTGGCAGGAAAGAGCATCTACACCTGAGAAACAGAAAACAAAATCATTGTGGATTTTTAAATATAACTTACTTCTCATTTAATTCCTACCACATATTATTTAGTACTTAAGAGTTTATGTTTAAAATTAAAGAGTTTATTTTAAAGTCACTTTGAAATCAAAATTGACAATTCTTTCTGACTAAATATTGCAGTATTTATTGTTTAAAAGATTTATTGCGCTCATAATCTTTTTTTATTCATGTGCATTTATCATTTTTAAAGTCACCATGAAATCAAAATTGGCAATACATATTTTTAATGGAATATTACAATGATAATTATAAATTATTTTACTACTTTTAATTGTTCAAGAAGCCATTTTAACTCGGATATACATCACAATAGGAAAGAAACGGTTATCGCAACTTCCATTTCATGCCAAATTGAACATATACTTTAAAAACAAACATATTTTATATAATCATTACAAATATTTTTACCCAAAAAATGAAAGCTCACCTGTATTCTGTCTGGCCCATTGCCACACCTGTAAGCCCTGTAGGTAACAGTGTATGAGAAATGCTCCGCCCACAGATGAAAGGGGAGGAGCCTCTGCAGCACCATCACTCTGTCCGATACCGTCATCCACTCCATTACTGTACTCATACACACATTGGCACACACTTTAACACAGTTTCAGTCTTACATTCTATGGGTAAATGCGTGTGTGTGTGTGTGTGTTTACTTCTCTCTTTCTGGATTCTCTGGTGGTTTTCTGTCTTGTGTCTCACAGAGCTGACGAAACTGACAACGTACCTCCTCCAGCTCCTCCTAAAAAGACACATGAAAAAAGTGACATACACAGATAAGATTTTAACCGTTTTTCTCCTTTTTCCTTCTTTCCTTGAGTTTGTGGTATCTGTAATTGAATTAGTGTCATTTATGTAATGCATGTTTGTATTTTAATAATTGTCATTATTCGTAATGTATTGTTTGCATTACCTGCCTAGGGACTACGGATGTAAATTAGCAATGTTGCTGTAATCCGGTACGTTTACATTTGGTATTTTATATTGATTTTCATTAATGTGCGTTGTCACAATTAAATAAACAAATAAAGAAATAGATTGATGCTGTCACCTTGAGGGACAGCACCAGACTCTCTAGGTGAAGTGCGCGCTTGTTGCAGCCGTGTCTTGTGTCCTCCAGCTGGCTCTGCAGCTCAGTATCTCCCTGCTGAATCTGATTCAGCTCCAGCAGCGCACGAGAAAACCCTGCCCGCAACTCGCACACCATGCCTTGAACCTGAACACAACCATGAGACAGAATACTTAATGAAGATATTTAATAAATGTATGCAGATTGCACTCTTAAAGGGGACCTATTATGCCCTTTTTTTACAAGATAATATTTACAATTATGTAGGCTAATAAAAAGTCATAGATGTTCCTAATATGTCTGTGAAGTTTCAACTTAAAATACCTCACAGATCATTTATTATATCATGTTGTAAATGCCCATTTTTGAGTGGAAGTATCTTTAAATGCAAATGAGCTCGTGCCTAATAGACACTAAAACATCTTTTGGTTTTGATTATCGTCTCTATTGCGGCCAAGCTCATGTTACATTGCAGTTCTTCATCATCATGAAAGTTTATTTATTGCATGTGTTTTAAAACCATACACGTCTAAACTTCAAATTTATGGTTTTCGCATCCAGAGCTGGCTGTCAGATAGCCCGTGAGTATTAAACTAAGTTCTCTTTCACGTCTTAATGCGCTTAAAAACTGTCAAATGCATGCAAGGTTATGTAATAAACAAACAAAGTTCACATAAACACAGTTGGTTATGTCTGTGAACGTTAACAGCAAGTAAAGAAATCGCATCTGTGTATTAAAGTGAAAGCAGCGTAATGTACAGTACCTTCTGCTAAATATCAAATCAAACAAAAAAAAAAAAAATCAATCACTGCTCTTGATTGAATAGCTTTAATAAGAATACATTTCTTACTTAAATGCTGATGTTAAATGCTCTGGCGAGGAGATAAACAGACTGTGTACAGTTCACTCAGGGCGGGGTCTATGCTAATAAGGTCCATCAGCATTCGTGGGCGGGGGCTTGTTTTGAGACACTGCTTATGGGGATTTAAAGTCCCCGTGAACCGGAAGTTACAACCGATTTTTCTCCAGTGCTGTGACGTATTTCCAAGTGAAACGGAATATTGAACAGAGGGCAGGGTTTTACTCTAGCGCTCCTCCTCTCCATCTCTCGCTCATAGCAAACTAACGGTTTGAGGGGAGTGGTTAAGCGTTTCCCCACCCAAACTGTGAAACCTACGTCATCAGAAAAAGAAACCGTTCCAGACCGGAAGTAACTTTTCAGATTTTGATTAAAGATTACTATGGTAAAACATTTTTTAAATATATTTTTACTTGCACGGATTAATTGTTCACCACAAGACTAGTAATATGCGCTAACAAAGTAAATAGGTTCAATTTTGATTTCACGGGGACTTTAAAAACAGGAGTGGGTGGATTTTTACCATTAGGGTGATATATACGTTACACACTTAATTAATGTTCAAACATCATGTTAAAGTGAATTTTGCCTAATAGGTTCCTTTAACGAACATTTTGGGGTCAAGCATAGTTTAATTTCTTGACTTAATTTCCATATATTTTTCCAGGCCTAGTAATCATAATTAGATTCAATTATTTGATATTTCCTGATTTTCTATGACAGTGGGAAACCTGAATTACACATACCTACCCAAAGACAAAATAATGTTTAAAGACCCATGAAGATGTGATAAATTAATGTTCATTGCTCATATAAGTTTCTTGTTATTACTCAAAGGTGAAAGATTGTCGGTGTGTGTTTGTTACCTTAGAGATCTCTCTTTCCATGTCTCCCTCATGAGATTTTCTTCTCTGTGTGTGGATACACAAACATAATTTAACACACAGTCTCAAAGGTTTGTAAACATTCTCTGTGGGGAAGCTTTGACTACACTGAAATGTATGTTGCTGAATTAAAACACAATACAACCATATGGTTATGATACTTAGGCTACTGTAGCCATGATCACTTGATCAATTATATATATATATATATATATATATATATATATATATATATTTAAAACAATTTATTCACCACAGCAACAGTAAAACCTGAAATCACCAACATTGTGGGAACAAGCAGCATAACAACAATGTTGATGAACGTGTAATGTCTAAAACAAATTCTAAATAAGCAGAAAGGTTTGTGTAAGTGTTAGATTTAAGGCCCGTTCACACAAAGGTCAATAACTATAAAGTTAACGATGAAGATATATCCAAGGCAAGCTCTCGTGTTTCTATGAAATGCGCGCTCTTGTGTTGTATTTTTACCATGATTTTTACCTAGAGCTGGTCGCCCGCCCCGACGCCTTGTCCGCAAATCCCAGGTGGGGGAAAGATACCTGCCAAAGAGCTTCTCCACCTACAGCAGGGAGAGGCAACAGATTTATAAATGTTTTGTTTTATTTTTTCAGAAGTATTTCACAATCTTCTCATTAAAACAATTTACAGTTTTGTACAATAACGTAAAATCAAGTAACTTTAGGCTATATAAAATCCATATATAAAAGGAAACAATTCCTCAACACAAATCTTTATAATCAACCTAAACTCAATTAATAATAATAATAATTATAGCAACGACGATGATGACTATGACCGTGCAGCGCGCGCCCACTTACCAGAAAGCAAATCTTCAAGATTTCTTTTTCAGTTTAAACGTTATTCCATTTCTCTGACATAGTGACGGCCTCATGTTTCAATAGTTGTCTCTCCCTGAGCTCTTGTATCCCGGTGTCCCGTCTATCCGGTGTCGTGCAGTACTGCGTCTAACTGCGGGAGGAGGACAGGACACGGACTGTCTGTGCGCGCGCCGTCCGGTGTCCCTCTCGGGACCGTTCACGCGCTCTTGGCTTGCACAGTCAGCAAAAGAGCGATATTGCTCTTTCACGTCCACTCACACATTATATGAGAGGTATATTATATATCATTATAGGGACGTGGTTTACGATTCACTTGAATTTGAACTTAAATACAAAGAATATTTTGTGCCGTAATCAAGATAAAATAAGTTCCATACATTCGTACATTTATATAGTTCACTTCAAAAAGGCTGAAAATTAAACGGACACACGACTCATTAATATTTAATTCACAAATTTTGCGAAACTGCGGGCAGGGCGTGTCTTATATAAACAGAGGCGTGGATTTTAAACATGTCGAATATGATTGGACAAACGAATCCTTTCGGTATGTTTTGAAATTTCCGCGCATGCGCAGTGGGGAGTGTTGTTTCTCGGTGAGTTCGATTGTCGATTCTCTCTGTCGCTTACAACTTTGTTTCTATGCGGTAATTAATGCTTCGGATGAATAACTTCGAGTTGTCGAGTGCGAGAATATAATTAGTTGTGCAAACAAGAATATTTCTGCTTATATATACACCTTTTAATGTCACCCAGCATGTTATACTATTATTGCTAATAAATTTACACTAAATACATCTGAATTTTCATAAGAACATCTCAGTTCCTTTCCCACATGATAAGCACATCCATCAGAACAAGCTGCTGTTTTGGATATCGGTTGTTTGGATGTCAGTGTCTCGTTTTTTTTCTTGGTGTCATTACGTTTATGTGCATGGTAGACTGCGGAAATGAGGACAAGTGAGTTTGATTCATCTGACGAAGAGGATTTTGGTGAAGAGGAAGCCACACCTCTTCAGATCTCATGGTTAGCAACATATACATGTGCAATTTTGCATTTACATACTTAACATAGATTTTAACTGATCGTGTGTGTGTGTGTGTGTGTGTGTGTGTGTGTGTGTGTGTGTGTGTGTGTGATTTGCAGGTTGTCTCTGTCAGCGGTGGAGTGTTCCCAGTCTCTTGGCATCTGTTCCTTACCTGGTAAAATTAATTCCATAAATGAGGCAATTTTTTTCCTAATAAAAATTGTTATTTAAAAAAAAAAAAACAATTTTAAAAAGCACCAGATTTGCTTTGCTTGTTTTTTAGGGATGCACAATTTGGCCCAAAATTCTGTGATTATTTATTTATTTATGACTATAAAATAATAATAATTATTACTAAATTCAAATATTACTAATGTAATATTTCATTTTTAAATAAAATAGGCTACTATTTAAGAAAAATACTAAATGATCAAAATACTAAAATGATTGACCAAAAAACTAATGATTATTATTTTACTGTACAACTGTACTGTACCAAACTAAAAACACCAGATCATGAGGTACTTGTGTGTACATTCATGGGCAAAAGTTTTGGCAGTGACATAAATTTCACATGTTTGCTGCTTCAGTATTTGTAGATAATGTTTCTATAATATACTGGAAACCAATTATTCAGCATTTCATAGGTTTTAAATTATTATATTGGCAAAAACATTCAATGTATGTAGCAGAGTCAGTATTTACAGTGTTGATCCTTCTTCATAATCTCTGCAATTCGCTCTGGCATGCTGGATATCAGCTTCTGGGCCAAATTCTTCTCTAAAGAAAAATTGTCTGACAAAACTTAGTATGAAAGTCATCATTGCTGTTCAATAAATGTGGTACATAGAATTATATGTTGCTCAATTTAGTTTTTGGAGTAATACAGTCTATTCTTCAATTTGTGACCGATGTAAAATAGAAGGCGGCTCCTTGTCACACATTTTTTGGTTTTGTTCCAAACTGTTATTTTTAACCCATGTTCTGGATTGATTCCTTTTTCAAAAGTTTTTCAAAAATAAATCGAGGCGGATCATGCCAACAATTTTGGGATCCTCCGGGACATTAAAAACTCTTTCAAGCTTTCAGCAATGACCTCTAATGATGGCCATGATTCTTACTAAAAGAAGAATTTTCAAAGCTTGGTTTAAAGGAGCAGTTTGCAAGATTGTGGCCACTGCAATGGTACTCTGGGTACTGCAATCACTTTCAAATTACTGTAGAGCGGTATATACATTTCTTGAATACAGCTCCTTTAAATTGAATTGCTTTGTCATACAACTGGAAGGCATGTTTTTTTTTTTTTTTTTTTTTTTTGATTGATTACGGTTGCCATTTAAACTCGTTGATTTAAACTCGCAATTGTGAGTTATCAGGCCAATTCTAAGGGGAAAAAAGGACTAGCTTTTTCCCCTCAGAATAGTTTATCTCACAATTCTGACTTTATATCACGCAATTCTGACTGTATATCTCGCAATTCTGACTTTATATCTCGCAATTGCGACTTTATATCACGCAATTCTGACTTTATATCTCGCAATTCTGACTGTATATCTCTCAATTGCGACTTGTATCACGCAATTCTGACTTTATATCTCGCAATTGCGACTTTGTATCACCCAATTCTGACTTTATATCTCGCGATTCTGACTTTCCATCTTGCAATTCTGAGAAATAAAGTCAGAATTGCGTGAAGTAAATTCGCAATTGTGAGAAAAAAGTCAGAATTTTGAGATAAAAAAAGTCGCAATTACCTTTTTTATTTTTCATTTTTCTGCACACTAATCTAGAAACAATGTGAATCAACACCACAACAACTGAAGCAGCAAACTTAGTTTGCAAAACACCAAATTTATGCCGAAGATTTTGGCCATGAGTGTAAATGACCACAGTGCTTCACTCTAAAACACACAACGCAAATATTTAATTAAACTGCAGCCTTTGTGATTTGAAAATCAATTTTGAAAAGCCATAACGTTTCGGTTTTATTTTGATTGATTCCACAGCCCTAATTTCTGCCCATTTTTAGGTTGCAGATATAAAGAAATCAGAAGGAACCTGCAGAAAGATGTTGGTGAGTCTAGCTGACACACACACACACACACACACACACACACACAGTAATGGTCTAATCCAGTGGTTCTCGACTGATTGGTTCATCAGTTTGCAAGCAGCAATTAGCAAACGACAATGATCCAATCAAGTCTCCACCTAGCTACTTTTTGTTCTCCGTCAAAATGCTGACTCACTATATATACGTCACAATAGGGGAGAGAAAATACGATCACGATTTCTATTTCATGCTAGTTCATTTGCATAAGTATGGTTTGTTTCATTAAACCCCTAAAATTCAAGAGGCTAATTTTTTTTTATTTTTAATTCAGCCTGTGCTATGCCATATGCTATTGAATATAGCAAGGCCTGTTCGTGGTAATATTAATTCATTTTAATGTTAGGATTGTTTTCTTTACTTTTGTACAATAAACAATTTTGTTCACCACTTGATGTTCTGAAGCACAACCAGTTAAAGTGTGCGTTGTGTGCAGTGTGTACATGGGGGATAGGATTACTGTGATTTATCTGTGGTTTGTGTTTGTGTGTAGCTGAGATGTGTGATCAGGGTGTGGAGGACGTGTTTGTATTCTGCACCAGAGGAGAGCTGGTGCGCTACAGAGTGCCATGTCTGTTAGAGGTTTATTCTCAGAGTGGGCTCAGAGTGCACCACCTCCCCTTTCCAGACGGATGCGCTCCAGAGCTTCCTCAGTGCTGCTGCATCCTGGAGGAACTGCACGACTGCCTGCAGAATCAACGCAAGACTGTCATACAGTAAGAATAAAACACTCTCAGTTACTGCATTCTGTGATATTCTTCCTCTTCCAGGGAGAAGAAATGGGATCATTTTTCCTTTATAACAAATCTAACAGAAAAATCTATTTTCTATACAGTATATCAAAACCGGTACAATGGTGTATAGTTTTAAGCTAACTTTATTTTAAATTTAGTTTTAGGACAGGTACATGTATTACTATTAATCAGGATTATTTTTTAAGAGAAATGAATACTTTTATTCAACAAGGATGAATCGATGTGAAAAGTGACAGTGACAACATTTATAATGTTAAAAGGTTTCTTTTTCAGATAAATGCTGTTCTTTTTAACTTTCTAGTCATCAAAGAATGTCAAAAATGTCAGTTTACACAAGCTCAACATTGGTTGCTAAAAGAAAATTAGCATATTTAAATGTATATATTACATGAACATCAGAAGAACAGCAGCTTCTAATTGTGCTTGTATTCCTCCACAGTTGTTATGGAGGTTTGGGACGCTCAGGAATAAGTAAGTATCAAATGTTCAAACTGAGCGCAGTGTCATGATTAATGTTAGTCCCGTGTGTGTGTGATTAGGAGTTTAACTTGTGTTTCATTGTCACAGTTGCGGCATGTTTGCTGCTGCAGCTCTCTGTCTCCATCACGCCCAATGCCGCGCTGGAAATCCTGAGGGAGCTGAGAGGAGGTGGAGCCATTCAGACTGTCAAGGTAAGAGGCAACATCTGAAAACCTAGATACATCACTTCCCTTAACCATTCAACTAAGTTGTTAATTATGCTTCTTTATGGCCTCTTATAGCAATACAACTTCCTTCACGAGTTTCGGGAGAAGTTTGCAGCATATCAAGAAACCAAAGAGCGGCTTTTAGAGAGATCAGTGTCCCGATGATCAACCTGACATTCATATGATTTGAAAACAGGAAAGAAAAAAGACGAATTGTTTTGATTGGTTGTTCTATGGATGTTCTCTACCTTGATCATGAGTGCATTTGTTTCTATATTCTGATGACACTTTAAAAATTCTTTACTTTTATAAGTTGATCTAATAATAGTGTGCTTAATATATAACGTTAGCTTTGCAATTAAATGAGCTTTGTTCACTTAAATGTGGTCTATATAAGGTGGCCTATATAACATGTTGTCTGCATTAATCCTGACCAGTGGATCAAGTTGAGAGTGATGCTTCTTTTTGTGTCTGGGAAACAATATATTCCTTATGTGAGTGACAGTGATTTGAATGGCAGATTAAATTCATTAGGCAGTTGTTGGCAATACTTCTTAGCAATTCCTTCATACCAAAGTGGCCATTGGAAAGGGGATATATTAAGTTTTTAACCATTACTGGAGAAGTTAACCAAGGTAACAAGTACCAATGCCTTTACATTGTTCAGAGATACAATAATAATCACAATCAATGCAGTCCAATTGCTACAATTTATGGCACTAATGATTATAAACCTTTTAGGTTTTTCACATGATCATTTTAACACAGTGTAGGAGCCAAAATTTGTGTTTGTGCATTTTGATATTGGGTGCTGTTCCTTGTTTGTACAGTGGGTGTCACTCTATTATCACCTGGGGTTAAATGCATAAAAGAAGGATCAGAACTGCCAACAGGAAAGGGGTTTTGTCCCGGAAGGGCAAAAGGTTTTTGACTGCTATGGCGCGGAAACGTATTGTTGATATTCAATTTTGTATTATGGATATGGTTTACCGTTTAAACTGGATGATGGAAATTTACCTCTGCACGGACAAACAAATAAACTTTATACTAAACAACACAACAAAGTCTGGAGACTCTTCAGAACGACACAAAGAATAGGTACAGCGCGTCAGCCAGAGCACTCCTGGGCTAAACCACCTCAGTAGCCGTCAGTATTAGATTGAGCGTCTACATTTAGTCAAAAACCTGGCTCATTTGGAACTTTGTTTGAAACGCAACGAGATGGATAAACTGCCTTGTTGGCTTGGGGATTCAAGTTACTACGGCGGATGCAGTCAGCTGTTGGTGAAAGGACGCGGAGGAGCTACTACGAGGCTAAAGCCGGCTGTCGGGATCACTGGATCATCGCAAGGCGCCCAACGCAAGAGGTATGTGCGCGCTACATTTTTGTCCATTTAAATTGTGTGCACACATAAAAAGGGCATAAACCCAATGCATTGGTTGCCAGATACGGCGGACAATAGACTTTTCAGGGACTGTTATTGCGAACTTTGAGTTACTGTTTGTTGTTATGGAGACTCCTGACGCAAGGTCAGACATTATCGGGACTGGTGTGCTTAAAGTAACAACAGGTAGCTTTTCAAGCTTCATAATATATTTCCAGGTCTCTTGTGATGGTACATCGACTTACAATAGGTTGAATGACACGTCTGCCATAGCCTGACAGGGTCTGTAGCATTTTAATCGTACTTTTAAATTTCTGGTTTCGGGTAGTAACCCCGCGAACAAAGAGAACTACAAAATTCGACTCCTTTACGGCATATATTACGTCACTTCCACCACCACCCCCACTTCCTTAAAAACCATAGACAGTAAAAGAAATGGACACAGCGACCATGTTGATTTCAACGGAGAGAGCTGAAGCTCAACATGGGCACTCACTTCCTGATAGCCAAGCGTTCTGCGCAGGCTCAAACTGAGCTTGACGACGTAGATGTCACGTGAGCAAACTGACTGACTTATAGTAGCTGTGCCAAGAGAAATTTTAATCGTGCACAGAGACGGCGAAGCGCGACCTGGAGCAACTTTTGGTAAGTATTCCGATTAGTTATTTTGTCATTTTGCTTCCATTTATGCCATGGGCTGACTTTAGACAGTAAAAGATTGCCTGCGAGGCTGTGCGAGCTTCTCTTCCTGTCTATACGGTAATTCTCTACTGTGCGACGGACAGTCGAGTGGTTATGACGCAATTTTTTGCCTATTTTTACAAGAACGGCTTCTACGTGGCCATAACGTAATACAAAGTAATGGAGCCTTTTATACATTGTCGTGTTTCTTTAGAAATAAATAATGGATAAATGGAGTCTTTGGACGCCTCAGATGTAAAGTTATTCGCTGTCAAAGTGACGCCAAAATGAATGGGAGTCAATGGGATGCTAACAGCAGGTGATAGTACGCTACAATGGCGGCCTCCGGAGGCAGCTTCAGCTTCCGGCTGATGGATTACCCCCTTGTTAAAAACGGATGTGCGAGCCAAATGTTATAGTCATGGCCTAAGCAGCACAGAAAAGCAAGAAAGCAAAGGTTTTATCGGAGCAAAGCAAAAAGAGAAAGAACGCGTTAAAGTCAGAAGGAGGATAAACTTTGGGCTAGCGTTTTCTCGTTGGCGTGAGCTGAGGGAGTGGGAGGAGGGGTGCCCACATAGACGGGCGCGTGTCCGATGCGGACTTGGCTGTTTTGCTTTTGGACCCTATGTTTTGGACTAGTAAGTGTATTGCTTGCATAACTATCTCTTTTTTTTTTTTTTTGTCTGCCTGACTGTTACGGAAGCTATCTTATCCCCCATTTATCTTCATGAATCAAGTAATGATAGTAGAGTAGCGAATTATCAATCTGGTAGTAAATGATATTCTAGAAAAAAAAATTCAAATGAAAGCCTATGTCTAAATGGCGTGTATGGTAGGGGCTACATTCTTGCAAGTAAATATAAGATGTGCAAAATCATATTTTAGGATACCTAACATGTCTTTGATATTCGTTTATTTCTCTTGCCTCAAGCTATAATGCAAATTGATTTGTAAAATTTCCAGATTCATTTATGGTAGCTTGATATTATAATATGGACAATATATGGTTATAATCTACCACTCAACATTGCATTGAAGTATCATATAGATTTAGTAAAATGGTAACCAATAGACTAGGCTACTATAATGACGCTGGCTTGTAAATGTGAACATCGTGATCATTTGACGATAGAAAAAATAAAACCCATGACTCATGACCCAAGGCTCATATATTCATATGACATGCTGAAATTTATGCCACTGTACCTGGGATGAAGACATTTAGTTCTACAGCAGCGCTCATTGTCTCTACCACCACGAGCTATTCCCATCTTTGAAGGTGACCCTCTCCAATACAGAGCATTTATTAAGGCTTTTGAGCAAGGAGTGGAGGTAAAAGCAGAAAAAGCAGATTGTTTGTACTATTTGGAACAATTTACAAGAGGACCGCTACAAGAACTGGTGTGTAGCTGCCAACATATGGAGCCTGGGTGTGGTTATGTAGTGGCAAAGGGTCTTCTACAGGAGCACTTTGGCAATCAGTATAAAATTGCAACAGCTTGAAAGGGCTTTGACCTGGCGACCAATACGAGCTGAGGATGTAATGGCACTTCAAAACTACTCCTTATTCTTGCGTGGCTGCTGTAATGTAATGGAGGCGCTCCAGTATATGCAGGAACTGGATATGCCTGTTAACATGAGAGCCATTATTGCAAAGCTGCCATTCAAAATGAGAGAGCAATGGAGGACCAAGGCTCACGACATAATGGAAAAAACTAACGATAGAGCTCATTTTGAGGATATGGTCACATTCATTGAGTGTCGTGTTAGTATTTTTTCTGACCCCCTGTTTGGTAACATACAGGATTCACCACCAGGTGTAGCTGGTATGAAGAATCTTACCAGGTCTAAATCCCAGCTGTGGAACAAAGTAACTGGAAATATTGTTGCCACCACACAACATCTAGGAACTTGTCGGAGCGGGTAAAGGAGCCAATATTGCCTCCAGGGAAGGAAAAGAAAGTTGGATGCTTTGCTGTGCTCGTAGTCACCTGTTGGAAGAGTGCAAACAGTTCAGTGGAAAAAAGCAGAAGGAAAAGATTAAATTTTTGAGGGAAAAGGGAGTTGGGTCATGGTCACATGAGTAGGGATTGCGATAGGCGCTTGACATGCAAAGTTTGTGGCCAAACCCCTCCCACTGTGCTGCATATTAAAAGGCAAACAACAGCTATGGTACAGTCAGAGGAACCATATAATGACCAGCCAACTTCGAAAGGAAACATGTGGACATACAGGGGCTGGTAAGGACCAGTGCGTTCTGTCCATTCTCCCTGTAAAGGTGAAATCTACGAAGGGAAATCGTATCATAAACATGCTTTTCTGGATCCTAAAAGTTCAGCCACATTCTGCACGGAAGATCTAATGCAGAAGCTGAATATTACAGGCAGAAAAACTAATTTCTTATTGTTCACCATGGGGCAAGAAACTGTTGTTCCAGCCTTCTCGTTGACTGGTTTGGAGGTATCTGATCTAGACAGCAATTGCTTCTATAGGCTCCCAGAGGTTCTCACACAAATGAAAATGCCAGTTACTTTGGATAACATGGTAAGGCCTGAAGACCTAGCTAGCTGGCCATACTTGTCAAAAGTACACATCCCAAGCCTAAAAGCAAATGTTGATCTCTTGATTGGGACCAATGCTCCCAAGGTATTAGAACCTTGCAGTGGCTAAGCAGAGGATGAAGGGTCTGAAGAAAAGGTTCCTTAAACATAGACACTTGCACCAGGAGTATACAGATTATATGGAAAAACTCATTGGAAATACCTATGCGGAGCAAGTACCTCAGCAGCAACTGCATTGTGAGAGAGGAAAGGTGTGGTATATTCCTCACCATGGTGTCCACTAGTGTTAATTTTACCAGCCATTTTTAAATTTAGTTTCAGTTTTAGTCCAGTTTCAGCATCGCTTGTTAGTTTTTATCACATTTAGTCGACATCATCCCATTTTTATTTAGTCTAGTTTTAGTCGACTATAAGTCGAGCATTTTAGTCTTTATTTTAGTCCAAGAAAACATAATTTTATTCGTTTAGTTTTAGTCAAAAAAAACTGTCAACATTTTAGTCTAGTTTTAGTCAGGACATCATTTTAACCTTGTACTTTGTTGTCAGCAGATAATATTAAACATTTCCTAAAATTATTTCACATTTCAACATTTTCTCTCATCTTTTTGATAAACACAATTTTAAGGAACACATGCAGACATGGAAGATGTACTGACAATATTTTCATATTTATTTTGAACATTGTTAAGGTTCAAAGACACAAACACAAATGCTTGCATTAAAACAAATAAAATACACCTGACAAAGCAAACAAATAAATAAAATAAAGTGTATTATGAACTTAACACAAGTGCTGGCTGTTTAAAGCTAGTTCACATAGAATAAAAAAATAAATAGATTTGAGGTCAATGTTGTGAAAAAAAAAAAAAAAACTCCAACTGATACAACAAAAGTGCTTTCCTGCCAGCTAGTTCACATATATAAAGGTACAGTATTTAAGGTGAAACAAGGCATAGCTTGCTAGAACGTATGAAATCTTTTTAAAGCGTCTGTCTGCTTTAATCAAATTTAACTGAAACTATAGTTGCCCGGCCAGTATAACATATCTAAGTTAGCATAAATTTAACTTCACATACAATTCTATCAACAAGTGGCTACGGTCGGTTACTAAATGTAACTGACTTTGTTGAATTCTGTTATGACGCACTAATTCTGGAGGTACTGGCGTTCATTGTATATGCAACGTATTTTTCCCTTCGGGGCTTGCCGTAGTTAGGCATGTGTCATGCGCACTGTATGTACTAGAGTGTCGCGGGTTTTTGTGAGAGTTGGTGATCTGACAGGTGAAGCAATAAAGTGGAGAAGAGTTCCAAAGTTAAACGGCTACCGTTTATTGTTTTCTTACTTCCAAGTGTTAGGCGAACCCTGTTTAAACGCTCGGTCACAGTAACATAGCCAGCCTGGATACTAAATGCTATGAAAGTTAGCCATCATTAGTTAGTTTATCATTGTAACAAAATGTGTCCATATATCACGTCTCTTCTTTCTCACGAGCCCCGTGCAAAGCATGTTTACTTTTAACCTGTCGCCGCCGCCTCACCGTGAATCCAGCTCCTGTCTGCTCCGTGTTGTGTAGGCTAATCTGACTGACTGTGCCCGCCCGCTCCAGGTTTGAAAGTGGGTGGGTGTGTGGCGGAAGAGCTGACGAGGAGGAGGCGGAGGAGGAGACAGGATTTGACTAAACAAAACCATATCATATAATAATATGTAATTTTCGTCTCGTCTTTGTTCGTGAACTAAAATGTCCATAGATTTTAGCCCAGTCTTTATTTACCGAACTGCATTTTCGTCTCGTCTTTATTAGTCTACGAAAATTATTTCTGATTTACTCCCAGTTATTGTTTATTAGTGGGGATTTTAGTCTCGTCTCGTCTAGTTTTCGTTCGGTGAAAAATGTGCGTTGACGAAAATATTTTCGTTTAGTTTTCGTTAACGAAATTAACACTAGTGTCCACCATTCGAGAAAGGGTTCCCTTCGTGTGGTGTTCGACTGTGGAGCCACTTGTAAAGTGGTCTCGCTAAATAGTGAGCTCTTGCAGGGTCCTAACTTCACCAGCTCGCTGCTAGGAATTCTAACCCATTTTAGACCGGAAACTGTGGCTTTCATGGGTGATATCCAAGCCATGTTCCACCAGGTGAAGGTTGCTGAGGGAGACAGAGACTTTCTGTGCTTTCTCTGGTGGCCAGATGGGGACATCAATAAGGATTTTGTGGAGTTTAGAATGACTGTACACCTGTTTGGCTCTGTTTCGTCCCCAAGTTGTGCAAGCTGCACTCAGAAGAACTGCTGATGATAATAATTCTGAGTTTTCAGCTGAAGTTCTTCAATGTATTAAGCATAATTTTTATGTGGATGACTGTTTGAAGAGCTCAGCCACAGATGAAGAAGCTATTCAGATGATAAGAGATCTAATTGCTCTATGTCGAAAGGGAGGCTTCATCTTAGAGAAATGGATAAGTAACAGTCGCATTGTCTTACAAGCCATGGCAGAAGATCAGAGGGCTAAAGACCTTAAGGAGTTGAATCTGGACTGAGATACACTTCCAGTATAAAGAGCTTTGGGTCTATAGTGGTGTGTGGAGACTGACTCTTTTAGGTTCAAAATGGAGATAAAACAACAGCCTCTAACCAGACGGGTATGTTGTCAGTTAACAGCTCGGTGTACGATCCGCTTGGGTTACTGGCACCAGTCACTTTGCTTGCTAAATTGATGCAGCAAGAACTCTGTCGGAGACATTGTTCATGGGATGATGCCCTGCCACAGGACATCTTACGCAAACGGGGAAGGTGGTTGAAAGATCTGGATCTACTGACTTCATTTAATGTGGATAGGTGCATTAAGCCAGTGTATTTCGGAGAGGTCAGGCATGCACGACTACATCACTTTGCCGATGCCAGTGAAGATGGATATGGGACGGTAACCTACATTCGGATGTTAAATCAGGAAAACAACATCCAGGTCACATTTCTGCTTGGTAAAGCCAGAGTGACACCACTGAAGGCTATTCCCCGACTAGAGTTGACAGCGGGTGTCCTGGCTGTCCGAGTGGATTCAATGTTAAAGTCGGAATTGAATTTGCAGTTGGAGGAGTCAATATTCTGGACTGACAGCCCTTCAGTGTTAAAGTACCTTAACAACGAGGACAGGCGCTTCCACACATTTGTGGCCAACAGAATCTCGACCATCAGAGAAATATCTGAACCCTCACAGTGGAGGCACGTTGGTTCTTAAGATAATCCAGCAGATGATGCATCGAGGGGTCTGAATCTCTCTGAATTTCTGAAGAAAAGCACTTGGTTGGGAGGTCCTTTATTTCTTTGGCAGCAGGAGGAAGACTGGCCTAAACCTGTGTCTGAATTGTCTTTGGACTTAAATGACCCAGAGGTGAGGAAAAAGACTACAGTAAATGCCATCAATGTGTGTGCCGTGTCTAGTCGTACTGACCAGCTCATTTCCTACTTTTCTGACTGGAGGAGGCTGAAAACAGCAGTTGCCTGGTTCCTCAGGTTAAAGGTCATGTTGAAAGCAAAGGTTCGCCTGAGGGGGCAGTTGGAGGCTGCTGTGGCCGACCATTTAAAGGAAACCAGTCAGGATAGATTGAAGAAGGCTGAAGGACAACAGGGCCCAGTGGCATCTAGGAGTGGAGTCCTGACATTGGAAGATCATTTAGAAGCAGCATCATTCGCTATTGTCAGCAACAGAGATTCAAGGAGGAGATTTCTGTTCTGTTATCTGGGAAAGCAGCAGTGAGTAGACCGAGTTCCATATATAGACTGGATCCAATGGTGGAGGAGGGACTCTTAAGAGTTGGAGGAAGGTTGAACAGAGGAGCGATGCCAGAGGAAGTCAAACATCCCCTCATTCTAGCCAAGGATCAGTATGTCTCCATGCTTATTCTTAAGCATGTACATCAGACACTGGGCCATGGTGGACGGACGGACTCATACCCTGTCTAAAGTGAGGAAGAGGTTTTGGATTACCAAGGCCAATTCAGCAGTTAGGAAGGTTATTGCTGAATGCAGCTTTTGTAGACGGTACAACGGAAGAGCAGTGGAACAAAAAATGGCAGATCTCCCAAAGGTGAGAATCCTTCCTGATCTGTCACCATTTACGAACACGGGAGTAGATTACTTTGGACCAGTTGAAGTAAGGAGGGGACGATCGACCTGTAAGCGATACGAAGTTATATTTACCTGTATGGCAACCAGGGCCATCCATCTGGAAGTGGCAGTATCCCTGGAAACGGATGCATGCATCAATGCTTTGCGGCGTTTTATCAGCAGGAGAGGACAAGTGGGACATCTGAGGTCAGACAAAGGTACCAACTTCGTTGGGGTGGAAAGGGAACTCAAGAAGGCTTTTGTTGCTTTGAACCAGGATATGATTCAAGGAGCCATGTCGCAGGTTGGAATCCGTTGGAGTTTTAATCCACCAGCTAGTTCACACCATGGTGGTGTATGGGAACGGATGATCCGCCTGATGCAAAGGGTTCTGACTTCTGCCTACACCAAGAGACATTGGATGATGATGGACTTCATACGGCGTTCTGTGAGGTGGAAGCCATTTTGAACGATAGGCCTATTACTAAGCTCTCGGATGATCCCAGTGACTTGGAACCTCTTACTCCTAACCATCTTCTTCTTCTGAAGGGTAATGTTCAATCCTCACGATCAATATGCGAGAAGTCGTTGGAGACAGGTACAGTACCTCTCGGATCTTTTTTTGAGGAGATGGATGCGAGAGTATTTGCCCTTGCCTCTAGAGAGGCAAAAGTGAAATCAGAGGAAGAGGAGTTTGATTGCTGGAGACATTGTGGTAATAATTGATTCTTCAGCTCCTGGCCACTTGGAAAGGTTCTGGAGGTTTTTCCAGACAAACATGGGCTTGTGCGGTCTGTAAGATTACAGACTAAAACTAACATCGTGGAAAGGCCAGTGACAAAACTCTGTTTACTGCATGGAGTGCAGTAATACTGAGCTTGACTGTATTTTGTTGGATTGTAAAATTTTGGCTCTTTGTTTGTTTGAATTGTAATGGCTTCTGAACATTAACAATTAGGGGCCGGTGTGTAGGAGCCAAAATTTGTGTTTGTGCATTTTGATATTGGGTGCTGTTCCTTGTTTGAACAGTGGGTGTCACTCTATTATCACCTGGGGATAAATGTATAAAAGAAGGATCCAAACTGCCAACAGGAAAGGGTTTTTTTCCTGGAAGGGCAAAAGGTTTTTGACTGCTGTGACGCAATGGCACTGAAACGTATTGTTGATATTCAATTTTGTATTGTTGCAAAATTTTTTATATTTTGATATGGTTTACCATCGAAACAGGATGATGGAAATGTACCTCTGCATGGACAAACAAATAAACTTAAACAAATAATACTAAACAACACAACAAAGTTTGGAGACTCTTAAGAACGATACAAAGAATAGCAATGGTACAGCGCGTCAACCAGAGCACTCCTGGGCTAAACCACCTCAGTAGCAGTCAGTATTAGATTGAGCGTCGATACACACCACGTTATTGTAGCCAAAAAATAAAAATAAACAGGAGTTCATATAGAAAAAAACGGCCTCATAAAATGAGCCATCAGTTAATATATGGAGATTTTTTTATTGGGAACTTTAAAGCAATATTACAAGCAAAAAAAGAAAAGAAAAACATCACAATTTACTACAGCTCTTGCAAGACTTTATAACATTCAAACGCACATATCAAGCTGGATTCACTCACACACAAAAAGGCAAACGAAAAAAATTCTAAAACAATCACAGGGAAAATCCAAAATTACAACCTATTACTCTAAATATCACCTTGGTGGTCCAGCTTGGTGATTAGAAACAGCTGCATTGACTGTCAGTATAGTCAAAGATCCTTCGATACAGATGTGCTCCGAATCCAGACACAAACTACAGCGTCACTGAAGATTGCCTGTGATTACTGATGGGAAAGAAAAATCTTGGCATACTGAGACCATACCAACATCAAACCAGTGTCCAAAATAGTATCCAGTCATCTCTGCTATCTCAAAAAAAAACAAAAAAAAAAAAAAACAATTCCACTTAGAAATACAAAATGCACACAAAATTTAAAAGCAAAAAATGTTATATGTAGAGTATTTCCAGGATGTATGAGAGAAGCAAAGCCTTCAATACACTGAAAGCATCAGTCCTCGTTTGCTTCCAACATGACAGAAAAACAATGGTTTTAACACTTGAAATGGCGCATTCATTTGATAAGAGCCATCAACATGAAGACGACCACCAGCCTGAGCTCAAAAACACGGTATTACCAGATCAAGAATTACCAAAGCAGCACACAACTCTGAAGGTCAAATGAAAGAACTGACTGAGCAACAAGGCAGTAATATAGTTAAAATAAGTCTGTAAAAATGCTACAATCAAGATCTTTATTTTGCCCCCCAGTTTGAAAACACAAGAGTAAAATCTCTACACATATCCACCAGCAATATAGTTTAGTAGCCCTTGTGCATCTGCTTTGGACATGATCTGGTCAATGTAAATCGTTTTATCTCATCTACTGATGCTTTCAGTGTGTGAAGAGGTTTGGCATTGGTGCGGCATGTGTTTATAGGTCTAAAAAGGTTGCACTTAAGAGTTGGTAATCACTTATTTTTGCATGTGTGGTTCTGGAGTTGTGCGGCTGCTTGCGTCCTGATTCGTTCTTGGCTGATGAGGAGTAAATAAAGTCAATGTCCATTTGAAACAGCCAAGCAGAACTGAGAGAGATGTTCGAGTCCAAGCTCCATTTGGGTTTTAAAATCAGCATCTCAAACGCCTTCATATACACTTTGCAGCTGTATCCAGATTAAGAGCTCACCAAAACATAGATCATCCTATAATAAAAAGACCAGAGAAACACAGTGATAGAAAGATTAAAGATGAAGTCTCATGTGTTCAAAAAACAGCAAAAACAATTGTATATACATGTTTCTATATGTTTGATAAACCATTTAACTGAACATACCCGTAAAGGTAGTAGAAAAACGAGAGGAGGTAGAATGCAAGTTTGCACCAGCCCTCCTTCTGACAGTACGCCAAAATATCTGCGTTCATTATCGTAGTGGGGTCATACAATCCAGGTCCACTCATCACAGGACGGCTCATATACCTGCACACAAACACTTAATGTTGCACTTTGAGCAAGACACAATGCTGACTAATAACTTATTAACTTTAAAGACACTAGCTTGACACATCTGCTGAGATGTTTGATATATATATATTTCCAGCAAGTGTTTATCTGTGATTGGTTTGGGGTTGAATGCCCCACCCACCTCCAGACGTGATAGGCCAGCAGGGGCATGTTGAGTCCAAGCGTCAGCCATTCTGCGGCGCACAGGAACATTACGCAGAAAAACACATGGATGAGGTACTCTGGCAAGACGAGCTAAGGAAACCAGACAACACATGATCAGAAAACAAAAAAAACATACACAGATCCATCTCAGAGACAGAGTTCTATTGCGTCTGAAGCCTGTGCCCAAATCTAGCCAATCAAGTGTAAGAATCATTAGGATTACCACCAACCCATGAGCTCTAGTATTTAGTAATCTATGCACATCTAAATCTCTTTAAACCTCAGAAAACCCAGATCTGCTGAGAATAACTGTCAGTCATAAATCATTATTTAAAGCAATGATAAATAAAATATTTACATTTAACAAGTGACTTTAAAGTACGTAGTATAGACTGCAAAATTAAATAAAAAAAATCCCTATGCAAATATCATGTAAAGAATTCAAGAGCTTAGAATTCAAAGACCTTTGATCCATTTAAGAACTTATGACATCATGAAGTTCAAAATTCAAACAAACCAGAACACCTTTAAACCATTTCACAAGATGTAAACAACACTGGTCCAGAAGCACTTCCTGTTTCAGTGTTTTAACACTACATAAAAGCTGGGATAAAATACAACCGACAGAACATTTAAAACTGAATCAAAAAGTTAAACAAACATCTTTAAGATGTTTTCTTTACATGTGAAAAAGAAAACAGTTACAAACTGAAACAGGAAGTGCTTCTGGACCAGTGTTGTTTACATCTTGTGAAATGGTCTATAGGGCTGGTAAATCCCACCCCTTCTGCTAACCCCACTGGACCTCTAGGTTGAAAAATCGTCAATGCAAGTGAATGAGAGAAAATAATTATTTTCTAATCCCGTTTGAATTTTGCAATGAATGTGAACATGTTGTCTGTGAATTTTTTTATATAATTTTTCGTGTAAAGTATGCTACAATTTAGCGGGTATAATTTTCATACGGTTAGACTTTGTGTGAGAGCACTTGGTGGACTACAACTCTTCGCTGCTTTCGACGCGTTTGATATACGTCACCACCACTTACACACGGATCCCGCTAAACAAACCA
This sequence comes from Pimephales promelas, assembly GCF_016745375.1. The sequence goes on along the minus strand of NW_024121766.1, from coordinate 4,184,443 downwards.
TTGTTTGAATGGTGACATTTGGGTACAAAACACATAGGCATCTCGATTTTCTCTCATTCACTCGCATTGACGCTTTTTCAACCTAGAGGTCCACTTGGAGTTTTACGGATGGGTCGGACTTACCAGCTCTATTCCTACTCAATAACCTCTGAAACAGGTTATCTATTACAACCCAAAGCTGTGGAGGTTTGTAAAGAAAATACTATACCCCATCTGCTTTAGATTGTCAAAAATAGAGTAGAGAATTTCTCTAATTGGGCAAATAGAACATCTGACCATTGACAAATTATTGTATTTATAAAAAAAAAAAAAAAGACATTTACTACACCCCCATCCCACATACAAAGGTGTGGGAACAGATTGTGTTTTTACAGGGAAACAATGCCAGGCAGAGTGATAAGAACAGCCATGCTGAGGAAGGGAGAAGCTACAAGGACCCCAGGCTGCCCCTGCCATGCCTGATCATAAATTAAGACAACACAAAGCCCATGCAAAAGAGAAAAAGTGTGTTCTGCTTTCACCCGACACAAACACATAGTAAAAATTCGAACTGTTGATGGTGATTATGAAGTAAAATTGCCTCAAAACCCATTACGCATATCCTTCCGAGGGTGATCGGACACATCCAGCCAGAAATACCAACTCGGAGTCGATTCTAAGGTATACCATTCCTCAACTCTAGATTAACGTGCACCAAAGATGCTCACTACACCTGCTCTTCCTTCCCATCCATCATTAATCTCAAGTGTACTTGAAATTATGACTTCTCCTGCATTAACTTAACGGTGCAATTGCTTTTCAGCGGTGCCAAGTTTATAAGAACACTTTCTAAGTGAGACATCATAAATGGAGTTAGTCGCTCTGGGTAAAGAGCAAACAAAGGAGGGGGGACAGAACGGCACATGCATGTTCTGAGCATTTGCAAGTCTTTTCAGTTAACACTTTTCCCTGTAAACCACAGTCTTTCCTACACTCAAGTATACACCTGCGCAGACATCTGTGCCTCCCTCCACCCAACCCCACACTAACGGACTAAACCAGCCAAACATGAGTGAGATATAAGCAACCCTAAAGGAGCAATGCGTTTTGTTCATTCAGCATATGCAATGGCATTTGCAAGACGAGACAACCTCTGTAATCAAGCTGTTCAGTTGGCATAAACCAGGTCCTGTCTCCCTGCTTGGCATGTTCGTACATCGAGGTGTTAGTTAACTGAAAAGACATTTGTAAACACTCCGCTCGTGCACACAGAGAGACTGTTACTGATCTTAAGCTGAATTCTGGTACCAACCTTCAGAGCAAGCCTGACCCTTTTAATTTTTTTCACCCTGTCAACTGTCTTTGAGCCAATCAGAGGAAAAAAGGTAAAAAGTAAATATTAAGAAAATAAATAGCACAATATGCAAATCAGAAAATCAAACAATAGTAGTGTTAGTGTTGGAAAGCAACATTCACTGCAGATGATTTCATTGATTAGCAGAACAGTGTTGTGATCGAAGAGAAGAAACAGGAGTGCATGCATTACCCGGCATCTCTCCAAAAACTCTCACTTACCGGATTTAATGTGTTACATTGGTCTATAGGATTCTTATAGTCAGTCTTCAGCTCATCGAACGCAATTATCTAAAAGTAAAACGGGGGGGGGGAGTTAAGCACATGATCTAGGAGTAAACATACAAACATAATTTCCAACATCATATGCCAGGAATGCGAACAATTAGCCTACAATGTTTTATAAACGTTCAGAAATATTCTTGTGCTGAATGAATCATTTAAAACAATTCATTTACAAACAGACTATAAAATACTGACAAACAGCAGAGCTTAAAGAACTTAATATTTCATGAGATTTGTGTTGCAAGAGAAATGATGCGAGTTTAAACAGCTTTAACACAGAGATGGACAATTGCAGAGTCAGATGCTGATTCCCAATTCGCATACTATCCGTCCTAAATAGTATTCGAAAAAAGAATTAGTAGGTCCCAAATCGTAGTATGTTGAAATGAGTGTTTCAAAGATACCCGGATGGTCTACTTTTTCCGGTCAGAATCCGAAGTGTAAATCGATGCAAACTCTAAGGGCTGATATTGCCCACAAACCATTGCGCGTTGGACGAGGATTCGGTAAGAACTACAAACACGAGTAAAAAGTGTTAAAAAACTACAGACACGTAGTCGATACGGAGGACGCGCGAGTCCCTGCGGTTGTGTAGAGAGTTTTAGATAAAGAGCTTTGAGTGATTAATTATCAGTATCTAACCTGACGAAAATGAATTTATTCAATGTTGTCCACATTATATTGCATTTGCAGCAGCATTGTGAACTTTTGTAAAGACACGTTTAGCCATTACGTTTTAAATGCATCATTATATTCAAATTGATAACACGAGGAGAGCATGAAAGACCCACAACTGGCAGATGAACGTGCTCTCCGAAACGGCAGGAAATAAAATTAGATAGAATGGAGGATTTTAAATGTGACAAGATGATTGACAGGGCAGTTTACGGTGACAGGATGCACGCAGCACACGACAGAGCCGTCCGTTAAAGATGACGTGATAGTATGTCCCAAAGCTTGCCAACTCTTTTGCTACACACTCAAAAGTATGTACTTTTTCCTCACAAAAAGAGTACATACTTTTAGGGCGTAGTATAAGTAAGCGAATTGGGACGCAGCAAGAGATCTTTATGCTTTACGGTTTCTTTTTGTTTTGCCTGACCTGTAATCCTCAAGTGCAATGTCTTTTTGACTAATTATACCATGTATTATCCTGTTGTATGCCTGAATCCAATTAAGGTTGTAATGGTTTACTCGTAAAAATTGGTAATGCCAGATTTAATGCATTACCAAAAGTAATATTATTGTATGAAATTCACATGTCCCTTTCTTTAACTCTTGGGGGAGAAAGGGATGATATTTGTGTATAATATATGTGGGTGCACTGTGTATAATTATTTTATATATATATATAAACACTAAATACACACACATGCTTGTATATATTTAAGAAATATTTTCAAGTGTATACTGTATATAGATTTATATATAAATTATATTATATATAAATGTTATATATAAATAAGATTTTTTTTCTTAAATATACGTGTGTGTGTGTGTGTGTGTGTATGTATGCATGTATATATATATATATATATATATATATATATATATATATATATATATATATATATATATATATATATAATTATACACAGTGCACCCACATATATTATGTAAACACAAACTTTTATTTTGGATGCGATTAATCGTTTGACAGCCCTACTATATATATATATATATATATATATATATATATATATATATATATATATATATATACACACACACACAAACACTCCAGTCACTATTGTGGTGTGAAAACATTTGAATGTATTTGGCATATTTGAACAAAGGCAGAAATGTGACACTAGTTATGTACTGAAAGTTTTTGTATCTTTGAAACAGATTAATGACACCAGGCAGCATTGAGGAGATCTGAACAATGGTGCTATTCAGTCCGCAAATAACTCACAAAATTATCTCAAACAAAACAGTTCTAATTCATTTTACTCATCTAACTAATTTAACATGTAAAGGCCCAGAAACGAGAGGTAACGTTACTTAATACCGATTTCACTGCACTGTTTTAGTCATTTAATGGCCTTTTGCCATAAAAAAATATAATAATAATTTACACATTATATACAATAGATTATTGATTTTCACAGCAGTTCGGATTTATTACTGATCTGTAAACACAAGCACGAGAGCCAAACGGGAGCGCGCGTCCCATTCGCCCGTGATCACCACTGCGACAGAAACTAATAAACAAAGCGTGAACAAAATGTGGCTAACCCCGTAGATAATACGTTTAAATACATAGAAATACCCTAATTGTTTAACGGAAGATTAGCGGTAATGATAATAATGGGTGTCACCAGGTTTCGCTCGTGTCATTCATTCCCGTTCGTCTCGTGCTCTGCTCTATGATGAACTAATGCCACTATCCACTGAGTATTTGAGTTAAAACCCGTAGCAAATATGTAGAAGTTCTATTAAAAACACTTACATGCCAAATAGCGAAGAAAATGAGCGCCGCCGTCAGCAGAAGCGCCAACATATAACAAAAGGCCGCGAATGTGAACGCCATTTTTCGCTCATGTGGAATTATCCAGACCGACGACTGCTGTGACGTTGAGGCAGCTGTACGTCACGTGACTGGAGAATTCACATGGATACCCGAAACAACGCGAGAGCAGGGGAAACCTGATAAATGCTTATTTTAAAAAGGCTTAGAGACAAGGATTTATAGGCCTAACTTACTGATAGATAAATAAATATAACATTCTTATTAAAATGTGCTGAATGAATTTATAAGATTAACAGTAACACAGACTCTAGGGCCTATAAAATACTGACAAATATGAATCACGAACATAAAAGTTTAATATTTTACATGTTGCAGTGAAAGTGATGTGAGATTGAACTGCTTTAATATGGAAACACAATTGCTAAACCAAAGAGATCTTCTTGCATTTCTCCTTGTTTTGCCTGTAATCTCGCATCTATTTGACCCATCCCAAGTTTAGAAAATATGCAATATATCCACCAGGCCTGAAAAAAAGTGATCCTGCTGAATGTCATTGCTGTGACTGACATAATTCACATCTCACACAATCTTTCATCTTTTCATAATAAGTTGCAGAAGTCTTCTATACTGTGTGTTGTGCAGAATATTGCAACATTCATGTTAGTCTAGGCTAGTCGTGGTTGGCAAAATAAAAATTTAATTTGAAAAATAAAGAGGTATTATTCCCTGAGATATGTTATGGAAATGTAAAGCCACCTATCTGCAAACAAACAAGATGAAATAAGCCAATGACAATGTATCATAGTCAGGTGATGCATGTTTGTTAAGGACTAGATCATTAACACCCAACTAGACAGATTAAATTAAAACCACATGAGAACAACTGTGGGTAGAATTATCTAAAACTTTGTGCCATTAACCTAATATTGTTTTACTAATGCAAACCCACCGGTCATTGAATATAGAATTGACTTTGCCATGGTAATGGGCATGGATAAATCATGTATTTGTTGAATGGAATTACATTTACTCTCTTACCAGATACTTCCTTCCCATGCAACTTCAACCAGTAAACTTTGCTAAAACCAGTAAGATACTCAAATTTAACATAAGACCTCAAATTTACATTTAGTTATTTTTTGTATGACATTATTTCACCCCTTGCTTACTACAAATGACGGGAAAACACTACATGAAAACAAGATGCAAAACTAAGAAGTTTAAAAATAAAGGTATGAATACAATCAAGAACACTCCAGTTAAACACATAGTCAAAATGTTAAAGGAAAAAACCTTCTGTTTAATTATTCAAAACAGCAGACAAATGTAATTGAGACACATATTGAAGGGTTAACTGTTTTCTGGTTTGAAGAGATTATAAATGAGCAGGAAAAGCATCTTCAGTTCAGTCATTAAAAAATTGACATTAAACGCATACACAGTTCACTGTATGTATGGGACATATCATGTGATGTCCACATCATATAAACCACCAAAGTGAGCAATCAGTGTTTAATAGGAAACAGCACTAATCACAGGTGTTACAGGTTCTACAGATGTACAGAGATGAGCATGACCCACATTAGAGCTCACAGATTCTGCAGAGGTATTACTAATCGAAATCACAATATCACTTCCTCCAACTATTTGTATTACTCTGTTAAACTGTAAACATTTAATTAATTTCCAGTGTTTACATTTTGCCAATAGAATGATTGTTTTTACATAAATATGGAAATAGTAATGCTTCGCAAAAACCCAAGACTAGTGACGCCGGCTTTATTCCAGTGTTTAGCTGGACAAAGAGAAAGAGGAATTCATCAGATTATGCCAGTGGCTGAATAACACCATAGCATAGCAAACCCCTGCCATTTTACATCTACAACTACACATTTCCAAAAAGGTGGGACAGATTGTCTGGGTGATGTATACCTTACCCCTTTTCCCAAAAACAATAAATCAATAAAAAAAACTGTCCCAGAACTCTCACCCAATTGTCCTCACAGATTCTAGATCTTTAGTGGAGATTTGTTTGTCAGGTTGTGAGCACAGATTTAAAAAGGCGAAACAGAATAAATTTATGACACTCAAGACAACAGGTCAGATACGATAATCACATGCTCTCTCCCAACTTCTCCCGACTTCTGAACCCTTCGCCTACCATTACAGTCCAACAGATATCAAAACAAAATAATTAATGTTTGGTCAAAAATACTCCAAATTAGAGGTAGAAAATGCATTACGAAGACCCTTGTAATATCAGGGCATTACATGAAGACATAACTGGGAAAACACATCACATGTTAAGAGTTTTAGAATGTTTAAATCTGTTGCCATCGATCAAGAAGGATAGCTGACGTGGGATTGCATAAAATCACAACATGACCCTACTATCATGTCAGTAAGATTGGATTACCTGTGCAGGCCAGTACATACTTTACTGCTCAGGGATGAGGGTGGAATGGTTCTAAAAATCCAAGGAATAGTTCAGAGTACTTGTGGAATTTGATTTCATATTGTCTTTGCACCTCAAATATCTGTCGTCTTAAAATGGTACAGGCGGGTTTAGAGTTTGGGCAGAAGCATTCAAACATACACAAACAGACAGTATCAGATGGACTATGGTATTCTCTCCGTTTGGAGGTGATGGTCCCATCTTGGTCACTCTTTAAACAGGAGTTGTAGCTTGTTCGGTCTGTTCTTTAGCGGAAGAAGCCAAGTTTCTCTCTTAGCCACTCCTCTGTCAGGTCTTCAGTGTTCCTTATTTCAAACACCTGAAAAAAAAAATTTAGAAGCCATTACCACTACACTGCTTTAATAAAAGAACATCAGTGGGTGTAAGGTCAAGTGTTTCACCTTGGTTAGTTCAACCGTCTGTACCAGTTTGTTTTTGCTGCCCGCATACATCATCTGCTGCTCAGGTTTGCATCCTGGGAAAGTGTGTATCATTTTAGAGAATTGGAGATTGGAGTTTGTGCATATTGAATTATTCATTTTTTTAAGAGATTTTTTTTTTACCAACAGGACTGGAGAAGATAAAACACAGAGGGTAAGACACTCTCCCATCATCATGCTGGTACTTATAGCTGTAGACTACAAATGTGTCACAGGTTAGGGAAAATAATGATTGTTCAATGTTGAATGGAAAATACATAAGTCACATAAGTTATTAGAGTTTAAATCAGGGAATAGTACAAAGTGACTTTATTTTAGTTAAGGATATCTGGGCTGTCTCTCTGGTAGCTCGTTCTTCAGATCTTCAGGGGAAATATCCTACAAGAAATCAAACCACTGAGCTGTTTAATTGTAATTACCACTGCAAAGCCGTCTATTATGCATTCATGCAATAACAGTGGTTATGAGATGGGTGTGTAAATTTACCTCATGCTCCTCCTCCAGAATCACCAGCTGTTTGTCTTTATCAATCTTCACTGTAAGCAGAGGAGAATACGGCAATATCAACATTCAATCCTCATGGTATATGAGAAAGTGTGAGCATGTGGACCAGTTTGAGTGTTTCATTTAAGTTCAACTCACTGATGATGGCAGCATTATTGGTTTCCTTCCTGAAGCGGAAATCACGCAACTTTTTCACCAGGTCTTCGTCCACCTCACACACAACTAAAGACTCACTCTGAACACACACATGTTTCTTATTACAAATTTTTTTTTTCACATTTTAAAATATTATCAAATCTAAAAATCGAAGAAGTCTATCAGCGGTTACATTTTATTTTAAGGTGTCCGATACAATACATTATGCAATTATACAATATTTGAAGTATGTGAATTATGTAAACCAAAAACAATACAAAAAATATTTATACATTTAGGAGAAGCGGTCAAGCAACAGAAGTGGACAGCAGCGTGTACGTGTATTTGTTTCTTTTCTCATTTGATTTTTGTTGTCGTTGCTACAGTATTAGACTAACAAGGGACTAGTCACAGCACTTATTGTTGCATATTGTTGCATAATTGTTAGTTTGATTGCTTCTAATTTTCTTTAAATTTGCAGTCGCTTCGGATAAAAGCATCTGCAGAATGATTAAAAGTAAATCAAATTTATATTTTGGTTTCTTTAAAATAACCATCCTTTGTCTAAATCACAGCTCAGCATACTCTCAGTCATATCATAACCATAGTTTATTAGGTGTGTCCAGAGACCACATTCAAGGCTGGTTTTCCTCAAGTCTTGTCCAAACTTTTGACTGGTAGTGTATAAATAATTAATCAACCTGAAAAACTTCCAATTACTGGTAATCTCTTTGAATATGACTGAATCATACAGCTTAGGGACACACACAGGGTTGAGAGTTTGTCAATTAAACTATATGAATTAGAAGCTCCAATAAGTGTTAAAATTAACAATCTAAATTAAAATGCTAGCTAGATGCACAATAATAAACTGACTTACTGACTAATATTGTAAGAACCACTGACCTATAAATCACTGACTGAAAAAGCAGAGTGGAAACTACAATGTATTTCTTCTGATTGAGAAATTGTTATTCTGTTAACAAACTCTAATTCATATCAGTTCAATATGATGCTACAGTATATTAACAATAAAACCTCCTGTATACTCGAACACACAACAACATCCAGCTGTATGGGGTCTTCAGAGATTAGGAGTTCATTAGGAGACATTAGTTCATTATGACACTGAGTATGGGTCATCAGGAGGAGAACAACACTCACTTTCTTAGCTGTTGATGTGGCGGACTAAGTGAGCAAACGTGTTTGTCGTGCAGTGCTGGTGGAATGCGAAGAATTTATTTCATTGCATTGTTTGCCATTTCTGCTCTGATTAAATTACATCTTTTGATCGTGACTTGTGCCATTCCAAGAAAAGGAGCCACACCGTCTCTTTGTCACTCAGATTTTCCAACATTTCCTTGAAATACTGAAGTGTGAGCGGAGCACGTCCCTGCCCGCAACAGGAAATGAGAATTCCCCCGGAGCCGCCGGAATTCCATCATATCACTATTATGTAAGGCAATCCTATATCGTGAAAATCCTAAACAGAGTTTTAGGGTAAATGTAACGCCAAAAGCGTCTTTATTCTGGTAAACTTTATAAGTCGGAGTAATGCAGAAGAGGGTTTGACATGCAGCTCATCACAAAGCACTGGGTGGAACTGCAACAGGGTTAAAAAAAACCCAACAACCTCTCTTACATACACATATCACTGACCCTGGAGGCCTACGGCGTTATTTGGAAATGCTTCGGTATTATTATACATCCTATAGGACAACGCCGCCATTGAATTGTTTGTATTAATCCAAACCAGTTTTTGTACTCACCATTTTCACAGACAGCACGAGCCCAGCAGTGCAGCAGGAGTTATACCGTGCCGCGTCTCGTGACGTTCGTTTGACCAATCAGAACGCCCGAACGCGCCAGGCTTTGAGTGGCTGACTGTTCCAGGATCAGTTCGTTTCACCCATAAAGGGACGAGCTCTATCTGATCCCAGAACAGCAGCGTTTTGACATGAACTCAGACTGTTCATGGAAAGAACTATCGAATAATTGGTTATATCTCTCCCATAGATTGTATAAAACGAGATCTCTCCGCATCTACAGGGAAATTAAAAGATTTGGTTGGATTACTATCTGTTCTAACAGCTAACTATCTACTATATCGAATTAATTCTTCTATCTCTCCCATAGATACATTTTATATAATAAAATTAAATAATATATACATATATTAAAATATAAAACCATATGTAACAGATTGAAACACCCATTTTACAGGGACCCTCGTCATGATTGAATATATAACATTTTGTTTTCGCACAAATTTTTAAGCATTTGAGTCTTTTTTTAATTTCATATATTTATTGTAGTCAAGGTTTTTTTAATGGGAAATGTAAATGTATCAATAACTTAAAAAAAAAAATCTAAATACTAAAAAATCCCAAACTGTATTTTGAGCGACAGAAAAATTACACAAATATTGTTCAAATTGTAGATGTCCCAAATTTTAGGATCAGGGTAACAATAAATAAATAAATAAAATCTTTTCATATATTGTACGTTGACAATGAACATTTTGTCAACCTTCATATCAACATTCACCAGTTTTTGGAAAATGTTTACCTTTTCAGGCTGTGTTCGTGGAAGGACATTTAAAAAACCGGAAAAGTTTATAAACCAGGAGGAGTATGGTTCATTTTATTATGGTTGTTTTATTTTAAGCACAACACCCCCCTCCCCACTCTCCGTCTCAGTAACCTACGCATGCGCAGATAAACCGGCCCATCCCTCAGATGACACGCCCATCGGGGAGCATGCGCGTGTATAGCGCTCATATCTGATCTATAAACACAGTAGATTGATCTGTGCCTTTAACTACAGCGTTAAATGTCTCATCCATATTATTTGATGCTCACATTGTTTTCAAACACGCCGTTGAAAACCCTCATTATTCCAGTTATCACCTCACTTCCTGTATAGAGTTTAGTAATAGCTACTGACTTTCGGATCTTTTCGGGCGACGGGACTGGTGCTGCTCAGAAACCCGAATCTTCGGACCGCAGGCCCTGATCCAGCCGAGGTGCTTGTGCTCACTAAACTGCTCATGTTTCAACCAAAATGCGCATGTGTATAGATGACAGTTCAATTTGCGTATAGTTAGAATGGTGCCTGATTTCATCTTAAACCAGATCATTTTTAAATGTATTGTGTTTAAATAACCATTTGCGACAGTGTGTTCAATCCAGTGACGTATCTCTCTATGAATAGCGTCTTTATAAGTTGTCTTACATGTGCTAGATTTTTGACAGTTGATTTGTATGCAATTGCATGATATTAAATGTCACTTCTTGTTTCTCTGTTAGGCCATGGCAGACTTTTCGGTAAGTTTTTTAACTGTTTATGAATAATTATTAAATTGGTCACTTGAATCATTTTGGGCTTGTATTTCCTCCTGTGTTAATTAAATAACAAACTTTGTAATTGTATCCATGTTACTAGCAGTAGAAATGACTGTGCTAGTAGACTTGGTTATTTACATTTCCCATCAATTTAATTTTAGCAAATATATTCAATAATTCTGTATAGTCATAGATATACCAAAATATACAGTATTAAATAATACAGTGGGGTCCAAACGCTTAAGACCACTAGTGGAAAAGACACGTTTCTACTGAACATTATATATATAAGAATGGACAATAGAAACAGGTTTCACTTTTTTTCTTTTTTTTTTTTTTTTTTTGCTTTTATAACTCCACAAGTGAGATCAAAACCTGATGATCATGTTGTCCAGCATAATTTGAGATGATTTCAGTTCACTTCAGTTCACTAAAAGTTTATTTACAAGTTTAATTTAAGTTTTTAGTCCCATATCTTCAATCTGGTCTCAGTCTTTTGAACTCCACTATTTGCCCTAGTAAGTCTTTGGCTTTGCACCGATAATAACAGATCAAAAGTCTTTTTGATGAAAGTTCAATTGATGTTTCATTTGCTGTGATATATCTCCTGCATCTTCTTTCTGTAGCTTGCTGACGCAATCCCAGATGATGTTTCTGGTGAAGCATCAAAAACTAGGCACACCAATCCATCAGCTCCTGGAAATGGTGCTCCGCCCCCCACTAATCCTGGATGGCCTGGTGCGGCCCCTGGTGGCCCTAATTTCCCATCCTCAGGAGGCCCTGGCCAACCAACAGCCCCCTCTGGCTTTCCCCAGAGCGGGCCTTCTGCCCCTGGTTCCTTTCCACCCGGCCCAGGAGCCCCGGGACAGTTTCCAGGAGCCCCAGCTGCCCCGGGTGGATACCCTCCAGGTCCGGGCGGATACCCTCCGGGTCCGGGCGTACCTGGGCAGTTCCCCTCCAACCCTGGAGCTCCAGGACAGTTTCCCTCGATGCCAGGTCAGTTCCCACCAGGTGGGGCACCCATGCCATACCCTGTTCCTGGACAGTTCCCTTCCCCACCTGGGGCTCCACAGGGCCCATATCCAAATGTGCCTTACCCACCAGGTCAGTCTGGGCCTGGCATGTACGGTCCAGGAGGCCCTGGTGCCTTTCCACCAGATGGAGGCCCAGGATATGCAGGAGGAATGTTTCCCCCAATACCACCAGGGTCCTGGGGTACACACGGAGGGGGCTTCCCTCCTCAACCTGGCCCACCAGGAGGCTACGGTCCAGGGCCCATGGGACCATACGGAGGGCCTGCAGCTCCAGGTGGAATGCTGGTGAGCAATTATGACCGAATGAATGGGTGTATATTAGGGCTGGATATTGACACAAATTTCAAGATTTGATTCGACATCAGTCCACAGGCTTGTGATTCAATTCAGTTTCTAACTCAATTCATAAGGATATACTGATTATCAGGTACAGTTACGTGAGAGTTATATTTCTCCCTGAAAATAAGTGATAACTAATCCTGTAACTATATATGGGCGAACCCTGTCAGTTGGTACATTACTATTGAATAAAAGGTTCAAATTAACAGCTGATTTGTATACAAACATTTCAATTTTTTTTTAATAATATAATCTTTTTATTTGAGAAAAATTAAGTTTCTACTCCAATTCGATTTAAATATTTAAACGGTTGCTGATGTAAGAACTTGTTTTCATGAAAGATTTGTTCAATATGTATTAATGTTGAACAACACGTTAAGTAAAAATATGATAAAAATGTAATGTAGTGCGCATATTTAGCTAAATGAACGAGTCTGTGGCGAGCGGGGCGAGGCCAAGGGCCGCGAGAGAACGGCACGAGACCGGTGCGTCGCGCTGGTGTCACTCATTATCAATCACGCCACCGCCCTCGTCCCGCTCGTCACAGGCTCCATTGAATGCCTTTTCTGAGGTAATATTATGTCACATATTTTACAAGCTGTTGTATTAGGGTCGATTAAAACACTGAGAGATTACATGAGACATTTATACCATTACATTTCAGTAAATGTACTATTTCTTTCAAACCTTCTGATGTTCATTCGTGTTTATTTTGTGCTGTAACTAGTAGTAAAGAAGAAGAAATTATCAGTTCACGTGCGCTCTGTGCTGCCGCTTTCCTCGAATCAGAATCGATTTCGGTTTATTAAAATGAGAATCGGTTAAAATCAAGAAATGAATATCGTCAACCCAGCCCTAGTGTATAAAGCGATTTGCATGTGTGAGTCCGCATATAACTGTGTGGGATTGGCTTGGTTTGGTGGTTGCTGGGGATTTGTTTTTCGGGCCTGCTGGAGTTTATTTTATCAAAGTGTTGGTGACATAAATCTTGCTTTCAGGGTTGTAGGTTTAGCTCTTGAGGTCTGGGATGTTCCTGCGGTGGTCTCATGCTTCTGGATCACGTTAAAACTACAGATCTCAAAAGCTCCTCTTCTTGTTTTTCAGCCACCATATAGACCTCCATATTTTTGAGCACAATGAACAGCTCAGCCAATCACAGGAGGAGGACAGCACTGCAACCATCACAAAGACCCCAGTTAACATCCAAACTGAGCTCTGGACATTTAGCACAAACTCATGCTGATATATTTGCATATCACCTTTGCAAACAATTGCACATATTTAATGTAGCTGAGACACTTTCTGCAAAGTACACTCGTGATTATTTTAATACTATTGACAGGTGTATGTTTTAATGATGTTAATGCTTAAAAAATAGAAAAAAAATAAATAATGCACTTTGTGTTTATACAACAAACAGATGTCTGTTATTGAAATTAAAGGTTTTTAAGGGGCTCAATTTATTGTTTGTTAAAAGCAGATATTGTAGGTAAGGCTGAGAAGCTCAAAACTTTGCTTATCTCTTATGCTTACAAGGCTATGATCAAAAAGACAGTAAAACTATTGTTATTACAATTTAAAATGACTATTTTCTATTTAAATATATTTTAAAATTGATTTTCAGGTTTTTTTTCAGGATTCTTTAATTAATAGAAAGTTAAAAAGAATAGAATTTATTGGAAATGGAAATATTTTGTATCATACATGTCTTAAATGTCACTTTTGATCAGTTTAATGTGTCTGCTGAATAAAAATATACATATATTTGACAAAAAATTCGTACTTTTCCCAACTTTTGAAAGGTAGTGTTTGTTTAATCAGACCAGACTTTTTTTCTCGCTGAAAGGAATAATGAGTCAGTGGGTGGGGTTTGGAATCAGGGATTGGCAGTTTATGAGATTTGTCACAGTGTTGCCATAGCAAAGTTGTTTATGAACTTGATGTCATGTGATCTCAGACGTGGCATTAGCTAAAATAAGAGAGAAAAAGGGGACTTGTTTGGGTGTTTGCTGTTTAGTATACATACGCTTTTATGACATTGAGTAACTAGCTTCTCTCTAGAGTTTTGTTTTTTCCAGTTTAAAGGGATAGTTCACTTCAAAATGAAAATTCTGTCATCATTTACTCGCCCTCAAGTTGTTTCAAACCTGTGTGATTTTCTTTCTTCTGCTGAACACAAAGGAAGATATTTTGAAGAATGTCAGTAACCATACAGTTAACTGGACCCATTGACTTCCATAGTATTTTTTTTCCTACTATGGAAGTCAATGGGTTGAAGTGAACTATTCCTTTAAGTTGGAAAAATATTCAGTTGAATTGAACAGTCCAGTTAAATGTCAGGAAGGGCTTCGTCTCATTTTGCACACTATGGAAAAGCCATGGAATTTTATAATGGAGAATAGAAGAAAGTTAGAGACATAATGAGTAAATGTATTAAAGATGAAACCTAACTACTTAGGTTCTATGTACTTAAAAGGGCTGGGCAATGATTAATCGCATCCAAAATAAAAGTTTGTGTTTACGTAATATATGTGTGTGTACTGTGTATAACTATTTTGTATATAAGAATTCACAAATGTGCATGTCTATATTTAAGAAAAATGTGTTATTAATATATAAAATATTAATATTGATATTTAATATAAATTATTTATATATATATATATATATATATACATGCAAATATTTTTTAAATATATACATGTGTGTATTTATATATTCAAAATAATTATACACACTACACACACATATATTATGTAAACACAAACTTTTTTTAGATGCGATTAATCACGATTAATCGTTGCCCAGGCTAGTACTTAATCACAATTTATTGGTGAATAGACATTGGTGGTGTCTTGAGGAGATTCCCTCCTTCTATGTAAAGTGCTTTGAGTACTCAGAAAATATATAAATGTAACAAATTATTATAATTTTATTAAAAGTTTTGGGGTCTGTAAGATACTTTTATTCAGCAAGGGTGTGTTAAATTGATCAAAAATTACAGTAAAACATTTTAATGTTAAAAATTTTTCTATTTTGAATAAATGCTGTTCTTTTGAACTTTCCATTCATCAAAGAATCCTAAAAAATGCATTTTGAGCAGCAAATCAGCAAAGGATCATGTGACATTGAAGATGAGTAGTGATGCTGAACATTCAACTTTGCATTCCAACAATCCAACTTTGCATATAATTTTAAATTATAATGATATTACAATATTACTGTTCATACTGTATTTTTGACAAAATAAATGCGTGTGAGATCATTTTAATGAGATAATTTATCCATTCATAAGCATAAGAGATTACCCAAAATGTTTGAACTGTAGTATATTTGTAAGAGATTGCAATTTTGTGTCTCTAATATTTATTGTGCAATCATATTTTGGAATATAGAGTTCATTTTAGGACAGAGATCATAATGTGTAGCTGCTTGCAGGTGTTTTCTTTGCAATTAGAGGTGCACATATGATTATTGGTGGATATTATTAGTTTTACATTTTAATAGTATCAGTTGTTATATGTAGTTATACGTGCTATTTTCCCTTATTTTTTCATTTAGATTAACTTTGCTGTCATCTAACACTTATTTTAATTAATCTCTGAAATCAAGTTAATCTGTGAAAAGAAAACACTAATAATTAATAACACATCTTTAGCAAATCTCAAAATTAAAATCCGGTTTTTATGCTGCATATTATTCTAATGTACACTTGTAGCATTTATGGTTAATGTTTACTTATTCCACCTTTCATTGGTTATCAGCCATAACATGCCAGATATTTCGTTTTTTGCATCCCTATTTGTAATGTCAATATCTACAATAACAAGGATGAAGGATAAACTCTAAATATATTCTTATTGTTGAGAATATTAAACCTGTTAAGGACTTCAAATAACATCTGTTGGTGTGTATGTGTGTTTTAGCCATTGCCATACGATCTACCGCTGCACGCAGGGATAATGCCCGGACTCCTGATCACTATTGTGGGTGAGCCAGTACCAGGAGGAGATAGGTAACACACGCATTTATGTAACAAAACACAGCATTACTTCTCCAAAGCAAACACTCACTTCTCTTATCTTAGGTTCCATGTAGATCTTGTGAGGGGTCGTGATGTGGTTTTCCATTTCAACCCACGTTTCCATGAGAACACCATCGTACGGAACACAAATTTTGATGGCTACTGGGGTCCCGAGGAGAGAGATGGAGGCTTTCCCTTTGTGCAGGGCAGACAGTTTGAGGTACGGGCTTCAAATTTATCTCAGAGAAGGAATGCCTGATTTCAGTTGAGTTCCCATATAGGCCACGTACAGTTTCAGGAGTGACAACCGCATTGAATTATGGGAGTGAATCCCCTGAATTATCATTCCTTGTACAGAACAAATGACTTAATCCTGAAATTGCTATTAACACTGTGGTAACCATAGCGAAGTCCTGGCATATTTTGTGTTTGGTATCTTCTATTTTTGACCAAAGTGATATGCATAAGCATCTGTAATATGGTTTGTTTAAAAAAAAAACACACACACACCTAAGGCAGACAGACAGAGTTAGGCTTATGTATGTTTCTGTCGATGGATACACATTGTGGCTTCCCCTAAACTTTGTTCTATGCGAGTGGCGTATTCTCTAACATGACCAGTCACTTACAGTACACCTGGGTGTTGATAGCGTGCGAGCGCAGGTGACACTTGAACAGCACATGTTGCTATCTGTGTTTAAAATAATATCATGTATACCTTGCTAATTTAAACATTTATTCGCAAGAAGTGTACTGCAAGCAAATATTAAGTTCTCTTTCAAGTCTTGTGCTTGAAATTCACACAAAAATGATGCCAACATGCCCGTCTAGGGGAGTATCCTAACAAATGTAAAAGGTTATGTCAAGTTAAATTGCATGAGAAAGATGCCTGAGTGTCATTTTGAATCTGTGCAGCATTATTTCTTAAAGTGACAGCAGCCTAATATTCCTGCTGTCTGTGTTTATAATGTAAATCATACAACAAAAGACAAGGACATCACTCTCTGCTCTTAACCGAATAGCTGCTGTAACTTTAAAAATGCAGTGAAGATTAAATTCCATGTTGTTTTACAATGATTACTTTATTCAATTTCTGTACTGTTACATACCTAAATAACCTGAAATGCACAGTTTATTTTATTTGTATTATTTGCTCTATTGTATTTGTTAATTTCTTAATTACATTGTTATTTGATAGTAGTCCTTTTTCCGAGCCGCACCGAAACCGTGACCTGGGAAAACAAATCTTTTCCCGAGTCAACTCGTTCATTTTGTTCATTGAAACAAATGACACGAAAAAAGATTCGTTCATTTTAAAAAAATTAGTTCGAACTAGAGAGTCACAAACGTGCATCACAGAACAGAGCAAGGCGACCATTTGAGCTTATAAAACTTAAACTTTGTTTTTTTTAAAATGAGCGATCATTTCGCTTGATAAGACCCTTATTCATTGTTGGAATCGTTTAAAGCCATTTGAACAGTTTGCACTGAAACTGTCTTTTGGACCTTGAACCGTTTGGTTCCCATTGAATTCCATTAAATGGAGAAAAATCCTGGAATGTTTTCATCAAAAACCTTAATTTCTTTTCGACTGAAGAACGAAAGACATGGACATCTTGGATGACATGGGGGTGAGTAAATTATCAGCAAAAGTTTTTTAAAAGTGAACTACTCCTTTAATAACGAACCGTGATAAATTAGAAAACCACAGGGAAAGACTACGAGGGTTGACTCATTCTTGTTGCCAGATCTTGTTAAAAAAAAAAAACAGCAAACAAGAACATGCATTTATTTTGGAAATACAGCCGAAATATTGCGACCTGCACCTACCTATTTTAATAACGGCATAAACTGGATGAGCCAAGCCCAATCAACAAGCCCAAAGACGCTTATAATAATGTCAACACTGCAAGAGCAAAGATGCCTACATAAACACAACTCTGCCTCTGTCAACGGTGGTTTGGTTAAAATTGCTAAACACAACGAGTCTTTGGTCACCGCAGCATCGTCAGATTTAAGATGAACTGCGGTGCAAATGTGTGCCGAACTGTGGGTTTAGAGCGGTAGGATTTTCTTACTGAGAACCAGAAGATGTGCGTTTGAATATGTCATTAACAACTAGTTGTTCAGTTCGGTTATAATATGGACTTACTGGTATTTTACTGAACTGTGTGTGTACAGAACAGGACTGAGCACTAAAAGGTGAATTGACAACCGAATTTATCTGCAGTTTTCATGACCCTAATGTGTTTGTGTGTGCAGCTGAAGATCCTGGTGGAGACAGACGGGTTTAAGGTGGCTGTGGACGGGGTTCATCTGCTGGAGTTTGAGCACAGAGCAGGCGGGATGGAGGATGTCACTCATCTGCACATAGAGGGAGACCTTACTCTGTTCAGTGCAGCCCCCAGCATGATCTGAAACACAGGGAGCCGTTTGACAATGTTGAGATGACACATTAAGTCATCGGTCTTTAAAAAGTACTTTATCTCCAAAAAAGTGGGACGAACAGAAATGAATAAAAGCTATAATGATATATCTGTTACCGGTCTCTCCATTGCAGATTAGTCAAACACATGATCGCCACTTGATCTAAACAATTGAAATACAGATGTAGAACAAGTTTTGACCCGTCTGAGAGGTCATCAGGACACTGCTGCGTGTCTATCGCAATGTGACGGTCTGTTTTGACCCGTCAGAATGCATTATGCTAGTCATCCTTTTGCATGTATACCGGAACATGACTAATTTTATAAAAAAAATCAAACGTATTGGCCAGCCTTTCACACGCTATGTTTATAGTTATCGATCATTAATTCAGGAAAACTGCAGACCAGAGCTGTGACACTGTGCTGAATTACATCAGATCAAAATGGCTGAATTATTTTTTATTTGGTATGAATGTTGGAAAATGTTTATTATTTTGAATAAAACCATAATAATTAAAGCATTGTGATAAAGGAGATGAGAAAGTAATTATGTTTGAATAAATGCTGTATCACCCCAATTGAAATGTGCTTGTTCATATTATGTTCTGCATGTTGATCTGCATGTCCACTTTTATGGTCAGTCTTACTCTTATTACATGTTGGTGCAGTCAATTTGACAATAATGCTCAGTGTTATTTACATGTTAAAATGTTTATTTAAAACACTGATATTAACACTAATATGAAGCAGAACATAGTATGTGCCAGACGCCAGGGATGCTCTTTCCTATAACATGTTTTTCAAAGACACAATTTCTGCACACATTGGTGAAGCTATGTGAGATTTCTGATGATTGTCAATACTGTTGCGTCTGATTGGTGAATGAATCATTCTTTTTGAATCGAATCTTTTTATTGATTCAATTGAACTGATTCACAAAACAAGATTCAGCTAAAATTTGACTATTTACCAACAATGAACCAGATTAAACAGTTTAAAAGGTTTTGATCCACTTCAAATGATGACTACTGTATACAGAAGACACTTTTTTGGCGGTCATGAAGTAATTAAATACTCAAAATAAGTACCTACTCAAGTGAGTATGCCATTTGGGACACAGCCTAGGTGTGTTTGACTTGAAGCGGATCAGTGTATGACATCTAGTACCCCAAGAGCGATTTGAAAGCTAACAGAGCCGCCTTTTCTCTAATCGCTCTCTCTGTACTTTAATATCATTCACCGATCGGTCTGCACAGCGCCGCTTCAAGTCAAACACACCTATGGCATACTCACTTGAGTAGGTACTTATTTTGAGTATTTAATTACTTCATGACCGCCAAAAAAGTGTGTTCTGTATACAGTAGTCATCATTTGAGGTGGATCGAAACCTTTTAAACTGTTTAAACTGGTTCATTGTTCGTAAATAGTCAAATTTTAGCTGAATCTGCAATTTGTACCAGGAAAAAGGTGCAAAAACTTTAAAGGCACTTTCACCAAAGACATGACTTGCCAATATGATCGAAGATTACATTTCCTGGTAGTAACTTTAGGAATTCAGACATACTTTTGTCTCATACTTTTTTCCGCCTACTATATAGGGACGTATTTGATTTTGGATGCAGCCATAGACATACCTCTTTAGTCACATACTGTTTTTCACCTACTATATAGTAGGGATGTTTTTCACCTACTAGTTTTATTCACATTTTGTTTTTCGCCTACATATAGTAGGCAAGTATGCGATTTGTACGCAATAATAGACATACTACTTTATATAGTAGGCAAGTATGCGATTTGTACGCAATAATATACATACTACTTTAGTAACATATGTTTTTTCGCCTACTAGGGAAGTATACAATTTTGTATGGAGCCATAGACGCTTCTTTAGTCACACACTGTTTTTCACCTACTATATGGGATGTAGGCCTTTGTGATTTCGGACGCAGCCATTGACATAGACCTACATTAGTCAAATACTGTTTTTCACCTACTATATATTTTAGTTACATTTGGTTTTTCGCCTACTATATAGTAGGCAAGTATGCGATTTGGACGGAATAATAAACATACTACTATAATTACATGCGATTTTTTGTCTACTATTTGGGAAGTATGCGATTTCATATGCTGCCATAGACATACTTCTTTAGTCACACATTCTTTTTCACCTTCTATATAGTATGTATGTCATTTTAGACGCAGATTTTGTGATTCTTTAGTTTCTTCCCCCCCTTTCTCCCCCCTGCGTCCAAATATGGGATTTGGACGCAGCCATAGACACACGTCTTAGTCACATTCTGTTTTTCGCCTACTATATAATTTGAGTCGCATACTGTTTCCCCCGTACTGTAAGTATGCAATTTCGGATGCAGCCATAATGTCTAAAAGATTTGTTCAAACGAGTCAACCGGTCACCAATTCACAGAACAGAACTATGGCAAGCCGTTTTAGCTTAAATTGTACCCAGCCTTGCCTTAGTGCACTGTCTCTTTCAAACAAGTCGAGTGTGCTGATTGTTTGGACATTTGACTGGTGTGGAAACACTTGCACAAATCTTAAAAATGAAACATACTGAAAATATGTATGAATTGAGTGTATTATAACAGTTTGAAAGAAGGTTTTTTTTCAGCCAAAAGATGCAAAATAATTATAGTGTTGAATTGTTTTTAATAAAATTACAATAATCGAAAAAAAGCAATAACTTCAATTGTCTGTAACAAAATTGGGACGTTTTAGAGCATGTACTAGACAGATTTCTTTACATATATGTGATGCAACATGGCGAACTGTTGCAAGAACCGACTCCCGAAGATAAATCAGGCGTCCCGTCACTAGTGTGTGCAGTGCACTTTGAAAGTGTTCCGGTGGTATCCGCTAGGGGGCGGTGACGGGTGCACTCGTGTCCCGGCAGCATTAGAGAGGAAGCAGGCGGAGTTCCGCACGCTTTATGAGGCTTTTTAGCTGTTTCGGGAATAAAAAGTAGAACTTTTCCGACATCATGAACGGATCCGCACACAGCGCGGCAAGCGTTACAGATATTACACTGAAAAGAGGCCCGGCTGGTAAGTTTGGCTCTCTCCTCGACTTCTGCGGCACTGTTGGAGCTGTTGAAACAGAGTTCAGTCCGGCGGTTCGGTTCTGTGCTGCGGGTTCGGCCCGCTTCAACAATAAGTGGCGTGCTGATTTAACAGGCGCCGTGAACCCGAACGGGAAATCCGATGATTTCCATTACACGAGAGTTAGACGAGTTGATCGGATTTATTCAGAGACGTTTCTGCTATTATGAAAGCGAAAGTTCAGAACCAGCTCAATAGACCATCAGCGATATGGGCCGACATATACAGATCCATTTCTGTCAGATTCAGGCACAATGTGTTTGGCTGATGTTGAAGTCTTTCAGGTGTTGTGGGTCTGGATTTGGGCAGGTTCTGAGGGCTGACAGTCTCAGCTGCCTGTTGACTTTGATTAAACTCTTATATAATGCGTTGGTGTGTGCGTGTGACCTTTGCGAGGTCATGGACTGGACTGCTCAGATAGCTCTGGACTTTGAATTGTGATTAAAGGGTATGACTTTAAAACAATAATATAATCTTCACATGTCATCAACACCATTGATCAAGTCAGTTTGTTAAACTGATACCAATACCACCTCTTTAAACAATCAATTTGTCAATATTGGAAAGAGAACGTTCTTAATTAAATTAGATTTAGACCCATGGACTGCATCTAATATAATATTTTTTTAACGTGACTTTACAATAAAACGATATCAGGTGCAAAAATGTCCACCAGTGTACAGTGATGTAACATTATGACTATCCTACATTTCCACCTTTTCATCATAATCATATTCATCACACGTACTACAGATTCAGATTTATCTTAAGTAAATAACATTTTAAATTTGAAATAAATTGCACAAATAAATCAAATAGATTTAAAATGTGAAAATTCACTTTATCTACCTAAATGCATGTTATAGATCTTATTGAATGGATCATCCATGTATTTTTTTTTTCTTGTAATGTTTAATCGAATTTTAGTTATACCCCCATTTCAAAATTCAATCAACTACTAATTTATAGACACAAGTCCCCACTCTACATTTTGTTTTTTGATAATCTGGTACTTCACAATTCAGAGTAAAAAATCTGTTGCTTTTTTTATTTCGTTGTGACTTTAAATTTGAGTTGTATCAACCTCTTACTAAAATGCATAAAAGAGCAAAGAACATGAACTTTAAAATTTTTTTTTTGCTTGCTGCGTAATTTCAATGACTAATTTTAAGTGTTTTGATTAACATTTATTAAATTATGCATTAGCATACATATAAAATGTTTCTGCGAGTGATGTTTTCCGGGTGTGTGAATTAAGAATGAGACGAGTGTATCTTAAGCAGTGATGCCTGGCTGGGATCATGCCTGTTTGTACAACATCTCCGTCTCTTCAGAAATTACATTAAAGCCTTCTGACCATAGTTTAATCATGTTACTAGTCCAGCCTGGTGCTGTGTGTAACATCCTTTCCATCTCTGTCAGGTCTGGGGTTTAATATAGTCGGTGGAGTGGACCAGCAGTATATAATGAATGACAGCGGAATCTATGTGGCAAAAATCAAAGAAAACGGAGCAGCCGCGCTGGACGGACGTCTGCAGGAGGGAGATAAAGTTATTGCGGTAAAACCACTGTAATTTACTGTACAAACTCAACAAATTATACTTTACTCATGCTTAATTCTTGAATATGGCTGTACTTAACTTGTGAACCAAAACTATCTCTTCACCTGAGCAGAAAGGGGTCCATTTTTTAAGAAAAACATTAATTAAACTTTACATACTGTATATAAACGTTTCGAGTCAGTAAGTTTTAACCAAGGGTGCATTTATTTGTTAAAAGAAAAACATAATATTGTGAAATATTATTTTAATTTAAAATAACTGTTTTCTATTTGAATATTTTAAAAAATGTCATTTATTCCAGCTGAATTTTCATACATGCACATATTTCAAAATAAATGATGAGTACATGATTGTTTCGTGTAGATAAATGGCCAGAAGTTGGACAATCTGTCTCACGGTGCAGCAGTGGAGCTGTTTCGGTCTGCAGGCGAGGATGTGTATCTTCGCGTACAGCAGCGAGTAAGTACTGCTGGCCATCGCAATTGACCTATGGCTAAGCCACGCCCCCCCCACTCACTCGGACACACAGTCAACATTTGGGGACAGGCGCTATGGCAGCTGTCACAGTAGGAGACATTTCAGAGGAGGCAATTGGTGACAGAAAGATTATATATCATCTTGAAGTCACCTAAAGGGCCTTAACTA
The DNA here is from genome assembly GCF_016745375.1 of Pimephales promelas. The sequence goes on along the minus strand of NW_024121766.1, from coordinate 4,160,326 downwards.
TGCATTGGAGGGTTATATTAATAATTTTATTGTGAGAAGGTCGATGAAAAGCTTCAATTCCAGGCAAAAATGTGATAAACATGATAAACCGCATATCGTTGCTATCACCGTTACAGTATTTACATGAATCACTCAGCACAACATTGTTAATTATCTTGGTTATTTAATGACACTTTAATGAAGCTAAGTGACGCGATGTACAGTGTAGCTAGAAGCTAATGTTAAAGGGTTAGTTCACCCCAAAATGAAAAATCTATGTTTTAATCAAACAAGATCTCATTCCCCATTGACTACCACTATGGTAGTCAATGGGGAATGAGATCTGTTTGATTAAAACATTCTTACAAATATCTTCCTTTGTGTTCAACAGAACAAATAAACACATAGAGCTTTGGAACAACATGAGGGTGAGTAAATACTGACAGAATTTTCATTTTTGGGTGAACTAACCCTTTAACGTTTTCTGATGTTAGGCTACGTTAGAGATTTTAAAGATAATGTTCAAATATGTTGTTGACTTAACTTTGAACAGATGTTGACAACCTTGTTTAATTTATCCATGTTTAGTTGGTCTTGTGGTCTACCGCATAACTTAATCCAGAGCAGACACTTATCTTGGTTGAGATGTGGCTTGGGAAGTGTAAAAAACATACACACCGTCGCCCAGCCTCTCAGGATCCTTGTGTCGGAGTCGCATGTACCCCATGGACACCGTTTGACCATTTTAAACTTAAAATGACAAGAAAAAACTAATGAAAACTGACTAACTGCAGTGCATTTCAATGGACGTGGAAGCAGAGAATGTCCGAGTGCATTGGGTTAGCTGCGCACTGTGATTGGCTCATCGCGTTTGAGGTTGTGGCTTAGCCATAGGTCAATTGTGATGCACTGTAGATTACAACTGTCAATCAATCAGCTTCACTTACATGTGTTTATATATGTCTACAGCCAACTCTTCAGAACGGCCCCACAAGCTCTCGTACCGATGGAGAATCTTCATCTGCTTTCGGTACATGGACATTGTATACTGTAGTCGCCCTGGCAGTAGTAACGGCAGGTTTCATCGCTTTCAAACGCCTTCAGCTGAACCACCGGGGGCCCCGGGGCCCGTTTTAACCCATCACATTTTATAGACTAAAGCTTTTTTTTTTTTTTTTTTTTTTTTCGCCCAAACATAACCGGGGAGTGAAAATGGAAACCCAGTTAATGGAAGCAGAAAGTGTAAATTTTCTTTAATCGTTTATGCCATGTTATGATGACACGCATGTAGCTGTAAAATATTTTCACGAATAATTTGGTGATAATCATTGGCGTTTAACCAGAATACCCAGCATGCCTGATGACATCACATGGTGGAATAAGGGAACAGGGATGATGAACACAGTGTTTGGATCAACAGCTGCAGAAATCTCTGTAATCCGAACTAGAGAGAGGGGCCGCAGGCAGGAGACCTAGGCCGAGGTGGAGCTGTGTTTCTGGGCAGAAGACAGACAGACCCACGGTGGAATGATTCGTCTTGTACCTCCAGAGAGTGCTTGAATGAGCCTGAGGTTGTACGATTAGATCTCGGGTACCTGCTTGTGCAAGAGTATGTTCGAAATGATGTGGGTTGAGAGTTTTTTCTTTTTTTAAATACTTTAATTTCTCACTCATCCATGTTGGAACATGCAGGATGCATTTCAGTGGCTGGAGTAGAGTGGTCTTTCAGTTTGTTTATTTGCCATCAGTGCTTGGCCGTGTATTTTCTCTTCTTCCCTCAGGGGAATAAAAAACTAAATGTGGCACTTGTTAGAATTCACAATCAGAATGAAATTGTTGTATTGTTCATGTTGTATATGGCCTGTGTTTCTGGAATCGTCTTGTACACAATTTGTTTTTTTCTTCACCACAGCTCGTGCCTGGCCAAGTTGAGCTGCTGGTCTCAGCGTGTCTGTAGTTTAGGGGTGGCATCTCTGTTGCTTCTGACTGTATCTGTCCTGTAACTGACAAATGTGTTTGTGGTGTCATGGCTGATCTTCTGCAGGTCTGTGTGGATGGAAAAACGCATGTAAATGCCATGCATGAAGTGCTCATTCACGTTTCACAGTTCAAATAATGTTGGATTCACATGCATCAAGCATTGAATAAATCATTTATTTGAAAAAACAATTTACTTTTTGCTTCTTGGTATTTGAAATATTTGTAAAAACGGCAAAATCATTGATTGTAATGACACTGACATCTATATATGCTAGTGCATCTTTTACATTTTAAGATGTATAAATTACAATTAATGTATTATGAATGAAAATGATTTTACAAGTGTTTATAAATTAACATTGACCTAGATTAATGGTTTCTTTAAAAAATTAGCCTACCGTTAAAAATTCATTGTGATATGATACAAAATGCATTAACTAATTTTAACAAGGAGAACCGTATGGTAAAGTGTTATTATTGAGGGTCTGAAATAGTCCGTTTTTGTTAAACATTTTTTTGCGGAGTGACAAGTTGAAGTGATAGTTTACCCAAGAATTAAAATTCTCACATCACACGCATGACCAGCGTTGGCCAATAGTGAGCCTACCTGTGACGTACAACATAGAAGCGTTGCTAGTTACACTACGTGAACTAACTGGAGGCCAACCGACAAAGTAATCTCGTCACTTGTTCAACGATGTCTTTAATAACTTTTGGTCCGGCAAGTTTGGCTTAGAAGCCTATGGTGGAGGGATCCAGCTCTGTTTTAATAAAAAAAAATCTTAATTTGTGTTCCAAAGATGAACAGTTGCACCTCAATGCAGAACATGAGATCCACGGGGAGGAGTCGGATCACGATCCAAGGGGTGGAGATGGGTAGGATTAGGGTTGGGTTTAGGGATCAGGGGGCGGAGTTGGTTATGTTTAGGTGTATGTAAAGGCCAATTTATACTTCTGCGTAGGGTGCGCGCAGTAGGTACGGCGTAGCATACGCACAGACGCGTCCCATACCGCGTACCCTTCGCCGTCGCCTGACGCGTATGGCGCTCGCTTTGTGTCATTCGATTCCTAGCCAAGCTTAAAGACGTGTTAACGTGCGTGTGGAGAACGTCTGTGCGTTTTAACGACTGCCTTTCTGGACGTCTGCCCGTCTTAACGTCTGGAGCTAGGCTATCTCCATTCAGCTTTTTTTAAATTATTATTATTCAGCCAATGACTGAATGGCGATCCGTCTTAAGTTCTGGTTTTCTATCGTTGTTAGGACTATGTTGTAGCCTAGCTCATTTCGTTTTCATAAAGGGGGCCAAGTATTTTTTTATTATGATCGGAGAAACAGACTTCTCACCAAAACAACGTAGGCCTATTATTACTGAAGTAGCTAGATAGTCCATCATACAAACTAGACCACAGCATTATAAATATAATAATGTTTCAATGTTTCGTTTTGTGTAATAAAGCATATCCTATAGCATAGCCTATCTTTCTGACAGGCGGAGGGTGAACCAAGACGCTCTTCCCATTTAAAAACAAGTTTTTAAGTTACTTTTCACGTGACTGTCCGCTCAATATCCGATCAGTTTCACATTTGTCTAAATATTACAATGCTTTTGTTATTTAATTTTCATTTATGTTGATTATGAACAGTGAACAGCATGAGTAAGAGCAACATATAGGATGCGATATGACGGGAGACAAGTGGGTCAGACATGATTTTGACCACTTCATTAAGTTTTGTTTTGTAGAAAGACTTTCTTTAAAGTGAATTTCGTTTTGTATCAATTATGCACGAGCATGCATGGGAATAGGCTATACAGGCTAATAATAATACAAAAAATATAGATATAGTAGAGTGGCAGTGGGTGGAATTATATTGTGAAATTCTATGTTATAAAAAAATCGTTATAACGAGTTGTAGCCTAAATCCCGAAATAAAGGAGCTCGGCCAAACAAATATGAAACCACTAAAAATAAATATAAAACCGCCAGTAGATGGCGGCAAGGCACTGTTCTATTGACATTACTGGTTATTGTTCAAACTATTCTTTCAAAAAACAAAAAACAAAGAGGCTATATATTTAATATCCACAGAACTACTCCTTTAAGACAATTGCAATTGTTCTGCTGTGGTGATGTTTGGAACAATTTTTTTTTTTTTATTGTGTGAAATGTCATTACCATATAGTTTATTTACAGGCATTCTGGTTTTCTAATGATTTTTTCAAAAGCTAAAGACTGCTCATTACAGAAATATTAAAATAAATATTTACAAATGTGTTTTTTACTTGGTATTTTTTCTCAACTTTTGGTCTCAATTGGCAGTTAATTTTCATATATTGCGGGTTGATATTTTCCTAATTATGTTACCCAGTTAAACATTATGTGAATTTAAAGTGACTGCGTTATACGTAAATTGAAATATAGCTAGCCTAAATATATATGCCGTTGTTGGTTCCAATGACATGCTACATTTTAATGTTTTAATGACAGCAAGCATTTCTTGGCTATAAATTTTGCATTTCACCAATGAAAGGTAAAGCATTAAATCAACCAATGATCAACCAGTTCTCTGAAGTAGCTCAGAGGTGCATCTCATGAAGCTTCATCTGGATATCTGGGAAATACTGAACAAGTACACTTTCATATCGACAACATCAATAAGCATTTTGAATATCTTGTTTGTGAGCAAATACACAAGGACTATTCAATGGTACTGATATGTTAATTTACATACCACTTTTGAGAGATGAACTAAGGATTTGAGGAGGTACAGGCTTTTGCAGGCAATCCATGTGGGACTGCTATAATTATTTTGAGAAATGCATTTACTGGTTTGCAAAACTTAAGGATGATTCAAGAAACTACCAAAGTGACTGAGAAAAACTGTAAAATGACATTGAAGGCAGTATGTGCAAAGGGATTTAGTGAATGGATAAACATGATTTCATAAAGTACAATGTTCCTGAATCAACATCCTTTTTGATCATTGAGCAATATTACTACAACTAGATTTGAGGAATAAGTGTACAGTTAATGTCAATTTTCAGGATAGCTATAACCAGCAGTGTGAGGTTTACACAGCCTAAATGTTTGATTGTCGGCTATAGACAATTTATTTATTATCAGAGGAGTTTTCGCAGGAGTTCCATCAGTCGCTAAATAAAAAGAGCATACTTTGTTCTCTTTCTTTAAAATCTATTCACACTTTAAATAAAATAGTTTTGTTTGTCATAAATGGAAAGAGTGAATCCAAACTGTTCTGTGGGTCAGTAATTTCCTATTTAGAAAGTGGAGATGGTCAAATAAATGCTGCTCTGCTGCCACCTACTGATTAAAGTGTTCATCTCATCTTATTCTGTTTAAAGTGTTTGTTTTTCCTGCAGGTGAAAACTATGCAGCGTTTGCTCCTCTTACTGTATTTATATGGGCGGTCAACTGTTTTGCCTGACTTGGGCGAGATTTTTGTATGCTCTCAACGGTAGCAAAAAATGTGTAGTATGACTAGACGACATTTATAGGCTTTATAAAAACTTTAGTGTAGCTCTATTAAATAGTACATTTATGTTAAAACATTTTTAATTTGAATGATTAATTACTTGTTCAGAATAAGAATAGCAGTAGCCTGGTCCAAGCAATCACAGGCTAACTAATTTTAGTTTAAAATCCAATAAACTCTAAAATGGTTTCTGAATGGTTAATTAATGCTGGATGCAGCATGAGTGAACTCGAGGCATGCAGACTGTTGCTGGCTTGCTGCAGAGCATTAACACATCTGAAACACACTAATATATAATGATAAGACTCAGTTTTTCTGAATTTTTTAGCCCATTTTATTTTTTTTATCTCTGAAGATCGAATAATCAAAATACATGCCATAGACTTTTATTAAAAAGTTACATCTATCATTGGGATACCAAATGTATGGTACATTACCAGACATTCAGCATTATAAAAATAAGTGTATCGTAGTCCTACATAAAATGTGCCAAAATAAGTCTTGTTTGTAAACTTAGATTGTGGCAGACGTGCAGACGGGCAGACGTGCAGACGTTCAGACGTGCAGACGTTCAGACGTGCAGACGGGCAGACGTTCAGACGTGCAGACGGGCAGACGTTCAGACGGGCAGACGTGCAGACGTAATCCACACGTTAAACTTTTAACGTGACGCCGCCGTGACGTCTGCATAGATCAACAGCTACACGTTATTGACGCGTCTACGTGACGTGATATTTGCGTGTACGTCTCCATATAAAACAAATGGAGACGTACACGCACGTATTCACGTGTCCTATCTGTCTTGCTTGTCAGTCTCGTCGCCGAATGGAACATTCCGAGCGCCATAGACGCGCACCTCTTCAAAAATGTAACTACACTACACGTCGCGACGACGCGGACCGCAAGATCGGTGATTGGTCGGCTTGGTAGCATCGTATTTCCTCCTATGCATTTCCGCACGTACCATCTCCTCCGACGTCTTCTCTCATTTCTGCCTTTCAGTTTTAGTAATTTCACTAAAATGAACTGTTTTTCCACCCCAATAAGCTCCTACTCCAACATGATCCACTCTCTTCCAATCGCTATTGCTTGTAGTAACCTAGCCGCGAGGAATCTAAACACAGTGGAACATTAAAACCCTCCGCCGCCTCCTAGCGTTTCGGAGCAGTACTGCAGAGCAACCAATACCTGAACGCAGAAGTATAAATTCCGCAGTGAGGACCATCTCAAGATGAACGAAAGTCTTACGGGGTTGGAACAACATCAGGGTGAGTGATTACTGACAGAATTTTCATTTTTGGGGTGAACTAACGTTATCCCTTTGACCTTCAATCACACTTATGTTTTCATCCAACGTTGTGAATTTAAGGCAAACTTGGAATAAAGCAGTTTCCATCCCATGTGTTTACAAAATCTTCACATTTTTTAGGTGCAGTGAATGAAATTCGTCTGCTGGTCTGGTACATCCAATCACATCCACTGTTGACGCAAAGTCACGTGATTTATTTGGTAAAGGAGTTTCCTTTGTAGTTTATGCGCATGTCGTTTTTTCATATATAAAATGAAAAAGCGCATTTTTTGAATGTATGGGCATCTTGGCGTTTCCATCCATCGTTTTTATGTAATGTAATATCCCAAAATAGGCACACAGAAGAAGCTCCATAAGTGTCTTCACAGACCCCTTCCAGATTTCACAGGAATTCTGATTTCTTAAAGGGATAGTTCTACTGGTTCTACTCAACAAACCACTTTCAACCAAAGTTGTAAGCCTCAGTTTTATGAAGGGACTGTTTTGAGTGCTTTGGTTGTGGAAAAAAAACACTGAATTTACCACTTTATTTACAAAATATTCATCTGTAAAAAATATATCAGATTCAATGGAAGGACATCCGAAGATGAATGAAAGTCTTGCGGGTTTTAAACAACATGAGGGTGAGTAGCCTAATTAATGACAGAATTTCCATTTTGGTTGAAATAACCCTTTAAGATGAAAATTTCATAATAATTATAGCTTTATAATATAACAGTTTGAGTTAGATATGAATAAATAGACCTAAATATATTTACTGTCATTATAAAGCACAGCTACATCATTGGTCAGAGCAGGTGAACAGTAGGCTACAGAATTAAATGAGTGTGTGTTTGCGTGCCTGTGTGCATGTGCTCTTGAATACAGATACAAAACATTTTGATGCTGTGACAATAACTGGGTTCAATTGCTTATGTGAGGGATGGATGAAATGCAGAGAACTGCTCTGCATCTGTGTCCCAATGAGATGACTGACTCACGATAACATGCTGTATGTGTGAGTGATGGGCTGTCTGCTGCTATCTCTTTGTCTGCTGTCTGAGAACGGAAGCACATGCCTTTGACAAAATGACTGGTATGTGCATGTTTGTGTGTGGTTGTGTCTGTGTGTAGTTGTACTCCTCATCAGAAATCAATACACTCAAAGGCAGCAGTGGTTGAATGCACTTAAGAGAGAAACAAAAGAGAATGATAATGCCGGACTTCCTCTGCTGGAGTCTTATTACATTATGGCTAAAGCAGAAAGAGCGGTGGCATCATGGTTTAAGATTTTACTTATTTACATTTACTTCTAATGTATTTAGAATATTGAATAATCAGTATTCTAAATGCATTCATAAAAAGACACTATAATGCTGTTTCATTAATTACATGACATCAGCATGGCTAAAACATGTCTAACACATTCCTTAATGCACTTATGTAATCTACTAGACAAGACTTGGTAACATTTTTCAAGAAAAAGGACATTGATTCAAAAGCACATACAATCTAACAATGTTGCTCAAACACCATCGTCAAAATAGCCTGGTAATACCAAACTCTGCTACTTCGCTTTGCTTTGTAGACAAAGTCTGGCATGGCTTAATTGAAAAGTGTTTTCTTTCTCTCGGGGGCGCTTGTCTGAAGTATAAAATCATTGGTTACTCGTAAGCCAATCAGATAACGTTTGGTTACGTTAACGTTTTGTTACATTAAAGTTTGCTCCTTAACCTGAGTGCAACCAAGGGGGACATAATCACAACTAAAGCCTTGCCGGCCTTTGACGTTTCTCACTGACGATCGGTAGTTGAAAAATTGAGAGTAGGGCCACAACATGCCATCACAACAACCATTCAAAATGTTTAACAAATACTCTTCTTGTTCAGGCTTCAGTTTGCAAATGCTGGGAATATTCTCCACAACAGAGTGAATTGCATCCCGTGTCTCCATATCAACGGTCGTTTTCGACTTCCCTAACCTAAAATACAATCTTAAACTCGGTGCTTAGCGTCTACATCACGGCTCTCAGCCCGCCCTCAGTTCGTTGATTGCCCGACTGTTTTCAGGCCGGAGGAAAACGTATCGGTTACCTAACGTAACCTAGGTTCTCTCTAGGAGAGAGAACGAGTATTGCGTAAGTTAGCTTGCGCTACGGGAAAGATCCATCTTTTCGAGATATTGATTTTATAATTTTGTATTCATTGTCAATGCAGTGCAGCAGCTAGCAGACCTAGACCAGGCTGTTTAGCGTACTCATAGGCTGCCCTGTGGGAACTGCAGCAGCCTACCACTGAGTAGGCATGGCTTAGTGTATATAAGCAGGGCTCAGAGGCTGTTTCTCTGGTTTTTTTCATCGACTGAAGTGAAAATCGCTCGTGGCACGAGCATGGCTGGTCACACAATACTCGTTCCCTCTTCTAGAGAGAACCGAGGTTACGTTAGGTAACCGATTCGTTCTCTTACGAGAGGTTCTCTCGTATTGCGAGACAAGTTAGCTTACGCTACGGGAACCCTTTGTCAATGCCATGCACACCAAGCGTCCACACATGAGTCCCAGTTTTTCCCAAGTGGGAAAATAAGGTGGCCAGCAACGTGGGCCAGCACTTGTACAAAAGCACTCATAGGGAATACAAAGTGGCGCCGCCAGTCTGTATAAGCATATACATCATGACTTTTGCGTAAACATACACGCCACTTTCGAGTCAAGTGGCGTGTTATCTCCATGCATTTTTAACTATCCGCGTGTATGCGTGTATGTCTACGCCATTAACGTCCGAGTGATTCCGCGTGTCAGTACACGCCGTCAAATTTTCCGCGTGAAACAAAGCAAAATGTAGATCTACATCTGGGGAGCGAACTTTTTTTTTCCTAGGATGGCAAGGGAACAGTCATAAATGCCATTAACCCCAGGGGTTGAGGTAAGTCATATATTTATATATACAGTAATAACGTTAAGTCAACGGCGTTCATAAACATGCTGAAAAGCGATTATGCGTCTTGATAGCACGCCAAAAATGGAAATACGAATTGGCGTCTCATACACGCGCTACTTCATGAGATCAGTCTGGCATATAGCACCTACCCATTCGTGCAGCTCAACCAGACGAGCGAAGACATGTGAGAGCAGCCTGCACACGATCATATCTGGACAGAACGTACATCTCACTTGAACTGACAGAAGTTTTGCCTGCAGAGCGGGAACTTCTAGGTTATAAAACCTGACAAAGGTGGACGGGGAGGCACAGCCCACAGCTACACATATGTCGTGAATAGAAATTCCGCTGGACCATGCCCACGATGAGGCCATGCCTCGAGTCCTGATGCCCAAGGGGCATTCTAGACCTTTTGATGCATAAGCGTCAGCTACAGCGTCCACTATTCATCTGGACAGGCTTTGTTTTGAGGCGGCGAGACCCTTGGTGCGTCCACCAAACGAAACGAAAAGCTGCTCCGAGCGCCTGAAAGGGGCGGAGCGCGCAGTGTAAATCCTCAGCCCCCTGACTGGGCAGAGGAGACTGGCCCGAACACAAGACACGCAGCGCTGACGGACACCGCGTGTAAGTCCCCCACACGTTTAACTGATGACAGAGCTGTCAGAAAAACGGTTTTGTGTGACAGGTACTTTAACTCCACAGAATCTAGTGGTTCAAAGGGAATAGCTTTCAGGGCCTCGAGGACCAACGAAAGATCCCACATAGGAACTAATGGGGGGCGTGGAGGGTTCATCCTTGTGTCTCCTCTAAGTAAGTGGAAGACAAGCTCGTTTTTTTCCTAGTGACCGGCCGCGCATCGACTCTGCGAACGCTACAACGGCCGCCACGTAGACTTTAAAGGTGGATGGGGACCTTCCCTTATCCAACAGCTCTTGTAGGAAACTAAGCAGCCGCGAGACTCCACATGTCCGTGAGTCTAGATTTTTGTCTGTGCATCATTTGGAGAACACAGACCATTTAGACACATAAAGCTTTCTGGTAGAGGGAACTATAGACTGCGTAATCGTGTTCATCACTCCTTCTGACAGGGCAATGGGTATCCATTGATCAACCATGCGCGCAAAGACCAGCGCTCTGGATGGGGATGCCAGATCGAGCCGCAAGTTTGAGAGAGGAGATCTGTTCTCACCGGAATCGGCCACTGGGCTGTTGTGATAGCCGCGTCACCTCCGGGAACCAAGTCTGATTCTCCCAACGCGGAGCTATGAGGAGCACAGAGTGGCACATTTCCCTGATCCTCTTGATTACCTGTGGTAACAGAGATACCGAAGGGAAGGTATACAGCGTGTGGCCGAACAGGCGCCATAGTTTCTGGACTGTTTGGGAGTGCAGGGACCATTCCCCTGGAGGAATGTTATCCCTGGATAATTTGTCTGGGCCGTCGTTCAGGTAGCCTGGCACATGTGTATCTCTCCACGAAGGCTGGTGATGCTGAGACCAAGTGAGGAGGCTCTGACGGCCTTTGAGAACCGCGCTTCTTTTGGCGCTTCATTTTAGCTCGCACGAATGGCTGAAGGTGGCGAAGACGGCCGGCTTCTTCAGGCGCTGCCTTATGCTGGCTTGTCACTTTCTCGACGGCGGCTTCTCTCTAGATCCAGCGGTGTGTAGAGCTTTGCTGAAGAGATGAAAATCAGAGAAACAGCCTCCGAGCCCTGCTTATATATGTTAGCCACGCCCATAGTTGCGGGCTATGACACTGTGAAGACACAAGCGTCCTTCATTGGACATGATGTCATGTCGGGCTCAATGGTAGGCTGCTGTAGTTCCCGCAGGGCAGTCTATGAGTACGCTAGACAGGCTGCTATAGGTCTGCTAGCTGCTGCACTGCGTTGACAACGAATACAAAATTAAGGGTCATTTTTTTGGCTTCAATATATCGAAAAGATGAATCTTTCCCGTAGCGCACAAAAGGGAACTTAAATAGAGCCAAAGTTTGAAGTCTGACGTAGTCAGGCTATCATCAAATACTCAACCTATGAAAATGGACAGCCTCACCATGTAATGGGTTATACAGTAAGCATTAAAGCCATCTCCCTGTCCCCCTCTCTGTCACTAATAAACCCTCTGAGAGCGATGAGCATCGGCTTAGATGAGCTCCTGTAATAATGCACTGTCAAAAAATTGTCAATTCACAGTAAACAATGGAAACACAATGTAACTGTAACCAAAAATATCCTTAGCTCTAAACAAATGCGGGAATTCTAGCAATATCTTCTTTATCCATAAAATATAAGGTGGTTCTATATTTTTCTTTAAAAACATATTTGTATCAACATTTCACTGTAATCTATATGGATTGCCTTAATACATTTTTTTTTAGTAAATTATAAGGCCATGCAGAATTTTACAAGTAAAAAGTTACTTCTTTTGCAGTAAAATAACATGTATTGTATTTTAAAATATAATTTAATATATTTTTGTTTGTTTTATATATCACCTTATATGTTATAGTTAGTAACCAATGATCAGGTAGCATTTAGGATTATTATTATTATTTTACAGTTTGATGTCTATGTCGGTTAACATATTCTTCACATGCCATTTTATTTGGAGATCGGAATACGCATCGCCCCCGCCCCTATAATAACGCTTAGCGCGGATGGAGGAGGGGGATGATGAACGCGCCGCGTATTGATCGTGATGATGATGATGTAATAAGCGCACGCTCCGCTGATTCCGCTGATCTAGTGCACGCTAGATTCTTCACGCTCGCGACCCGGCTAGAGTGATGTCACCATCAATAGAATGAACCGTGTTTAGGAATTTTCACACCGCCTCCGTGCTGCTCAGCGCGGCCTCCATGAGGACAAACCCCGGGACTGCGGCGCTGATGGCTGTTGGGGTCGGAACTGCACCAAGCTCCCTTCGACATCACATCTGCGACCCCAGCGCTCAGACAAGCGGCAAAACCCGTGCGAGCGCGCGCTTCTTTACAGCAACATTCTATATGGAATATTGGTCATCTTAACGGGAATTCGAACTCCTGATTTGGCTGACTGCCATCTCTCATCTGCGCCCTTTCAGGACTTTTTTAGTGTCTACCATTGAAACCCGGTGAAATAGGTCTTATTCGGTGCCTGACCTCTCTTCCCCTCGCGCTTACCGGAGACTGTCCCCTCTCTTCCCCTCGCGCTTACCGGAGACTGTCCGCGCGCTGCGCACTCAGAGGCCACAAGTGCCTGTTTTCTCTGGCTAGACTCACCATTGATGGAAACTGATGCCCTGTTGCCTTTCCTCTCCCGTGCCTACCTCTGCAGCCGCTGTTTCTCGGTTAGTAACTCGACTAGGCCCACGACGAACCCAGCTAAACATCTCACAGAATGACTGTCTGATGGATAAAATGTAAGAGTGGGTCATTTATGTAGTGTTTTGGTCTTTTGGATGTTGGAGTGGCGACTTTGCTGTGTTTTAACCTTCTTTGGATCCGAAACCCGGGTGCGCGAGGGGCTCGAGAGCAATAAACGCCCGTTATTTTAAGGGACCGCGCGCTTCTCTCTCAGGATGGCAAATGAGCCCGTTATTCTTAATGTGTATGACATGGTAAGAACTTTAACCCTTTCATTATTTCATCATAACACTGTTTTAAATAAACCAAGCTCATTTTGGTCTCTAATTTTGCATTTTATAAAAGAACTATACAAAGACTTTAGGAATGGTGGTCATAGTGTAGTGATGAAGAATCTGGGCCGCTAACACAGAGGTTTAATTTTAAAAGCACGTTTACAAAGCTACTGTGAAGCATATCTGACAGTGATATAGATGAGAGCGCGTGTGTTTTTACTCCCTTGCTCTAGCAGGCGCTGTAACCCCATTACAATCTAAACACTCGCATCAGACAAAACAGTGATTGATGTTTATTAATGAAGTAACACTTGTCATTAAAATGCTGTGTATAATTTTATTCATTATTATGTAATAAAACCACAAGACAGACATTTTAACATCAAGAAAGTGACTAAAGGGTTGGCTACACATGGACTTATTAGTTTATTTTACATTAAATAAGACGCTATCTAAATATTATATCCAAATCGGATGACGTGGCATTCAAAGTATGTATTATAAGTTAATTCATGCATTCCCCTGTACTGGAATACACACTCCATTTAAAACACTGGGGTGGGATAGACTAGTCTCTGTACATTAAATCATGTTCTGCATGTTCTATTATTCATGAAGGGCAGCTGGTGCGCCTTTTTGGAGGGGGGGGTATTGAGGGAAAACATGTATAGGAGGCCAAAAATGTGCCCTTCATTCTGTTTTTTGGGGCGAACTAACCCATTAGAGCTTATTGTGTGTGTGAGAGAGGGTTTTGCACCATTCATTGATTTGAATGCCTTGTATATAGCTAATATGATGCAGAAGATAGATAGATAGATAGATAGATAGATAGATAGATAGATAGATAGATAGATAGATAGATAGATAGATAGATAGATAGATAGAGAAACAAAGACATTTGCTGTTAATTAAAACATGATTGTATGCTGATGTCGTTCTCCCTCTTGCTCTCTTAGTACTGGATAAATGAGTACACCTCCACTCTGGGTATTGGAGTCTTCCACTCAGGAATAGAGATCTACGGCAGAGGTAGAGTGACATTAAGTTTTTTCAATTATCTTTTTTTTTTTTTTTTTGCATCAAACTCTAGACCTCTACTGGAACCTCAGTCCTATTTGTAAAAAACGCCATTACACACAGTGGGAAGGGTTTCAGCTACTGGGACTACAATTAGTGGACATTGTAGATAGTTAGTTTCCATTACTGATATATTTAGAGTGTCAAATAATGGGTGAAGATAATTTAGATCTAAATGAGCAACTGAAAAATTCATCATTTCATTTTTTTATTTAAGTAGTAGTAATTGGAGTGGCCACAAATAAAGCTGCATTCTGTAGCTTTTGGGGGGTTAAAAATTATCATATATATGATAAATATATATTTGAGAAAATACATAACCAGCCAGTGTTCAAAACTATCTGTTTGCTTTAGCTTGATTCAAAGCGGTAAGCTTGTAATAATGGTTTTAATTTACATTTTACATTTATTCATTTAGCTGACACTTTTATCCAAAGCAACTTACAATTGCTATATATGTCAGAGGTCTCACGCCTCTGGAGCAACTAGCAGTTAAGTGTCTTGCTCAGGGACACATTGGTGTCTCACAGTGGATTCGAACCCGGGTCTCTCGCACCAAAGGCATGTGTCTTATCCACTGCGCCATCACCACCCTGTAATTCCAGTGGTACTGGTGGTTTTTCACAGGACATTGGTGCATGTCTTTGTGTCATTCGTCACATCTGTACACATAAAGAAGGTGTCTCTGCTAGAAGGCTGTATTGCGTGTGAGGATGTTGGAGGTGGAGATTTATAGACTTTTCTCACAGCACTTGATATAATTAAACTTATCAATTTGATGGTGGATCCAGGAAGGTTCACACGACAATCACCAGTGACAACTAGAGATTCACCCTTTGTAAAATGCAAAAGACTTCGTTCGGACTGCAACCGGACCCATGCGAAACAACGATAAATATCGGAAAGACATTACATGTAGTCATGCAATGCTGACGTTGTTAACTAACAATCTGAGAACAAAGAACAATTTGCTTGGTTTTGTGTGATATGATAACTTATAAGCGATTGTTAGTTTTAATCAGCACGATTTACTGCAATGTCAGAACCAGAACAAAAAGGGATGTTTCTAAGTAGTTCAGATGACATTTTCTGGTGAAAATTATTATGTTGGTCATAAGTCCAAAAAGAATAATCTGTGCTTCTGAATGCCAGTATCCACACCGGCGCGGTGATTGACAGCCTCAGTCTCCTCATACAATGAACAAATGTGTTCATCCGCACTGTGTCAAGGGTGTTGAAGTACAACTCACGTAAAGTTGATAATTCCGTGAATTACTGCAATTGCAGATTTCAAACAGAGATGGCGACAAAGGGAAAAACTGCAGACTGCAGCTTTAAGTAATGGAATATATACACATACATCACTTTCTTCCTTGTTGTTGTACATGTTTTTGTTCATTCAATGGTCACCCAAGCAATCACTGTGATCTGAGCCTTGTCACTAGCATTTAAAGACCTGCGTAAGGTTTGCAAGTGACTTTACATGACCTACAATTGGCAGTGGACTGTTGTCTGTGTCTGTCGTGAATGATGGAACACAACAGAAAAAAATAAACTGTTGCCAATTCGTAATCTGAGTCATAAAGTAACAGAGAATATGCTGTCTTCTGTCATGATGTACTTTTTTTTTTACTCTTTCACACACTCTGCAACAAGCAGCAGCTTTGATACAGAGCAGAGCATAGGCAGCTCTGAGGAGTGAGGACTGCCATGATTTGTGGGATCTTTACTCTAGCCTCTCATTAATACACAGATATATGTCAGAATAGGGGGGAAAAGATGATTGCAATAGATTTATGATGTTTATGTGATGTATATCCAAGTCAAATGACTTCCCGAACAAGAAAAACATTTGGCTTGATTTTGTTAACCGGGAATTGATTGGATAGATGATGTGCATCGATAACAAAACAAAACAAGAATCGTCAATTTTGATTTCTTACCGATATTAAAGCAGGGCCTTAACAAAAAGTAATTCACTTTAAAAAAATTTTTTTTTGCTGATAATCTTTTCTTCAGTCGAAAAGAAATGACTGTCGTTTTTGTGTCATTTGGTTCATTCAATGAATGAAATGAACGAATTGACTCGGGAAAAGATTTGTTCATTTTGATGAACGATTGCGAACAGGAGAATCACGAACAGAGCAAGGTGACCATTTGAGCTTATAAAACTTAAACTTTGTTATTTATTTATTAAATGAGCAATCGTTTCGCTTGATAAGACCCTTATTTATCATCTGGAACCGTTTAAAGCCCTTTGAACAGTTTGCAGTTTGTACTGAAAGTGTCTTTTGGACCTTGAACCGTTTGGTTCCCACTGAAGTCTTTTATATTGAGAAAAATCCTGGAATGTTTTCATCAAAAAACGTAATTTCTTTTCGACTGAAGAAAGAATGACATGGGGGTGAGTAAATTATCAGCAAAAGTTTTTTAAAAAGTGAACTACTCCTTTATTAACCACCATAAACATTGAGGGGGACAAAATGGCCAAATTTGTTCCCACCAATATTTGATATTCGTGATGCTGCTCTGTTTGTTGTTAGGATGAGAAAAAGTAAAACTTTTAGGCTGGTTGCCTCTGCAGTCTAACTGTGCTTTTCAATGTCAAAATGAAAATGAAAATTTAAACCACAAAAAGGAATATTCAGGAGAATAATAATTTATGTAACTTGATCTGATGAGACAAGAAATATTTGTTTTTGACATAATAGGCATACAAATAAGAGTGAATTTTTGCATGTTTTAAAATAAAGATATTATTTGCTAATAGCTTAGATTGATTACCGGCACTATACAAAGTACATTGGTCCTCCCAATAAGCAATACAGCCTGGATTTAAAGTGAAGTATGCTGATCTTGTAAAAATTCCTTCTAAAGTTACAGTCATAAAAAATGTTCACTACCTACAGAATCATTTGCTGTTTTGTCTCCATTAGAGTTTGCATATGGCGGCCATCCATATCCCTTCAGCGGCATTTTTGAGATCAGCCCTGGAAATGCCTCAGAACTGGGGGAGACTTTCAAATTCAAGTGAGTTTTACAGAACCACACAGACACACACGCTATTAGCCATACAAACCATATCACAAGTCCTGTTTTCTCTACAGAGAGGCTATAGCTCTGGGTACAACAGACTTTGCAGAGGAGGACATTGATAAAATAATGGAGGAGCTGGGAAAGGAGTTCAAGGGAAACGCCTACCACCTGATGCACAAAAACTGCAACCATTTTTCATCCTCACTGTCTGAGGTCACTGTCTTTCTTTTATATATGATCTGAAGGCCATATTCAACTTCACTAACTGATGATGACATAAATGCTTGTAATTTTTCTACATTCTCACATCAATTTTTTTTTCTCTCTCTCTATAGTTGCTGTGTGGGAAAGAGATCCCACGCTGGGTGAATCGACTGGCATATTTCAGCTCCTGTATACCATTTCTGCAGAGTTGTCTGCCTAAAGAGTGGCTCACGCCTGCCGCGCTCCAGAGCCATATCTGCATGGGCCTTCGGAAGGAGAACACACACTCCCACACACACGATTCCAGCGACGATGAGTCCTCATCTGCCCCAGAGGCAGCCGCTGGAACCTCTCACAGCTGCAGACACACCCGGGTGTGATCTCACACACACAGTTTTACGTTAATTTGAACACACACACACACACTCCAACCTCTGATCCTGCTGCTACAGCGCCTCCTGCTGGGCTGGGAGACCTCATGGCGTCTCTGAAAGGGGAAATCAAAGTCATGTTTTTTTTCTGTAGAGCCTACAGGGATTTAAAAACCTTGCAATGGTACTCTTAAAGTTTTAGAATTGTTTGATTTTTACTAAGATTTTAGGGAAATCAAAACAGTGTTTGCCATTTAGTGTTCTCTCTCTTATAAGACAATAATTATGAATGACGGGTGAACATGATGGACTACAGGCTCTTCAAAAATACTGATGTTTCCGTAGTCAATTCATTTCTGTTTGTCCCTTTGACTTTTAATCTCACCTGGGTGTTCTCTAAATTTAGCCGAGTTTGCTGTGTATTTAATTATTTTCTATTTTGTGATAGAATAAAACCGTGTCATCTGCAGAGGAATTTACATTCCCAACCTTACTTTTTTTCCTCAGTGACTTTAGTAATATAAATCTGCTTTAATTTAATGATATGATGTCAAACTAATGCCATCTTTGGTTTGTTTATTTTATTTCGATATCTTTGGCTGTTTGTTTTATATTTAAGTTGAAGTTTTTCAGTGAATTTATAATAAACGGGCCGATAACAGCACGTGTCTCACACACTGACAGCAGTTGGAAATTGCAGCCTTATAACTGTAAGCCATTGATATGCTGGACTCAACTGAAACAAAAGACCCCTGTTTTCTGTCGTTGAGGACACAAAGGGGGCATTTGTGAGAGATGTTTGGGGGTGGGGTGTGGGTAGGGTCTGCACATCAGGTCTGGTATCAGTAGGCCTAATGTACAACAGTGTTGTGGCTGACTGTGAGTGATTAAGAGAGGTAGGGCAAAGGTGTTAATTGTCATTTCTCTTGACTTAAGTTATTGTGCTTTCTGGACTGAAAAGAGTGATGTTGATGTTAAAATGAGTCATCCACACTTCAATACATGACTTTTGCACGGACTGTTGTCCTGACTTTCCGGCACCAGTTGCTAATTTGCCAAGTTCAGGCTGCAGATTTCTCTAAAATCATATTGTGTGTGATGGCCACAGACTCCAGTGTTTTAGCTTCAGACTGATTCCATCCAGTCAGAAGATATCAAACACGTTTCTGCGTGACTTTTTTGTGTTTTGAAAGACTTGAGTCATGGTAGTGTGTGATCTTTAGTCATTTAGAATGGCCAGTTTTCCTTTGTAACCTTTTACAACATCAACAAGTGTATGATGCCTAGCGTTTTAAAATCTCTTCAGATTTTAAAAGTATTGAAGTGTAATCCAGCATCAACAGTAAATGAAGGTAACAACTAAAGGTTGTATGGTATTTTCATTTTAGTAGATGCCTTATCTAATTTTCACAAATGAAAATCTAGAGCTCTAAAGAAAGAGATGCTGATTGGTCCTATAGCAATTTTCTTATTACGTCTTACCACAAATTTTGTTAGAAAAGCTGATTTTCAGTGTTTCATCAGCTGAAAGATTGACAGTTACACTTAAGAACGTTAAAATGTGTTTATTTATGAAATATTAAAAAAGGTGTATACATTGATTATGGTCCATATCAGAGTAAATGATACATCTGTCAGTATTATTTTGATCTTTCTGTGGCATTTTGCCTCTCATTGCAAATCTTCTCTAGAAGCCCACCTTTTCGCTCAGGATGGCATGGCATTGTAGGTGGAAACACCACCCATGAGTCAAATGGGACATATGTTTTTGGTAAAGTATTTATAAAATTGAATTTTATATTTGAAATATGATTCTGTTTACTGTTATTTTGTCAAAGATATTATCAACCTGTAGAGCCTAATTCTTATGATGCTTTTTTGTTTAATTTAGTCCGAGGCCACAACAACTGAGATCTTTTAATACAGCAAAGACCCATTTTGTTGGCATTGCCCATTGATGCCATTTCTAGCCTCAATTAGTACTTCTTGTTTTGATGTGATGGAAAATTTCAGATATTTACAGATGAATATAGAGAATAAAGAAACTAAAAGGCCTTTCCCTGAATGTTATTGCTGTCACGGGGTGGAGAGAAGGGGCATTGTCATTTCTGAATATTTTTAAGCATTAATTAAATTAATTCACACATGAGAGCCATTGTTCACATGTGCCTTGATATGTTCAGTAGAAGCCTAAAGAAAATCAGGTCATGGAAACTTGCAGACTGGATCAACCCGTTTTAATCGCGTTAAAATACAAAAAGTATAAAGTCTAGCAAATAAATGTCTCCCATGACTTCTGATTAAAAGATATACCTGTTATAACCATATAACTATATACGAAGACGCCGTAAAATGGCCATTTTCAATGTGTTTACGTCTGTCTTTACAGTCTCTGCTTTACGTACGCATGCACGAGACGCACGCAATCTCCTCCCATTACCCTCCCCCCTGCGCGTGAACACGCATATAAATGCTTCCGCGCGCGGCCGCGTTCCTCAGTCTCGAGATCAACGCCATTTTGTCCTGCAAGCGGAGGTGAGAGGACGAAGTCGAATTCTTAAAAATACTATTTGTTTTAGATACATTGCTAGTTAATCACTTTGTTTGAGTTTAGTTAAATGCAGATAGAATTCGTTTCAACGGTATTTTGTCCGTTTTTACGGTTTTATTATCGAGTAAATCTTTCTGCGCATGCTGACTAGGCCTCGGCCGCACGCCTGATCCGTCGTGTTCGCCATATTAGTCTTGTTTTATTCTAACTTAATCTTTAAGAATTGATAAATGTAGTAATATATAGCTGCACTGATTTTTGTATTTGTGGTTTGTAACTTATTTGTATACATCCATAACAAATAGAAACGTTAAATCGTTTTTGTTATTTATATTAAAGTTGAAAGACCTAGTGTTACAGAAAACCTTATCATTTTTCGAATCGGTTGTCGTGCCTTTGGGTATTTAGTAATGCTGATACGTGGACTTTTATAAATGATTATCCAGTGTTTATGCCGTGTGTGACCAGCAGGGCGACGCACAAATGCACTCTTTCCTGCAGTGTAAAGTACACGTTGCCAGAATGTTGATTAACAGTCCTTTCACCATCTATTCCTAGATTGCCTTGAATCATTTTATCAACATGAGTGGATGTCGCGTGTTCATCGGCCGTCTGAGCCCTCATGCTCGGGAAAGAGATGTGGAGAAGTTCTTCAAAGGATACGGACGAATCAGGGAGATTAACCTGAAAAACGGGTTTGGCTTTGTGGTGAGTATCGACACTCTTGGGGGTCTAATGTGAGGTGGCTGTGAAATGCGTCTCACTGCCCCCTACCGTCTGATTTCCACAGGAGTTTGACGACCACAGGGACGCAGATGACGCAGTGTACGAGCTGAATGGAAAAGAGCTGTGCAGCGAGAGGTAAGACTAAATCCAGAAAGATAAATGTACATGTTAGACTTTATTGTGATATAGGTTTTAGGCTTTAAGATATTGGTCTTCTTGTAAAGATGAGACTTCTCTTTGATCGTGTATGCCTGACTTTTGTAATCATTTAGTCTGTTTAAACTGCCCATGCAAGCTCATGTTTATCTGCCCCCACTTTTGAGTGCAATGTCCACAACTCAATCTAATCGTTAACCAATGCATGAGACCAGTTCCTGGCCTTAATTTTTCTTTTTCATTAACTTCAGGGTGACTATTGAGCATGCCCGCTCTCGCAGGGGAAGAGGTGGTGGCCCAGGCATGGGAGGACGTTTCTCTCCGCGGTTTGGAGGCTATCGCCAGTCCCGCAATGGGGGTTCCAGGTGTGATGTCCCAGCAATGTGAGAGTTAAAACTAGGGGTGTGCAAGAGTATTCGAATTTGAATATTCGATCTGCAATTATTATTCGAAAAATAAAATGCTACAGAATTGTTACGTTGCTTTGCTTGGCCGTAAATGCAGTGAATCCATCAGTCCTAAGCATTAACTCAGTTATAATGAAATGCACTGGGTGGCGCTGTGGAGCGTGTTTAACAAGTTGTTTGTATTTGATAACAATGTAGTCAGCTTAGTTAAGTTTGGAAATAGTTACATGAAAATGATCTTGCTTGCATATTACAAAATGGAACTACGTTTAATCAATAATAAAAGAGTTATCATATCACCACCACAACGAGAAATCACGTGAAATCCAAACAGCAGTCGACAGCTTATCACTGCATTCACGACTGCAGGTAAGCGCAGCTGTACCCTGAGTGAGCTGAGAACTTGTTAGATAGCAAAATATGATGGAGACCTGCTTCAAGTTTCGAGGGAGATGGGTTTAAGAACAGGAAGTTACCTTTGTGTTTCTGCAACGTCTGTCAGCACAGTGTGTTTTCTTACTCGCGCATGTGGATATTGTTTTTCTTATTGAACATGAAATAACAAAATAATGTTTGTTTTTTTTTGTGCTGCTTTATATTTTGTTTACACATTTAAATATTTTCAACGTAAAGAAAACCTTAAGATTTAACGTAAACTTGGTGTGTATATTGCCTTATCTTAAGCCTGTTCAAAAACGGGGATAGAAACTTAAAAAAAACTTAAACTTATAAAATAACGTTTTATTAAACGTCATTTAAATAAGCAAATATTTGATTTGTTTTTAGGCCAAAAATTCTAGTGCAATATTTTTGAAAAATGCCCATCCCTAGTTATCACATGTGGTTTGTTCGGATACAGTTCAAAAGAATTAACCTCTGCCCCTTTCTTAGGTATGGACCACCAGTGCGCACGGAGCACAGAATCATTGTGGAGAACCTCTCCTCTCGAATCAGCTGGCAGGTGAGCATCCCAAGCGGTAGCAGCAGAGTGGCGTAGCAGCCTGCTGTTGTAGCGTTTCACCCCTGCAATTCTCTTGCCTTTGACATCAGTACAAGCACACAAACTATTAGTTATCTGTTACTGTTAAACTGGAAGTAGAATTTCCTCTTCACCTCAGCCAAACCTTGCATAAGTAAAAAAAAAAAAAAAAACACAAAAAAAAACAAACAATGATGAATTGAATGCTGAAAGGTTCTCTAACCCAGACCCATGTTTTTCAAACCTTTTCTTTAACAGCTGTGCTCTGGTATTCTTTAATTGGAGTTGCATGCACAGCCTGCGAGGTGCATAGCGCCCTCCCCTGGTTGTGTTCTGAATAGTGTCCCTCTGGTGCCTCACCCGACACGCAGTGTCTGCTGGTCTAAGTCTTGGCTGGGTCCGTAGCGCCAGACAGAGCCGTAGCACAGGATAGCCTTATAGGAGCTGGGTAGCCGCTCTCTGGAGGGTCTGTGATGTCAGATCTGCTCCATCCTCCCGATCTGCTGTTTGGGTCTTATTCTGTTGGTGCTGAAGCGGGGAGGGGTGCAGGGTTTTGGCCCCTCCCCCATCCTCTCTCTCTCTGGTGGGGTCCGTTCTTACGGAGGCCGGATGGGTCGAGTCCGAGGTCGTTTTAACGCTTCATTGCTTCCGTTTGCTATTTGGACAAGTGGCTCTTTGCTAATGCCTTCTGTGGTTTGGAACGGTAAGTAGCTCATCACACTGGATAGTTACACGGTAAAGAGGGTTCTGTCACTTTAAATCTGGAGTTAGTTGTAAATGGAGAAAGATGCTACAGATTTCCGGTAGGTAGTTTTGAGACTTGCACAAAAAAACTACTTAACATCATGAGAAGAATCAGGAACTAGCTTAGTCAGGCGTGTCTCCATCTGAGGGCTTTGCTTCCTGCTGTTTCACACTATCTAAAAGTCTCGTGTTGGCAAACGCTCTGGTAGTTTTAAAACTGGGACAGATCCACAGGTAAGACATCTGTTGGGAGTTTTCTACAGGTGCGCCAGTGCACAATTTAGAGCAGATGCTGCAGACTGCAGTGTGTATTTAAAGTGGGTGCTAAACTGCAGTGTGACTCAGTGCTTTTAAGTTTCGTAAAAACATGCCATTAAGTGCTTTTTGCTTTCCTGCAGGATCTGAAGGACTTGATGAGGAAGGTGGGAGAAGTGACCTTTGTGGATGCACACAGGACCAATAAGAATGAAGGGTAAGATGTTGTACACAAACCACACAAGACTGTTCTGACTGTCACGTGCTTGTTACTGAGTGTGCCCTGATTTGTTGTACAGGGTGGTGGAGTTTGCTTCGCACAGTGATATGAAGAATGCCATCGAGAAGCTGGATGGAACAGATCTGAATGGGCGCAAGCTCAAGCTGTATGAGGATCGCAAGAGGAAGTATGTAACAGGCAATCGCACTTGACTTCACACTAAAATTCGCTCTGTCACAAAATCTTAACCCATTTCTCTTCTCTCCACAGTCGTAGCAGGAGTCGTTCCCGCAGCAGGAGCAGCTCCCGTTCCCGTTCACCCAGTCGGAGTCGCACCCCTGAGCGTGGAAGCAAGCGCTCTCGCAGCCGCTCAGTCAGTCGCACCCCAGAGAAGAATACCAGCAACCGCTCTCCTTCCCGCTCTCCGTCTCCTCCGAGGAAACAGAGCCGCTCCCGATCTGCCTCTGCAGAGAGTCAGCACTGAAAGTAACTGTGTGTGTGTGTGTGTGTGTGAGAGAGAGAGAGTGAGCTTTTTTCACTTATTAATGTGGCATCTCATTGTGCTACTGTAGTGTAAATTACTGACTGAGTTGAATGGATGAATGTGTATGAAGATGTTTTGATTTATTTCTAATGCTAATGAGCTGGGTGGGTTTAAATGATAATGGAAAGGGTTAAGACTAGATATTTTTCACAAATGTCTCATTTTGTTTTCTATTTTTATTTGATCAATATCAGTCCTGGAGTACTTCTGTAGAGAACTTAAATGTATGTGAGTTTTGTTTCTCAAACTCGCCTGTTAATTTGTTTTTGAGTCTTTATGGTTGTTCAACAGAAGGTTATGCCTGTATATACACTCTGGAATAAAGTATATTGGTATTTGGCAGAGAGATAGTGTGTGTTCCTAATGCCCCCTAATGCCGTGTGTTGATGTTGATTAGCTCTGCATCGTTTAGAAACACTAAATTTTAATGTTCATTTTCTATGAAAAACTTTTGCCATCTAATTTGGATGGAAAATGTGATGCTTTGCAGATTTTCAGCTCAGTCCACTAGGTGATGCTGTTTCATAGCTTGCAAAAACAATTCAAGATGAGATGACTGATCTTCCCATGGTAATTTATTAAAAATAAAGCTTGGTTTGGGTGACTAAGAGAGAAATTGAATTTTAAAGGTTTGACTTTGAATTAAATGCAAGATCCACTTTTCCAGAGGATTGTGCTAACTATTTGAAAGTGATTAAGAGCGAAACTAAAGGTTTTTTTTTTTTTTTTGAGAATCAATACTTTTCCCTGCTAGGGCCTCAAAATGTACACAACACAGAACCTGGGTTTATTTATTCAGTCAATACGATATGAGAAGCACTTAAACTGCATTTCATAAATTGATCTGTCGCTATGAGGATCCTGGAAACCAATATATTCTCTGAAACCACTGATTGAGGGGTAATATTTCTTCTGCCATGTCTACGGACTAAACACCCTCCCTCTATGCATCAACCAATCTGTTTTGGCCCCCTTTTTACTCATAAAACTGGTGTCGGTGCACAGCGACGCTCTTATTCTCAAGGACAAAAAGATAAAAATCAAACTACTGTAGTAAACCTTTCTAGTTCTTTAAAGAGGTTTAACAAGTTATGGAGGACAGAGGGCACATCACAAAGGACTTAATGGAAAAATACATAATAAAAACACATTGAACGAGGTTCTACCAGACATTTACTCAGCACGTTCACACCAAGACAACCGGCGATTCCCTTGTTGTGAACACTCCAACACGTCATTACACTGTACTCCAATGGTTTTACCCCAGCACATAGAAATTGTGATCAAAATAGCAATCGGTTTATCAAGTGGAAAAATCATTGCGTCCTCGGTCACGCGTAGGCTATACAAAGCAATGAGCATACCCTCTAACGCAACTAGAACATACACACTAATGTACGCACACAACTCAAATAATTAAATAAACACTTCCCCGTTTTGCTTTTCAGAAACATGACCCTGCCCTGAGGTCTAGGGAAAGGAATCAGCCGTCCCGAATGGTCCATAGAGAGAGCACGTGCTGTTTCTCCGCGTTATTCCCGTGATCCCGTCCCGCTGCCACAACAATTATCACAGTGATACTGGCGTTAATTAGTCCTCTTTCAGGAATCTTCTCTTTAGGAATCAGATTTCCAAGAAATTAGTAACGTACAGATGAGTATGAGTAAAATGCACAAATAGCGTAGACAGGTGAACTGTTTATTTGGGAACTGGGACTGGAACTGGAACTGGGGTGCGTTTCCCGGAAACATCATTAGACAACTGCGGTCGCAAATGCCGTCGTTATCTATAGTTAGTTTGACATGTGGACTAAATAAATCCTTATCTTAAGCAAAATAAGCAAGCTGACATTTAGTAGGCTACAACCTGTCTTTTATTTAGAATACATACAAATGTCATTTACGTCTGAGTTTGTCGAGAGATTTTGACCGGTTTCAACCGTTTTTGAAGACTGCGCATGTGCAACTATGTAAGAATAAGCCTATGATTGAATCTGGAAATAATGTGATCTGATTTGAAGAAATTCAAATATTCATCAGATGCCATGTCTGTAATTTATATCAAAACATCTAGCATTAATTCGAACTCAAACAGTTTCATTAAAATCCACAGCCGGATTAGTACCCCAAGGGACCCTGCCCTGGGCAATGAAGCTCATGGGCGCCCCTCCCATACCTGACAACTGCACCCTCTAAAGGAGGTGTGACAACCAGCAAAGGCAGCTGACCTTCGCACAACCAGACACACACAAAGGTCCACCGGGTGTGGGATTTTACATGCCAAATCACTATTGGTCAAAAGATGAATGACTAGTTCACAAGAGTATAGTTCACAATTATCCCAAGGCATGTGGCTCAAGAGACTATATTGTTCATTTAAACTCACCAAATGGTGATGGTATGTATTGCATTACTCTCTAAAAAAGTGACTAATTGCATTGGTTACTGTCATGCTAACTGCTAAGTAATGCATTTCTTTACGTTTGCATTACTTTTTTCTCACAGGATTTGTTTGTTTGTTTTTAATAAAAAAGGTTTCTTTTTGGCAAATGTAAAGGCCCTTTCACACCACAAGTGAAATGAATAGGAAGTGGCTAAAGGAAATGCAAATTCACACCTACATTCAGCTGTGCTGCCATTAGTTTTCATTTTTTATTAATTTTGAGGAATACTAAATCTATTTTTGTGCAAGTGACAGGAGTATAATAAAGGAAAAACAAAGTAACTTGAGTTAGCCTACTTAAAAAAGCTATTTGTGAATTACAAATTTATAATTAGCGGTAATGTGTTACTTGGAATAGTAATCAATGCTTATTTTTACGCCACAGAATGAAAAATAAAAAAGGTAATTGCAACTTTTTATCTCGTAATTCTGAGAAATAAAGTCAGAATTGCGAGATAAAAAGTTGCAATTTCCTTTTTAATTTTTTTATTTATAAAGTCAGAATTGCTTGATATAAAGTCGCAATTGCATGTTATAAAGTCATAATTGCGAGATATAAATTCACAACTGCATGTTATAAAGTCAGAAATGCATGATATTAAGTCGAAATTGCGTGTTGTAAAGTCAGAATTGTGAGATATAAACTATTCTTAGGGGGAAAAAGTTAGACTTTTTTTCCCTTATAATTGGCCCGATATCTTGTAATTGCGAGTTTATATCTCACAATTCTGAGAAAAGAATTTTTAGATAAAAAGTCGAAATTGTCTTTTTTCACAGTTGCAACTTTATTTCTCAGAATTGTGACTTTATTTATCACAATTCTGACTTCATATCTCGCAATTGTGAGAAAAAGTCACAATTAAACAGTCGCAATTGTGAGAAAAAGTCACAATTATTAATATTTTTTTATTCGGTGGCGGAAACAAGCTTCCATAGTAATCTGGTTAAATAACTCACGTTACTTGTAATGCGTTACCTTCAAAACTGATTGCCATTAAAGAATGCTATTATAAAATGAGTGTAAATGATGTTCAGGATACTGGAGTTTTTAACTACATAGTTTATGTATGTTGACATATTTAGCCAACAGTATAATATAATTAATATAATATAATAGATTCGACATTAACATGCATTATTGTGATTTATAAATATTTTATCTGGACCAACTTCATTTTACATGCAGTAGATACAGTAAATGTTTCATGCATGCGTTGTTGTTATGTTTCAGAATATCAGATTTCATGTGCTTAAAACAGTCACATAACAGAGTAGGCCATGCTTAAATGTCCAGTAGCCTACTTGCAAGCTCTATAATAATGTACTTCAACTGTCCCCAACTATCATGATGTGACTGCTTGTTTATAAACAGAACTAAGTACTTAGTCTAGTTGTCCCGTTATTTAATACTGACCATCCCGAGTGTGCAAGAGCGCAGATGCGCCAGTCGCGGGGTCACGTGACTTCCTGCGGCGAGTGACTGCTGCTGCAGTTTCTTGTCGCGAGCGCTCAGTGCACGGTGTGGAGATTCCGAACCACATCGGCATGAAGCTGCACGCACACACCGCACGCGAATCGCCACGCCACCCGTGAACGGTAAGGCGTCTCCGTAGGGCAGCGGATTTACACCCGTTTTAGCGGAGGTGGGGATTAAGATCCAGCGCGATCCAGAGGGAGAAGTTTGCTCACTGCGTCGGGTGGAGGAGGTGAACGGGACACCAGCAGCGAGCATGGCGGAAAGAAGTGGACGGTTGAGCTTCCCTGGCAGCGGTGCGCTGAACAGACCGGTTCCTATGAACCTGTTCGCCACCTGGGAGATAGACGGCTCGTCTCCCAACTGCATTCCCAGGTGAGAGCCATGTGTGATCGCTCGGACTCCCAGGTGGGCTGTTTGTCAGCGGGCAGGCAGGTGCACGGCGGCAGGGAGTGGTGTGCGTGTGTGTGTGTGTCTGTCTGTGTGTTTTAGACAGAGAAAGGGTGTGTGAACTAGTTACTCTGTCATTGTGGTGCACTGATCGACCGCGTCTGATTGGACCGATGTCAGCATCGGATCAAGGTGGCACAAATCCAGTGATGTTCTGCTGATTAAGGAACGCTTTACTGTCATTCACCAGCATTAGTCTAAGTGTAAAAATGTGACCCGGTTGTCAGTAGTTTTAAGTGCTGCGTATTATTTATTATTATTGATTAATCATTAATGTCCTTGCTTGGCGCGGACCTGGGGGGTTTGACAGTTCTTTTCGGTCTGCGAACACAAACAAAACTCCCTTGCCATTGTGACGTCAGGGTTCCACTCTCGCGCCGCGCTCGGGTGAGGTGGCACGCGCGGTTTCGCCGGAGGGGTCGAGCTGTCATCAACGCGGACCGAGTTCGTGCCAATAAACCAGTGAATCTATCCACTAGATGCACTGCAACCAGAAACATAATGTTCGGAGTGACCCAGATATTCAGAAACAGCTGTTTGAGTCATCAAATTTCTTTTCTTTCTTTCTTTCTTTCTTTCTTTCTTTCTTTCTTTCTTTCTTTCTTTCTTTCTTTCTTTCTTTCTTTCTTTCTATCTATCTATCTATCTATCTATCTATCTAATGAAACAGAGCTTGCTGTGTATGCGTTTTGTTTCTGTCCTATAAACTGTTATGGGTGGTGTCCGCAATTGACCTTAAAGAGTTCACCCCATAGGTTCACTTTTAAAAGGAGAAAATGCCGTCATTATTTACTCAACCTCATCACTTCCAGGAGAAAGCTGGAGCTTTCAAGCTTCAAAAGATATAATAAATCTCTGTGAAGAAGATTACAAGTCTTCTGAAGCCATGAGGAGCGGTTCAAAATGAAAGTCATTATTCACTGAACAAATAATGTCTTTTCAATGAATCAGCTGATTGAATGAGTTCACAAAACCAGTGTTTTTTGTTTGTTCACCATTTAGATTGATTCAGTTCTTCACCGACTTAAAGGGTTAGTTCACCCGAAAAAATCGAATTATCCGATAATTTACTCACCCTCAAGCCATCTTGAATGTGACTTTCTTCTTTCAGTCATACACAATCCTTACCAAGTTATAATGTCCGGGATCTTCCAAGCTTTGTAATGGGAGTGAATGGTACCTTGTTTTTTTAAGCACAAAAAAGCACATCCATTCATCATAAAAGAAATCTGCATTGCTACAGAAAAATGTCCATACAGATCTAATTATATAATGTTTTAATTATGGATAATTTTCTTACAAAAATGCATCGCTTCACATCAAAAGGCCTTTATCATGGAGTCGTTTTATGATGGATGGATTGATTACTTGGATGGATGGATGGTTCAAAAAACGAGGTACCATTCACTCATTATAAAGCTCGGAAGAGCCAGGATATTTTTTTAATATAACTCCTGTTATACACCACATATACACCTGGGTGACATATACAGTCATATGGGTTGAGGGTGAGTAAATTATGGGATAATTTAAAACTAACCCTTTAATGGTCCAGTTTCAGTAGATAACATCTCATTGAGGGGGACACATTTTTTCAGTGAAAAACTACTTCTCATACAATGATTAGATTTGATTTATTTTATGGTGCTTTTTGTCATTTTGGAGCTTGACGGTCCTTTACTGTAAAGAACCCCCCCCCCCTCAAATTTACAGTAGAAAAGTGTCAGTATGGTTGCTAGAAATTCATCATAAAAAAAGTTCAAATGTTTCACATGTTACGTTATGCCTGTATATTTTACAACTTATAACTGCATATTTAATATAATGCTAATATACGAGTCTTAAATGACCAAAATCTGCTTTTTACTCTAAGCATAATATCACAGGTGACCTAATAAAGCCAGATCAGAGCTGTCACTAGACTTTTATTTTAATGAAAAAAAAAAAAAAATCAAATAGGTTTTGAACTACATGAGGGTGAGATATTACAAAATGTTCTTTTTACCGTGACCTACCCCTTTAAAATAGTCTGAACTGGAGCAAATGGTGGAGAGGAGGGTGGGGAATAAAGAGGGAGAGATGTGCCTTATGAATTCTTGATCATAATAAAAGATTCACAACTGTACCACAGACACATTTTCCCTCGGGCCCTTTGTCTGCTCGCTGTATGTGTGTGAGGAGCACGACATTTGACCGTAGAATTCCTTCAGTTAATTATGTGTTAATTTAAAGGCCTGTTCTGCGCACATCATTAAAGCTGAGAGTAGAATCTGAGAGAAATGACTCATCTTATCACAATGAGACACACTCATACATCCCTGTCTTAAAAATTAAATTAAATTCAGCTTTTACTGGGCTAATTAATGAGCTACAGCAGCTGCTTTTTGAACTAATTTCCCCTGTGGGCTTCAACTGCAGTGGGTGTGGCCTTGTCTGGAGATACTGTCTGTTGGGCGTGTCCCCAAAATAGTACTGGTGAAATATTAAATATTGTATATTTTGTTTATTCACCAGCTTTCTGGTCATTGTTAGCTAAAATGTAAATATTGTGTTTCGTTAATTAAAATTAAAATAATTAAAATTAGAAATGTTGACTTGGCAACTTACTAACTTATTTTAACTAAGCTTAATACAAAAGCACACAATTACTAAATCATAAGCAAATTGATTCAAATGAAACCAAAAATGTCAAATAAATTATTTAAAATATTAGTAAATACTGAAACAACTATACCAAATATAAAAAAAACACACAACTTTACGTGTGTATTTTGTATTTTTTATGACACGTGTGTCTGGCAGAACATGTGCTTTTGTGTTTGTTCATCTCTTTTGCTTATTTTGTAGTTGAGTGTCTTATGGATGTTACGTGAATGAGCATTTTGAAGAGAGATTCTTTTATTACAACCTCTAAATTTATGACCTCTATAGATAGTGTGATCCGTCATCAGCTTCATGCTATTCCTCAAGTGTTTGTGGTGGGCTGAAACGCAGATCTGCATGCAGTTGTTTTGAATGCAAGTTCAAGCTGTTGATCTCCTCTGGTGTTTGATTGTTTCAGTGAAGAAGAGCATAATGAATTTTTTTTGTTGAATGACTATCCTGATTCAGCTTTACATGCTGCAAAATAGGTCACAATATAGTCTGAAGGCTGTGTGATTATCGTGTGTTATGGCAGATTTGATCGATTTAAAGGGGCTTAATATTAGTTCACTGTAGCTGCCATAATCCTCACGTTCAGTTAAGCTGTCACATTCTGACTGGTTGAGTCCTGCTGCAGGGAATGAAACCCAGAGGTAAATGAATACTATGAGACACAGGAATGTAAACCACAATTTCAACAGCAAAAGTAGAAAAGCCAATCCACTTCTGCCTTGTTATTCATTCGGGTTTCAGTCCAACATGTGAAGTTTGTTAAATTTTGAATGTTGTTTTTTTTTTTTTTTTTTTTTTTTTTTTAAGCTATTGAAGGATTTTTGAAACTATTCAAAATAAATAAAATAAAATGAATATTAGATACAAAACTACTTATTAGAATTACTAAAAGTGACATAATAAATAATGACAGGTGCGTGTGTATACATTTATAAATTAGAGCCAGACCGATATATCGGCAGGCCGATATTATCGGCCGATATTAGGCATTTTCCAAACTATCGGTATCGGCAGTTATAATGGTCGATTAATGAATATTTCTAAAATAAAAACAGACGAAACACGCTTGAACTATGTCATGAGTTGGTCACGAGACATAAAAGAACTACTAAAAGAACATCCCCATCAGTTCTCTTAACTCAAATAAGCATGACAAAATTTGTGACTATCATGTCCAGTTTTGCTGCTGTTAAATAAGCCGAGAGTGAAGCGGAATTAGCTAGTAATAGTTACGTTACATTGTTACAGTGTAGTTGACTGACTGTCCTTTTAACTTTTGACAATGTGACTGAAGTATTTCTTTAATAGCGTGTGACAGTTATAGCAATGAGACGCATCATCTCTCCTTGGCCTGTTATATTGAAAATGTATGTTTTACAATTTGCAGTATGACATTATCCATTGCTAAATTATGGCTCATCATAGACTAGCTAAAGCTAGCTAACGCCACTATCATCAGTGTGTTCTGTTGTGACAATAAAAGAAACAAGTTTCTTTTTAAAATGCATTATCATATTATTTTAGTTAACACTCATAAATAACCACAAATACCTAATGTTAGGGAAATCTGTTAATGTTTTGTTGCTCTATATGCCTTATTCACGGCAGCGTCATCTTTGATTTTTAATGAGAATGTAAGCGAGGCTGTGAGGGCTAGACATGCATCTCTTCAATGGGCTGTACTGTTATTTAAAGTTTTCGTTTTGTTATGCTCATGAAACACTGGAAAAATATCTTTCCAAGAAATTTCAGTTGACAAAAAACTCCCGACAATGTAAACTGTGGAAAATTGTAAGTAATCTAGCCGCTTTATTCAGCTTTTTACAGCGGATGCCATTGGAAACACGGTAAGTCTATCCCTCACAGCCTCACTTTCATACCTGTCATAGCGCTGCTCTGAATAAGGTCTATTATAAATGACAAAAGCACTAAATCACTAAAACTTAAACAATTTCTGACTTCAGAAACCTAAATTTATGAACACATGGCCACCCACAGATACACATCAACACCCATTCAGTGGTGAGCAGGGCCTGCCCAGTCACATTGAGGTAATACTGAGGGACCAGAAAAGATATCATTTGTCCTAAACACTAGAAAACTTATTTTTGTTTAATTATGACTGATAGATGGCTTATTAAAATTCCATACTATATTGTTTAAATAAATAAAAAAGTGCATTCAACGTGACAATCATTTTGGGATTGACAGTGGACCGGAGAAAGCATTGAGAATGGCCGAGAGCATCAAAAAGTTGGGCAGTTCTCGGCTTTATGCAAATAGCAGGTGAAAAACACGGTCGGCAGCCAATGGCTCTGGGTTCAGGTAGTGACGTTTGCCTTGAGCGTTTAAAAATATGCTAGTTGTGCCTGGAGTTTATGCTGGATTTATAGTGTAAATAATATTGTTTACACATCGGACACTTTGCAGTTATTAAATATGTGTTAAATATTGCAGTTTGGATGCGTTCATTGTGATTATGCTAGCTGGGTTTGCAAAAGTTTATAAAATTCACATTACTTTGGCATTTGGAAACAAAGTTTGCCTATTTCCAAATCTAATTGTGTGCATCTCTGATGATTACATAGTCTGTGGCGTCTGGTGTGTGTTGAAAACAACAGAGTAAACACATTATAGTGTTGCAAGCAGCACCAAGCGGAGTTTTGCCGCTGTAGTTGCGCACGCACCGTAAACGCTGACAAATGCATCGTTTTTGACAACTTGCACACGTTTTTTTCGGAATTGGAATGAGGACGGCTTATTTGATTGCTTTAAAACAGAACTTTCTGAACCTTTTGGCTTGCCATACAGTACATGCGTTGTAGTTCTCTCACGAACGTGAGAGTCTGCTTTCGCGTCATTTAAACACATGAATCGTGGTGCTCTCGTGAATGCACATTGAAGATAAAAATTTTGTAAATAAAGTTTTTTTTGTGCAAACAAAGCAGTAGCGTCGCTTCATAAAATTGTGGAGTCACATGGGTTACTTTAATGATGTCTTTACTAGATTTCTGGGGTGTCAAAGTAGTAGTTGCGTAGTAGTAGTAGTCTCTGAGCTTTGTGTTCTGAAGATGAATGAAAGTCTTACAAGTTTTGAACGACACGGGGTGAGTTATTAAAGGGATAGTTCACTTTAAAATTAATTTTTGGTTTGTAAAACGGGCGCTTTGTGGCTGTGGTTACAAGAGGTAAAAACGATATAAACACTGTTCGTTTTCTCACACAAACCGCTCTTTTCGTGTCTTAGGCCATCAATTTGCGATTGGTAAATACGATGGTCATTAAATCATGTTTAATTTGGACTTCTCTGTGCATGCTCTTTGAGGTGGTGACCATAGACCTCCATTATATGAGAATACTGTGGAAACAAAGACACCTACATCTTGGATGCCCTTGAGGTTAGCTAAAACGTATAAAAAAATAATTTCAAAGTGAACTATCCCTTTAATGACAGAATTTTCTTTTTTGGGTGAACTGTTCCTTTAAATAAAATCTTAGATTGTACAATCTTTACAGTGACCCTGTGCTGCCGAGTGCGTGCACGGACCCCTTATGGGCCTTTGTGTCTTCTCAAGTGGGCATCATTTTGACTCAAACAATTGAAATCTCTCTCTTTCTCTGATTGAACAGGCTGTGCTAGGCTGTCATATTTGTGTGTGTTGGTGGAGTGTGTGCTGTGTTCTCACCCAGAGGGAAGAAACAGTAATGCCTTTGTATGTTAACGCACCCACAGCCATTCTTACACACACACACACATTGACAGGAGCAGGATAAATAGCCGTATTGTTTATATGGTAATGCTCTGTTTTGTTTTAAGGCGTTTTGTTGTGTATTTTGAGTACGTTTTTGATTCGGAGGGATAGCAGATGCTTTAATCTCTTTAATGGGATGACGGTGCAACTCTTTTATTGCACATGGTACAGAGTCTGTACATCACTGCCTATTATGGAGTTCAGTCATGATGGCCGTTTGTAGGCCAAGAAGGCTAATTTGCCAAGTTACGTCAGGAATTTTCACCGGCTTCTTAGAATAGCGGTTTTCAATGTATGTGTAAAGTGTAATTTTTTTTACATACATTAACTAAAACAACGAGTTTATTTCAACATAGATAATAGGAAATGTTTCTTGAGCTGCAAATCAGCATATTAGAATGATTTCTGAAAGTTCATGTGACACCGAAGACTGAAAATCCAGCTTTTGCATTACAGGAATAAATAGCATTTAATAATATATTTAGATAAAAAAACATTTATTTTAAATTATTATAACATTTCTTAATATTGCTATTTTATGGTATTTTTAAATAATATCTAAAAATATATGATGATATGATATATGATAACTTCTTAAAATTTCTCTGTGCATATGGCAGGAAAGGAACTAACTACTTGTGTACACACACACACACGTGTGCATGCGTGAATGTTTGTTTCACTATATCAGTGAGGAACTTGCATAGACTTTCATTGGTTTTAAATCAGGTTAATGTTTTATATGGCCTAACCCTAATCCTACCCTCTAAAAAATGCTTTGATGTTTCAACCCAAATTTGGGTCAAATATGGACAAACCCAAATGTTGGGTTAAAAATGTAATTTAAAAAATTGCAGTTGAAAGTGAAAGTTGAAGTTGGGTTCAAATTCGAAATGACATTTTTAACCCAACATTTGGGTTTGTCCATATTTGACCCAAATTTGGGTTAAAACAACCCAGCTTCATTTGTGTGTTTGAGTGTATACATACATACATACATTTTCAAACAACATTACTTAATATGATTTATGAGCTGTTTTCCTCATGGGGACCAAAAAAAAAAATGATTTTGGGACATCTTGTCCCCATAATGTAGGGTTTACCTGAACTTCACACACACCCCTCTAAATGTCAATACACTAAAAAAATGCAGGGTTGTTTCAACCCAAATTTGGGTCAAATATGGACAAACACATATGTTGGTTTAAAAATGCAATTAAAACATTTAAAGAGCCCCTATCATAGCATTTGAAATGTTTCTATTTTTGTTTTAGGAGTTCCAAAAACAGTTTAACGTGCATGCAAGGATAAAAAACATTTTATTTGTCTTATAATATGCATTTATTTTTACCTGATTTGCTCAACGACTCCCAAAAGATTCGTTCGACGATTCATTTTCCCAAACACCTCCTTTGAGTGACGCGAATCTGCGGCGATTGGTCAAATGACCCAGTCAGTTGTTATTGGTAAACCAACCGTAGGCAGAGACTGTCGGCAACGGAACGCCCATAACCAGGATTATAGCTTGTCAAGTGTTGAAAATTGTATATAGTGTTTGAACAAACGTGTCAAAAAAAGTGCACTTACACGGTCCCTTACGCTTTCCCGGCAAAACTCACATTGCGGCGGCTTTTGAGGGGCAGTGCTTATTATATAGAGCGAAGTCATATTTGGCTAGTCGTTTAGGAGGTAATTGCCATTTTTCAATGAATGTCTGGTGAATATCATAAACAAAACTAACTTTACCCCACCTAGAAGCTACGCGGAGTGTACACAACACACAAAACACAATATAACTATATTGTGCATGCTACAGAAAACATAACAGCAAACATTATTAATATTACTTACAGATTGTGATTCGGAGGAGGACGAACCTGATCCATACACTGGATACTGAGCCTTCCCTTCAGCAACAACCGGCTTTGCGAATGATTCGTCATTAAAATGATGAGAAAACAAGGTTCGGGCTATACTGTTGTGGTATCGTTGCAAATATGAACTCTGACCACTGATTCTTCACATGCTCGTCCCTGGACAATGGAAACAAGTGGCTGAACTGTCTTTGCAATGTAGAACACAACGTCTCCTCGACATGATGCGATTCAGCTGAAGTATTTGAATGTGTTCTAGACGTCACTTCAAGTCTGCGCGCGTAGTTGTTGGGAGCGGCCAATGACCTCTCTACGTCACGATGTAACAGCTAATGACTCGTTTCAAAAACAATTAGACTCAGAGTCGACTCTCACTTTTGAAAGACAATAACTTTATATACGGTGCACTTTCAGATATAAATCTTTGCAGGATGTTTTCATTCCCCTAGAGCTATATTCCACACTACATGAACAGTCATTTTCAAAAATCCATGATAGGGGCTCTTTAACGTTGAAAGTTGAAGTTGAAGTTAACCTAACATTTGGGTTTGTCCATATTTGACCCAAATTTGGGTTCAAATAACCCAGCATTGTTTAGACTGTAGCTACTCGTTCAGACTATAAAATTCCTCTGTTTTGGTTTTAAATGTTTGCTGATGTCTCCTTTTACAACTGCATCATATTAAACCCAGTTCATCAGGTTCTGTGAAAGCGACCTGCGGTGTGTTGTGTTGGTTGATGTTTTTTAGCAGAGCTGTGCTGGTGTCTGCATTTAATTATTTGCATGTGGCCAAAAATGAAGTCAATAACCCCGCTTCTGGTCTAAAGAAAGTAAGTCATACGGGTTTAGAACGACATGAGGGCGAGTCAGTGATGACATTTTTGAAC
Source organism: Pimephales promelas (assembly GCF_016745375.1). The sequence goes on along the minus strand of NW_024121766.1, from coordinate 4,122,224 downwards.
CGTCCCTTTAAGTCACCAATATCCTCCTTCCTAAACCAAGTCACATCAATTTGCATTAATATTTTTGTGCTGAAATTATTAATTTTTTTAACTCTTTTGATAATATTTGATAGTTTATTAGCTGTGCAGCAAGCTTTGTAAAGACTGATCATCAACATTGCCGTGAGGTCCAGAGATTCAGAAGATTCCAGACCAAAATGGCATCTGAACACACCCTAAAGAACAGATGCCTTACACCCTGGGGTTTCTGACAGTCTGCAGTCCAAAGACAAAAATAGCTGGTTTGTGGACCATGACCTGCTCTTTCCCAGAAACCCTGGTGTAAGCCAGCAGCAGTAGGTCTATGAATTATGGTTTTCAAGAATGCAAAACTAGCATGAACATCCTGATCACATGTGCATAACCACACGGCAGTGGGGCAAGTCGGTTTTGTTTAAATAGAGCTGTGACCACAGTGAAAACTTCATTCCTGATCATTGCAGGTGTGTCTGTTTGTTGTGTAAAGAGACAGCAGGTAACAGTGTTCAACCAAACACTTGAAATGAAAACAATGCACAATTATGTATTATACAGTTATTTTTCAGTCAGCTGCACTGTTTTCTGTTCTGCATTTCAGATCCGTTTAGTGCTTCTCTGTATCCAAGGTGAGGTAGACGATCTCGGATTTATAGCCATACGTATTCAGATGGTGGTCTTTGACCGTTGTATCGTGTCTATTTTTTCATTGTTCTCATGTAGACCTTTGCTCAGAACGAACTTTTTTTTTATATTACTTTTAATCAATTTTTCTTAAAAAAAAAACAGATTTCATTCACTAAACATCACCTTAAGTTTGACGAACAGAAAGTGTTTCAGTTAGGGCTGTCATATCTACACTACACTGTTCTCCTGACCAAAAGAATCAATAATAATAATAATAATAATTCATTACATTTATATAGCGCTTTTTTTTCTGGAAACTCAAAGCGCTTCACATAGAGGGGGGGGATCTCCTCAACCACCACCAATGTGCTGCATCCACCTGGATGATGCGACGGCAGCCATATTGCGCCAGAACGCTCACCACACACCAGCTTACTGGTGGAGAGGAGACAGTGATGAAGCCAATTGGTGTATATGGGGATGATTAGGAGGCCATGATGGACAGAGGCCGCTGGGCAAATTTGGCCAGGATGCCGGGGTTACACCCCTGCTCTTACGAAAGACATCCTGGGATTTTTTATGACCACAGAGAGTCAGGACCTCGATTTAACGTCTCATCCGAAGGACGAGAATCCAAGAATCCATGATAACGATATATCATTATATCAATAGAAATTAAAAAAATTATATCAGTTAAATTGAAATGAAAAAGATTGTATTATATACAGTAATAAAGGCTATGCCGATTGGCATTGCATTATAAATTTACATTATCCTTATGAAAATACCTGAGATGGCTTGAAGAACACACACTATAATACTGTTGCAATAGTGTCTTAATTCTCTTCATGTTTAATCAGTCCAACTGTCTCTATCTGTGTTTTATTCAGCTACACCAATGGAGTTATGATGTCACTCTGTAGGCCAAAACGCGGAAGTGAGTTAGCATTTAGCACTTCCGGTTCCCTCGCCCTAAGGTCTATGGGATTTTTGAATGGGTTTTTGCTAAATCGCCTGAAAAAAGGTCTGTGGTTAACAAAGCCTCTAAATATTTTCACGTTTTGATCTGACATAAAACACACCGGTTATAACCTGCTTGTGGTTTTTTAAACTTCATTGTGTCTGCTTGTGTTTTTAAAAAACTTTATATAGGCTTCAAAATGTATAAATTTTGGATTAACTTGTAAAGATGATCTTGATAGACAAAACGTGTAAGGGTCACAGCTCTTTGTTGAACACAGATCTTATTTTTTGGTGATTTTTCCAAAAGTCTAGGGGGAAAATGAATAGCTTTTCGATCGAGGGAACCATGTGCTGCTAGCTTCTGAGTTGTCCTACAAAGTGACTTCATAACTTTGGCACTCTGATGGAGGGATGACGTCACGTTCCCTCCGCAAAAACCCAATAGGATTTTCCCATAGTAATGTGGCTTATACTTCCAAATAAAATTGTACATTTTCATATTAACTTGCCTAATAATTGAGTTTGGAGCATCTAAAACCATTGCTGTATAAGATGATCTGGACAACCCTTCAGCCTTTGATAGCAATATTCTACCGCTCAAAGATAAATCTCTCATTAACCACATATTAAATTTCTTTTGCCCTTTATCAATTAATGGAGGATAATTTATGTCAATTCTTTCCTTTTGATTTTTACAAATTTTGATCCCCAAATAAGAGACTTGGTTTTTAACTGGTATTCCACACAATTCCACCACACCATCAGGCATCAGGCAGGGAACAATTCACATTTACTAATATCTATAATTAAGTCAGAGATTTACGAAAACATATCTAAAGTTCATTTAGATATTTTTTCGAGTCATTTCATTCCAAATGACTCGAAAAAAAGATCAAAATAATCGAATCTTTTTTCGAGTCATATGGAACGAAATGACTCGAAAAAAGATTTGTTCATTTTGATGAACGAGTTTGAACAGGAGAGTGACGAATGCAAGGCGAGCATTTGTGCTTATTAAACTTAAACTTTTTTATTTATTTTTTAAATGACCGATCGTTTCGCTAGGTAAGACCCTTATTCATCGTCTGGAATCGTTTAAAGCCTTTTGAAGCTGCACTAAAAATCTCATTTGGACCTTGAACCGTATGGTACCAAATTAAGTCAATTAAATGGAAAAAATCCTGGAATTTTTTCATCAAAAACTTTAATTTCTTTTCGACTGAAGAAAGAATGACAAGGACATCTTGGATGACATGGGGGTGAGTAAATTATCAGCAAAAGTTTTTGCTTAAAGTGATTTACTCCTTTAAAATGAATGCAACCTTGTTTGATTTTTTTTTCTTTTCTCATCTAATATAATATTTATCAGTGTGTTGCAAGTCCAAATACTGTATGCATAGGTGTATTTGTGGGGCATTTATAATGTTTTAAAAATATAGACTCTCATTGTACTAAAGTTGGTGTTTCAGCAGCTGGAGCAACTAAAATGTTTTGGTTTCTGATAAGCGTGTGTGTGTGTGTGAAAGAGAGATTCAGTGAGAAAGTAGGAAAATAGGTCAGTTGTATTTACAAGGAAAAGAGATCCATGTGCATGTTGACTCGTTTGTTTAGTTTGACTCTGAAATGTTTTCAGCATGTGTTAGTCTTTAACTGCAGTTCTCTGGAAGTTACACACACACACACACACACACACACACATGCGCAGCTGTTGCTAATGAGCTGAATGAAGTCAACCGAGTGTGTCCAGAGAAACGTGTGCTCAGGTGAAACACAGATGGATTGTTTGCATCGGTTTATGTTCTCCTGCATTAAAGCTTAGGTTAACTTGATGTCTGTCCGTCTGTCCATCTCAGGATAATCTGTGGTGGTTTTTCCCCCTGTTTAACCGTTATCCACAGGTCAAGGACTCCTGTAATCTCACCAGGGTGAAATAAATTCAAATCTACTGTGTGTGAATTACTGTTTATATAGTTCATATCTCATTCTCTCCCTCACACACACACAGTTTTATTGCAGTCGTTGGGACAGATTCCAGGTTATCTCTGCTCCATTTTAAAGTTCAAACACATAATTTAGAGTTTCAGATAAAAAAGTAATGTAGAAAATATCAAGTGTGCATACAGTTTTCTTGGTAAAAACTATGCGGTTTATCTGTCATTTGCATACAGTGCGTCCAAACGTTGAAATGGTCATTAAACCCTAAAACACATTTTTTTGAGCTTAACATATGTACAGGTTGCACATCATGGAAAACAAAAATAGCACAAGTTATGTTTATTAGTATATTATATACGTGTTTTTTTGTCATTTTTTTTAACCAACGTCACAAAATGAAAGTGTGCGGAGTTGTGACTGGCTGGAGTATACACGTCTACTTCATCAGTCTCTGAGTTTTTCCTCCACATTGTTCATGAGAATAAACTTTTAATCCAATCACTGTGCTGTATAATGCTTTAGATCACAGCACAGAATTCAAATGTCACAAAAGACTTGTTCAGCTCTGCGCTGTTGTCCTTTCCTCAATACAGTAACACAAGTGTTGTCTGCATTTTACCTACAATGTGAGAAAGTTTGACTACCAACACATGGAAAATATGACTGTCACAACATAGTCACCATGAAATCAAAATGGACAATTCTTAAAATATTGTAGTATTTATTATAAATGATTTATCCGTGGCCGTGCACATCATTATTTTTATTTTTTATTCGTACGCCCTAATAATCTTTGTCCAATTGCCCTCCCACTTGTTGTGATCTCTTCTCTGATGAGGTGTTTACAGGCGAGAGAGCGGGGCAAACTGTCAATCACATGAGATCATAGCAATAGCAAGCTGCAATGATCCAATCAAATTGATCTATGGCTAAGCCACGCCCCCTCCACTCACTTCGGACACACAGTCAACATTCGTGGGACAGGCGCTATGGCAGCTGTCACAGTAGAAGACATTTCAGAGGAGGCAATTGGTGATTTTTGGAGACAGAAAGATTATATATCATCTCGAAGTCACCTAAAGGGCCTTAACTATGCATTGGAGGGTTATATTAATAATTTTATTGTGAGAAGGTCGATGAAAAGCTTCAGCCCCTGGCAAAAATGTACAGGTCACAGTGTAAACGTGATAAACCGCATATAGTTGCCATCACCGCTTGGTGCTACAGTATTTACATGAATCATTCAGCACAACATTGTTAACATTTGCTATCTTGGTTATTTACAGATTATGTTAATAAAGCTAAGTGACATACAGTGTACAATGCAGCTAAAAGCTAATGTTAACGTTTTCTAACGTTAGGCTAATGTACGTTCGAGATTTTAAAGATAAGAAATTCAAATATGTTGTTGACTTAACTTTGAACAGATGTAGACATCCTTGTTTAATTTATTCACCTTTAGTTTGTGTTGTGGTCTACCGCATGACTTAATCGCATAACTTTATCCAGAGCAGACTCCTATCTCGGTTGAGATGTGGCTTGGGAAAGGGTAAAAAAAAATTACACACCGTCGCCCAGCCTCTCGGGAACCTAGTGTCAGAGTTGCATGTACCCCATGAACAACGTTTGACCATTTTAAACTTAAAATTACAAGAAAAAATTGGAAGGATCTAAACAAAAACCAGTTATATCAAATTGCTGTTCAGAGGAAAGCTTTGACTATAGCAAGAGATACATCACACCCTTTGAATCATGTATTGGAATTATTGCCATCACGTCGTCGTTACAGAACTCCAAAAGCTATTAAAGCAATATATAAACAATCTTTCGTACCAAATGCAATAAGTCTTTTAAATAAAAGGAAGGAATTGTGATTGTGATTATTTTAACCATATATGTTTATGTATTGTGTGTTGTTAATTGTTTTTTGTGATTGTACAGTAATTTCGAGACCAAAGACCAATTTTCAGCCAAGGCTGAACAATAAAGGCTTACTTACTTACTTAAAAACTAATGAAAACTGACTAACTGCAGTGCATTTCAATGGACGTGGAAGCAGAGAATGTCTGAGTGCATTGGGTTAGCTGCGCACTGTGATTGGCTCATCGCGTTTGAGGGCGTGGCTTAGCCATATAGGTCAAGTCCCGCCCTACATTTTTTCTTGTTTGAGAAGCCACTTCATTCGGATATACATCACAATTTGGAAGAAAAGACTATTGCAACTTCTTTTTCATGCTGACTTTAATATGTAACAACACACACAGATTGACGCTATATGACAAAACGGCGAAATACTACACACGGCACCCTTTATCGTTAATATAACACGCGAACCCAAGGCGTCATAAATCCTTTAGCGTAAAATGAGACTACCCTATCCTACCCCACACCTAAACCTACCCATCACAGCGCGTGTTGTATTAACGATAACGGGTGGCATGTGTGTATTATTTTGCCGTTTCATCATATAGCGTCACCTATTTGACGCTAAAGGATGAGAATGCGTTTTGTTGAAACACCTTTGATGTTCCCGCCTTTTAGAAATTGCTTGTAAATCGCTTGTTATGCGATATTATCACCAAATACTGGATTCCATCTTTTTGTCAGCTTGTTTTATTTAAATTGGGGCTCGTTTTGTATTTTTTTTTTTGGATCGTTGGCTTCATTGATCTGAGGTTATGCACCTCAGTTTTTGAGTGATAAAAGCATTATTTGTGGATGATTTAGTCAATATTCAACAAAATATGGAAAATAAATTGCTCTGTTTATCACAAAAGTGTGCTTTAATGCTTAACCAGGAAGTTTGTTTTGAAATGCTCTTATCTTTCACTAAAAAGCACAAAGTCATGCTTGTGGTGGACCTGGTCAAAAATGATCGACCTACAAAAAATGGCTTCTAAATATTGGATTTAATGTTTGTTTTTAAACTTGTTTTCTTTCAATTAGGACGGGTTTTGTATTTATTTTTGAAACTGATTGATCGTACTGGTTGAATGGAAACAAGAACATCTGACCTTTTGTGCAAAGGAGTTCAGTGTCACACAAATCTGCTGACATTCTTTTACGTGTACATTTTCATTTCATCCTTGTGATCTTAGCCCATGACTTTTTCTAAATTTTCTTCGTCAATATTCTATATTTCCAGGTTGAGACAACCTCAGAAGAAATTAGTGTGTGTGTGTGTGTGTGTGTGTGTGTGCTGTGTGTTTGTAATTGCATGTCAACCAGTCATGTGCTTTTCATACCATTGAAAACTTAGATACATTATTGACTTACTTCTTAGTGTGTGTGTGTGTTTGTGTCTGAGTCTGAGTGTGTCCCTTCCATCAATTACACCAAGGAATGTTGAAGTCTTTGAAATTGAGCTAATTAGGACCAAGCTGACCTTGTTAGAAAAGTGTGTGAATGTGTGTAAGAACCTGTGTTTCTAGGTTCCAGAAGTAAATGTAGGTCACCTCTCTGGGGTTTACTCACTATGCAAATATTTGGACCGTGATTCTGATGAGATCAAATACACACGATTCCAGCATGGAAACGGCCCTCAAAATCCTTACTCGCTTTGAAGGCACACACAAACAAACTGTGTAATCAAAATTAGGGTGACCAACTGTCCTGTTTTCCCAGGACATGTCCTGTTTTCATATAACAATATAACAATTTTCTATCCATACAGAGCACAGAGGAGACATAACCTACTTTAAATGTATTGAAATTAATAAGGTATCTTTGAGTAAATTGAGTATTATTTGAGTTGGCCCATGTGTTTGCTGGGCCGAGTGTCCTGGTTTTTGGTAATCAAAATATGGTCACCCTAATCAAAATGATTTTGTTGCTTTTAGTCCATGTGTGTTAGTTTTGCGGCAATCTCTGCTAGTGCACAAATGTGATAGTTTGCAGTTAAAGTTGTCATTGTGAAATCAAAATTGACCGTATTTACTTTGTTAGCGCACATTGCTAGTCTTGTGGTGAACAATTAATCCAAGTTACTACACTGAAAAAAAATAGTTTCTTGTGGTAATCTTCTTTAATCAAAATCTTAAAATGTACTTCCTTCGTAATTTAGTTTCCTTCTCTGACGTCGGTTTGACGGCTTGGGTTGAAAATGCCTAACCACTCCTTTCCAACTGTCAGTCTGCTAAGAGCGAGGGATGAAGAGGAGGCGCGCTAAAGTAAAACCCTGACCTCTATTCAATATTCTGTTGCAATTGGAAATACATCACAACACTGAAGTAAAGATGGTTGTAACTTCCGGTTTCATGGGGACTTCCAGGAAAATATACCCCAAATATTGATGACTCATCATGCACTATGCAGTTCTCTGTCCATCTGCAACTGACAATGATGGCTCTCATATATTTGAAAATGTCCATTTGATATTTACCTAAACATATTACATATAACTTCAATGTCCATATATCTTCCTGTTTCAACAGAAAATGCGTCAGTAACAGAATGAAAATACTTTCGCGAAGGTGAAGTGTGTAATTTAAGAATCACCAGCCGCACCAAAAATAAAAACTGTACACTGTCCCATTGGTCAGACACTGCGTTATATTTGTATTATTTATGTACTCTTTTGGCATTTACTATTTTTTAATTAGCTTTATTTTTATTTTTTTATTTGATTCATTTTAATTTTAGTTTAAATAATTATGTTCTTTTGTCATTTTTATTTGTTCTTTAATATTTATTTGTTCTTTATATATATATATATATATATATAGTTTTGATATTTTTATTTCTGATTTGGTAATTTTAATATTTCTTAACTTCAGTTACAAAGGCAAGTTTCAGTGTTAGCTTCAGTTAATAATAACTGGTCTGACTAGTCCAGCCCGCATGCCAATGATTGGTAACGTCAGTGTTGTTATTGAATGGAAGTCATGTGCTTAAAAAAAACCCTGCTTGCAATTCTGTTTAACGCCACTAGTGGTGCAAAAATTTTTAAATTGTTGAATCATTGGGTATTTCTTCTATTGATGTAGGCTAATGGACGTTTACTTCTGTAAATATTGTCAATGCTGTATGCTTCAGGTCTGTAAATCTACATATAGATTGTCTCTGTGAGAGTCTTGTGAAATGATGGTGTCAGCTCTTGTGTTTTAGTGCATCGGCTAATCCCGGCGGTGTGTCCAGGCACGTAACCCGAGCGCAATTTCACCCCTTAGCACTGCCGTTTCAGACTTAAAGTTACAGTAGATGTGCATGTAACCTGAGTCAGGAGTGATGGGAGCTGATGGTTTCTGAGTAGAAATGAATGAAATTGATTTTGTTCTCATTCCCTCTGTGCTTCCAGAGTCTCTGCAGCATCTGTCAGAGAGAAACACACACAGTATCTGTAGGAGAGTGTGTAATGGAGCTGTGATTGAGTTTGCATCCAGCCGAGGGGAGTGAAACGTCTTTATCTTTAACTCCAGAGAGGATGAACAGTCTGTTCTTCTGTGGGAGGTCATTGAAGGCTATAAGATCTTTATAGGAGGTTTTAGGCCTATATAGTTATTAGAGTTTTTTTTTTTTTTTTTTGACGTGTGTGAGAGAGAGAGAGAGTGTGAGTGTGTTGTTTGTGTAATGAGAGACACAGCACACACACCTCACACCACACCAGCTGAAATAATCAGCCTTTGTACTGAGAAAACGGAACATTCATTTGTGTGTGTGTGTGTGTCCGTTGTTTCCTGTCGTGTTTGTGATCAACCTCTGACACAGCTTTTACTAATATCAAATATTTTTTACTTGATATAATTTATTATAAATAAATAATGTGTGTTGACTGTTTAAAACTAAAGTGTGTAATTTATGCCAGTGGTTTGAGTCAAACCTAAGCTGTATTTAACGTCATAATCAAATTAAAGAATATATATATATATATATATATATATATATATATTCATGAACATATATTCAGTAGATTTAAACCCCCTTCCCCAATTATCTTTAGTCTTGTAATGCAAAATATGAATTCCTGTTACTGTAATGCCAGTACACATGACATTATCTATTATACTGAATTATATTGACTAGACAGGAAGAATAGAGGGTTTGCGTTGATGTCAATTTCCCACCGGAAGACGCCCACCTAAGCTGGACTGAGTGGCAAAAGAGCTGCTGTATGACTGCATTTAATTAGTCTAGGATTTAATAGGGCAAACTGAAAACGTGAGTAAAACAAACGATTCTGTTTAAACTAAAGGTTGGACTCGATATAGTGTTCCTTATAACTTGCCAACAGTGATCCCTGGATATTGACATGTAGCCAGGAATCGTGTTTCCTGACATTTATATGCGTCTGATTTCGATGTAGGGGAAATACATAAAGCCAATTTACCTGTGAACGCTTTATATAAATACAAGATTGGTAGGTCTAAATTCGGATCACTCATATCAATGTTATATTTATCATCATGTATATCATCAGCCCTAAAACTTGTATAGTTTTTTTTCCCTCAGTTTTTGTTTAAAAACATTGAATTATGCAGAATATAGCCTACGATGGTAAATATTTAATTGATGAGTTGTCAATACAATATGTATGATTTTACCCCAAAGTTCAGCATATGGAGTCCAGTTGTTTCAATGAATTGCAGTGATCCATCTGCTTCTCTGTAAAAATATACCTCAGATTTCTAGTCAAAACTTTCCCGGTTTAGATGCGTTTTTGTGTGTTATTTTGTCTGTTAGTCTTTTTACCACTCAGTGGGCGTAACCGCAGTCACCGTCATGCGTATACAATTTTATATATTATTAAGTTTGTGTTGCAAATTATGCAATTTTTATTTTGCTTTAATGTCATAAATTGCTTCTTTTTTTTTTACTTGAGGAGAATTAGAGGTCATCAGCCACAGCCACAAAAAAAGAACAGTTTAGTAATTTTTTTTAATCTGTGTTTGTATTTGCTGTGTGAGAGAGAATTGTGTGTATATTTAGAATCGCTGTGGATTCCTTTGTTGTGTGTTAGCATGCTAATCGCTCAGGGGAGAAGAATGGCTTTTGTTTGTGTGTGTGTGAGTCAAAGTGAGAATGGTGTGTGTGAACAATACCAGCCTTCAGATCACAGAGAGATTGAACTGTGTGCTCCCCCCCCCTCTCTCTCTCTCTCTCTCTCTCTACATATTAAAGCATTGCATAAAGCAAAAAACTATAAAACAAACAAACATAGGCTATACGTATATATATAATATATATATATATATATATATATATATATATACGCAAATGTATAGTTTGTAATAATTTGCGTATTTATAAATATTTATATATAATAGTACTACTAATGCGGATATGTTCCCTCAGTACCTCTTAGTTTATGGCATTTATAAATATGACGTGCTACTAAAGAGGAAATTGGTCCAAGTAAGATTTTTTTTAAATCTCTCTCTCTTAGTGTGATAGAGTACAAAAATGCCAAAGAAATTGAGATATACAAACATGTATATAAATAAAAGCGGGAAAAAGAATATGTGTCCTTATTATAAATAAGTATGTTATCACAACACGCACACAAAAAAGACAAACTGAATGAATCAAGGGAGCAGAGATAAAGGGAAGAGGGATATTTTCTCTCTCTGTCCTCTTAGCACCTGGTATGTGATTTGAATATATAAAGCGTTTCTTATTAATATTCTATGAGGTGCGTGTGGGACTTTCCCCATTGGCTTTTCTCTCTGTTCAGGCTGCTCTGGTTCCTCTAAGCGCCTCTCTGGTCCCTTGATCACTTCCCACTGCGACATTCCTGACTCATCTCTGCTCCAGCTCTCTCCCTGCATGACTGACATTATCTCATTCTCTGTGATGGGCTACTCTCACTCTGCTTTTAAGGCATAGTACAATATGGCTTTTTTCATTGCCCACAAAGGAAGATCTTGGGGGGCTTGTTTACACACTCTTAGTCTTTTCCATTTAATTAAAGTAAATTGGTCTGTCAAGATCCATAAATGAGAAAGATCACCACATGAAACTGGTACATTCTATTCTAAGTCTTCTGAAGTCATTCAATAGATTTGTGTGAGAAACAAATGTAATTCCCTGTGCAATTTGCATATGCGCATATTTAAATGTGTTCCGTGTGTATTTTTCGACTTTGGTAAAAGGGAAGATTATAGGCAAAAAACTACGGTACTTAATTGTCTTTTTGGTCTACTAATCCTTAAATTCTGGAAATGTTTGCCTCTGTGATGTGAATGTGGGGGTGTTGATTCTTTTTTATATTTGTTATTTATCACTATATGTGCTAAAGGGTGGATGTCACTCAGTAGTGTTCAGGTTTACTGCGGTGTCGAAGCGAGGGTGTGTGTTTGTTATGTTTTAGTAGACTTTGGCTCGTTCAAGAGGTTCCTTCTGGTTGGAATGACAGACTCTCACTGGAGCGTTTTGTAAACAGTTTTGTATGCCAGTTTCCAGAGGGCTGAAATCCCCGAACCCCACTTCATCAGTCACGGGGACTTCCTGTTGTTTTCTGAATTGATCTGTCCTGGTTCAAAGCTACTATGCTACTAACAAAGATAACTCTTCAATTTACCAGACATTATGTGTAATCACGTGTTTGTGTAAATAACTCAATATATAATGTTGTTTTTGTCTGTAGGTTGTGCAGTCTGACTTTGAAGAAGCTAGTTGTGATGAAGGAACTCGACAAAGAGCTGATTTCTGTTGTCATTGCAGTCAAGATTCAGGTACGTAGTAGTGATCAGCAGTGGATATTGTTTTTCAGCATGTGTATACATTTTTGCCAACAAAAACTACAACATTCATAAGTATACAAAAAATGAACTAAATATTTTAAAAGGAAACATTTAAAAGTAATTTCATTTATTTTTTATTTTATTTTATACATTGCCCAGCCCAAAAAAAGGCATTTTTTGATTTAAATAGGCAAATGCTTAAGAGTCTTGATGGAAATAAATGTTGTGATGTTATTTCCATCAAGATGTGCATCCATTTTCGATCAAGATCTTTTCATTGTAAAGTGCATTCTTGACTCTGTAAAGTCAAAGTCAATCTTTCAATGAATTTAAGGTCTGGACTGGTGCAAATTCATGTGTGAGAATGAATCGTCCCTCTTGCTCCCTCCCAACCATTCTTTCACAATTTGAGTCTGAATCTTGGCTTTGTCATCCTGGAATATGACCATGATGTGTTTTCCTGCATGTTTTTTTAAAGGGATAGTTCAGCCAAAAATATATTTATTTACCCTATTTACTCACCCTGTTGTTCCAACCCCGTAAGACCTTCGTTCATCTTCAGAACATGAATTAATATATTTTTGATGAAATCTGAGAGCTGGATCACTCCTGCATACTAGTCCATAGGCTTCTTGAGGGATTGAAACTTGCCGGCTTCGAAAAGTTATCAAAGACATCGTTAAAATAGTCCAAGTGACTACAGTGGCTCAATCTTAACTTTATCAAGAGACGAGAACACTTTTTGTGCGCAAAAACAAACATAAATAACTAAATTATTTCATATTCATCTCCTTCTCTTGGGCCTCTAGTTAACACGTCACACGTAGGCTCACTATTGGCCGACGCTGGTCATGTGTGTGGTGTGTGTGATGTACAATAACAGATCATACGCTCGAGGCCCAGAGGGAAGGAAATAAATAGTAGAAATAAAGTCGTTATTTTTGTTTGTTTGTTTGTTTTTGCGCACAAAAAGTGTTCTCGTCGTTTGATAAAGTTGAAATTGAGCCACTGTAGTCATTTGGACTATTTTAACAATGTCTTTAATAACTTTTCGAGGCCAGCAAGTTTTAATTCCTCAAGAAGCCTATGGACTAGTATGGAGGAGTAATCCAGCTCTCAGATTTCATCAAAAATATTTTAATTTTTGTTACGAAGATGGACGAAGGTCTTACGGGGTTGGAACAACATGAGGGTGAGTAAATACTGACAGAATTTTCATTTTTGTGTGAACTATCCCTTTAAGAAATGAAAAGCTACACACTCCATCTTTTAGGGTTAGAGGAACTGTTGCCTAACATATAACATGTTAGAAACATAATAATCACTGCAATAATCCATTCATAGCCACTTAAGCATTTTCTAATTTAAATCCAAACAGCGATTTTATTTATTTTTTTGGCCTGGCTGTGTATATCACCATAGAAGAGTCTTACAAGGAATTAAGTTTTTAGAATTCAGATAAATAAATCTAATATATATATAAATCTTTCTTGAAAAAAAGCAATTTTTCTGTGTTTTAAAAAATGAAACACATTTTTGGCCAATACAGAAGTATGAGGACAAATTCCATTTGACAAAATTAGAAAAGCCAACCCAAAACAAATTCAAAGTTATGTGGATAATTATTTCTTCAAAGTGAAGACAAAAGGAGCAATTGTGTGAAATACCGATGGTCTGTTTGCTCCTACGATGTAGGGCTCCAAGCGAATCCTGCGCTCTCATGAGATAGTGCTGCCCCCTGCTGGAGGGGTGGAGACTGATCTCGCTCTCACATTCTCCCTACAGGTAAAGATATCCTCAAAACACACATTTGCAAATCGCTCAATCATAAAAACAATGGCTCTGTTCCAAAACCACCTTAGCCTCTGCACTACACGGGCAGCTGCCTTGCTTGACAAACAACGTCATGAGCGACTGATTTGGAACGCTCTGCATTATTCTTTGCAATCCATTACGGGAGTGCTTTCACCGCAGAGGATACATGATGTGCTGCCTTGGAATTTGGCCAAAAGGAAGGTATCGTAGGAACAACCCTTGCTTCAAATGCTCCCTGCGTAGATGGCTTACTAAGTTTTGAAACAGAGCCAATATTGTTCTCGATACATCATCATCATCTCAATGTGCACTGAATCATTTTTGAGTTTTTATTCTGAAATTGATTTTGATTTTGCTCTTTCTGTCCCGTGTGTGTGTGTGTGTGTTTGTATGCGAGTAGTACCCTCATTTTCTGAAGCGCGAGGGAAATAAGTTGCAAATCCTGCTTCAGAGGAGGAAGAGGTACAAAAACAGAACAATTTTGGGTTACAAGACGTTGGCTGCTGGTTCTATAGACATGGCAGAGGTATTTCAGGTTTCTTACTGAGGTCAGTTGTCACTTTTGAAGCACGCACACATGCTAACATGCTGATTTGTTGGTGTGTAGGTGATGCAGCATCCTGCAGAAGGAGGGCAGGTCTTGGCTCTGTGCAGTAATCAGAAGGAGCTTCTGGGTAAAGTTGCTGAGATTTGGATCTATTCCCTGTCCAGTCAGCCGATAGACCATGAAGAGGCGGCCATCCTAGGACAGAAAATCAAATGTTCTGGTAAAAAGAAACATCCAACCATACAAATGAATTTTTTTAATGAATTAGTCGATGGCATGTCCCTGACAATAACCAATTATATTTTCTATATATATGACCAGTTGTGTTTTCCTTGTGCTTCTATGTGTTTTGCTTCTTTATTGTGTATTTAAGCGTGACTGGATGCACCTTATTGGATATCAGCTGTTAATTCTTATGATTTCACCCGATTATTGGATGTTTATTTCTGCCTATTTTAATACTTAGATCATCATTTAGCATTAATTTAATGGTATAGTGATATATCATGGCAAAAATTACCTAAAAATAAAAAAAATCACCATTACCTAAAAATTATTATTTGTGTCTGTGCATTCCTAGCTGGAACTCTCTATTGACCAATCAGCATTCAGGATGGGACCTGTCCTTTTTATAATATTGTTTGTTTGACTTGGTAGATAATTACTCAGAAGAAGAATATGAAAGCTTCTCGTCAGAACAGGAGGCCAGTGATGACGCAGCACAAGGACAGGTCATTACAAGCACACGCAAAATTAAAGCAACCTCACTTCCCTTTCTTCTTGCTGACCCGTGTTTGTACATCCTCCTCAGGATCTTGAGGATGACGAATACGAGATAATGAAGCCCAAAAAGCAGAGGAGGTCAGTAGTCCGGACGGCGTCAATCACCAGGGTAAGAACGCCAGAGAACAATGAGAATTTACTCGCAGTCCTCACTTTCTGATGTGATCGTGTAGCAGACTAAACAAACTGTTAATATGAGCGTGTATGTTTATGTTTGTTTCTCTTTCTCCATTAGCAGCAGAACTTTAAGCAGCGTGTGGTGGCGTTACTCAAACGGTTCAGAGTTTCTGAAGAGGTTGGTGAATACAGAGTTAACTTGTTGCTTTAAAGGGGTTATGAACTGAGAAATCAACATCTAAGAGCTTTTGACATCTTAGAGGTCGTCATATTATAAGAATATCCTGTAAGTTTCAGAACTGAAAACATCCTTGTTAGTCCAATGAAAGCTTTTATTGACACCAGGCTCAGCAAACGACTCGTTTTTAAAAGTGGGGAACTATGACGTCAAAGAGGATAAAACACCACCCCTGCAGAAGAAGATCAACTCCTACTTCAACACGGTCGGTTTATCCCCGCCCACCGATTCGCGCATTACACGCATAGCTAAATAACATATGCTAACCTCGAGATGACAAACCGGATCAAGCTACCGAGCAATACAAAATATTGTGCAGTGCCTGGTTGTGGAAGAAGACAGTCGCTGCATATGCTTCCTCTGGATTCCAAGGACTGCATGGATAAACTTTATTTTTAATGACGTTCCACTCCAGCTGATGTGGGTTAAACATTGTCTGTTTGTTCGCTTCATTTCACTGAGGATTGTTTTGTAAACATGACACAGGTCGAGACTGGATTTGCAGGCTGATTAAGATTAAAAAACGGTGCTGTGTCGTCTATATTGGAACCGACAGGAATTGTGCAACACACGGACTCTGGGTCGAACATCTATGGGCGAATCATCACGGTTGCCATTTTACAACATTGGAAGTTTTCAAAACAATTTCCCCCACTTGCACTGACGAGTGAGTTGAAACTCATTATAATATGCAAAACTGTTCTCCACTCACAGCAGTGGGCGTTTACTTCCAAGTCTTCAATGCGAGACGCCCATAAAAACCGAGCGTTTTTCAGCTAGGCTCAAAACAAGGCTAGAAAATAGCTTATTACTTATTCATTTTGATATTTTTGAATGTAAAAAGCAAGTGAACGTCATAAGTTGACCTCAGACAACAATATAATTTTTTTTTAAAAGCCAGTTCATGACCCCTTTAACTATTAATTGCTATGCTATGCTATTTTGTTTAAAATGAATATAACTATGCTGCTTTCAGATATTACCTTTCATGTAGTGTATAAAATAGCTGCAATTGGCTTATAAGTTTTGAAGATCAAAGTGTACAACAAACTTTGTAGGTTTTGTAACATATTTGCATAACGCCCGAATATGCTCACCATTAGCTGCCTGTGAACATCTACTTTGACCTGCGCTCAAACACTGTATTTGTAGCTCAGGCCTGGATGAGTTTGGATCGTGTCGTCGACATGTTCGAAAAGATGCTGTTCTCGTCATCGTTACTGTTACTGTATGTAAAAGTGCTGAGGAATCCTCTGGAGCTGAAATTCAGATATGGTAATGGGCAGCTCTGTAAGGGTAGACCAATCACAACAGACTGGGGCATCTGACCAATCAGAGTAGAGTAGGCTGGCAGTAAGGAGGGGTTTAGAGAGGCCGAGTCCTGTTTAGAATCAGACACTGTGAGAAAAGAGGTGTAATAATGAGGAAGTATAAGTGTTTTTGGATCTTGGATACCTGTAAATCTTTTGGAGGAAACCAAAGTGAAGGAGCTTTAAAATTGCAAATTCAGGGCACAAATCGTTTTTCTGAAAATCTATTTCAGTCTGACTGCTCTGATTGGATTTCGTGTGGTTTGTCACTATGAAAAATATCAAATGCTGTTATAGGAAACATTCTGGATGTTGCTGCAGAAACAAGGTTGTGTTGTTGTTGTAAAGGGCTGGACTGGCAGAAAATTACAATATAATGGCACAAAATAAAACCTTTCATTCTTAACTTTTAGCCATTGCCTCAGAAGACACAGCACGGCTACACATCGTCATGTTGTAACTTGTAAGACAATAACATCTGTATTACAAACCGCTCCATGTTGTGGTTATTGTTGTGTTTTTTGGCAAATACCTAATGCAACGTCATTGCTATAGAAACCAATGCAGATATTCCGGTAAACGAGCTGCGATACACAGTGTGTACAGTCAATAATTTAGATTAGATTGCTATCAGATATACAAATAATCAGATTTGGGCTGACCGTGTGAATGTAGCCTAAGACTTCTTACCTCTGACATGATATAGTACCCATATAAAGTAATTTCTTCAACTCTTGCATGACAGCGTTGAGTCTGAAACTCAGTAGGCTGGAGGCCTGACCCTTACGTGACTCCATAGATTAATTTAGCCATGCTTGATCAGCACTGCTACAGAAACTGAAACCCTGTTAGCTTATAATCTTGCCGAGTAGAGTTCTGCACAGTGTTCTGAACAGCATTGTAGCATACTATTCTTCTTACATTATGCAAATATATATGCTGCATGCATGGAATAACTGGATGAGCTGCTATATTTGGATTTTATTTTTTTGCCCACAATGCAAAGCACTTGATTTAACCTTTAAAGAGTAACTAAACCCTAAACCTTAACTATCTGTAAGAATGGATCTTTATTAATACCAGTCATTGATTCGAGTAACTTTTTTGACATTTGTGTATAAAGTGTTTTATTTCTACAATATATGGTTTAAAAACGTCTTAGTGCTGCCCTCTTCAGGTTGAACGGTGGCTACTGCAGTTGAATTTTCCTATTGGATGTTAGCGGTTCTTCGTGACATACGCAGGTTTTAGCTCACCACGCGAGCTACGCCCTTGGCAGTATAAAAACCAGCTTGTTTCGTCAAAACCACTGTAGGGAGTCAGAAATTGGAATTGCGACTATTGAAAACGATCAGGATAGTGTTTTAGCATCTATTTCGTCCCCTCTATCTCCGCTGGGGTCTGCCCACTTTTTCAGCATTTTTCAAATATTGCCAGTGGGTGGAGTCAGGCTCTGACCAGGGGTTTAGTTACCCTTTAATTTGTAATGTAATGAACTAAAGATTTTCTTTTTTATATTGGACTATTCATTTTGACACATTTTATACATAATTGGATTAAAATGAATTAATCATGCAACGTGAGGCAGTCATGTGACATCATATAGCATACTATTTTACTACAATTGCATAATGCACTCCATTTAAAAAAGAAAAAGGCAATATATATATATACGTATATATATATATATATATATATTTATACAGTACTGTGCTGAAGTCTTAGGCACACTAGTATTTTCGCCTCAAAGAAATGGTTTTAAGCCAGTTATTTATATATTTTATTGTAGTGTCTCAGTAGGAAATATCAGTTTACATTTCCAGACATTAATTGTGCCATTAATTGTAATAATCCAGTGAAATTTTTGAATGCACAAGGATTCTGACAACAGCCAATGCTCCACACGGAGGTCGGATCTCACCATGGGTTCAGAGGTCAGTCCTGTCTCAAGGACAGGACGTGTTTGTTGATGTGCAGAAGCAGCAGTGACATCCAGCAGGGACAGAAACATGATCTCATCAGCATTATGTCTCAGATTACTTCCTGTTCTGACAATACGCTGATTCTTATTATGGAACACACTGAAGCCTGACTGAAGGTTTTTCAGCAATATTTTATTACAGGAAAGTATTGAACACCAGTCAGAATGGTTACATTTTGGAATTGAATACTAGCTTACTACTTACTAAATACTGCTCAGTATATACTGTATACCGACTAATATTTGCAAAAACAATCTTTTGAAAGCAAGCTCTTTAAAAGGGAATATTAATATTTGATTTGAGACATCACTCATAGTGTAATGATTATTTAGTTTATAACATCTAATGCAGAAATGACGTTTGTGCATTTAGCTCAATCAGTGGTAGCTTGTTAATATTTGAAGAAGCTGGATTTACACTGACCATTGATGGTTGCAAACTAAGTCCTTGATTGATTTCCTCTCTCATTAATATTATTCAGGAACATCGCATTCTGCTTTGGGATTGATTTCCCTTAGCACTTTCAGTTTTATCAGATTGTGCTTAACCCTCTGTCTCTGTTTTATCTACTGGCTGTGACTTCCGTGCAGTTCAAATGAGGACTACATGTTTAAATGTTTGTAGGTGTTGGACTCGGAGCAGGACCCAGCCGAGCCGCCTCCAGAGGTCGAGGAAGATCTGGATCTAGAGAGTTTAGATTTTGAGAATCCGAGTGACAGTGGACCGGACCTGGATGATGATGAAAGTGTTCTCAGCACCCCAAAACCCAAACTCAAGTATGTTGAGGAGAGCGTTTGTTCATTAGTGCATGTGTAGTGCCGGTTTTAATATTGAGATGTGTTGTTTTATTAACCGTGTGTGTGTGTGTGTGTGTGATTTAGGCCATATTTCGAAGGAATTTCTCTATCCAGCTCTCAGACAGAAATTGGCAGCATTCACAGCATCAGGAGTCACAGAGAGCCGCCCAGTCCAGTAAGAACTCATGACACTCATGTGTTTAGTAGATATTGAAATAACCACAAGAAATAAACTTATATTGTCTTAAAATAAAGCTAATTATACTAACCAACTAATAACTAACCCTAATTTAAACCCTTTTCTAATATACTGTATATATAATAGTTAACACAAAAATATTAAACGGCAAAAATGTTTTCAATATTATCAACACCAAATAAATCCACATATTAGAAGGATTTCTGAAGGATCATGTGACACTGACGACTGGAGTCATGATGCTGAGAATTCACAGGAAAAAATACATTTGAAAATGTATTAAAATAGGAAACAGTTATTTTAAAATGTAAAAATATTTTAGAAATGTTAGCGTTTTTACTGTATTTTTATCAATGACTTATTATGACTTATCTTACCAACCCAACATTTTTGTACTGTAATATAATATATATAGCCATTTTTAACCACTTTTCCCTGTGAGGAGAAAGGAGCAGCTAGATTAGAAACACAAAGACTCCAGTTAAAGTGTTAGTAAATTCTGTCAGTATTTACTCACTCTCATGTTGTTCCAAACCTCTATGTGTTTATTTGCTCTGCTGAACACAAAGGAAGATATTTGGAAGAATGTTTTAATCAAACAGATCTCATTCCCCATTGACTTCCATAGTAGGATGGGGGATGAGGGAATGAGGACTGTTTGATTAAAACATTCTTCCAAATATCTTCCTTTGTGTTCAGCAGAGCAAATAAACACATAGAGGTTTGGAAAAACATGAGGGTGAGTAAATACTGACAGAATTTTCATTTTTGGGTGAACTACCCCTTTAAATAAATCCACAGCTAACTCTACTTCTCTCTTTCTCTGTTTAGATGGATCCTGATAAAATAAGGGCTGGAGGTGGGAAGTTTCAGATGGATAATGAATCTGATCATATTTCTATGGTATGTCCTTCATTACCACAATGAATTGATTCATGAATATGAGATCAAGACTCGTGTTCATCTGCTTTGTGATGAGCTCTGACAGACACTGTAAAGCTGAATCATGGCTTAAGACTCTGATTCACATTGAATCAACAAACAGGATGCTAATGTGTAAAACAATGTTATTTTGAATGCTTCTCCAAACTAGAACTAGGTAAAATCTAAAATATACATGATATATACATTTTCTGCCAATATACCTTACACGGTTATTATAATTTGGGTAACACTTTACAATAAGGTTAATTACATTAGTTAACATGAACTAAGAATGAACATTACTTCTTCTGCATTTATTAATCTTGTTAATATTAATTTCAATATTAAGTAATATGTTATTCAAATCAAAGGCTGTATTTGTCAAGATTAGTTAATGCACTGTGAACTAACATGAACAAACAATGAACAGCTGTATTTTTATTAACTAACATTAACAAAGATTAATAAATACTCTAACAAATATATTGCTCATTGTTAGTTAATGTTAGTTAATACATCAACTAATAGTTAGTTAACTAATTAACCCTATTGTAAAGTGTTACCATTATTTGCTTTTTTATTTCGAGGAGCAAACCAAGAGCAATGAAAGTTTTGTCTACACACATAAACTAAGGATGAGAACCAACAAACAACAGAACCAAACACAATATATATATATATACACACACAGGGAGAACTAGGTTTGGCTAATCGGTATCTAAGGAAAAATTGCTTAAGGTCAAACTAAAGACACAGGAATGAAAACCCAAAGGAACCAAACATGACCCTGACAATATTATATGGTATTATTAAGTGTTTGTTTTTTTTTTTAAAGAAAATCGTATGTGTCTCTTGGATTTAGGGTCATCCTGAGGTTTTGACCCCTACCACAGAACTGGAAATGATGGACAACATGGACACTTTCATGGAGAGGTTGCCTCCTACTGGCCGGATGACTAAAACAGAGTCACTCATAATCCCATCCAACCGGTGAGGATACACAAATCAAATCACCGAGGTTAATGGATGAGGGTACATATTTTGAGATAGAGGATAATAGATCATTCCTGTTAAATATGTTTCAAGATGCTGTACATTTAACTTAGATTTTTGTCTGTGTTTGTATTTAAAGTTCTGCAATATGAACATCTTTCTGTCTTGATCTGAAGGGTGGAGCCAAAGTTGGCAGGGCGACGGGGGCGGAGCACATCACTTAAAGAGAGGCAGCCCAGTCGACCGCCCAACGAGAGAGCCAACAGCCTGGATAACGAGCGCTCTCTTGAGACACGCTGCCACCTACAGGTCAGATAGAACCTCGCCGCGTACGGCAATGGACTCTAGTTACTAAACAGAAGCAGCAGGTTGTTACTTTATTTTTAAATTTTCATTGTACTAATTTTGGTCCCTGTTGTGGTCAGATTCCACGTAAAACTGTGTACGACCAGTTGAACCACATCCTGGTGTCAGACAGCTATCTCCCCGACAGCATCATCCTCATCAACACCTCAGACTGGCAGGGCCAGGTATGATTGACAGCTGTCAATACAGCGTCACAGTTTTTTTTCCTATTATCATTGGTAGATTTTGGTCGGTGACCTAAAACATATATTTATAGATTTATAGATAATAATGTTATTATTATTATCATCATCATCATCATAATAATAATGATAAACCAAACAAAAAAGTTTAGGGCTGGTCACTTACCAAGGCATTTATTTAATCAAAAATACATAAAAACAATATTCAATTTAAAATAATTATTTTTGTGTAATGTCATTTCCTAATTCATGTATTTTAAAGGTTATTTATTCCTGTAATGAAGACTATACATAAGATTCATATGTATAAGATTCATAAGATATAAGATTCAACTCTTGTCTCTTGTCCTCTCTTTTTCTCTCAGTATGTATCTGAGGTGTTACAGAATCACGGTCTTCCTGTTGTGTGTACATATACCATGGCTGACGTACAGGCAGCGTTCAGCACCATCATAGCTCGCATACAGAGATTGTGAGTCGCTTAGTCACGCTGAATCAGAGAAGAAACACACACACATACACATTGAATTATTTTTGACATTTGCCTTTTTTTCAGAATAGTAACACACTTTGTACCCCCCGTTCTCTTTTTGTCGTTCTCTCTAGTTGTAACAGTAACTCAGTCACACCGACTCCAGTGCGGATCGGAGTAGCGGGAGCTCAGCATTACTTGTCTGCCGTTTTGCGTTTGTTTGTGGATCACTTGACTCATAAAACCCCCGACTGGCTCGGATACCTGCGATTCCTCATTATCCCTCTCGGTGAGTGCAGGAGTTAGTGGAAAAAATCAGCAGGCGCTGACCAATAAAACACTACCAGAAGCACTAAAAATGTGTGTGTGTGTGTCCAGGGGTTCATCCAGTGGCTAAATATCTGGCCAGTATAGACTACAGATATAACAGTCTTTTCCAGGACTCGGCATGGAGAGATCTTTTCCACAAACCAGAAGCACCATCCTCAGGTAACTGACTCTCTCTGATAGTCACTCACTCTCCATTCTATCCTTCTGTAAATATATACATAATTTATTTGCATATTAAAAATATAATAATACTCTATTTACTTTTATGTAAACACACACACATGCACATATACATATATATATATATATATATATATATATATAATGTATGTATGTATGTATGTATGTATATATGAAGAGTTCAGATGCAAAAGCCTCTAAGTGCCATTTGAAATTTTCTTCTAAAATGATCATTTTTATCAAGCTTGTATATTTAAGTTCAGTAATTTCACTTAAATGGCAATGATAATTACCTATTAATTGTCATTTAAGTGAAATTACTGAACTTAAATATACAAGCTTGATAAAAATGGTCATTTTAGAAGAAAATTTCAAATGGCACTTAGAGGCTTTTGCATCTGAACTCTTCATATATACATATATATATATTTATATATATATATATATATATAATGTGTATATACACACACATGGTGACCGCATGAGGAAACAAGCTTGTAAATCATACAGAATGAGATTTTTTTGATAATATAAAAGTGCAGAAAGTTTAGTGTGATGGGTAGGGTTAGTGTAAGGGGATAGAATATACAGTGTGTACAACAGTATAGAAACCATTACATCTATGGAGGGTCCCCCCAAATATAGGAAACCAGATGTGTGTGTAAGTATATAGATTTTCTCTGTCAACTTCTTTCTCCAGCAGTTCAGGACAGTCCAGATATTGTTTCCAGAGTGACACAGTACATGTTGGGAG
The DNA here is from genome assembly GCF_016745375.1 of Pimephales promelas. The sequence continues at coordinate 4,098,017 of NW_024121766.1, read as the reverse complement.
CGAATGGAGCTCATCAGTTGCCCATAGCAGAGGCCATGCTCACCTACAAGCAGAAAAGGTAATACACAGGCACAGTGCAGCTCTGGTCCATATTTACTGTATAAAAAGGAATTAAAAAAGGCAACATAAATTCTGTGCTGAATATGGAATATCAGTGTGATTGTGATGTTACCACTTTATAATAAAACATATTCAAAGATTATAAGTGTTTACAATTGTATTTGGCTAAATACAATTTGAAAATATCAATAAACTATTGATATAAAAGTGCTTTGAATATGTGTTATTAGAGGCTGGGTGCGCTGAAGATGCAGATATCTGGTTTTCTACTCAACAACTGACACTCGATCCATGTTGTGATTTTTTTTTTTTTTTTTTTTTTTTTTTTTTTTTCAGATATCTGCATCTTTTTCCATGAGCATCCTTTTCCTTAAAGTCATGTTTTTGTAAAGAAAGCATGTGAATGTCAATGTTTATCATCTCTGTCTGTGAATAACATACTTTATTTCTCTTTATTTTTTTTATTTTCCTTGCCCTCTCTGAAGGAAAAAGAGCTTTCATTTTGATTTTGCACTAAGGTATTGTGGTCCTTCTGCCTGTGCTGATACTGTAGCCGATACGTATCATCTTCGGCCTCTTGCTTCCTGTCATATCGCTCTCTCTCTCACTCTTTCTAGCATCAAGGTTGACTTATGGCTCAGGGAGAGCATGGAGATGCTTTTGAAACTCTAGAGATTCGATCCACACTTTGATTCGTGGGAAATTCTGGGTCAAAATGGTTCAGTGGGCTTATGTGATGGGACTTTCTGTTATATTGAGCATTGCGGTTTCTCTAAAATTGGTCCATCTCCTCCACATTGTGCCATCTTTAGAATTAGTCATTAAATTTTATAATGAAGGCTGCTATGTGGAATGAATCTGAAGTTTTCATGGGATCTCGTGCTTTCCTGGGATATGAATATTTCCTCCATCCTCCTCTGAACACCTCAGATGTTCTTCAGAAGAGCAGTGTGAGCTTCTCATAACATTCCAAAATAAATGTCCTCCCAGGACCCAGAAAAATAGCTTTGGATTTTTTTTTTAGCTGGAGTTTTTGGAGCATAAAATGTCCTCTGTAGAGGACTTCAGAACTCAGTTATGAAAAAAAATTTGGCAAAGCAATTATGTTTATACCTGTTTCAGGCTATTTTTGTTCTTTAACACATTCTTTATAAAAATAATATTTTTTTTTCATTTTTTTATTTGTGTACAATAAAATACACTAATAAAAATGTATATTTTGTTTATTTATTTAATATATTATATTTAAATGTATTTATTTAGTACTTCAACTTCCAACTTCCACCAAATATAATTTCTCAATCATATTATGAAATGTATTACAGACTGATTTGATATAATTTGTTATAATTATTATATTTGTTTATTAATAATTAATTTATATATTTAAATTATTTAATTTCTGATTTAATATACGAGTAGTGTAAACGGGTAACAAAATTAAATTAAATTAAAAAAAGTTCCAAATCTTAAACATCAACATGTTATTACATTGTTTAATGGCAACTTTTTATTTACATACTGTAAAAAAATGTGTGTATATATATATATATATATATATATATATATATATAGTTTAAGGTATTAGGGAAATTTGTAAATGATTAAAGTGAATTTCTAGGTCCCAGAGGATATTCCCAATTTGAATGGCAAAATAAAGGATGCAAATTATTTCAAATGATTCCACTTTTATAAAAACGTCAGATAAATTATCTAGGTGAACAGACTTTAAGATGGAGGTAAAATTCATTCATTTTCTGTCTTGGCTTTGTTTTCATTCTTCTCTCTTCTAGTGATCTCTCTCTATCTGTCACTCATCTGAGTAAACAACCTAGTAAACAAACTACACAACACACACACACACACACACACAGAGTCTTGATTCTTTACACTCGACTGTATCGCTGCTGATATTGGCTGATTTCTCAGTTTTTGGTTTCATCTGTGTCCCTTCATGCTCTGGTGCGCAGAGCAATAAAACATGTCACGCTTTTCACTGAGAGCAATTCTATTTCTGCTCAATGAACTCAATGAACTCCCTATATTTGGGCTTGTGTTGTGGTCTTGGGGTGGTTTGTTGGCACAGAGATTATTTATTCGGTTCTCTTAAAATTTGCTTCTGGGTTTTGCTCTGCTGTTCCATCAGAGATGGTTTAACAAAACATGATTTCAGTCTGAATGAATATACATATATTACATATAAAACCCAATTGTATGCTGAATAGAGTGGCCCTTTCATGATATATTTTATTGTTTGTAGTATAATGAAAATTTATTGTACATCACATTTTTTTGTTGTTGCTAGATCTATAATCTGCTTTAGACCACATCTAGTTTAATGAGCCTAAATCTGAGCTCTGATTGGCTGAGAATGCTGCTTTCTTTCAGTTTTTTTTTCTTTCTGGTAGCTTCTATGGAGTGGATGGGGCAGTGGCAGAACATTACACAGGCTTGTCTTGTTCACAGTGTTTCTTTGCAGCATGGCTGGCTGAACAAATCAAATTCAGTGTTCGAAGACTTTTCTCCTCAGAGATAAATTTTTTTTTAATAGATCAATGTTCTGTAATAGATACAATCTACGATGCCTCAGAAAGATACTATGTATGTGGTTTTGCAATGCATGGGGGCATTCTGGTTACTATAGTTTCTCATTCATTTCTATGAAGAAAATAAAACCTGATAGATTAAGAAAAATACTCCAAAATAGTTATTTGTCCTTAAAATAAACCCATAAACTGAGTTTGTTTTGTTTGGACTTTATGTGTATGTTTATGGGAACTTTGTGTTTTTGACAACCTTGTGTGTATTTGAAAGGTTAAGCGCAATAAGACATGAATGAGAACTTATTTTAAGACTCACGGGACGCGCCGTCTACCAGCCAGCTTTGGATGTATGTGTGCGCTCAAAAATATTTGAAGATTAGACTTATATGGCTTTAAAATGCATGCAAATAATAAACTTTCATGATGATGAAGAAATGCAATGTCACATGAGCGTGACCGCAATAGAAACGATAATCAAAATCAAATGAATGGTTTAGTATATGAGGCACGAGCTGTAAAGGCTCATTTGCATTTTAAAGATACATGCACAAAAATAGCATGTTTCTCCTTCCACTCAAAAATCCATTTACAACATGATATAATTCATTATCTGTGTGGTATTTTGAGCTGAAACTTCACAGACGCATTCTGAGGCCAACTAGGTTAAGTTATCTAGGTCCCCCTTAATGTGATATATTTGTGTGGTGTTTTACATATTTATCAATGCTCTCTTTCTAAAATAGTCAAATCTATTTCTTCATAGAAGTGAATAGGTAACTATGCTAACCAGTATTTGTTTCCCCTTGAGGGTGGGCAGGGGCCTTTTTGCTTTTTGCACACAGTAAACAATGTGTTCATAGTCTCCTTTTTTTCTTCACAGTCCTGATGAAGACTCGAGCCAGAAATTTATCCCTTTTATTGGGGTATGTCGTCCATTTATGCTATTTTAATTGCTGAATTTGACATATTTGATTTCAATATATTCAGTATATTTGATTTCAACTTGTCTGCAGGTGGTGAAAGTGGGGATTGTTGAACAAACTTCTGCCACATCTGGTTAGTTATACTGTCAATGTATTATCTATTAAATAGGGCTGTCAATCAAACATGTTAACTCTGTAAAGCCTGACGTATGAAATAATAGTAAGGAAAGTCATATGGAACAAATTTTGAAATGGAGAAAAAGTAAACAACAATTTTGGTTATGTTGTTTTTTTTATTATTATTTATATATTATTAATAGTATAATTTTTGATCCATCAGGTGTTGATGGGTTATATAGTGTGACATAGTGAGAATATAGAGCTCACACTCATGGAGGGAAAAATATATTTTTTTACTCAGAGGCTCAAACTGAGCAATAATATGCAGTTTGGTCCAATTACTGATATTTATATTTGGCCAAAAAGTACGATTAAATTCTGAAAGGGATCTTATTAAAACCTACTGCAATGCGATAGAATGATGAGTGAGATGTATACAAATAAACATTCCTCAAAAGCCAGATGTATAAACAAATGATGTTTGGATAATCAAGTAAACCTAAGTGGCTTCAGTCCAGTAAGTGTTCATCTTGAAATATTATTAACAATATAAGTTTACTTGATAAAACCATTAAAGATTTCTCATATTTAGAATTATACTAAAAAGCCTTTTACTTAAAGCTACTCTGTGTAACTCTTTTAGTTTATTCTTAGCTAAAAACACTTAGTTCTTTCAAAAATATATGTGCTCATTAATGTATATTTACTTCGTTCAAGTAATAAAGTTTTCTCGTGAGTGTATAATATGCCATTGAAAATACATACGGGTAAGGGGTTCTAATGTCGGTCGCCATGTTGCCCCTCCATCTTGAAAGTACAGTAGCCAAAGAGGGACATACCCGTTAATTCAAGCTTCGCCTTTCGCGTTTACGTTTGAGTTAACACTCATGGACGAGGTCGAACTGGAAGCCAAGTTAATCTTGGACTACATTGGCCACCGTAGGAGTTAAAACGAAATTGGAATTGAGAGGAACAGAAACTAATATTCACCGGATGGACATATACCTTTTCACCGCTAGATGGGGGTAAAAATCACACAGTGTAGCTTAAAAAAAAGTATGCACTAGTAATCATAGTGTAATTTAGAGGCCTTATAAATTTGCTTATCAAATATATGATACAATGTGCTTTATAGACCTTATGTAGCCCCGCCCCTTTTCCGTTTCCACAGCATGAAGGTAATAACTTACGGATTTAAGAAGGAACCGCTGGTTTTAAAATCTTTCTGGTCTACTGACATTTGTGATGACATCCTCTTTAAACATTGCAACGTTCCTGATAACATTTGTTAACTCAACAATAAGTAGGCTAAATCCACTTCACTGGCTAATTACTCTTCGACTGCAATGGCATAAAAATATACAGAGCTACAGCAAAAACAAACAGAAGTTCAAACACAAATTTCTAAAGACTGCTGCACGCTTGTTTCTCTGGCCCACAAGGTCTATAGGGTTAAGAAAGTAGAAATGCATTTTAAAAACTGCTAACAGCCCTAAAATTGAATATAAACAATTGTGAACCTACAATATTTGTTATATTTATTATATTTAATCAATGTTTATGATTGATCCGTGCATATGATCGTGTGTTCGTAGGCGATTCAGATGACGCTGCTCCTGTTGGGTCTGCTCTTCTCTCCTCTACTCCTCCAGCACAGATCTCTCCATTACTGAAAGAGGCATCTCCAACGCCTCCCTCTTCTCCCTCTGTACACTTGTTCAGGTAGTAACACACATACACACACGGTGCTAGGTGTGTCTGAGATCTCTTGAGTCTTCTATTTCTTCAACTTGTATGTGTGGCTGCAGTTCTCCTGGAGGGGGCCAGGGGGAGCTGATGGGTCTTCAGGTTGATTATTGGGTTGCTCCGTCAGAAAGGAAGAAAGAAGTGGAGAAGAGAGATTCCTCTGGCAAAAACACGCTGAAGTGCACCTTCCGCTCGCTGCAGGTTAGCCGCCTCCCACTGGGCGGGGCAGAGATTACACATCAGCCGACCATGTCCATGACTGTTGTCACCAAAGAGAAAAATAAAAAGGGTAAGACCTCGAAACACATAACTGCACAGTGCCGCTTTACATTACAGCGACATATTCAGTGACAGACAGGTTATAAAATGTATTGTTTTGTTGAATAAGCATTGAAAACATTCTGTCTCTGTATTCAGTGATGTTTCTGCCTAAAAAGACCAAGGACAAGGAGGCGGAGTCTAAGAGTCAGGTGATAGAGGGCATAAGTCGGCTCATCTGCACAGCCAAACACCAGCAGACCATGCTGAAAGGTGATCAGCCAATCACAATTCATCAAAGTAATCACTACATCTTTCAATAAAATCAGAAAACTTTGCTTAAATGGGTTATATCATCATCAGTTCATTGAAAACATACTGCAAATCCCCCTCTTTTGAAATCATACTGCAAAACAGCCTGATAAGTAACTAAGCTGCAAAAGTGGATCATTTCAATGCAAATAGTTTTGTGGATCTGCAACAAAGTAATGTCAGTCCCGCAAAGACACTGTTACTGAAGAATAGGGCTGTTAAAAGTTATATTTAATATGCAAACCAACAGCTCTTAAACATTGACTAACAATATATAAATGGGATTTAAAATGAATCATTAAATTCATTTTAAAATTAATCAAGGGACATGAAAATAATATAGAAAAAATGACCCATTTAAGTAATCAGTGTGTAAACTTCTCAATTAAATAAAATAATAATAATAATTATTTTTTATTTAATAATAATAATAAATGATATACAGTTCAAAACTTTGGGATCATTTTTTAAAGTAATTAATACTTTTATTCAGCATTAATACTTTTATTGATATATTATAAAATTTTACATTGTTACTAAAGATTTAATTTTTAAACAAATGCTGTTGTTCATCAAAGAATCCTGAAAAAAGTCACAGTTTCCACCCAAATATTAACCAGCACAATAATAAGAAGAAATGTTTCTTGAGCATCAAATCAGCATATTAGAAGGATTTCTGAAGGATTGTGTGACAATGAAGACTGGAGTAATGATGCTGAAAATTCACAGGAATAAATTACGTTATGAAATACATTAAAATAGAAAACAGTTATTTTAAATTGTGATATTTCTTCACAATATTACTTTTTTACTGGAGTAATAAGACTCAAAAATATTTTACATTTATTTTAAATATTATTTCTTACAGACCCCAAACTTTTAAACGGTGGTGTGTGTGTGTGTGTATACAGTATATATAAATATACACACACTACCAGTAAAAAGAATTTTTTATGTTTTTAAATGAAGTCTCTTCTGCTCACCAAGGCTGCTTTATTTGATGAAGAAAAAAAATGACAAACAGTAATATTGTGAAATGTTATGACAATTTAAAATGACTTTTTTCTATTTTAATATATTTTAAAATGTAATTTGAAAGCTGAATTTTCAACATCATTACTGTTGCTGATTACACAAATCAGTTTTCAGTTTCACATGATCCTTCAGAAATCATTCTAATATGCTGATTTTATGCTCAAAAACATAAATTATTATTTTCAATGTTAAAAACAGTCGTGTACCATTTTTCCCCCAAAATTCTATGATGAATAGAAAGTTCAAAAGAACAGCATTTATAATCTTTTCTAACATTATAAATGTCTTTACTGTAACTTTTGATAAATTTTACTCATCCTTGATGAATAAAAGTATTTTCTAATTTCTTTCCCCCAAAAATAAAAAAAATTAATTCTTACTGACCCCAAACTTTTGAATGGTAGTGATTAATGTTACAAAAGCTTCCCATTTCTGATCAATTCTGTTCTTTTGAACTTTCTATTCATCAAAGAATCCTGAAATAAAAATGTAAAAAACTGTTTTCAACATGGATAATAATCATCAATGTTTCTTGAGCATCATATTATAATAATTTCTGTAGGATCATGTGACATTGAAGACTGGAGTAATGATGCTGTAAATTCAGCTTTGATCACAGGAATAAATTACACTTCATTATATATTCACATAGAAAACCGCTGTTTTAAATTGTAATAATATCTCACAATATTACTGTTTTTTTGTATTTTTTATCAAATAATTGCAGCCTTGGTGAGCAGAAGAGACTTCTTTTAAAAACAAAAAAAAATCTTACCGATCTAAAACTTTTGACCGGTAGTGTGTGTGTGTGTGTGTGTGTGTATATATATATATATATATATATGCACACACACATAATTTAGGTATAATCGATGTTTGTGGAATTGATGAAGACATGGCTACAAACTAAACGCAGTTAAGTGTTTTTTTTTTATATATTTCTTCTCTGCAGTGTTGATAGATGGAGTTGAATGGAACGATGTGAAGTTTTTCCAGCTGGCGGCTCAGTGGTCATCTCATGTCAAACACTTCCCTCTGGCCGTCTTCGGACCCTCCAAAGGGCCTTACTGAACCACAGCCTCACATCTTCACTCCTCTATGCTACGGCTGCCTTTACTCTCAGTGCTGCCTGATGTTTTTATTTCAAATATCTGCTTTTCTCACGGTTTGTGTCTGTTTTTTTTTTTTTTGTTTGTTTTTTTGACATTTGATTGTTCTTTTATGAAAAAGTCTTGGAATCAGGGCATATTTTTTTATTACTTGTGTTGAGCTTTTAAATCCCCCCAGTGGTTATAGTTAAATGACTAATGTACTGAATCTTTAAAACTGATTTAACTCTGTAACTAGTGAGTTTTGTGTCATTCTGTAAAGCTGTATTCACACATTTCAGCATCATTTCAGCAGCCAACACACTTGTGGGAGAGCAAACCAGCAAAAAAGGAGAAAAGGAACGGTGCTTTTGATTTATTAAAAAGACATACTCTGGACTGGACTCTGCTTTGGATGGATTTTCCATGCGGCTTAGTCCCGAAGACGGCTAAAGCATTTCATCGCTCTCTCTCATCCTATAACCTCAGCGAGGTCAGAAAGTCTCCCGAAGGTTAATTGTGTCTCTGTGTGTGTTGCAGACTTAACCTTGTTATATGTGGTTAACTTTTTTTTTCTGTAGGTTTGTGTGTGTGAATGTATTCACTCAAGGTACTGAACGCTAAAGCACTTTTAAAACATTACTAGATTTGTGTTTTTGTTATAATGCATCTTATGTTGCACAGCGCTGTTCACTCCAGCTAAAAACTGCAGCAAAGCTTTGTGGGAACGTTGGAGATAGAAACTGGACTGAGTGTCTGTGTCTACATTAGATGGACCACCTGTGTGCTGCACTCTTAAAAATCTTTTTTTAATGTAACTGATTCTTAAAATGAAATGTATGTTCTGTTTTTTTGGCATGTTTGAGGATGTCGAATTTCCCCTAGATGCTGTATTGGATTTAAATGATGTGCCTAGGACATGTTCAGGTCATACTTTAGCCTAAAATCAGAAGAAATTATATTTGGATTAGTAGAAAAAAAATATAGCTTAGGGCAAATAGATACATTTTTAATTAACAAATTATTCAAAGTATTTATTTTATTATTATTATTTATTTTTTTTGCTTTGTAATGGCATTTTCATGACATTTAAGTAAACAATTTGAACTATCTTTTATTAAAAAACAATTTTATAACAGTATTTTATACTGTAATACACAAATAATAAAAATGGGAAAATTTTCAGTTACCAGTAATTTGCTGTTAATGTATCAGGTATCATGGAATAAAAATGAACAATTTAAATTTTTTTATACGTGTATTATGAATTTACAATGTAAAATAAAGATATTTAAATTAAAATTAACCTAGATTGATACATACTGTAAAATTATTATTCAGTTTATTCAATTAACTTTATTGTTATTGTGTTGGCAAAAATCTAATGAGAATCACTTTTGAGAATAATGAGCAAACTAGAAAATAGAGTAATGACACTTGATTGGTCACTATTTAGAAAAACTTAATGAAAAACAAAAATAATCTTCTGATTTTGGAGTGAAATATGACCTGCATGTTTCGTGAACACTAAATGATGGAGCTACATTAATGTCACAACATCTTAATCTCACTAAACGTAGCAAAAGAATTGCAGTGTTCCACACCCGGTGTGCTTATACCTGCCTGTCGGTGAGATGAGCATGTGTAGATACTGATGTCTCAGTGTTATAAAAGTATTAGACATGCCTTTTTCATAAGGCCTTTTAGGGCATCTCTGAACTATCTCTTAGTCTCTCCTTTTCAGGATGGAGAGATTGTTTAGTCCTCATTACTCATATAGAGTAGATTTAAAATTGAATTATACTGTGCCTCACTTGCTCCTTAGAAAGCCAATATATCACTAAAACAAACAAATCCAATCCGTGAGGGAACCATCCCATACTTCAAACCAGACTCGCACTTGTCACAAGTAATGCAAGCTAGTGGCAAACCTGTGCTTTGATGTCAGTGTTGTTCTGTTTCTGGACAGCAGAGGTTTGGTGCAATTTAATGGAAATATTTCATGCTTGTCCAGACTAAAAGGTTCATAATTTATCATACACAGTATGTAAGGAGCTGTGCTGATGATGTCAGCTCATAGTTAAAGCTGTGCTTAAGAACTGTCTGTTTGCCGTTTAAATGTATACCTGCCACTGTATTAGTTTTTTTTTTATTGTAATAAAACTTTTAGCTTTTTAATTTAAATGTTCTGCTCCAGTTATGGGGGACTACTCGGATAAATTTGTATTTGTAAGAAAAACTGTTGGAAAAAATACTACCACTGTAATTCCTTAACTGGAATTTAATAAAACTACACACACTAAGATGCTTTTGTTCTGGTCTCTGCTTGTGATTTTGTTGAATGAATATGAAACAGATCAAGTCACCAAATAGTCATCCAAATCTCAACTACAAATGCTGGCATCTCTAAGACTTATAGGAGATACCGGTCTTTTCTCTGAATATCACTTACAATGCTAAATGTTTTGGGATGTCTTGTTTGAATCTGAATGTCAAAATTTAAATATAAAGCTTATGGATCTAAATAAATAATTTAAACGTGGAATTAATTTGGAAATAATTTAGCTGATTTACTATATAATGTGTTAATCTAGGCCATACCATTTAAAAATTTTATTATGCTCATTTCTTTTGTTTTTGCATTTCAATAAAGTCCTAATAGTATTACAATATTGTATAAAAAATTGGATATGGTTTATTTTGACATTTCAATTTGTTTCATATTTAAGATATTGTCATATTAAAAATAACGCTGTCCAATAAGACCGTATCTAACAAACCCAGACTAAAGAAACTTGTACATAAAGTCCTCAACAACATAATTAAATAGTATTTTAAAAGCATGTGCATATTAGGGCTGTTAAACGATTAATCACGATTAATCACATTCAAAATAAAAGTTTACATAATATATGTGGGTGCACTGTGTATAATTATTCTGTATATATAAATACACACACATGCATGTATATTTAAGAAAAACATATTATTTATAATCTAAATTATATATAAATCTATATACAGTATATACATGAAAATATTTCTTAAATATATACAAGCGTGTGTGTATTTATATATATAAATATATATATAAAATAATTATACACAGTGCACCCACATATATTATGTAAACACAAACTTTTATTTTGTATGCGATTAATCGTTTGACAGCCCTTATATATAATTTATAATTTATGCAGTGCAGACTGTTTGATAACTTAATTCAATTTCTGATTGTGTCCTACCTCACATATCATGTAAACACAAACTTTTATTTTGGATACGATTAATCGTTTGACAGCCCTAATTTTAATGCACATTCCCCTGGTAACGTTACTATGATAGATAAATAAAGAAAGAAAAACATGCACAAAAACTATGTACTGTATTAAGAGCAATGTGATTGAAGATGTGGCCGGTCACAATCAAAAGCTGAAACGAATACATTCAATCAGAAAGTACAGCACGGGTTCTGATCCCGGTCTTGTGACGTCATCGCCCTTGCACCGGAGCAGGAAGTGCCGGCGGTCGATGGGAATCAGTCTCTAAACAACCTTCTGTTTTTGCTGCGTACTTTCATGCTTTACCTAGCAAACATGTAACAGTACATGCTCAAAAGGAACCATAATTCACCGAACTAGACCTGAGCTCAAACCCATGTCGGCCGGGACACTCTAGCGGTGGCATTGAGACTCATTTACCGGAGGAGAGATGAAGGAGTTGCGGGGCTGCGGCATGCGGAGCGCCGTCGGGTTCCTCTCCCGCAGGACGATCGGCGGACAGCCGAAGCTGAAGGATGAGTTCCAGCGACGCAGACTGGCTGGGTGCAACAGCCTCTTCAAGAAGGACATGCTCGGCCACTTCGGCTGCGTCAACGCCATCGAGTTCTCCAACAATGGAGGCCAGTGGCTGGTGTCCGGTAAGATCCCCCGGTTCTGCACGCTGATCTTTCTAATGTGGGTCAGCGAGAGAGACAGAGAGACCGGGGTCTTAAACGGACTTGCCTTTAGAATACGCATTAAGAATAAAACGTGCATGCATATCTCACACAAATGAAGCATTTGACTTGAGTTCAGACATGACAGGATTGATTTGACATCTTCATTTGTCAAATTGTTCTAGCATGTTTTAGTTATCTGTTCATTGCAAATAAATAAACAAGAAAGGGTTTCAGTCTTACTGTCAGTATATGTTAAGGTGCACTCAGTAAAAATCTTTTTAAACCAGTATAAAATTTAAATACATTACATAATGTAAATACACATGAGATAAAGATCAGTCTTCTAGAAAAAGCTTATTTATTCTACATAAAGTGGGTCGCCCCTCATGGGTGTAACCATGTTGACATCACATGACCAGCCTTGTCATGCAATTGACAGAAGTTACTAATAATTTACTAAGTCGCTACTAACAATAAACAAAGATCAACCGTGCCATAGTTCAAGCATAAACGACAAGACATTAAGTGCTAAGTGCAAACAAATTTGGGTCATATAGCCTGTCCAAGACAGTCAATGGTATAGCTCATAAAAATTTGCTGGAATTGAATCTAAAAATTCTTATTAACTTCTTCACAATCTTCATCCATCCAGATTGATAGGTGTCTATTAGTTCAAATAAGAGCCAGATTAACCTAAACAAAAAAGCACTTTTAATGGCCATTGTAGACGGTTCAGACTGTAGAAGGGCCTCCATAGTTTCTGTCGTACACTTTTTCTTGCTGACTCATTAATTGGTTGCAGCTGTTACTGATTTTTTTGGCTTCACGTATTCATTCCTGGTTGAGTCCTTTTTGTCCTTTGCATATTTTCAGTCTTTACATTGGTGAATGTGCAGTTCCAGAAAGTTCCCACATGCTCATGGAAACCAGGAAATATAAGCAATTCTTAAATGGTTTATTCAAGGCTTGGAAAAGTTTTCTAGTAAATTATTTACTCCCGATTTCACTTAAGACTAAAATGCATGTTTTTGCTGTTTTAACTGAAAGCAACTTAAACCATACCTTAAAATATGTCAGTGCTATTGTTTTGTCTCAAGATGCACACCAGTAATATTTAATTTTCTAAGTCTGTGAAACCAGGAAAACACCCCACCTTTAACAAATGTCATTTCCTGTGTTAGCAAAGCTGAATTTTCAATCTCATTACTCTAATTCTCATTGTCACATGATCCTTCAGAAATCATTCTAATATCCCGATTTGGTGCTCAAGAAACTAAGACCTGTCTGTGAAACCAGGACAACATAGAAGTTGCTCTGTCTAATTACATTCTATTTAAAATATTTGTTTAAACCCCTAGTCCAGTACTGACTAGAAAACTACATGGGTCGAAACACTGAGAGATGATGAAAAAGTATAGTGTTTTCTTCCTTACACAGGTTTGCGGTCAACTTTTCCTTGTTTTCACTGCAAAACCTTAAATCTTCTGGTGCATTTTGCACATAAGATGTGACACTAAAATAGCAGTAGGATGCTGCTATCAACATGTTGAAATGACAAAAACACGTTTGCGACAAAAAGTGCTCTTGTGGAAATCCACCTGTTTAAATAAACTGTCAATCTGTTTAGTCTCACAATTGACTACGATTCATACGATTTTTTTTAAATGTAATATTGTGAAACATTATTACAATTTATAATTTTCTATATTAGTATATGTTTAACTAGAAAAGCTTCTCAAACGTGTGATTTATCCAGATTGTGCGTGTATAACCCTATAGTTAAACCCTCGAGAGAGTGATGTTGAAACCGGTTGACTACTCTAGAGAATTTATTAATATGTCTTCTGTCTTAGGTGGAGATGACCGCAGGGTGTTGCTGTGGCACATGGAGAAAGCAATACACTCACGGGCCAAACCGATCAAGTTGAAGGGGGAGCACCTGTCCAACATTTTCTGCCTGGCGTTTGACAGCACCAACAAGCGTGTTTTCTCAGGAGGTAAAACAAGCAGCTGCTCAGACTCATGACGCTGCAGCTGAAACACGGAGGAGATCAGATGTGTAATGTGTCTGTCTGTCTCTGCAGGAAACGATGAGCAGGTGATTCTGCACGATGTAGAGCGCGGCGAGACGCTCAACGTCTTCTTGCATGATGACGCTGTGTACGGTCTGTCCGTCAGTCCTGTGAATGATAACGTCTTCGCCAGCTCTTCTGATGACGGCCGAGTTCTCATATGGGACACACGAGAACCTCCACATGGAGGTACACACAAGTGAAAAGTTGAATTTCTTAGTTTTTGGTGTGGCTCCATTTTGCTTGAATGACAATTACAGGATAGTCACATACAGCAGTGTACACTACCCTTAAAATGTTTTGAGTTGGTTAAGTTTTTTAAAAGTTTTTGAAAGAAGTCTCTTATGATCACCAAGCCTACATCTATTTGTTAAAAAAAAATCAGGATCATGAAAACATTAAAAAAAAAACTCCATTCTATTTCAATTAATTACAGGTAGGGTATGGGATTTGCAAAATGGCCCGGCAGATTTTGAAAATAGACAACTTAAAAGGTCCTACCTTCTTTCCTCCATCGTTAACTTGGCCCTGACTTCACCCATTAGAAGAACATGGACACGCAATCATGAAAAACTCAGATGTGCGAGATTGCTCTCTCTCTCTCTCTCTGTACTGGCTCAAGAGCTTTGAATATGCACACAAAGGGGACACACGTGCGAGAGGGATGGGGGGAGGGGGGTATGGTACGACCGTTTGATTGACACATTTTCTGTCCAATGATTCTAGGTGGTCTTGAAAATGATTGGCTGGAGTTTTTCCGACTCCTGCCCGTTCCACAGATCATTAAATTGTTTAATTTTCATTTCAGTGCTTCTAACTCCGTGTCTGTAATGCTGGGTACACACCAAAGGATTTTTTACATCTTATAAGATTTTCAAAATGTGATAGACCACACACATGAGGAGAAAAAATCCTATATTCAACCATTTTGCTCCTATAGTGTGTGGTGTGCCATGATGTGACAAAGACAGCACACCACACACAAAAAGTTTTTCAACCAGAGAGTCTAGACTGTGAACATAGGAAATCTCGCAAAATCTCACGAGACTTCAGAATAGTGTTTGGAATGACCACAAATTAACCACAGTTTTGCTAAAAAAAAAATCTAACTAGTATAATACAAATGTTTATTATAGGCGTATGGTTCATTTTCCCTCTCTCTCTCTCTCTCGCTCACACAAACACACACACATACACTTATCCTTATATGGAATGGTTTTTATACTGAGCTTATTACATTTTCTGAGGCACAAATCAACAAGCTGATCCTCCATCTCGGCTGTCCACATCAATTTCACGTTGTGCTGCGCCATGACTGCGTTTGTTATGCTTCCGTCTTCCATCATCTCGCTTTCTGATTTGATATTGTTTCGTTTCACGTGATAATCTCCAGAACGCGAGCGCGTTTGTCCTCGGGGTTCCCCCCACACATCAGGATTTCTGATCGTAAATTCGCGATCAGAGCGGCTCTGATGTTCTTCCGAGCAGGTTCGTGCACTCTTAACACACCTCACACCAAGGGAGAATCTGCTATAATAATAAGATAAGATAATCGGGACATACCTAGGATTGTCGTAAGGGGGAAAATCGGCCCAAAATCAGCGCGATTATCTTTTGGTGTGTACCCAGCATAAGTGTGTTAGGAATAAGATTTCAAGTGATTTTGAAATAATGGTCAAAAAAGAAAATCACATACCCCACCTTTAACGAATGTCATTTCCGTGATAGCAAAGCTTAATTTTTCACTCTCATTACTCCAATCCTCATTGTCACATGATCCTTCAGAAATCATTCTAATATCCCGATTTGGCGCTCAAGAAACATTTATTTGGAAAATTGTTGTGCTGCTTAAAGGGATACTGCTCTTTTTTGGCAAATAGGCTCATTTTACAACTCCCCCAGTGTTAAACAGTTGAGTTTTACCATTTTCGAATCAATTCAGTTGATTTTCTGATATTTAGAAGAATATCAGTAACCAGACCGTTTCTGGTCTCATTAATTTCCATTGTAGGAAAAAATATATACTATGGTAGTCAATAAGACCAGAAACTGTCTGGTTACTGATATTCTTCTAAATATCAGAAAATCATCTGAATCGATTCGAAAACGGTAAAACTCAATTGTTTAACTCTGGGGAAGTTGTAAAATGAGCCAATTTTAAAAAAAAAAGTGGAGTATCCCTTTAATGTTTTTGTCGAAACCATAATGTATTTTTTCAGGATTCTTTGATGTGTTCTATAACCTCTGTTCCATCTAAAGCATGAACCGTTCTAGAAACTCTGTTTTATTCTATTCTATTGTGTATTTTAGAACCGTTCTGCTTGGCCAACTACCCATCAGCGTTTCACAGCGTGATGTTTAACCCTGTAGAACCCCGTCTGCTGGCCACTGCAAACTCTAAAGAGGGGGTGGGACTGTGGGACATCCGCAAACCCCGCAGGTGAGTTGCAAACCTATCCAAAAAGAGGAAGTTTTATTTATACAGCGCCTTTCCAGATGCTCACGGTCGCTTTACATTGTACATACAATACATTAAACACCCACATATACGCCATAGTCACATAGGATATATATTAATCACATTATCCAAAATGCATGTTAAAAAGATATGTTCTTAACTGGGTCTTGAATGTAACCACAGATGAGGCATTACGTAGTGTAAGAGGTAGCGAATTCCATAGTAGAGGAGCATTAGGACTGAAAGACCTTCCACCTACTGTAGACAACCGGAAACGAGGGATGGACAGCTGATAAACCAGCCAAGTTCAGCTGATCTGAGAGACCGTGTAGGCCGGTAAGGGTGGAGTAGGTCAGACAAATATTGTGGAGCAAGACCATTTAATGGTTTGAACGTTAGAAGCAATACCTTAAAGTTGGATATGTGATGCCACAGGACAGGTAGCCAGTGAGGTTTGTGAAGCAGAGGAGTAATGTGGGCAGAACGCCTAGTAGAGGTGAGAACTCTCGCTGCAGAGTTTTGAACATATTGTAATCTTGCAATAAGTCTTTTGGGAAGACCAATAAATAAGGCATTGCAATAGTCCAGGCATGATGTGATTAATGCATGAATTAAGGTTTCAGCATCAGCTAAAGTGAGAGAAGATCGTAAACAAGCAATATTTGAAGATGGAATAAGGAGTTTTTAACAAGAGAAGAAATATGAGAGCCAAATGATAGAGTTTGATCGAATTAGACACCAAGGTTACGAATTGATGGCGAAGGCTTAATATGAATTCCATCAATTGCAAAGGACTGGTCCATCCTTTTGACTGAGGAGCCAATCACTAATATCTCGGTTTTCTTGTCATTTAATTTGAGGAAATTCAGTGACATCCAATGCCTGATGTCTCTGATACATGCAGTGAGCGAGTCAGGCATATATGGTCTATCAGAGCTGGTGTTGAGATATATTTGAATATCATCATCATAGCCGTGGAATTTAAGTCCATGCCCGCATATGATGTCACCGAGTGGATAGACGTAAATGATAAACAATAGTGGGCCTAGAACCGAACCTTGAGGAACACCCTGTGTAAGTGAGGCAATGGCACATCTAAACCCTTTTATAGTGATATAATACTTTCTGTCACTGATGTATGAAATGAGTCAGGAAAGAGCAGAGCCAGTGATGCCAATATCAGAAAGCCTAGAGATCAATATTTCATGACAAACTGTATTAAAAGCAGAGCTTAAATCAAGGAGCGTCAGAATGTTTATCAGCCCTCAATCCAAAAAACACACACAGGGCTATTTAACTGTTTCTAAAATAAAATTTAAAAGGGGCCAATCATTTTTCAGAGTAATTAGTAATTTCAGAGAGATTCTGATTAGCAACTGGCTAATCAGAATCAAATTTTTCAATGAACAGTGTTTATAAGCAAAGCTAAACATGGGAAACTAGGGTTGCTGAACTATGTTTGGTAATATTGAATGCATGATGCTTCACTCCAAATATGGACTGAAATCTAGCTGACAAGGCCAACTCTATCATCATAGCTGTCTGCTGTACTGCCTGAGACCAGCAGAGGACAGCAGAGCTTGTGTAAAGATGTTCTCCGTTTGGTCAAGTGTTGACATGATCTCTTAAAATGCCCCTTTAATGCTATTTTAAAATAGCATAAGAATGGATGATGATCTATTTTCCTTTGTAGTTGATGTGTGTTTCTCTGTGCTGTAGTTCCCTGTTGCGGTATGGAGGGAGTTTGTCTCTTCAGAGTGCCATGAGCGTGCGCTTTAACAGCACGGGGACGCAGCTGCTGGCTCTGCGCAGACGTCTGCCCCCCGTCCTGTACGAGCTCCACTCTCGTCTGCCCAGTTTCCAGTTTGATAACCAGGGCTACTTCAACTCCTGCACTATGAAGAGTTGCTGCTTCGCTGGAGACCGAGATCAGGTTAGAGAAACACTTGGGATGTGCAAAACTCGGATGCCGAAACATGTGGGCAAAAACTTCTTTCTTCATTGATTGCCATCCAAAAATTTAAGTACACTTTTATTTTATTTTTTGCAAGCAACATATACACTACTGTTTAAAAAATGTTTGTTTTTTTTAATTTTTAATTATAAATAATTTATTTTTTATCTACCACTATGCATTAAATTGATCAAAAGTGATGGAGATAACATTTATGATATTATGAAAGATTTTTGTTTTTAATACTTTCTAATAACCAAAGATTCCTGAATTTTTTTTTTTATCACAGCTTCCACAAAATATATTAACCAGCATAACTATTTTCAACATAGATAATAATAAGAAATGTTTCCTGAGCACCAAATCACAATACAAGGATCATGAAGACTGAAGTAAATTCATGAAGACTGAAGGTTCTAAATTGCAATAATATTTCACAATATCACAGTTTTTTATCAAAACATTAAGAAATCTTACCTACGCCACACTGCAAAGTGTGAACAAATATAGTATATGTTTCTCCAATTATCAATTTTTTCGATAATAGGGAGGTAACCAAGATGGAAAGGTATTCATATTCGGCTGGTCATGTGATCTCAACATAGCAGCAACTATGAGATGACCCGCTCCACGTTAAAAAAACAAAAAAAGGCGTTTATTCATCTGCTGATTTGCGTGAGTGCACACGTCATCTTTTAAGAAGTGCGATTTCTCTTTTTTGTTTTATTTTTACATAATTATGTTGGTTTAATGTATCCTTCAGACCGAGATCAGACAGGTTTCTTAGGGATTCACTTGTTTGGACTCTTCAAAACAGCTAGTCTGAGCATAACAGAATAAAATAAACCAATAAATATAGATAAACTCATTAGTTATAATAAAGATCTTCATATCTATTTGAATAACTGTCGTTACACACACACAATGTTGAGTGCAACTTGCTAACTTAACTTACTTAACCAGTCCCTTTATAATATCTGGTAACGGGTGATATAACAGTGTGTGTATGTGACTGGTCATTGATAGCACAGAAGTTTCTGAGGTTGCATGTGTTTATGTTTTTGTGTACATCCGTTGGTGGACGTGTGCGTGTCAGTGGGTTGTAGATGCTGTGTGTGGATGTGTTCCGGTATGTTCAGTGCGGGAATGTTGGGTTATACGGCTTGTTGAAGCTTGTTTTATCGATGTTGAATCTAAAGCTCAGCAGATGCTGTTCTGTCTGTCTGCGTTTGTGTGTGCGTCGGTCTGTTGGGTTCTGTGTTTGGATTTTTTGTATGTTTGTCCAGCTGTTTCTCCTCTCTCTTTCTGTCTGACTGTCCTACACGTCCTTCTACAGAATGGTGGATCCTCCTCCCTAAATCATCTCTATCCCCTGAAAAGCTCAGTCTGTGTGTTTATTTTAGAGGTTGGCTGAATGCAAGATGTCCCCAAAGCGAGCTTTTCTATCTACATTTGAAACACAGGCATTCTGTGTTTTAAAAAAAAATGATTATAAAAGCATTAACAATACCAAGTTTGCAGTCAGTAGGGATTCTTTATGTTTTTGAAAGAAGTCTTGTTGCATTTATTTGGTTAAAAACAAAAGTATTGTGAAATATTACAATTTAAAATAACTTTTTCTATTTGAATATCTTTTAAAGTGTATATATTCCTGTAATGGGAAAGCCAATCATAACTCCGGTCTTCAGTGTTACATGATTCTTCAGAAATCATTCTTATATGCTGATTTGCTGCTCAAGAAACATTTATTATTATTATTATTATCATCTTCAATGTTAAAAACAGCTTAGTATTTTTGTGGAACCAGTGTCATTTATTCCTGGATTCTTTAATGAAAAGATTTATTTTTAAATAGAAATCTTCACAACATTATCTTTTCTTTTCCTCAATTAACTTGCTGAATTAATTTCTCTTTCCAAACTTTTGAATGGTGTTATGTTATAGGTTTTATATGGAAAAAAACTCTCAACTTTCATTTTGTGTGGATGTTTTGTGTTTTTTCTGATTTTGAACTGTAAAATTTAACTGTTACGTTAAGAACTATTTGTTTATTTATTTACTGGTTGTTTGGTTTGCTTTTGTTTTTCTGAAATGAATACCCTTTTTTATGTTTATTTACATTAATAAATTCCAGTTAAATTGAAACTTATTTTGAAAAACTTGTTTTTGTGTATAATCAGTGGGGCTTTTTTTTTGCTATCCTGGGTTGTTTTGATTTTTGTCAGTTTTAGAAAACTGTCTGGTGCCCGAATTTGGGGAAAATATAATAATTTAATTTAAGGGTAGCCACCACCACTGTTACAATGTTTGTGTACAGTTGTGCTACTGAGCCTGAGTGTCAAATATATAATTCTAGAAACTTCTTTTGTGGTGACAGATCATGTCATATTTCTCTAGAACTCTCACACATATATCTCTGTGTTTTCAGTACATCTTGTCTGGCTCAGATGATTTTAACCTTTACATGTGGAGAATCCCCAGTGACCCTGAAGCAGGTAAACACACACGCACACACACACTCTTGCACAAGGTAACCGTGTCTAATGTTGCTGTTGTTTATGGATACATTCTCTCTCTGTCTCGGCAGGAGGTGCGGGTCGAGTGGTGAACGGGGCCTTTATGATTCTGAAAGGTCATCGGTCCATCGTGAATCAGGTCCGATTCAACCCTCACACGTACATGATCTGCTCCTCCGGTGTGGAGAAGGTCATTAAGGTTAGTTTTTACTTTCATACATGCATTAGAACAAACTAATGTATTTCAGCAGATTTATTTAAAGGGGGATAAAACATCAAATTCTAGGAGTAAATTCTGTCATCGTTTACTCACCCTTATGTTGTTCTAATCTAAACTTTTATGACTTTCTTTCTTCAAAGGAATACAAATATTAATGTTAATGTTGCTCTTTTCCATACCAAAGTGAATGGTAATGGCTGGGTGGATTTAAATGACTTTAAAAGTAATAAATATGGTTTGTGTATAATGTTACAAGTTATCTGAAATCATATTATAGCTTTGTGAGGGAAAAGTTGGTGTTCATTGAAAATCTCGTTTGAATACACCACTGGTTCATGTGTACACTATCATTCACAAGTTTTGGGTCAGTAAGATTTTTAAGAAAGAAAATAATATTTCTATACAGTAAGGATGCATTAAATTGATTAAAAGTGAAAGTAAAGACTTAAACAAAATAATTATATTTCAAATAAATCATGTTCTTGTCAATTTTCCAGTCATCAATTAATCCTGAAAAAAATCATGGTTTATTAGGCCAAACTGAAACAATTGATTTTCAGCATTGATAATAATAAGAATTTCTTGAGCAGCAAATCAGCATGTTAGAATGATTTCTAGGGGTCATGTGACACTTAAGACTGGAGTAATAATGCTAAAAGTTTAGCTTTGCCATTATAGGAATAAATTACAGTTTAAAATATATTCAAAAAGAAAACTGTTCATTTAAATTTGTTATAGTATTTCACAAGATTACTGTTTTGTCAAATAAATTCAGCCTTGGCGAGCAAAAGAGACTTTTAAAAATCTTACTGACCCCAAACTTTTCAATGGTAGTTCATGTTGTGGCTGAAGTTCCAATATGTAGAATGTTCAAATTTGGTTTGAAAGCTCCCTTATCACTAACATGATATGTCTTCATAAAATACAGTCCACAAGACATTTCAACAGATTTTTAAATACTTTTATGGAGTATTGTTATCGTATTTGGAGCTCAATAGTATCAGTCCCATTCATTTTTACTGTATGGAAGAGAGAAGCTTAAACATTCTACCTTGCATCTCCTTTGAAGAGAAAGTCTTTGAGGTTTAAAACAACATGAGGGTGAATAAATGGATGAAATGGGATTTCTGGGTAAACTATTACTGCCTGACACGAGCAGACTTGCCGCATACACACACACAGGAAAAGATTCTGCGTGTGTTGGAAAGATCATCATGTCTGAACTTGTGTCTCTGCTACGTTAAGTCTTAAATGAATTTCTGCTATCGCTAGTTCAGCCGCACCTAAAACCCTGAAAGCACAAAAACTGGACATGATTTTACCCGTCTCACTCTTTTTACCTGTCTCACTGTCTTTTTTCTCTCTTCATTTTTTTTGGTGGGTTTTTTCCCCAACTGTCATGTTCTGTGTGAATTTGTTTCTTTAGTGTTGTTGTCATGTGCTGTTGTGTGTGTAAGAGTGAGACTGTGGTTTATCTTTTGCTGGTGGTTCTTGTGAAATTTTTGGCAGGCAGTAGATGTTGAGTAACACTTGCACACTGTGGGCCTGTTCTCACACACTAAACTTGATTTTTTTGTCAGAGACCATCATGGCTGTTTTTATATAATATAACACTAACAGACAGACATCTGCTGTGTTTGTACAGCCATAGACGTGGCTGCAGTGATTTATGCATGTTCAATTTTGTTATAATTCTTGAACATATCTGGGATGTTAGGCATGTTTGAGCAGGGAGTAAGCAGCTGTGCATTCACACTGACAGCACATCAGTTTCTGTAGGATCATGTGACACTGAAGACTGGAATAATATCTGCTGAAAATGCAGCTTTGCATCACAGGAATACATTACATTTTAAAACATTCAAAAAGAAAACATTTTAAATTATTATATAAATAAATATATATATATATACATATATATATATATATATATATATATAAAACAACAAATAAAAAACAATTCTTAAGCACAATATAATATTATTTCATATAATATAAATCATATTTATTTATAAATAAATATGATTTATATTATATATATATATATATATATATATATATATATATATACAGTATATATATATATATATATATTACTGGTTCTTGCAAATAAATGTATTTATAAATAAATATGATTTATATTATATATATATATATATATATATATATATATATATATATTACTGATTCTTGCAAATAAATGTATTTATAAATAAATATGATTTATATTATATGAAATAATATTATATTGTCCTTAAGAATTGTTTTTTATTTGTTTCTTTCTATATGCTTTTATTTTGCTCAATGCCAATAACTGCTTTGAAACCATAATTATTCATAAATTTGTGTTTATACACCTAAAATTAATAAATATAGGGGAAAAGACTGCCACCTTAATTCAAAATCAATAAAAACCATTTTCTTTAGTAAATTGACTTTAGTACAGTAATATCAAATTTTATATTTTTCTTTGACAGTACCTTTAAACTTTAGGAAGAAGTTCCCTTGTAAACTTTCCTCTCTGTCTGTAGGTATGGAGTCCGTATCAACAACCAGATAGTCTTGGAGATTTGGAAGGCCTGGTGGAGGACAAATCTCGCTCTCTCTACACTCATGAGGAATACATTAGCCTGGTCCTCAACAGCGGAAGTGGCCTGTCACATGATTACGTTAGCCAATCAGTGCAGGAGGACCCGCGAATGATGGCTTTCTTCGACTCGCTGGTTCGCCGTGAGATTGAGGGTTGGAGCTCAGACTCGGACAGCGATTTGAGCGAGGGTGCGATTCTGCAGCTGCACGCGAGAACTCGACGGTCCACGCGCTCCACGCGATCCATGCCACAATCTCCTCCTAATGTGTCCGCCACTCACGTCAGCGACTCTGACCACTCCTCTTCATCCTCATTGGCTGGACCAGAAGCGTCCGGGAGCGAGCGGGCCGATCAGGACCAGAACGGGTCGCAGAGGAGCCGCTCGAGGCCACGTGCATCTGCGTTTCTGCTGGACCTTGTGAACGAGGACTCCGATTCCAGCGGGTTCTGGTTGGATCCGATGCCCCGTCCCAGATCTCCAAGTCCACACGAGAACTCGAGCCTTTCTAGCCACGCCTCCTCAGCAGGCGTGGCCTCCAGTTCTAGCTCCTCCCCCAGCTCGTCTTCTAGCTCCTCCTCCAGCTCAGACGGAGTTGACGAGGAGCTGCGCAGGAGCAGGATGCGACAGCGCAACGCAGCCAGGTGGAGGCGCAACATTGGCCTTTCTGGAAGAGAATCTGCTCACAATCTTCACGGTGCAACAGATTTCTCCAACTATCCCAGCATTTCCGTCCATGATCGGTCATCACCCTCTTCGTCCTCAGGCGACGAAGGTCGACCTTTCAGGAATCGTGGAAAAGCAAAGAAGAGTCATGTCTCAAGTCCCACGCACTTATCCGACAGACAGTCACAATCGCAGTCCAGGAGTAGGCGCCGCATCACTTCCTCTTTCTCGGCTGGTGACGCCCCTGTGGAGAGGGCGAAATCTCGAGTGGGCTTTCTCGCAGAGTCTGGGGAGGAACTAGAGCGAGGGAGAACTAGCGGGGAAGAGTTAAGTGCTGTGGAAGAAATAAACGTGACACTCAGCAGTCGCGCCACAACGGCCGGGGTTAACGGACGTCCGCACGCAGATGAGAACCTTGCAGACTCTATTCACCCAGAATGCTCTGGGGCAGACACAGAACTCAGTAAGAACTCTGGCGACTCCAGGACCCAGGGGGAGCCCTCTGGAAGGGAGTCCGCCAGTGTTGCCGGGAAACGGACTTGTACGGACTCAGGAGACGAGGAGGATTCTCCATCGGAGAAGAGGGCGAAAATGTGGTGATGTCACAGCCCAACTCACTGGCTCAGTCAAACTTATTTTGAGTTGTTCATTTTTGGACTCTTTCAAGGTCTTTTGGTTTAATTTCTGAACCAACTCCTTTTATCTGATGTCACACCACAGGGATGACACTAAAAAAGATATTAGTGATATTAATATGTTATTGGAAGAAAAAAAATGTCTTTTTGTTTCATAATGTTTTAGTTCCACTGAACCTGTAACCTTTATGTTAGGGGTCCTGGTTTGGTTTTGGGCTGTGAGAAGATAAGAGATTTGAGAGCATTTCTATAAGAATGCCTGTTGTGAGGGAGGGGGGAGGGGGCATTGTTTCCATGGTAACCTCATTGAACAGCAACTGTTTGAGTTGTGCATTAAAGTTCTGTTCCAGTGTTTCCATAGAAACCGTCTTGTGATATCTCATCTTCATCATCGTACACCATTCTAATCATCATCAAACAGGAAGTAGCCTGCTGTAATTTCTGGGTGAGTGATCTAGAATATTCCAATGTGAGAATGGTCACCATGGTGATGTATCAGTATCTGCTCTCCATCTGTCTAATGGAGCGGATTGCAGGCCCATGTGAAAGATTTATGAGAACATTAATGATAATGTAATTGGTCAGCAGAGGACATGTCTTAAACTCTTCCTCTACAGTCACCTGATTGATAGTACTTTGAAAATTCGACTAAATTGGCTATTTAAACGTCTAAAGTGAGATTCAGAATCGTAGCGAGTGTTTAAGCACAACCACTTCAGTACTACTCTAATTTTTGCATCAGTGGCTGGATACATAAACTGCTGGGACTAGTCTTGTCATCATTTTTTTTTCTGACTGTTCCTAACTTTAAGTCAGTTTCATAAAAATGCAGATTGGTTATTAATTATTACCCCTAACTAACTGAGGGTTGGTCATAGTTGTCAAAAGACAGTATTAGCGTAATGGCTATGTCGATGGAACTAGCCCCTGAATCGACTAAAATTCACCAGTTATTTTATGCACTGTATATAAATTATGCAAACTATGTGACGGTTACAATAACAGTATCATGACAACGGGTAGCTTAACCAGAAAGAAAATGTATGCAAATTCTAGCATATATAACTTTTAAAGGGCAGCCCTCGGTATAATACCTTTTAAGTGTTTGGGTTCAGTAAGATTTTACATGGTTGCCAAAAATTCTATTGCAAATATATGCAGTTCTTTTGATCTTTCAATTCATCAAAGAATCCTGGAAAAATGTATCATGGTTTTTAAAATCAAAATTAAGCTGCACAACTGTTTTCAACATTGAAAATTATAGGAAATGTTTCTTGAGAAGCAAATCAGCACATTAGAATATTTTCTGAAGGATCATGTGACACTGAAGACTGGAGCAATGATGCTGAAAATTCAGCTTTGCCATCACAGGAAAAAAATACATTTTGAAATATAATAAAATAGAAACGTTATTTCAAATTATAAAAGCATATTTCACAATATTACTGCATCAATTAAATGCAGCCTTGGTGAACATATAAACATAAAAAAACAACCCCAAACATTTAATAGATATAGGTTACATGTAATGTATACGACCCCATTATTCTCAACCCCTAATCTGTGACTCAAGTTTCGTCTATTGAATGACATTGCAGACAATTAATAATGAACTAAATGTGTCGAACAAAGTGAACTCTTATAGATATCACCTGATTGTTCTACAAAGAGAAAATGCAGTTATTGAGTTTGACATAAAACAATTGCAGAACAGTTCCTGCGGCTGACGATGAACAGATTAAACTCGTGGCATCTAGAGAATTCACAGAATCGCAGCAGTATTTTTTAATGCAAGCCCTTGGATGAGAAACAGGTTGTCCTGGAGGAAATGAACTACAGCTTTTCCACTGGCCACACACACACACAGTCAGACTGACATGGTCTTGTTCCGATGAGCAGTTCGAGGCAGCCATACATGGACTCGTCTCTGTTGTTGAACACGATAAGGAAACTCCACCCAGCGGTAAGCGCTATACTTGACAGTTATTTGGCTGATGTCATTCAGGAGTACGGTCACTGGGACACACCCTCAGTCTCCTGTAGAAGTGTGAATTGTTCTCACATCATGACCCCTGTTTTGCAGTGAGTCATCTCTAGAATTGTGTTCTAGTCCTCAAAACGGCAGGCTGCTTTTACTCACCTGTGGAATCAAGGTTTCATGCAAACAAAGCTTTTGATATTTCTCATGACCAAGGCCAGAAATCACTGTTTATTTAGACATAAATGTGGGGGCATCAAGTTTTTCATAAATTCATAACTATATTAGCTGTATTTAGTACCTCTAGGGACTATTTTTTTTGTGTGTGTTTTAGGATATCTTGTGCCTAATTAGTTTTTTGTCACTTTGGTAAATTTCTTGAATCATCCTTAAGATTTTTTTCTTATTTTTTTTTTTCTTAGATTTTCTCATCCTTAAGACCAGTTTTTGCATTTTTCAAAACAATACGTACAAACAGCACCACACAATGGATTACCTGCCAAAAGCCTGAAACTTGCTTAAAATCCTCAAAAGTATTTACTCAAGATTGTTTGTCACTATACGAAGGTTTAGCGAAATTGTAGCAATCAGTGCCATTACAAATACCATTGGGCAAAATAAACATCTAATTTAAACAAATACAATTAGAGTAGAATTTTAAAGAAAAGATACAATAAGCAATTTACAACACATTATGTCAATAAACAATATAGGCTACCATAATCAATAGAATGCAAAAACAATACACACAAAACTAGTGAGAGGAAGGCGGACAGTCGCATATTGAACAGAAATATTGCACAGTAAGCAACATGTACTGCTTGATATTGCACACAACGAAAGAGAGGTAAGTGCAACAAAATGGAAACAAATTTGAATAATATAGTGTAAACGTATTGACACACTGAGAAATAAGTGATTATATGAGTGATTGAAAATGCAGAAGACTACACCTTTTTTCTATGGCATGTATACATTTAAACAATATACATTTACACATTACTCTTTGGGATATTGATTGAATGAGATTGGACAGGATTCACAGTTTCACTTTACTGTCAACAAATTACAGTACAATGTCATGTGATATAAAGAAAAAGACAAGACACATGAATATAAACAGACTATATGTGTGTTTGTATGTTACATTGTGTCTCTATGAAGTATATTTACTGTATGATGTAAAATTTACTAATATAGCATTACAGTATTGAACATTGTCTGACTGAGGTCACGGATGTTCTCCCAGGAGGTCCTGATTTAGAACATGGTCCACAATGGCCTCTTCTACAGTTTTGCCTCTGTACCCACCCACATGCATCCTTACTCTTCTTTTTCTTAGCTGTTGACCTTGTTTGTTTCCTGATTGTTCTTCATTGTCAGAATTTGTAATACTGAGATGTGCTCGGTCTATACATGCGCCTCTGAGCTATTTTAGAGAACTGGTTGATCATTGGTTGATTTAGTCCTTTACATTTTCCTTCATTAGTGGAAAAAAAAGTCTAATAAATATGCTTGACTGCTTATGACACCTAGTTCAACCATTCTGCATTTAATCAATAATGCATAGATGTATGAAGTGAAAATCTGTTTCTGTGTGAGAGGGCTGTTGCGATAATGATGTTTTTGCTCAGCTGTAAGCGTCTGATCGTGTTTAGTTTTTGTGTCTCTATCCTGTAACCTTGTTCTTCTCGTTCTGTCTGAATCGGCTGTAACAACAGGAAACTTATGATGTGTACGCCTTCTTAATGTCCTTGTGCACATGAGGAGGTTGGTTATTCTTATACTTTTAAATCAAATAGGCCACTCAGAAAACTAAGATAAAATTTCACAGGCTTGCCTTCATCGGCCAGCATCTTATCAGGAACATGACAACAGCTCTAGATACTGTTGAGTTTCACACTCAAAGGGGGCAGGGGGTGGTAGTGCCAGCTTGTGCCGGATCATAGCCCGAACGCTTTCAAACTGTCCCGAAGATCATCCATATAAAACATGCTCTACCTGCAATGCTTTATATATGTTTCACATGGGAAAACTGTGAGAAAAAGTTGTTTTTGTGCAAAAATAGCCTATTTCGAAATGTAGAAAATAGAAAGTTTGACTATCTGATGTGTTTGATTGTGTGTGAGAGAGTGTTTGCGTGATCCATGTTTATGTGCATGTAAATTAGACCTTCTGTTGTGAAATATCTTCAAATGTTTGTCTGGTGGACCAAAAACGCTTATGACGGGGGCCATCCATTACAATTTTGTCCCAGGCCCTTTGAATCCAAACAGCGATCCAGTGTAGTGGAGTTTGTTTTAGTAATTCAACAGCTGTCTTGCCTCTCTCTGGTTGTGAAAAGTTAGTTCGTAAAATGATTTAAATGGCCTGTGGCTCCAGTTTTGTTGATGTTGGTGTTGATAATATAAATTGTTATGTATATTTAGATGGCATATGAATCATTTTAATAATTTCTAAGTACATAAAAAAATATCTGAATGTGGATCTTCTTGGCACAAATGCAAAAGGTCCAGTGTAAACTTTCCGGTCATCGTTTTCCTGAGCGAATTTTTCGTACGCCGAACAAAAATAAGTACTCAATGTGTGAGGGAAATATAATGATGACGAGCACATAAATAAGTTTGTCATAAGTTGAACAAAAGTTTGATTTATTTTGGCGAGAAAGTGTTTTACTGCTTTGATTAAGCAGCAGCGTTGAGAATAAGATCTCACTGTCTGTGCGCTTGACCTGTGACGTCACTTTCCCAAACATTTGCCGCTTGGAAGTTTGTCCATATATGGAAGAGCGATCCAGACTACTGTGAGTGCATAGTGCGCGGGTGTGCTTCTGACCTAGTCATACTTTTAGGGATAACATTGCTGAAGAATGTTCCTAGAATTTTGCTAAATCAGATAAAACTTTCTTTTAATTCCTCAAGTAGAGAATCAGACAGACAGACAGACAGACAGACAGACAGACAGACAGACAGACAGACAGACAGACAGACAGACAGACAGACAGACAGACAGACAGACAGACAGACAGACAGACAGACAGACCGATAGATAGATAGATAGATAGATAGATAGATAGATAGATAGATAGATAGATAGATAGATAGATAGATAGATAGATAGATAGATAGATAGATAGATAGATAGATAGATAGATAGATAGATAGATATCTCCAATATAGATATATAGACAGATAGATTAGATAGACACTAGGCTATATGTGTAGGTCAGGCTTCTGTCCTGGTTCATCCTCTGCAGAGAGGGACTTCTGTTCACCAGGTGGGGGCTTTACCCTACATGGCAGAGGCATTCCTTCCCAAACATTGGCCTTCATCGGAATGTTGAGAGGATGGAGGGAGGAGGAGGACTTTGATCTGATGCCATGCACTGGGGGTGTTAGCGGTGTAAATTTTTGTACCTCTGACCAATTTGAAATGAGAACAGTATTTATTGCAATACGTATAACAGTAGCCTACAATACAGTAGTAAGTATGAAACAAAAATACAGAGAATAAAAATAGAAGTCAAATTACAGCTCAAGCTTCATTGACACTGGATGGCTGATAATATATTACAAACATAATAATTAATAATAAATATAAAAATATTTATTTTTATTTTATGTTTAATAAAAACATAACACAAAAAGCATAACAGCAGCAATATTTAAATACAACATTTTAGGAGATATAAATGCAAATTATAATGTGACTGTAATTAATTTCTATAAAAGAGTGAGCATGTGAAGGGTCTATAATATTTATCAAAAGCAAATCAAATTGTTTGTATAGATTATAAAAGGGCACCATAGATTTACGAAAGGAAACAATGGGCAGTACAGTAAGATGTTCCAGGCAGTGCATGAACTGCTGACCCTTGTTTAGCAATGCAGGGCATCAAATACTCATAAGGCCAACATCTGTTTGCATCAGAGCATGCAATCAGACATGCCCTGAATAAACAGAACTAATCATTTCGATCCAGTTCCAAAAATAACCGCAAGGGTTCAAGAGAGGAAGTCTCATCATCTTAAACTTCACAGCTTTTCTTCCCCACAGTAAGATGTAATGAATATGAGGAATATCCTTTGCCAGTCTAGGCATACTTCTTTGTGTCTGACCCATGGGTCTAACAACTGACACTATAAAATGATAATGTAAAATGTTGCTGTCTTAATTGTTTAAGTAACTTGGATGTTTAAGTCATTTCAACTTAAATTAAAATAAACTGACTTAATAAATTAGATAAATCTTGTATAATTTATATTTAAAATGTTGAAAATTGTGAGAGTTAAAAATCAATGCAAAAACTTTTTATCATATATTTTTTTTTACAGTAATACTGCCTTGATCAGAAGCAGTGGTAGCATCCATTTTCAGACTTTTATCTACAATCGATTCCCATAAATTATAATGTTGTGAAAGTTTCATTCTTTTGGGAAAATTAAGATGGTGTTTTATCATTGGTCATCATCATTATTCGTCCTTATCTAAGATAATACCCTAAAAAATTGACCATTATAAACTGATAGAACAAATTGGTATGGTCTGGAAGTCCAAGATGGCCTATCTGATTCAATAATGGCCATTTTGAACCAGCTAGAAACCAGTTAGCCTACCATCTTTCACAACACTGTCAAGCTCAAAATTGATTTTCTGGTACGGATAGCCAACTAATAATTAGACAATACAAATGTGAGTTGTCTAAATATGTAATATCCCCAACACTTTCCATGAGCACTGTTACCTGAGACAAACAGGGTGTGGTCACCTGGAGGGCATAGAGGAAACATGAAATGATTTTTATGAAATTGAATACAATTATTTATTAAACTTCAAATAAACAAACACAAACATAAATTCATCGTGCAATTGATTCCAGTGGCACAAACCTTCCAAAAACCTTTTCTAATACCTACGCCGATGCAGACAACCTACACCAAATCTATTAACGGACAACGATATTAACCAATCACCACCAAGCCTTTCAAGTAGGCGGGCTTTAATGTTTTGCGCAGTAGCCAATCAGACGCCGTGCGTCTCTTTTTATTTTTTTTCCGTTACTGTGAAGTTTTTGCTGCCGATTCTCGTGCTGGGGGTTCTGCCTACTCGCCACTCTGGATAGCGGCCGTGAAAAAACGGACAGAACGAGAAAGACAAGGAGGCTCGGACTTTGGGGAGAGTGAACGGTGCAGGGAAAACGAGGCAGCGACGTTAGTTTCGTGCCCATCGTTTAAAGTGCGCACAGGAGTGTTTACTGCAGCGCTCTGTGGGAGAGAGGGAGAGAAAGAGAGAGAGAGAGATAGAGAGGGAGAGAGAGACCGGAGGACCGGAGAGAGACGGGAACAGCAGTTCAGAATGGATCACCACCACCAACACGATCATCATCATCAATATGATGGAGGAGAGAACGACTATATGCCCCAGGAAGATGACTGGGATCGGGATATGCTACTTGACCCCGCCTGGGAGAAACAGCAGCGAAAGGTACGCGCTATAATCTCTCCACACCACCGGTTTAAGATGCAATTTGGGACTTTCTGCAGACCAGCAGAAAAAATACCATGCAGAAATGCGGAGATTTAAGGGCCCCGTCCGGAATCCGAGTCATTGAGTTGTGGACTGCTCTGCTGGTGAAATAGGCTTTGCATTGCGACTCATGCATGAATTTGTTTATGTTGTGTCTCTCATATTTGTTTGTCTCAAACCAAGCGAGTATAGAGCATCAAAAGCGTATGGTACTCTGTAGTCTTCATTATAAGAAACTTAAGGAACATCTGTTGCGGGATTGCGCATGTTCCTATTTATCATTCTGTCTGTCCATTCATTTGAGCGTTCTGACGGCCCACCCCCAGTCAACCGATCCGGCCGGACCCTGATCACCGGACACCGTGCGCCCACCTATTCTCTTCACCGCGCGCAACAGATGTCCGCGACAGACAGCAGCCTTTGCTCGTGGATGCGGCTCATATGATCTGCTCTGCGCACGCAGAGAGCACGAACTCACTTCATTTACGGGGTTTAAACGTGTGACCAATGTAGAGATGAGAGTCATCGTGGTTCCGATTCACATTTACAATTTCAGTTCTCAAACGATTCTAGTGTTTTTGAGGAAGTATCTTATAAAAACATTCAATTCTTATAGCATTTACTTTCTTCGGCAGTCTGTTGCCAAATGATGAAGATTGTCATCATTCCTAAATGAAGATTAAATTAAAAAATTTTAAATTTAAAAAACTGTCTAGACCGTTTCCACCGTTTTTAAATTGTATTTTTCTATATATTCCATATTATATATAAGATTGTATAATATGACATTTAACTATACGCTGTCATATGGACAATTAACGTTAGTCAGTAACTGCATTGATTAAGTCTCACAAGTACAGCATAAAATACAGCAAGTACAGCAAGTCTTTTTGATTCACTTACATGGTTTGTTCATAGGAGTTTTTTGTTCGAGAATCGAACTTCGCCGTGTGTTTTAGATTCACTTAAGGAACCGATTCATTAGAGTTGTTCGTTCGGGTTTTAACGTTATACGGATTTATTTGTAGGATCCGTAGCGGTGATGAACAGTAACGTTAGTTGCTAGCAGACACTCAAGAGTATTTTTATACAGGTTTCAGGGCTCATCGGCAAAAGAACAGATCCGAAAGTCATGAAAATGGTTTAGTTCCGGTATGTTTAACGGTCCTGCTGATTAAGAACCGGTTCTCGGTAGCCAATTCCAGGCCCATGGCAACTTAACGCATTCCGGTAGACCATTAGTTGGGGGAGGGGGTGTTTATAAAAAATCTCTCGGATGTGATTTTCTGCACAGAAGTCTAAAAACTATTTGAAATATGAGTGAAACATTTGTCGCTCCCACACTCCGTTCTTCCCCTTTGGAAAACGGGGAGGAAAAAAGAACGAGTGCTGGAATCTGCTGCGGTTTGGGCTGGGCTTGTCAGGGAGCGAGTCTGCCCAAAAATGGTAATAACAGACCCCGTACACGGCTGCTGGAAAACTTTCCCGGGTTACTTTTTTTTTCCTTCCTCGAAAGCTTGTAGACTCCTGAATGATGTCATCAGCTACCGGCGGGAAAGACTCACGCTCAGGTATGCGGGCAGAGTCCTTCACTTCAGCTCCCACAACCATAAACCCATGACAAAAAACATGTGTCAACAGTTTACACCAGCCCTGACATGCTGATTCTACTTAACAGTGTGTTAAGAGATAACTTAAAATACGTTTTTCATCAGTAGCCTAGAGCAGGATCATCATAATAGATTTTTTTTGCAGTTGCTACATTAACCAGTATATGTCGGTGCTGTGTATGTGTGTGTGGTGGTGGGTCAGATGGAATTGAGAGACACGACTAGAAAAAGCCCTGAAGTGTTTTTCTCTGTCGTGAAATAAGCACTAGAGCATCATTTCCGACACTCATTAATCACACACACATACACACTCACAGTCTGCTCCATTCTGCCCATTAAACTCCCTCTGTGACTTTAATGATCTGTGTATGTGTGCGTCAGATAAATTGGTCATTGTTCTGCTTTCTGACAGGGCTGAAAGGTCAGTAGAGAAGTGGAGTAAAATATGTTCTGCAAACACACACACACACACACACTGCAGGTGTAGAGGGCAGCTCTCATAGTCGTAAAAGACATGTGGAATAAGTCCTATCTGGAGTGGATTTGCGTTGAGAAAGTGAATGCATGTGAGAAAACATCTGATTGGCTGCAGTTTATGTTTATGGGTTAAAGTATTTCAGCAAGTTCAGACTTAACCAATAGAATCAGAAACACATTTTCCTGTCTAATAACATCTGTGCAGGTCTGTAAGACTTTTTCTGCAACTTGAGGGGAAGAAAAGCCCTCGGGCCAGACAGGTGAGGTGGGGTGATTCAGTTTAAAACAGCAGCGAGACCTTATGAACTCTCTCCTTTTTGCCTGGCCCCATCTGTGAGGTCAGACTTTCATTGTTTTGTTCATGTGTCCCATTCTGTCGCTTTTTAAGCCAACGGAGAAGTCTTCAGTTGCCACAGTTCATTTTGTATTGGCACAAGAGAGTTCTGTCAGGTTTCAGTGAATGTTCTGTTTACACTTACACTACTGTTCAAAAGTTTGGGGTCAGTTGCTCACGTCCCATGCGAACGGTCCACTCATGACATGTACCGATCATGCTCAGAAGAAAAGTCTGATAATAATAATAAAAGTCTGATAAGAAATGCTCTGATAATAATAGTGTTGTTGGACTACACATTATTTAATCTTCAAATGGTCATCGTTTCCTGTTTACACTTCTGGGCTTCAGGGTCTATATGACCCCAACAATTGATTAAGTAATTTGTACAAAAAAAAATATAAATTTTTAATCATACAAATAATATATCATTTTTTTGTTTACTTCTCATCTATTCTTAATGCTGTGTTTTTTGGAGATATAAAGTACTTTTGTATCCATGTACCACACAATTCCTCAACTACACCATTCTTGCATATGAAATATTCTTTTTTACATTGCATTTATGCTCTAGTGCTAGGCCTTCATTTCTGTGTAAAAAATTTCAGATTTATTCTGGATTTTTTTTTTTTGACACATAAAGAAAATATATTTAGTTTTTTATTTTCACATTTCCCATTCATTTCAATGTGGGATCAAATTGACCCCAAAGACCAGAAGTGTAAACATTTTTTTTTTACATACCTTCAGAACAACCGAATCAAGCCCAGTTTTGTGTGTGTGTATAGATAGATAATTTATGAAAAGTCACAAAATCTTATTCCACTGAGATGAAGGGAACCTTTTTTTTTTATTAAGTAAAAGTCGATTGGGGTCGTATAGACCCCATTACCCGATTGAGGGCTACATAATTAGAACTAAATAAAGAATAATATATTGATATTTCGACATTAAAAATCTTAGATATATAATATACAATAATTTTGTATATTTTCTGTCCAATTTTAGTGTTACTTTCAATAAAAGTGTGGTTATTTAATTTCATTGGCTTTTA
Organism: Pimephales promelas; assembly: GCF_016745375.1. Next base: position 4,061,904 of record NW_024121766.1, on the reverse strand, counting down.
TTATTCTTTTAAATTCAGTATCATTAAAAAATTTAATTTTATTCAAAAGACTAATATTTATACAATTATACAAAAAAATATCATTTGAAATAAGAAATACATTATTTAAAAAAAAAAAATTTAGTTTGGGTATTTGGCCAAGTGTGTTCCATAATTTTCTGTTTTGGACCATGTTTCATTTCGGTGCATCCCTAAATTGTGTCCATGTTCAACAGGCATTTGCCAAAACACTGTATTTTGGTAAAGGTTGAGACTCACAAAACCAGGTGTCTATTTTTTTTTTTGTATCATCATTATTTTCATTCGTTCAAATAATTTCTTGTTAAGTAAATAAGGGATACAAATTTCTAGAGACTTACAACCACCCAGAACACCCTAGCAACCACTCAGCAGCTCCCTAGCAACAAGCCACTACATCATATTGCTAGCGAGTTTCCTTTAGAAAATGTGAAAATCCGAATTTTGTTCTGAAATGGCTAAATCTGTCTTTCAGTGCCGTGCAGTGTGTGTGGATTGAAGTAGTGGGTTATTTTGAAGTGTTTCCTTAGTGCAGTAGTTCAGTCTGCCTTGGGCAGGTTTTATATGATTCTGTTTGCAGGTCTTGACTGCTCTGATAAGAAAGATGTAGATCTTCAGAAACAGGTAAAGTTTCAGCTCTAGTGGATCTGAATCAGTCACATATCATTGGGTTCTGAGATCTATATCTGACCATCTGCACTGTGTATTTTCTTGGTGTGTGTCTTTAGGGTGGTAAAGGGTTAATGTAGGCGGACAAGCCTCTTCTGGCTTTTTCAGTTTAAAGAATTAAAGTAGGTCTGCTTGTAGCAATCAATCCTCTGTTTTTCTCTGTCTCACTCGTTCTCTTTCTCTCCACCTCTATTAGAGGGGGTAAGTTGAGTATCCAAAGGGGATACAGAGGCTTTTTTTAAAAGCTGCTCTGAGGTGAGTTCCCTGAAATCTGTTGCAGATCTAAGAAGAGTTTTATTTCTCTCTGGCAATACTGACATACACGAATAACTACGTTTAACACGTTGTTAATACAGATTTTTACAGAAAATCTGCAGCATTCCATGAAACATGGTAAAATGCGAGGACTGCATTTTTATTGGTAGCTGAAAGCATAATAAAATTAGCCTGTTTATCTAATAAACCAACACGTGAGCAGCAGGGTATGTGTCAAACTTTGTGAATGGCAGCTGCTTCAATTACGTGGAGTTCTGCGGGCACAGATGCCATGTAGGCCTGCATATAACACGTGATGTCCTTAGGCGTCATCATTGCATGCATGATTTTGTCCTTGCCACTTAATGAAAGCTGGCATTTTCAATTCTTGAGCAGAAGCTTTCATTTAGCCAGTCTGTTGTACCGAGTGATAATACTGCGTTAGAAATTATTTTTTAATGCTCTACATTTCAATGTGGTTATCAGTGGTAGAAAGCAATGGCGGAAGTATCACAGACTCTCTAAGGCTATAATCATGTCTTGAAGATTGTGGGGGACCAAACCAGTTTTGGGGGCATGGTGGGGAATGTAGCAATATCTGATTATTGGTGTGGACTTTTCCTTGTCAGTGTTTACTGGTTACCCAACATCTCTCCGAAGCAGACTCCAATTGATTGCTTTTCTACAGCTTACTACATTTACATTTAGTTATTTAGCTGACACTTTTATCCAAAGCGACTTAAATCTGAGGACTAAACCAAACAAGTCATCGTGAAGTGGCAATAACAACACAAGAAGTGCTCAAAATACAAAGTTCAAATTAGGGCTGGGCGATATGGCCAAAAAATCATATCTCGATATTTTTTGGTCAAATGGCGATATACGATATATATCTCGGTACTTTCTACGTTTTCTATTTAGATAAAGAAAATCTTTATATTTAAAAAAAAAAAAATATATATATATATATATATATATATTCACATTCGGCCCAATGATATCCTACAAACAATGTTGATATTGAAGGATATGGAAACAAATATAATATAGGCTATGCAATATATTATGTGCAAAAAGCTTTTGTTTTTATATTGACTAAAAGCTAAACTCAAAATGAAAATAAAAACAAAAGCACAAACTAATTATATTAGCCTGCATTTGATTACCCCATTATAATCACTTTCACTTTCATTAAAAATATATACTTGTAGGTTTAAAATTCCACATATGGCACATTTATTTTCTCCAACAACAAATATTTTAGCAATATGTTTATTTTAGTCAGAATTATTGCGTACTACGTAGTACTATTCACGCGCATGCGCGCGCCGGCGCTCGTTCAAGGAAGCATGAATTTTAGCGGAGATTCACTTGCAGAAGCTCGTCCTCTTCTGACATGGACATATTTGTTGTGAAATGGACATATTTGCTTTACTTTCTAACATTTACAGATGGAGAATATACCTGTGAAATGTAAGTTGAGCACTGAGGAAAGCACATCTCAAACGCATTAAACAGCGCAAGTATATCTGTCAGTCAGCAACAGTGTCTGTCAGAGCATTTGACAGGGCGGCAAGCTGCCTTAAACTTGTTAACTATATCAAAGTGATTTTGACGCAATTAATATAAGCTTGTGTCATGTTTAGGACAAATTGTACTATGTAGCCTAGCTACTTTCACTGCAGCAGCTCACACTGCAACCTCCGCTATTTTTCAGATGTGCTCATATCAAACTACTGTATCGATATAAACGGTATTGCCTCATTCCATATCGTTTCAAAAAATATAACGATACATCGTACATACTCGATATATCGCCCAGCCCTAGTTCAAATATTGCTCAGAGTGGCATAAACCAGGCAAGTGAGGATTTATATTTTTTTGTTAAGTGCTCACAGAAGAGACGAGTTTTCAGTTGTCTTTTAAAAGCTGTCAGGGATTCTGCATTCCAGATGAGGGTGGCAGATCATTCCATTCCATTCCATTAGAGAGTGATTTTGAGGCTCTCTGGGATGGTACCACAAGCCATCGCTCATTGACTGATCGTAGGCTTCTTGTAGGGATGTAGACTTGTAGTAATGAGTGGAAGTAGGAGGGAGCTGAGCCGGTGGTCGATCTGTAAGCAAGAGTCAACACCTTGAACTTGATGCGAGCAGTGAGTGGACAGAGGAGTGACATGGGCCGTTTTGGGCTTGTTGAAGACTAGACGAGCTGCAGCATTCTGGATCATTTGTAGAGGTTTAGTTCCACATGATGGAAGTCCAGCCAGAAGAGCATTGCAGTAATCAAGCCTAGAAATAACCACGGTCTGGACAAGAAGCTGTGTCGCCTGCTCAGTTAGGAAAGGCCTGATCTTCCTGATGTTGTGCATTGCAAACCTGCATGATCCAGCTTACTACTATCTGTTCTAGTAAAAAAAAAAAGCAAAAAAATGTGTTCAATTTTCAGTTGTGTTTTAATAAAAGATTAGGGTCAGATTGAAAAAAAAGTCCCAGAACAGAAAGTGTATAACTTGATTCAAATCAGTAAGATTATGTACTTTATTCATGCATAGCCTAATCACATTACATTAGATAATCCATCACTATTTCATGACATCATAACTAGCATGCCTGTGGACAAACACAAACACACACACAAAACTGTCCCAACCAAAATGACATGCGCAATGACGTCCATGACACCGTTTCTGCCATTTCCGGTCCTGGAGTTTTATGTGAGGACGTGATGAGGTACTTAAAGGGTTAGTTCACCCAAAAATGATGTCATTGATGACTCTCCCTCATGCCGTTCCAAGCCTGTAGGACATCCGTTCATCTTCGGAACACAGTTTAAGATAATTCAGTACGTCCGAGCCGCATCGAGATAAAATTTTTTTCAACTTTTCAGAATGCCAGAATCAATGCAGAATTTTTTTTTTTCAGCCAGACAAAAGATTTAGATTTCTTGGACATTTTGTCGACTAAAGCCAAAACAAGTAGCATTCTAACTAAATGAATACAGCAAAACTACCTATATTCCTCCTTAGCGAGCACGAAGCAGCAGCTCAACCAGCCACAGTTGCGGTTCCCGAGTGTGTGTTGCTTTAAACTGTGGCGCTGTTTTAAAATAGCCTAAATTAAAGCATTTAATGTTGGGGGATAAACATAGGCTAATTATATTTAGAATACGGTAATATATAACTGCTGAAAAAGGAAGAAATATCAACGAGTAAATCATTGAAAATTTCTGGTCAACCAATAAGAATGTCAGTCGACAAAGACAGCATCGACTGATTAGTCGACTAAACGATTAAAGTTGACAGCCCTCGTATTTTCAATGCTTCAAAACATTCTAACTAACCCACTGATGTCACATGGATTACTTTGATGTCTTTATTTCCTTTCTGGACAAGGACAGTATACCGTATGGAGGGACAGAAAACTCTCGGACTAAATATAAAATATCTTAAACCGTGTTCCGAAGGTAAACGGAGGTCTTATGGGCTTGGAACGACATGAGGATGAGTCATTAATGACATAGTTTTCCCTTTAATCCCTCGCTGTGCTCTTTCAGCCAATGAAAGAACAGCTTGAATAGGTCTATAGAATAGTGTAGAGTGCTGCCACCTCATTTACTGTGACTGTGTGTGTGTGTGTCTGCTCGAGCCAGACCAAGATGCTGTGGGGAATGGGGATGCAGTTTATTAATGTGTGTGTGTGTGTGTGAGCGTATTCTTAAAAAGTTTATTTTATTGACTGTGTTTGGTCCTCCAGCGGCTCTGCAGTTTGCAAAGTCAAATATGTCAATTCAGACTTTTTATCTTGGTGAAAGTCAAGTTCTTCATGCAAATTATCACATGCCGTCCCTAAACTGATGATGCGCTCAAAACAAGGACTTTCTTCATGGGGACTATCTGACAGTTACCAAGAACCAGGCCTTATTGTTCCTCTTGTATAACCTGTGTAGATAATGAAACATTGCCCAGAGCTGTAACAAGCCGCAATGAAGAGATCTGCACATAAACTTTGGAACTTTAATTAACGTAAAAGCAGTGATCCGAGCGAGTCAGCGTTTAGCTCTAAGTGAAGCCTCTGGCTGTGTTGATAGGATTATTAATGAGCCATTAAACTGTGTCTGGAAACATGAAAATAAGAGACAGGCTCACCTTAGGAGGGTGTAGTGTGTGTGTGTGTGTGTGTGTGTGTGCGGGGGGGGGGGGGGGTGGTTGGCTAATGTGGAATGCGTGTGGAAGCGAGACAGTGGGCCGCATGTCTCTGGGGCTGATCAGCACTTCCTGTCTGGAGAAGAAAGCCAGCAGACACCAACAAACAGCCCACTAATAGACAGATAGGGTGAGGGAGAAACAGATGGAAACTAAAGTAGTTTACATTTGCCCATGGGGTTGTGACGGTACCAAAAGTTCAGTTGTCTGTACCAATAGCATTAAAAGTTTGCGTTTTTTTTTCTTTCTGTACCATTTTCGTTACAAGAGCAAAAACTGTTTAATTAAATAAAAAAAATTTATTCAATATTTCTCTCGTCTGTTGGTAATCACTGACTATGTTTACATGTGCACCAATAATACTTACGTCAATGTATACATCTCTTGTTGCCCAGCAACGGTAGCGTGGCACACAACACACCAGGCTTGTTCGAGATTGTTCGGCACTGCGAGAGCAATCCAAAAGCAGGAGTCGAATGCTCTCCAAACACTCCCGCAGCTCCGATCACTGCATGCCGCTCCGATGCATCTCGAACAAGCTTTCCATCAACAATGGTGGTTGTTGCGTTACTATTTACTGTATGCCCATGGCTTTGCAAACCTACATCGGTATCCAAACACGGCGAATTCAGCACGTTCGTGCCGCTCGCCATAACTCGCATTAACGGAGATCACAATCGAGCTGCTATTAGCACGATTAGCTGCTATTTAAAAATGGCGGTCACAAGTTTCTGTTCGTCTTGTTGGTCATGATAACCCCACCCCCAGTTGCTGACTTAAGCAGTTATTTGGCGCTACTTAAGAACCACTTTTCCTGGTTCGGAGCTGGTGCTTTGGTGGTCGAAAAACAAAGAACCGATTTGAAAGTAGGCTCTGGCTCCAAACCAGCACCAGCTCTGCCTTTGTGGAAAAGGGGAAATTGAAGTCGCTACCTGATTGACTAATCCTAACCCCACCTCTAATCCTAACCCTCCCACACAACTAATCCTAAACCCCCCAACACTAGGGGGGTAATAATTTGGCGGGGGACAGAATTTGTCCCAACTTCGGGTTTGCCTCTGTATTATGGTTAAAATTGGCGTACGCCACAGTTTATGAGCACGATTATGAGCTTCATCGCATTATTTTGAAGGAAGTATTGCATTTAAATTAGGTTAAGTTTAATCGCATATTGCCAAAATCCCATTATAATCGCATAATTAAACATATGTATTAAACGCACTGACTGCGAATCATCGCAGTTTCCAATTTAATCTCACATTTAAATACGGTTGTCACAGAAACTTTGCGGTGTAGAGCTAGTGCAGGGGTCTTTACTGTTTTTCAGGGCAAGGACCTCTCAGGCAAGAGGGACATGTAGCAGCAGATTCAAAATGATTCAGCAAAAGATTCAGCACCCCTGATTCAAAATGTGTCAAACAGTGCTACATATGCATATAGCCTTTGATATTAATTGAAACTAACCATATTATGATTAAAAATATGTTATATTATGTTCAGACAGTAGATCAGAACTATGCACATTATTGTTGTTGCTCATGCATCTCTGTCTGTATATTACTTTTTATTGTTAAAATGTATGCATCATAATAAACATGTTGTGATAAGATTCACAATTCATTAGTTGTTTACAGACAGTTGTAAATATTTTCATGGATTTGCAGTCATATATTTTTTGTTTTATTATTTAACAATTAAACATTTACTTTAGCTTTAGTAAAATGCTTTTATTTTTTTAAATTTGTTTTTAGGACTGGTACCGGCATGGTTGACAACCCTATTGTGAGAGGAGTTAAAGACTAGGCTAATATTCAGGGTTAGGGGTTCATTCAAATTATTGCCCTATCAAACACCACTAATGATAAAGATAAATGGAGAAACAGGCATTTCATCTGTTGAGTGGGGATGATGTCATTGTCTGTGTGTGTGCGGTCAGCATTTTGTAACAGCTGTTACACCTTTAACACGTGCACTCCTGAGTAGGCAGAGCTAATGCGAGTGTGAGAAGCTTCATTCCTGTTGTTTTTCTCCTGTTCTCACACTGAGAATGAAATGAATGAATGTCAATGGGTTAGGGATGTACTGATTTTAAAGTTCCAGCTGAGACTGAAAAGATGGTCATATTTCTAGGTTATCTGACACAACATGTCATGGACATAAAAATGATTATTAAATATTATATTAGACTATCATTTAAATTTTAAGTTTAAATAATTAAACCTCTATATTATTAAATAATAATAGTACAATTTCTATTCTATTTTGTCTGAATAAATAAAAACTAAAAAAAACCATAAAGACCTTTTTTTTTAAGTTAATTTAGACAGGAATATAATGTTCGGTATGAAAAGTGGATGTTCAGATTAAGAGCTGTTAAAGATTGCATTTAACTGTCAGTGTTAATAAATTATTAGTGTTTTTAAAAATGAACTTTTTAAGTGGGTGCAAAGGTAATGTAGATGTAATTTTTCTATTTTTGGGTAAACTATCTCTGTAATGTGATGAACTACAACTGTGGAGACCTCATTTTAATTTGGGGGTTTGAAAGAAATTAAAAGATGTCTTCGAAAAGCACAGTTAGCTCTGAGAAAAGATCTAGTATCATTTGTTTGCAGATGCCTCTTGGTTTTTGCTCTGATATGTAGAGATTTTGAGTGCCCATAGGAGCCACCATATGTGAGAAATTTTGAAGGTGGATCTATTAAAAAAACAGTTTTCTCTCTATAGCAGTAAATAAACAGGTGGATTTGCTTGGCTTATGGGGGAGTTTGTTTGTGTGTATGTGTGTCTCAGGGCTACTAATTGTTTGTTGGTTTTCTGGCATTTGTAGTTGCTATGGCAACCCCATGACGATGAACTGAGTTGTGCTGTATTTCACACCAGAGCGAGGAAGAGCGAGAGCAGGAAAAGAAAGAAAGAGAAGGAGCGAGTAGAGGAGTTAAAAAAGAGCTAAAATGAAGAAATATTTGTGGTCTAGGTGTGAGGAAATCTAGCAGTATTCCTGCTGAGTGAGCAGAGACCTGCTGCCTGTCTGACTGTATTTACATGTACACATTTGCATGGCCATGCATATCTTTATACATGTGTGTGTTTGAATGCGTCTTTTGTTTTGTTCAGCAAGGATGCATTAAACTGATTAAAAGTGACAGTAAAGGCAATTATAATGTTGCAAAAGATTTTCAAATAAATACTGTTCTTTGAACCTTCTATTCATCAAATAATCCTGAAAACGGGTTTACAAGTAATAATAGTAATCAATTATAATAATAAATGTCTCTTAGGTTGAGCAGCAAATCAGCATTAGAATGATTTCTGATGGATCATGTCACACTGAAGATAAGTAATGATGCTGAAAATGTAGCTGTGACATTACAGGAATAAATAATACATTTTTTAAAGCAGCATTATGTTACTTTTGAAATTTTGCTCTCGGGCTCCCCCTACAGTTGGGAAACAGTATTGTTTTCTACTACTGGAGAATACATGCGTCCATTTTTTTTACAAGTGATATTCCCGAACTCTGCATAAGTAAGGAGTTCTCACATGTTGGGCAGACTCCAGTGTTGCGTGTGAAATGTCTTCATCCCCGGTACATTGGCATATATTTCAGCATGTCATATAAATATAGTTTCATGGGCTTTATTTTTTTAAAACGTCAAAAGATTGCGTAGCTCACATTTACAAGCCATCTTCTTTATAGTAACGTTAGCCTATTGGCTATTGTTTTACATAATGGATATGCTAATTCAATTCAATGTTTGTATGGTAGATAATAGGGGTGGGGGAAAAATCGATTCTTAGCTGCATCGCGATGCGGACGTGGACGATTCTGAATCGATTCGCAAATGTCAAAAATCGATTTTCAAAAAAAAAAGTTTTTTAAAAACATATATATATATATATATATATATATATATATATTTATTTATAATAAAGTAATATTGACGGAACGTGAAAGACGGAACTCTGAAGCGTGGAAGTGGAGTGGCCGGACCACGCCACAGACGAGCACAGGACACAGCCAAATCCAAACACCCTCCTCGTTAAAAGCTGACGTGTGGAAATGTTTTGGCTTCTGAAGTTGAGTGGGGAAAGGAGCTGGACAAGAGCCACACTAGTTGTAAGCTTTGATGAATAAAACTAAAATATTTCGGAAACGCAACAAATATGAGAAGCCTTATGACACGTTTCCACCCAGAGGAGGAAAAACACTCGGCTGTACCGGTCATTGTTATATATATAAGTATGCTGCTAGTTCAGGCACACATTTATTTTCCTGTTGGTTCTTTGCAATTTTAATAAAATATATTGTACATTCATTCTTTATGGGTCATTACTTTGTACTTTTAAAGCAAAGCATTTATAGTCACACACACCTACACAAAAAGATTCAGATAATTGATTTAGCATTGAATCGCAAGCCCTCTGAATCGTAATCGAATCGTGAGGTGCCTAGAGATTCCCACCCCTAGTAGATAATAGCCATGTCGTCAATATTATAATATCAAGCTACCATAGAAGAATATGCAAATTTGAAAAATCAATTTGCATTATAGCCTGAGGTAAGACACTTTCACCAGAAAATGAATAACTTATTATCTTGATATTTTTAATATCTTGAGCTGGCGTGAGCTGCCCGCCACAACGCTACGGGGATGCTTGAAAGTCTTAAGCGCCCTCAAAAGAAAGCAATGCAGTCTACATTGGATGCGGCAAGATGACTACACAACACATTACCAACAGTAAACTGATCGCCCGTGTGCTCTGTTTCTGACGCACTTCACATTTGGTTTTACTTGCTGCTTCAGCCATGACAACATACAGAGGGGAAAAAAAACACTCGTGCTCTCGCGTCAGAATTTGAGGACGTGGGGGAAGTGATGTATGCCGTAAAGCAGTCGAATTTTGTAGTTCTTTTGTGCTCGGGTTCCTCCTACCCGCTCCCCTAAGATACAGAGTGCCAGTAAAAGCGATACAGACACTAATCAGGCTTTGGCAGACCTGTCATTCAACCTATTGTAAGTTGATGTACCATCTCCAGGGTTTGTGAAAAATATTATAAAGGTTGAAAAAGCTACATAGTGCTGCTTTAAATGTATTAAAAAAAGAAAACCGTATTTTTGATATAGAGCCGTGCTTTAATAGTCAAATATTCAATCTGTAATAATTATTAAAAAAATAAAAATGGGCTATTCTTTCCCCTCTAATTTTGCTACATGTTGCTTTGCTGGCCGTAAATGCAGTGAATCCAAGATAAATCCTAAGAACGCATAAAGTAATTACTGTAATTACGAGATACCTACTTTTTAAATTGTAAAAAAAAAAAAAAGAATTTTCTGTGAGCTCCGACTTGTACCATGTGACCGCCGCTGCAGATTTAATTAATTTCGAGTCTGAGGACGTAGAATGCCATGGGTTGTCATCTCTTTTCTGAGCCCATTGGTAGACATTGGTTTTAATCATAAACTCAATTAATTTTGATCTATTTCAGTGAAAACAAGACTTCATATCTCAAGATGTGTTTAAAAACAGAAAACGCAAAGCGCTGAATAGCACATCATTATCTTTGTCGTTGCAACGTCTGAGTTATCTGACTAAGGCGCCAACTTTCACCCGAGGATGTGGATATTTTAGTTTTTCTTAACATTTTAATCAATATAAACATGATAACCATACGCCAACTCTAGTGTGGATGTATGCTCTGTACATAATTTGGCACGGCCTGCTTTATTAGCGTTTTTTTCCGCTTGTTTAAATACTTTTGTTCTGTATATTTTTGTTAACCCACACACATACTCACACGGTATCAAGGTCCTGTCCTTGGAGTGTCCCACTCCAAGGACAGCTTGGAGGACAGATGTCAATCATGACATTACACCCCGTTTTTATAGCATCAAATAACTAATTAAAACCAAACGTATTGGGAAAACAAACATTTGCCTGATGAACTACCTAAAATGACAGAAATGAAAGTGTAATTGGATTTTTTTTTTTGTTTGATTGACATCCCATTCGTTTACATGGAGAAGGCGGGGTTAAAAACCTATAATGCAGTCAGCCACCAGGGGGCGATCGAAATTCTTTAGCTGCACTTTTCAGGGCGTGTGTCGTGCGACACACTTTGCTAAGCACCCCCCGAGCACCCCCCCTAAGAATACCAGTCAGCCTATTTACACTGGACTTCCTTAAAAAACTTCGCCCGCCGGCTAGTTGATTTTGAAACGGTGTTGTTTTGCTACAGTGTGTGCACTTTCACTAATGTTGCATTAATTACAGAAACCTACGGTAGCTCATCCTATCTTCATTGATTTTATAAGTTGTATTATTAATAAGTTTGTTAGTTATTCATAGTTTTTTTTTTGTCTTCCACATTTTGATTTGTATTACAGTTGCTGCAATATTGTAGCGGCAGTCGTAGCTCGTGTGTGTGTGTGCTCACTGCTCACCCTTGGGATCAGCTGTATCCCATCATGTAGCAGTCCTGTCTAGCAGTCCAGATCTTGTATTTTCTCCTCACCTCTTAAAGTTGGAACAGTCTCCTGCTTTTACGTGCATAAACTGAAGGGTCTCTGGTTCTGTTAAGTGGCATATCAATCGTATTAGTGTGTGAGTGTGTTTAGCTTCTGTTCTGCTCCACAGCTGTTTCTCATCAGCTCACTAACATACCGAAGAATCCTGAAGCCACAGATACTCAGCGCTGCCATGACAACCCCTGTAGAGCGCTCGCCCTCCTTTACTCTCGCTCTCTTGCTGTCACAATCGAGCATGGTTGTAAAAGATTACAGAATTACCAAAGTATTCAAGTGCATATATAGCACAGGTGTGTGAAATAAATAAACTGGATTAATGACTTTCTTGTGCTTTTTCGGGCTTTGTGTAGCACCTGCCACTCTGCAAATTCTTCTGTAGGGTCCCAACATTAGAAAAAGTTTATTTTCAACTATGTCACTGATCCTATCAGTCTGATCTTAACAGGCCGCCACGTCACAGTTTCATAGAATTCTTGAAAAAACTCGAAGAGTCCGTTGGTTTATTTTGTATAGTTTGCATAGTAATTACGTTCCTGCGTATGTTGTGTGAATGTCGGTTGGTGTTTGGGCAGATATTGTGTTTTGCAGTTGGTGGTATGCCATACGGACCCGTTGCCACTGAAACTGCTTTAACGACGACAGTGGGGCTCGACAGTCAAATGGCTTGGCGCGTATGGTTGGGTTGCGTGAGATTGTGAGATTGTGGTTAGGTCACATGTGAACTCTGAGGAAGGAGCAACCTCAGCAGCAGGAGGGATGTAAAGGTCAGTAAGCTGGGTTGAGTTGAGTGGGGGACGAAGGGGGGTGACTCTGGGACGTCACCTAACCCTAACCTCTTGAGGTGTCGTGGGCTAGTCGACGAAACACTCAGGATGGAAGCTGCCCTCTTGAAGACCCTAGAGATGTCCCCTACTTGGCTCAATCCGGATGGTTGATGGTTGTCCACACTGTAGCACTGTAGTTCCCACTGCAGTCGTGTCAAGTACACTGCAGCGGTTAACGCCGGACAGAAGGAGAGACACATCACCATATGGAAAGAAGCGTAAATGGATTGAGACGCATAGGTTACTGTAAAGCTATGTCTTAGTTTGAGTTTTAACATCTACTCTCGTGTAATGGAAATCTTGCACCTCTTGAACCCTTTTCTTATTCATGTGTGAAGGGGATGTTTACATACTGTGATAGTTTTAAAGGGACAGCAGCAAAACATGGTATTTAGATGGTGAGAGTTTAAACAATTATGAAAACTGAAATTTTCCGTTTAAACTTTGACAATTAAAAATATTATTGTTTTATTGTGGACATCATAATTTTTTTATATGAGAATTATGAGACCCATAAAACAACAAATAACTGAAATAAAATTAATAACAGTTACAGTATTCAATATCATTCACCTTTTGATGTTTAATAGATTTTTTAAAGTGTGAATAATATTTTAAGTGACTATTTTGTATTTTTAGTTTTATTTTTTTTTTCTCTTTAGATTCCAGTATTTCTGCCAAGTCTTATTTGCACATTAAAGGCATTTGTTGCATTAAATTTTGCATTGTGTTTTGGTTTTATTTCTCTTCTGAAGTTATAAACTGCTCTTTTTTTTCAGACGTTTACTGCATGGTGCAATTCGCATTTACGGAAGGCGGGGACGCAGATCGACAACATTGAGGAGGATTTTAGAGATGGACTCAAACTCATGCTCCTCCTAGAGGTCATCTCAGGTCAGTGACCTCTCAGTGCAGTTCCACCTTGGGTCTTCAGCCAATAAAGCTAATAATAAGTTAATATGACGAAGCCCATAATGTTTACGGAGGTCACTAGGCGGAGAGTAGCGAGCAGTCGAGTCAAATGTGTTTTCTACAACCTCTAAAAGTGGTCGGAAGTGGATAAGCTCAAAACGTTTTACACCCTGTGTACACCTTTATTTAGCGTCATCCACTTGTGATGTCATTAACAAAAATGCTTCTTAATACCAGGTGCAAACGGGGCCAAAAGGCCCCTAGATCCACAATGAAGAAAAGTAGTGACCGGGCTTTGCGACCATAGTCGGCCCTAAATTGTGGAACAGCCGACTGCTTTCTATCAGAATCTCGATAGAATCACTTTTTAAAGTGACACTAAAAACCTATGTCTTTGAAAAGACTTATAATCTTAAAGTCAGGTGGGGCTAGTTTAAGCTTTAATTATTTTGTGTTTTACTGTCATACTGTTGTACGCATTCTTGCTTTTTAAAGCTTATTCTTAGCTAAAAACACTTAGTTCTTTCAAAAATATATGTGCTCATTAATGTATATTTACTTCGTTCAAGTAATAAAGTATTCTCGTGAGTGTATAATATGCCATTGAACACACATACGGGTAAGGGGTTCTAATGTCGGTCGCCATGTTGCCCCTCCATCTTGAAAGTACAGTAGCCAAAAAGGGACATACCCGTTAATTCAAGCTTCGCCTTTTGGGTTTACGTTTGAGTTAACACTCATGGATGAGGTCGAACTGAAAGCCATGTTAATCTTGGACTACATTGGCCACCGTAGGAGTTAAAACGAAATTGGAATTGAGAGGAACAGAAACTAATATTCACTGGATGGTCATATACCTTTTCACCACTAGATGGGGGGTAAAAATCACACAGTGTAGCTTTAAGCTTTAATTATGTGTTTACAGTATGTTGTGTTTTACTGTCATACTGTTGTACGCATTCTTGCTTTTTAATTGATATGGTTCAAGCACAAAGATTAACTTTATTGTGCTTTATAAATAAATTAAAATTGAGATTAAGATTATGAAAACTAGTTACAGAGTGTTCCCTGTATGAATAGTATTTCTCTCTATTCATATGAATTTGCATACAAATTAATAAAATGCATTAAAGGGACTACATTTAGGAATTGCTGCCATCTAGCAGTGAAAATGTATTTTGCATTCAGACGAATTGTGCTCTCCAGCGCCTCGCTTTTTGAAAAGCGCGTTGCATCTTCGGTAACTATAGTGTACCAAAAAGCTATGACAGGATTAGCACTTCGTCGAGTGTTCCTTCAGGTGAACAGGCTTATTATTTCAAACAAACAGCAACCTGACACAACTAATGAACTAATATTACACTATGAATTACTGACTGTGAAAAACATGAACTATTGTAATAAGTAGTTAAGCCTTCTTTATTCGTTATATTTTATGAAGTAGCCTACGTGCATTAGATATCATCATCAACTTTTAACTATAAATGTTCATATGTCTATATCATAAAGTACACAACCAAACAATGAAAAAAAGCTTGTAATTCAGATTGTAACATTGACTTACCTGTCGAGAAGAAAGCAGGACTTCGGCGTCTCTTTTGAACTCTTTGTCACCTGTAAAAAGCTATCCCGACATTAACTCGTGTTTTTTATTATCTCCGGTCACGTTTCCGTTACAATCTATTTTTGGACTTTTCTGGCGACGAGGATTTGCAATGCAGACTTTTAAACTCCTCCGCTTCTACTGCTTTCAGACAGTCACGTTGGCTCTGAACGAAAACTCGCTGTAGAAACGCGTTGGCCTAGTACTTTATGTCCCTCTCTGCTATTATACTTTTTCAAGATGGCGGAATGACATGGAAGCCTCCGTGGACTTACCCGTACCATGTATATAAAAGATAATAAATTCTTCGTTTACGTGGATAAGTCAGATAATTGGCAGAGGTATTTGTACACCAAATACCTTTTTCTTAAAATAGAATTTGCATACCACAAGCTAGTTGATAACTGTCAGGAATAAGTGTGAAATTAAAGTAATTGTGTACCTGTTTGGTCATCTGAGGGCAGTGTGATGCAATATTGTAAATCCTGATATTTAAACCATCTTTCTGTAGGGGAACGTTTGGCCAAACCAGAAAGAGGAAAAATGAGAGTCCATAAGATCTCCAATGTGAATAAAGCTCTGGACTTCATCGCCAGCAAAGGAGTCAAACTGGTTTCAATTGGAGCAGAGGGTAGGTCCCCCCCCTCCCCTCCTGCAGTGACCTATATTCTCCAGGCTTCCAGGGTCATGGGTTCAGTGTTTCCTGCATGTGGGATCAATGGCAATCAGGCTATTTGCCTGTATGTGATATGTGCTTATATCTCATGTCACATGTAGTCCCTCCCCCTTCCAATACAGTTAAATAGGTTAGACATGCAGTACATACCTGACATATTTTAGATCTATCTGAAAATGTGTTCATTTTTCCTGTTACCTGCTCTCTCTCTCTCTCTCTCTTTTTAATCCAGAGCGGCATTCCAGACAGATTAGCCATCTACCAAAGCCTTTGCCTTGGTGTGTGTGTGTGTGTTTGTCTGGCAAAGCTGGGATACACATACACACAAGCACATACTGGGATCTGTGTAGAGTGTATTATGAGATTAGCCTAAGAAGATGGAGAGGAAACGCATGCATGGTTACCTAGATATTTAGATGGGACTTCCCATATACAGCTGTGTGTAAAAACAATAATAAAAATAAATAATACAAATTGTAAATAATAAAAAGTTAATACAGACATTATTCAGTATTAATATCATATAGCCTTTATAACCCCTTTTTTCCTTTTACAAATGTCTTCAAAAATCCGCTTTTGGGGACATTTTCAGCAGTTTGTATTTAAAAGGATTACTCAATATAATCGTATCAAATAGTATAGTTTAACTAAATTTAATCATATCAAAATAAACAATCTGGCAAAGCTGTTTACCTGCATTTTAGACTCTAAAATATTTTTAGACACTCACTAATATCCCACAGCCGTCTCACTTTACAGTCTTAATTCTTAAAGGTTGTGTAATATTTAAGATATAATATCATTATTTGGAATAAGGTGGAGTTGTGATGGTAGAGGAATGCCAGAGGAATGTTCACGGGAGTGAAAGCAGGCAGCCATTTATGGGTGATATTTACAAAATCTGTCGAGAATAATTCAGGTCACCCAGAAAATCAAAAGGAAAAAATTAGCAATAATTATTTCAAGTAGATATCATTTTTAGACCTAAGAAATTTATTGTATCATTACCATAAAAAAAAAAAAATTAAGATATATACAATCTACAATGTTTATATATAAAATGTATAACTATGTTATTCCCTTAACTAAGATGAGTTGATGCATACCTCTCTTGTCTTAGTGAGACACTTTGATCGCGCACTTAACTAGCCCAGTTCATTCAATAGGGGCCAAGCACCTCCACGTTTTCCCTATTTAAATACAGTTACTCAAGTAGTGTGACTCGACCAAGAATGGTGACACATAATAAAACGTTGCGCTTTTCTAAGCGTGTAAAGTGTAAAACTATAATGTATGGCGGAATACCACAGCAAGTGCTTGGGAGCACTACGACTCATTAGTACTGCACGATTAATCATATCGCAATCACAGACCCCGTTTACACCTGGTATTAAAATGCGATCTGTATCCAGATAAGTTATCCGGATAATAAAAAACGCATGTTAATGCAAGGTGTAAACGCGTTGTGATCAGATCGTGATCGGATCTGCCTGACCACATCTGGAGGTAGTCTGGCTCGCATTGTGTCCGGATCTTTACTAGGTGTAAACGCAATCTGGTTGTTGAAACCACATATGTATATTTTACTCCTCCCAAAAATGCTAAAAAATAAACGAGTGAGAGCGTGTTATTTAGGCTATGTCATGTTATAGCCTAGTCAGATGCGACACGCGACACGCATCACCGCAGATGAGCGTCTATTCAACGTGCAAACATCGCAAATAAAAGTGAAAGTAAGTCACAGACGCAGTTAAAACATCTTCAAGTAAAGAAACGAAATTATCTTACCAGGCCTGTTGCCACTCTCTCTTATTGATGTCTCGGATTTGGAAATTAGCTGATGATCAATAAAATGCCGCTCAGATCTGTTGCTTTTGGTGGCGTGCAATCCAATAAATCTGCATATAACGCAGGAGGTGAAGATCGGATTTATATCCGTTTTGCAAAAACACATTTATGTGGCCAGGTGTAAACGGAATCAGTACTTATTATCCGGATAACTTATCTGGATACAGATCGCATTTTAATACCAGGTGTAAACGGGGTCACAATGTCAAGCCTATGCGATTATATGGCGCAGAATGCTTTTATATGAAATAAACAAATTCGGGCTGTTAACTCAATTAACACAGCATCTGTTACTTTTGTCATCCTTTGACTATTTTTACATGATCCCACTCTTATTCGTTCGCTTTTAAACCATTCATGCACGACAAGTCAAATGAGAGCACGCTGCATGTGAATGTCCTGACTGGACGCGCGCCAGTATCATGTGCCTGCACAGACCGCATGCCAGAATACAGTTCTCATTCGCGCTTGAACAGACAATAAAACACACAATTATTTTTATCCAGACATCAATGGCTTATTGATCATTATAGGTGTTATCAATCATTTAGTTTTTGTTGCTAGTTTGAGTTGAGAAATACACATTTCAGAATTATCACTTATCTGTGTGTGTATTTTGCTTTAGAACCAAGCAAGTTGACTCATGAAACCATTTGTTTATTATATCGCAATCGCAATATTGACCTCAATAATCGCAATATGTGTGTGTACATATATATATATATAATTATTGTTTTGATATGGCTTTAGTTTATAAAGTGATTTTAATGTTGTCACCTAACCTCAACGTCATCTAAACCTTACAGTAAATGTGATGCTTGTGTGTGTGTGTGTGTTTGTTCTGCTCAGAGATTGTTGATGGAAATGCTAAGATGACTCTAGGGATGATCTGGACCATTATCCTCCGCTTCGCCATCCAGGACATCTCAGTGGAGGGTATATATAAATATATATCACACACACACACACACACACACACACACACAAGTTTATAAGTGGTGCTTTAGATCTTGAAGAAAAAGACTGTAGGTAGTTCATTTGTGTGTATTAAATATCACGAGAGTTAACACAATGACTAATGTCTTAATTAGCATAATTAAATACAGTTCTCCTCTTTTGGATTTCTTGAATATTCACTGTTAAAAACACACGCAATCTCAGGAATGTGTAAGTCATTTAAATGACAACATTGTCTTTCCATTACTGAGATTACTGTGTGTGTGTGTGTGTGTGCGCACAGAGACCTCAGCTAAAGAAGGCTTGCTGCTTTGGTGCCAAAGGAAAACAGCTCCCTACAAAAACGTCAACATTCAGAATTTCCACATCAGGTGAGCAGACAGGAAATAAGCATTAGTGAGAAACAGATTGAATGATGGGAAGGCAGAGATACTGCAACTGAACGCTGCACTACAGTATCATACATCACCTTTCTCTGTCTGTGTCTCTGTCAGTTGGAAGGATGGATTGGGCTTCTGTGCACTCATTCACAGACATCGTCCAGAGCTCATTGATTACGGTAAACTGCGCAAGGTGAGGCATTACGAGAACCTGCGACCATATTTAGAGACAGCAATATAAAAGACAATGAATGACCCATGTTTTGATGTTCGCTTTCTCTCAGGATGACCCAATGACTAATCTGAACACCGCCTTTGATGTCGCTGAGAAGTACCTGGACATCCCTAAGATGCTGGATGCAGAAGGTAAGACATTTAGAGGACAGTTTCTATTTCACTGTGAAACTAGGTTAGACTTGTCTAAATATAGAGCTGTAGGAGGCACACAGGTATGTGTGTAGGTTGAATTACACCCCATTACTGCAGGTGTGATTGTGGAGGTTTTCCTAACATTTAGCCTGTTCAGAGGGATTTTTAGGATAATGGGCCGTGATGTTTTTCGTGATGAGATTGTTGCTGTGCTTGATGTTCATCAAACATTCTGATTAAGGTTTGTTTTAATCTCTCAACCCAGAACCACTTAACATGCAGTCTGCAATTAAACTTTGTTTTGCTGATCATTTCAGGCTTAGGTGCGCTATCTGTTTCTAGCTTTTGTGAGCGTTATACTTTTTCAATAAAAAATTGATCAATTCATAGAATGTCGATGTCATAATCTGTGCATACTTAGTTAAGATGTGTCTTGCATCTATATGCATACTGACTTTTCTTTCTCACAACGATTTCTAATTGAATATGAAGCCAACATACACTGCAAAGATAGCGTCTATATTATCTCATTCACATATATGTTTTGTTATATGTCCCAGAAAAATATTTATACTGATAAATATTTTTTTAATATTTATAGAATTTTTTTTACTCATCTATATATTTAATATAGTACCTTCTTAATATTTGTTTATTTATTTGAATACATCATATTAATTTTAATATATAAATCAATTCTGTTTTTCATTTGTAATAAAATCTGGAAATTATAAGGCTGTTATGTGTTTCCACAATTAATATAAACCAGCACGATTTGCAACAACATTTGAATTACAATGTTACCATAATTCTCTTGTTGCTTGAAAGCACTAGGAATTCCTGTTTAAACTTGTTAGGCATTTTCAAGATCGTTTCTTTTTAGGATGATTATAATCAGTGCCGGTATTTGCCATCCACACCCCCCCAAACGTGTTACTGTGCCGTGAAAGAGAAAAGCGAGCACGCATTTGAAAGCGATTACAAATGCACGCATCCAACCCATCACCAAGGCTGAACCTGATTTCGGCAGCCACTGAATCCCCCCCACAAATATAAATGCCCCCATGATTTGTGCGCCCTGGTTCCGGCTCTGATTTTGATGATTTCATATCTCCATTCACATTAATAACTCTTTCTTTACACAGGAAGTCCCCTCGTATGGGCCTCTGAAGTATGTGACTGTGTGTGATGTGCTCTGATCATTCTTTTTTTCTCTCTCTCTCTCTCTTATTACTTTAATATCACCCCCTTCTTTCTCTGCAGATATTGTTGGTACGGCTCGTCCCGATGAGAAGGCCATCATGACCTACGTTTCTAGCTTCTACCATGCCTTCTCTGGGGCGCAGAAGGTATCGCAGGGCACCCCTCTCCCAATGTCATGAATTTCTACACTCACCCAATAAGGCCCTCCCTTCACTCTGTTTCCGCTCACTGGTTTTCGTGATCGCCACTGGATGTTGTGGTTTCTTGTGACCATGACTACACTCCTAACCGTCTGCCTCTTTCTGACTCTTTGCAGTGCTAAGCTCCGCCCATCAGGGCACATGCTCCTTCTACAGTTGCATGGGTCTTTCCACCTGTTGCATGAAGGAAATGAATTCTTATGATGAAGGCATGAGTGTGTCTCCACTTCAGTCTCCTAAAAAAATACCCAAACAGTCACGGCATCGACGAGACCTCCTGGAGACCTCTTCATGCCTTGTATCATTTCTGTAGAACTATGCCCCGTTTGTCTTTGTGTCTATGCAGTCTTTTACTCTGTGCTTTTTTTTTCTCTCCCTTCCTCTCCACCTCCTTTTCTCTCTCTGTTCCTGCTCCCTCTTTCCCTGGGCAGATATCGTTAGTACGTTGCGTCCCGATGAAAAGGCCATCATGACGTATGTGTCATGTTACTACCATGCCTTCTCAGGCAAACAGAAGGTGAGCGCAGACCGCCATCAGCCAATCAGCTTCCACATCAAAATCCTAGTCAAATCTAGACTGAAAGAGATGTGATATATTGTTCTTCACTGAACCGAACTTCCTTGTGGAAAAGAAGCATAATATCTTCAGCATACTTTAGAAAGAGTTCTTAAGGAAATAAAATACTTTTTGTTTCTGAATGTAATATTTTCAGGCACTTGATTGCATGTGATTTGCAATTAAATGGAAATGTATTATAACGTAAATTACTGTAGGTACTTAAAAGTCCCACTTAAATGCATCTTAATATATAAGTTCAAAATGACTTCTATCAATTGTCTTTGAAATATGGTTAAAGTGTGCTGCTGATTGTACACAACTTTCTGTCATGTAATGAAATTACTAATTTGTAATGATGACGTTGTAATTTATTACATTTAAAATATATTAACTTTAAATATCTAATTACACAGTACAGTTAAAATTAATGTATTTTTCATTTGTGTTAATATAGTTAGTTAACACATACTTTAAAGTAACGCTTAATTTTACACTAGCAAAGTGCACTTTTTAGAAGTGTAAATAAGTGTGTTAAGAAAAACTGTTTGTTTACTTATTTTAAGTGGCCTTTTCTATTCATATCACCATTATCTGAAAATACGTTAAAAAATTATAAGATTTGAAGTACACTACAAGTGATTATTAAATTCAATTAAGCACACTTCTTTTTCACAAGGGCTATTATGGTGAGGTCAGTCTCTGATGTCACTGTCGGGTCAGAACCCATCTGCCTGTGACTTCTTTCTCATTTCTTGTTTGGCTGTGATATTTCTCTCTTTCCTTCTTTGGTTTTGTGTCAGTTCTGGCTGTTTCCCGGGCAACCCTGATCTAATATTACATAACACACCTAGCTCTGTTTCTCCACACATCTGCACACACACACACACACATTGTGTCTCGTATAGAAACCATCAAACTTCTTTACATTTTAGAATATGTGTTGAAATAGATGTCCTGCTAAAATCACTGGGACAGTTAGTCGGTTCATTCCTATTCAAACATCTTTATCAATCTTTATTGTTCATAATTCCTTCTGTGTCAGTAAAGAATTGGTCCAGAAAATTCACAGCAGTGAATCTGGTTAGGCAGACTCAAGAATCCGAGTCAGTTCATATAGATTCATGAATCTGAATCAGCCAAACTCATAAGCTCAAAGCACAGAAGCCACATACGCAGCGTATGCCACAAAATAGTATGTTTAAGCTTTTTAATGTGGCACAAAGGCGGCATAAACATGTCACGATTGGCAGAAACAAAACATCACTTGCTTTTTCTGCCTAACCTTGCATTTTTTTAATGTAATTTAAAGGGATATTTCACTTTGAAATTAATTTTTGATATGTTTTAGCTTACCTCAAGGGCATCCAAGATGTAGGTGTCTTTGTTTCCACAGCATTTTCAATTTTGATATTTTTCGGTCAAACTGTTCTTGTCTGTCAGTCATATAATGGAAGTCTAAGGGGATTTTCTAAAAGAGCATGCACAAAGACGTCAAAATTAAACATGATTTAATGACTCGTAAATGTAAGTACACATCGATGGCCTAAGACGCGAAATTTATACACAGTATTTATATCGTTTTACCTCTTGTAACCACAGCCATGTCCAACTGATCTGAATCAGTTGTCCAATTGAAACTAACTGAACCGTGTCCAACGTTCCACCGGAAGGGATCGCTTGCGTGTGTACCTCACTCATTGTTTACACAGAGATTTCGGAAGTGTTACCTTTCACGGTGAAGATGTAAACATATTTAAATATAGAGGAAATCGCAATGGAAGACGATTTCAATATATCTAAATATGTTTAGTGAAAGGTAAAACTTCTGAAATCTCTTCTGGCAGAAAGTTGGACACGGTTCAGTTGGACATTGGACAACTGATTCAGTTCAGTTGGACATGGCTGTGGTTACACAAGGTAAAAACTATATAAATACTGTTAGTTTTGTCACACAAACCGCTCGTTTCGTGTCTTAGGCCATCAATGTGTACTTACATTTATGATTCATTAAATCATTTTAAATCATTTAAATCATTAATCAGTTTAATTTGGACTTCTCTGTGCATGCTCTTTGAGGTGGACCCCATAAACCTCCATTATATGACTGACAGACAACAACGGTTTGACCTAAAAGTATCAAAAATTGAAAATGCTGTGGAAACAAAGACACCTACATCTTGGATGCCCTTGAGGTAAGCTAAAACATATCAAAAATTAATTTCAAAGTGAAATATCCCTTTAATGCAAAGTCAGATTGATTCAGTTCTAATAAATAATAGTTTTAGCTTGTATGAAACCAATCAATTTAGATGTTACCTTTAACGTATGCAACATACATACTAGATTTACTAAAATATTTAATTAACAAGGGTCAGACCATATGTATTTCCCCATTTTTCATGTGGGTCTTCTCGCATGTTAAGTGGATTGAGTCAAAAATCACAAAAGTTCATTCAGAGGCAGCATGTTTCTCACTGACAGGGTGAAAGTTACTACTTCATTGTGCTGATTCATCACATCCAGCTGGGTTTCCTCAACTCTGTGTGAGCGTTTCTGAACTGATGACTAACATCCCTCAATAAAGTTTCTACAAGCTGGGTGTGTGTTCCCTGCACACTCAGATCCTGTCTGCTCTTATAAGGCACGAGTCTGATTGTAAACCCACCAAACAGTTCAGTATTCAACAAAACTTCCTCTGACACACCCACATCCACACCCATGCACCGTTATTGTGTGGAAGTGTAGCTAAAACAAGCTAATTAATTAGAAAATACAGAATTTTATTGTTTTGGTGATAGTCACTGACAGCAGAAAAAGCTAACAAATCAAAAATAGTTTGAAATGACATGAGTAGATGATGACAAAACAATCAATATAAATTTAAAAACATTAAAAAAGCACTTTCTATAATGTTTTTTTTGTATTTTAATTTTCAACACAAAGTACAAATAACAAATCAATATAAGCCTAGTAAAAACTTTACTGTTACTTTTTCATCTAAACAATGTAAACTGAAAGATCGTATGATCACGTTTGTATTGATTTTTAATTTTTTTTCTTAAAACTTTACTTTTGCACCATTCAGCAGAAACTGCTGGTTTCTTGAAAACATCAACATTTTCTTATGAAAAGCATGACATTTTATCCACTGCTGATCAGCATTATGTGCCAACATGTATAACATTTTAGATCATAAAGTTGAGAGTCACTGCATGAACTCTGTCTGTCACTGACAATGGTAAACTGAGCTTATCATTGTTTTCTCCTCTTCCTTTTTGGCTTTTAGAATTGCAACTCACTTCCTATAACCCCCGCCCCCCTCCCCTCCAAAAATACACACATTTATAATTAAAAACATGCACAGAAGGGTTATATGATATTGACGTAGCGGTTGATTGCTTTTGGTAACGGTAATAAATTGACAGACGACCTCATCACACTTAAACACACAAAACCTTAACAGCGTTGCCATGGCGCTGATGTGGTTTCCACAGAAACAGAAGCAGATTCACTGTCCTTTACCCCCTCAGGCCGAGACAGCAGCCAATCGGATCTGCAAAGTGCTGGCTGTCAATCAGGAGAACGAGCAACTGATGGAAGACTATGAGAAACTAGCCAGTGATGTGAGCACACTCATTCATGTTCTGTCCTCTTCACTCCCATCCTCCTCTCGTCTCGTCTCCTTATCTATCCTGTCGTCTCAAACTGTGCTCATTTAGGGCCTGTGAGAAGTTTCAGTCATTTAAACTCAGCTAATATCTAGCACATTTACTCTACAGTGTTCCTATGGTCATGGAAAAGAGGGAATTTTAAAATACTGCTTTCCAGGCCAGGCAGTTCCATGAAAATTAATACAATCTTAAAAGATCTTGGAAATTGAATATATTAAATGTGAATTATTTTAGCTTTGTTAAACTTCTCTAAATAAAGTAGTAATTCCACAATAATTAAATACTGTAAATAAACAAACAATTAAGATAAAACAAAATTAATAAATAAAACCCAAATCCTGTATTTCAGAATAACTGGAAAAATCTTGTATCTAATTCATATTAAAAAAAACAATAAATCTCATATTTAAAACCCAATCTCATATTATCTCTTTTTCTCTCTTTATCTCATTCTGTCTGCTCCCACTATTTCCAATGTGTTTTATCCTCTTTTTTCCCCTCTTCTTGTTGTTTCCTCCCTTTTTTCCCGTCTCTCTCTCTCTTGCTCTCTTCAGCTATTGGAGTGGATTCGCAGAACCATCCCGTGGTTGGAGAACCGCGTTCCGGAGAACACTATGCAGGCCATGCAGCAGAAGTTGGAGGATTTCCGGGACTACCGACGACTTCACAAACCGCCTAAAGTTCAGGAGAAATGTCAGCTGGAGATCAACTTCAACACACTGCAGACCAAACTCCGCCTCAGTAACCGGCCTGCGTTCATGCCCTCAGAGGGGAAGATGGTCTCGGTGAGAACTTAGCCCAAGTACTTACTTACAAGTATCAACTAAAGTTTTCGAGCATCCAACTCTAATAGCTTGACTTGTAATACTGGTCAGTAATGAGTCGTCTGCATGTGTAGGATGTCTCCAATGCGTGGGGAGGTCTTGAGGGAGCAGAGAAGGGTTATGAAGAGTGGCTACTGAATGAGATTCGCAGACTGGAGAGACTCGACCATCTTGCAGAGAAATTTCGCCAAAAAGCCGCCATCCATGAAGCCTGGACTGCTGGTAACAGATTGATGAAGCAAAACGAAGCAGAAACACACATGCTGCGTCCCTATTTGCCTACTTATACTATGCCCTAAAAGTATGTACTCTTTTTGTGAAGGAAAAGAGTAGGCAAGCTTTTGGGCCTCAACCGGCCTGTCAATAATAATCACAGTTATCATCTTCATATACACCAAATTTTATTTCATTAAATATACTTAAACGATTCTTCCTACCATATCGAAAGAAAACAAGTAGTGTGTTAATTTGTCAGTCATGTGTAGGGGTGTATTTATTCACTATATGCACAGTTCTGTTGAATGGTAAATGACATTTAACTAAATGTACAAATAAAACTGCTTAAATAACCACAATATTAATAACAACACTGAAAAAAGAGGTTTATCTGTCAGTCGGATGCGCATGAATGTTGCGTTCCTTACTTTAGCAATAGTAGACACCCATCTGAAGGTCGCAGTCGCTGTTTAATTTGCACCTTGGCTGAGACACATTAGGGGAAGCATTTAAATAATCGTTGGTGCAAATTAAATATAACACAGATAACATTAAAAAATATTTTTCATCAGGGTAGATATTGATTATTAATAATAATCACCCTTACAGTGTGTCTCTACCGTTGGTCTTGCGAACATCTGCCATGTTTGTAGTTTTTTAGTCATGTTTGTAGTTCTGAACCAAATCATCCACTAGCAATGAGTTTTTGGTAATATCAGCGTTAGAGTAGGTCACACTCTTTTCAACAAACTATGCATTGGGACAAACTTATTTTAATCTCACATATTATTTAGGATGGGTAGTATGCACTTTGGGACGGAGGGACAATCTTTTCCTTTGTTCACAAGAATTGAGTTCCTCATTCTCTCTAAGTCTAAGGTATGGCTGATCTTTACTGCTCCCTGTAGGTAAGGAGGAGATGTTGCAGGACAAAGACTTCGAGACTGCAACCCTCTCAGAGATCAAAGCTCTGCTGAAGAAGCACGAGGCGTTCGAGAGTGACCTCGCAGCTCATCAGGACAGAGTGGAACAGATCGCTGCCATCGCTCAGGAGCTTAAGTCAGTAAACACACTGAAAAACCTGATTCAGACAATACTCGTTGAAGTAGTTTAATAGCTTTACTCTCACACCAATTCTCGCTCTTTAGTGAGTTGGAGTACTACGACTCTCCCAGTGTAAACGCTCGCTGTCAGCAGATCTGCGATCAGTGGGATTCATTGGGAGTTTTAACTCAGAAACGCAGCGAAGCCTTGCAGGTAAAAAACGTGAAAAATGCCTCGAATTTATCATTTCTATTCTGTATGAATTTTTGGTGATATTCTGTCTGCCACTGTTTGTGTTTGTGTTTTCTCTGCATTCATATGTGTGTGTCTTGGCTCTATCTCTTCCCTCAGAGGACAGAGAAACTGTTGGAAACGATTGATCAGCTGTACCTGGAGTTTGCCAAAAGGGCTGCACCCTTTAACAACTGGATGGAGGGAGCCATGGAGGACCTGCAGGACACTTTTATCGTCCACACTATTGAGGAGATACAGGTATTGCACATTAATCATCCATTTATCCATCTTTTCTAGTCGGCTTGCCTCAGTCATAAAAATTTAATTTACTGTACAATGTGGAATGTCACAGAATTTGGCTAAGTATGGATGAATGAATTAAAAGTGGGGCTTTTATAAGGTGTTTGAACACAGATGTGTGTCCACAGTGTGTGTGAACAACCAACCTATAATGGTAAAAATCAACCCAATACTGTTTTATAATCCCCATATATCATTATCAATCTCTCACAACAAGCTGTTTCAAAGTTCCCCCTACTCCTATGTAAGAGTAGGGAAACCCCGCCCACGACTGGTGACGATCTGCAATAGATCCGGCCGTGTTGAAGTAGGAGTTGATCTTCTTCTGCGGGGGTGGTGTTTTATCTTCTTTGACGTCATAGTTCCCCACTTTGAAAAGAGTCGTTTGCTGAGGCTGGTGTCAATAAAAGCTTTCGTTGGACTAACAAGGATGTTTTCAGTTCTGAAACTTACAGGATATTCTTATAATATGATGACCTCTTAGATGTCAAAAGCTCAAGGAAAATTGGATTTCTCAGTTTATCACCCCTTTAAAAATAGCATCCCACCGGGAGGGTAGAAATTGTGTGTTTTCCCTCACACCCAAAAAGGGGCAACTTTGACAAGCTGTAATAAAAAAATCTGGGTGGTATTTTGCACTGAAGCTTCACAGACACAGAGATTTATATTACATAAGTGTGAAAATGGGCATAATAATTCACCTTTAATCAAATCGCGACATGGACTAGTCTTGACTATAAAATCACAAAAAGACAGTCTTTAAACATGAAATCAGCATGTATAGTTTTGTCTGAATGAGCAGAAAATTCTCCTTCAGCACATTAGCAAAATGATCTCATCTGTCTGTCCATCCATCTGGTGGATTTCAAGTGTGACTGTAAAGTTTTCTGGTGCATTTCATACAAAAGTTGATGTAAGAGTGAAAATTGAAATGTTGCAGAGGAGGAATGTTTCAGAAAATTATAGCACCTCTCTTTTGTGTGTGTGTGTGTGTGTGTGTGTGTGTATCAGGGACTCAGCACAGCACATGAGCAGTTTAAAGCCACACTGCCCGAGGCAGATAAGGAACGACAGGCCATCCTGGGCATCCATAATGAAATTGCTAAAATTGTGCAGACATACCACGTCAACATGGCTGGCACCAACCCCTACACCACCATCAACCCCCAAGAGATCAATGCCAAATGGGATAAGGTTTGAGCACATTTTCTTTTCTTTTTTAAGAAAATAAACTTGTGCAGGTAAAATAGAGGAGAATTTTCCATGTATATATGACACATGAATTTATATGGGTACAAGAAGAGATGATTAATTCACCTCCACACTGCTTTCTCCTAATCACATTTCTCTCTCTCTCCTCTCAGGTGAGGCAGTTAGTACCCCAGAGAGATCAGGCCCTGGTTGAAGAACACGCTCGTCAGCAGAATAATGAGAGACTGCGCAGACAGTTTGCTAATCAGGCAAATGTTATCGGGCCCTGGATCCAGACCAAGATGGAGGTGGGACATGAGCTAAATTAACAGAAAATTAATCACATTCTCTTATGGTACTGTCAGAGAACTGAGAAAAGTCAAAAATGTTCTTGGTGAGTAGCTTACATACACGGTCACATGTAGTTGATTTACATATAGTACCGTTCAAATGTTTGGGGTTAGGGCGACTTTAAAAAAATAAATAAATAAATACTTTTATTCATCAAGGATGCATTAAATTGATCAAAAGTGACAGTAAAGACATATATATAATGTCATAATGTTTCAAAAGATTTTAAAAGATGATTGAAATGAAATGATTCAGCTTTACCATCACAGGAATAAATTACATTTTAAAATATATTAAGAATGAAAACAGTTACAGTGTACAGTTAAAACTGTTTAATTACTTAATTACATAATATGTTTACATAGGATATATAAGTTATTATTTGTCATAACTATTTGGAGCAAAGTAAGTACACAGGGATTGTCTTGTTAAAAATTCTATGGGAATCTACATCCAATCCCTCAATAATTTAAGTAATTTTATAGTATTTGCCCTTATGAAACTTTTCCTGACATTTGTAGAAGACAGTGAGATGCAGTCAATCATGGAAAAGAATGCATCCAATACTGCTATATTAGCTCTGAACTATAATTTGGGTGGCCTTAGAAAAAATGTGTAGAGAAAGACCCTGAGGCAGAGGTTCAGGAAGAACTGTCATTGTCCTCTTATTTTAAAATGGTTTTAATGTTTAATCTTCAGGAAATTGGCCGAATCTCTATCGAGATGCACGGTACCCTGGAGGATCAGCTGACCCACCTGCGGCAGTATGAGAAGAGCATAGTAAACTACAAACCAAAGATTGACCAGCTAGAGGGAGACCATCAACTAATACAGGAAGCACTTATATTTGACAACAAACACACTAATTACACAATGGAGGTATATACATGCACAAAAACACTCAAATGCTTATTTCCAACCCCCCCAGTGCATTTGTATGTTCCTGACATCTCTTTTCTTCCTCTAGCACATCCGTGTTGGTTGGGAGCAGCTCCTCACCACCATCGCTCGCACCATTAACGAGATCGAGAACCAGATTCTGACCCGTGACGCCAAAGGCATCAGCCAGGACCAAATGAATGAGTTTAGAGCCTCGTTCAACCACTTCGACCGAGTCAGTATGACACTGCACAGTCCAACACCAAAGTTTAACATCATTAAGAGCAGTAGGACGTCTGAGACCGTAACTTGGTTAATTCATCTGAGAATAGCATGACTATATTTTAGTTTGTGATTGGCTGCTGCGATACTTTGTGTGGTACCTTGCAGACTCGGGCAAAATTTAGAGTTTAAAGCTACACTGTGTGATTTTTACCCCCATCTAGCGGTGAAAAGGTATATGACCATCCAGTGAATATTAGTTTCTGTTCCTCTCAATTCCGATTTCGTTTTAACTCCTACGGTGGCCAATGTAGTCCAAGATTAACATGGCTTCCAGGTCGACCTCATCCATGAGTGTTAACACAAACGTAAACGCGAAAGGCGAAGCTTGAATTAACGGGTATGTCCCTCTTTGGCTAATGTTCTTTCAAGATGGAGGGGCAACATGGCGACCGACATTAGAACACCTTACCCGTATGTGTTTTCAATGGCATATTATACACTCACAAGAATACTTTATTACTTGAAGGAAGTAAATATACATTAATGAGCACATATATTTTTGAAAGAACTAAGTGTTTTTAGCTAAGAATAAACTAAAAGAGTTACACAGTGTAGCTTTAAGATTTTGGTTCCTTTTAGAGCTAAAGTTATCATTTGAATTTAATTAATCATGCTCCACAGGAAGTGTGGAATGACAGAAAGTAGAATTTATTGAATTGTGATTTAAAGAAATTCAGCAGGTAATGTTTTGCTTCAAGGCTTTTTTCTTTCAGCAAAGACCAACAAAGTTTATTGTGCCAAGATCATTACCTCAATAACTTGTTTTAACAATAAAAAGTGAAATTGGGCAGGACAAAATTGTTTAGTCTTATCAGATTTTGTTTCAAGGATTTTTAAACCTCACATATATAGAAAATGTGAATTTCTTTGATTTTCAACTCATTTCGATTCTACTTTAATTCAAATTTCAATTCCACATCATGTTTGCTACTTTTACTGATTTTCAACTCAGGAATTGAATGATCAAAATGCACAAGTATCTGAGTTTTGGCTTTCATAGAAATGCATTTGTATTATTGACCTGATTTGCACAGAGTGGAATTAATGTCACCCACACATGTCCCAGATTACAGGCTGCCACGCTGAAACCTAACGCTGCACTAAAAACCCACGCAGTGCCACCCAAGACACCTTAACATTGATTAAACAGCATAGTTGACCGTTAACCGAGCACAGCAGGCCCAGATTTTGAGCATCACATTTTAGATCCGTCCTCACAGCCACGCCCCCGCCCCTCTCACAGCACAGTACTGCACAGTTTGTCCTAACGTTTGTGCACTTTCTCTTCTTTTGTCTTCTCGTTTTTCTCTTCTGCATGGACCCTCTTCCATGTCTGCATGACATTACCCCACCCCTCCCATGTGTGTGCTGCATGTCCACGCTGCTGACCTCTGACCCTGCCCACGGCTCTGACACCCAGGACCACTCGGGCGCACTGGGCGCTGAAGAGTTCAAAGCCTGCCTTATCAGTCTGGGCTTCGATATCGGGAACGACGCACAGGTACACACACACCGACACCAGTCAGGGAGTTCTGCCATTAACCACACTCTTTTTGTTTTTGTTTTTTTTCCCCTTTCTACTCTCTTTTTCTTTTCGCTCTCGGTCTTATTTTTTTTCCAATTTTCTCTCAACCCTTCCTCTAAAATGACTTCCTTCACTTATACTCCTCCTACCCTCTTTCGCTCTTCATCTTTCTGTCCACTACTACCTGGCACTGTTTGTCCCTCGTGGGTTCCTGTAGAAGAGAACAGGCATGATGGATGCAGAAGACTTCAGAGCCTGCCTCATCTCCATGGGTTATAATATGGTAAAGCAGAGAGTTCAAATCTCCATGGGTTGTGATAAGGTTAAACTGAGAGTTTAGGTCCCCGTGGATAATGAACTGGTAAATCATATAATCTGAATGTTTTGTAATATGGATAAATTGATAGTTACAATCCCTCTGGATTAATCTGGTAAAACGGATTTAGAAATCTAAATGGTACAACCTGGAAAATTCTAGATTTATGATCAGCATGGGGAAGCTGTTATAATCTCCAAGTGTTCAGTTAATGCAGTTATCATTTGGCTTAGGATGAATTTCCTGAACTCTTGGATAGTTACATCTGTTTGGGTTATTTTCTGAGAAAGTTACTTAAGTATTACTGGAAAAAGTAGCATGAACTAGTAAAAAAGTCCACGTATAGTAGCCTAATTCACTCCCTATGGAATATAACTTATTATAAATTGAAGATATATGTGGTAAAACAGAGATTTATAATCTACTACATAGATATAAACCTGGAAAAATGAAGATTTGTCTACATGGGGTATCCATCTTATTTTTAACATAAGAGTAGGTGCGGCCATTTGTAACTTAAATGTGCAAAAACATTCTGTTATCCTGCTTGTTGCAATTACAAGCCTTAAAGGAGCCGTCCCTTAAAAACAGATCATTACAGACAGAGTGTTAGAATGAAGGCAGAAATAATTATTTTTTGTTGTTTTATTGCTAAAAGCTTTATTGACATTATAAGTGAGCCTCAAGGAACATATTAAAATAATAAGAAAAATTCCATGTCATGACCCCTTTGAATTATTATACTCATAAACACACTGGTTTGTAACACTAATAGTTTACAGTTTTCACAGGAAGTAGCTTACTTCCACATTGAAAAATAAGGTGGATACTATGGTAATAAACTGCATGCATTATTATCTAAGAAGGCAGAGTTATGTGGTTAAGGGAAGATTTCCTGAACTCTTGGTTAGTTCCATCCATGTGGTTCAGTGTTATTTTTGTATTTATATAATATTATAGTATTTATTCAAATTTTAAATTATCTTTTATTTTGTATATCTTCATTGTACTTTAAAGTTTTTGTAATTTTGTTTTGTCGTGTGTGTGTGTGTGTGTATTTATATATAAATTTTTTACATGGTTTTAATTTTTTTTTGTTTTAGCTATTTTAGTACTTCAACATACAATTATTAATTTAGTTATTTGCCTAGGCCATATTTCTAATTTTTAAATAATATTTTTAATTTAATCTAATATTTGTAATGTAGCGCTTTTTTTGTCTGTTTGTTTTAGTTAATTAACAATATCAGCACTAATGTGGTTATTATTTGAGAAATTACGGAAGTATTTCTGGAAAAAGTAGCATAAACTGGATGAGAAAAGTCCAAGGATTGTAAATTAAACTACAAGTGGATCAAAAAAGTTAATCAAAGTTCTCCTAAGAAAAGAAGGGCTATTGTTCAAAATGTATATATAACTTTAAAAGATTTTATATCCACTTTTAATCCTGTAAATTATAATCCCCTTAGACTGTTATAATCTATAATCTGGTAGTTATTCCAGGTAAAAAAAAAAGAAGAAGAAAAAAAATAGCATCAGCTATGCTAACCCAGTGAGGAACAACCCTTCATACTGTTTTCATAGTGATTTTTAAGAAGAATTTCTCTGTTCTGTAGGGAGAGGCGGAGTTTTCCCGCATCATGAGCATTGTGGATCCTAACAGACTGGGATTGATCACATTCCAGGCCTTCATTGACTTTATGTCTCGCGAGACGGCCGACACGGACACCGCTGATCAGGTCATGGCATCGTTTAAAGTCCTTGCTGGAGACAAGGTACATATGCAACATCCAAAAGACATTTCCTGTGTTAAAATGTTTAAATTTATAACCAAGTGAATAACTCTTATCTGGTGCAGAACTATATCCTGGCGGATGAGCTGAGGCGCGAGCTCCCTCCTGATCAGGCCGAGTACTGCATCGCCCGCATGACGCCTTACTCCGGCCCTGACACCGTCCCGGGAGCTCTCGACTACATGTCCTTCTCCACAGCCCTCTACGGGGAGAGTGACCTCTGAAACGTGTCCCCCAGGATGTGGGGTCAACCTGCCTTCTGATACAAATACACACAAATACGCATATTCATAAACACACACATAGCTTGCACTCTATGCGAGTAAAAGCGGCTCTTCAGTGTTGATCTAGCACCAACAAGCAGAGCAAGCAGAACTGGTCCCAGATCAGCCAATCAGAGCAGCTTCCATCAGCACTTCACAATGATGTTGTGTCATTTTTGTATCTTCCTATCAGCCCAGGCCTTTCTGTGTGTCATATACGACTTTCTGCTCTTTTTCCAGCCGTGTTCATGAAGTCTGTCTTGCCTGTTTTGGGAATTGTGTCACATAGAGAAAGCCTAATGTTGTGACCGTTGACCCATGTGATAACTAATGACCAAGCGTTCAGATTGGTACCCTTTTTTTACATGCTTGTTGATGAGAATGCTTTTTGATCGTTCTCTTGTGACGGTGAGTCAGATTTCATGAACCGTTCTTCGCCTTTCTGCTTCCATGCGCAACATTGAGAAACTCCCTCCCCCCAGAGGAATGTTTTCTGTAATTTTACTTCTTATTTTGTTTTTTCCCTCTTCATAAAGGAATAAAGGTAACATATTTTATTATACAGAACAAAAAAAGGTATTTTTCTTCACCTTATTAAAAAAAAACTTTAAAAAAATTATGAAAATTTAAATAAAGAAACAACCACAATTGCGTGTTTGTGTTTTTTAACTGCTTGTATCAAGGAGAAATGTGTCCTATTAAGTTGAGATGCTTTGTTTTAATGTAAAAAGGACAACAATTAGGCATATCGTTTTCAAAACTGTCATTTTGACTAATTAATTTATTCATTCGCATGCTTACTCAACTCATTAGTAATTCAATTTGCTGGCAGAATTAGGGGCAGAACATACATATACAGTATATATATATATATATATATATATATATATATATATATATATATATGAAGAGTTCAGGTGCAAAAGCCTCTAAAAGCCATTTGAAATTTTCTTCTTTAATGATGATTTTTATCAAACTTGTATATTTAAGTTCAGTAATTTCACTTACTTTGTAAATGGCAAAGATAATTACCTATTAATTGTTATTTAAGTGAAATTACTGAACTTAAATATACAAGTTTGATAAAAATCATCATTAAAGAAGAAAATTTCAAATGGCATTTAGAGGCTTTTGCATCTGAACTCTTCATATATATATATATATATATATATATATATATATATATATATATATATATATATAAGGACCAAGCTGCTATACTTTCAGATTATTCACATAATTTGATTACATTTTTGATAAAGTACATTCATTTAAAAAAACAATATGTATGTGCCCTAGTAAGTTTCTCAGAACTTCCCTAAAGTTTTGGCAAGGTTCTCTCAAAAGTTAGGTTCTCTCAGATTTATCGTCTCCTATACTCACATAATAACCTCTCCCTTCTAAGTATGACTTGAACCATTTTAGGACTATACCAGAAAGCCTGGCCAAGTTTTCCAGCCTGTCAAGAAGTATGTTAAGATTGATAGTGTCAAATACAGCCCTGAGGTCGAGTAGTACCAGTAACTTGCCTGAATCAGTGTTTAAGTGAATATTGTTTATCTTTTCGAGCGCTGTCTCTGTGCTGTGATCGGAAAGTCAGACTGAAAATTGTCAAAGTATCCCTATATAAAACTACAACAAAACAGTGTGCATCTTTCCATTAAATGTCTCATTTGTCAGCCAAGGATCGAGATTGGTACATGATGTCCAACCAAAACCAGGTCATTCAAGTGACAGAATGGAGAAGAAAAAAAACCTTGTTTGAACCCAGGCTCAGTCAGTGGCCAGTTCTCCTCTGGCCAACAAATGAACAGTATATGGTTATGATTCAGGCAGCATTATTTGCCAGAAGTCAGATTGGATTGGAACATCCAATTCAATCTAGAGAGAACATCAGCATACAGATGGCCTCAGAGCGAACAGACATGGACTAAAAATCACAAACTCTTATTCTGATTTCATGAGTTTCATTATGTCTTCTGGCATTTCTTGCTAATTTTATTTTATGATTTTCATGACAAAGAATAATTGAATTAAATATCATATTACATTGATCAGTTTACGTGCTCTAGAGTTTCTCCAATAAAGATATGTATGACGTTAATTTATAATTAAACCTACTAAACCTGATAAGAGCTTTCAACTGTAAATAATCCATAGACAGTAGAAATAATCACATTAATCTAGTACGCCCTCATTTTTTAAAGTGGAACCCATTGCTCCTTTCTTAGTTCTACACGGACGGAAAATGAGGCTGTACGACACCGCTGCAAGGATTTGTGGGTTTACATGGCTGCGCCCTGTGAAGCCATGTTGATTTATATCCTACTGACTTTATTCTGAATAATATGAATTTGTGAAATGACGTACATGAGCACATAAACATGTGGGATCAAGTTCGTAAACTACAAAAGAACAAAACCGTGAAATATGGGATCCCGATGCTGGTGAGCTTTTTAATGTAGCGTTGTGTATGCTGGATGAGCTAAGTTATTATCATCAAGTTTTAAATATTTGTGTGCGACCTAATCTTTAGTAATTATTTGATCGTGGTTTAAATAATACTTATAATAATAATGGTAACGTTAGTAGTAGTAATGAGGTTGTTTAATTGAACAAGTCAAACAAAGGTCATTTAGAGTGATGTAATTTTTTTTGTCCAGGTTTCTTTTTTAATTAAATTTTTAATTTGTGCACTGTGCACTGTGAGGATTATTTAGTAGTAAAAAGAAAACCTGTATTTAAATCAACTCATTAATGCCTAAAATAGTAAAGTAAAATATTACAGGAGTATAATTCAGTTCTTTCAGATTTCTTTTTTCATTGTTGATACTATCAGTTTTTCAATGTGCAATATTTACAAGTTCTAGTTTCTATTTACAGGATCTAGTTTCTGCCTTTGTACATAATGAGGTAGACTAATACTCATATTTAAATGTTTATCTCTGAAGCTTCTGATCGTGGGAGGGTCGTTTGGATTGAGAGAATTCACTCAGATTAGGTATGATGTGCAGAAGATCAAAAAGAAGGTATGTGAACCTTAAAAGACTTCTGAAATACAATCTGTCCATCTTACCAAACAGACAGAACTGATTTGTGCTGTTAAATGCAATCTCATACCATGTTATCATTATACTTCTTTCATGTTGTTATTATTGTTTAATTTTTTTGCATGTTTGTTCTAGCTGGACCCGACACTGGAAGCTCGGGTGAACACTCAAAAACAGTCTGTCATCCTCGAGGAAGAGTATGAGGTATTGAGATCTGTGTTCGCACACTGTTTCATAGTGCTATAATGTTTTGACGAGCCATCTGCTGTTTTGCTGCCTACAGCATGGATGTTATGTTTATTCGGTAGTGAGTTTGTGGTAGCATAATTGTTAAACATCTGGCTTGTTAAATACAATGGGTGCAGGTTTGGATCTGACGCAGGGTGACTCATGAATTGTAATCACAATTTTGTCGTGCAGTTTGTCAATCAGGACACATAACACTAGGTTGCTTCAGTAAGACTTACCGACCTGGTAATTAGTGTGCTACAATTTTTTTTTTTTGTACCGAAAGTGTAGCTATTTAGTCCCAACTAAGTGCACTGGATGGCACTTGGTTCATATATAATCTCCATTTCATGCTGTGGGTGTTTGAGGCTGTCCACAGCACAGTAGCAACACACTTTCATTATACTGCAGTGGTGATTCTCTCTGCCTTTAACTTTTTTTTTTTGTTGCTTTTGAGCCATTTTAAAAAGTTTACAACGCCATTAAATGTGACCTCCTGCTACCAGGCAAGTAGTATAAGAGCGCCCTCAAGTGGAACCAGAGAAGATGAGTTATTATAAGCAACTTCACAGCTGTTCATTAGATGATAAATAGGTGTCTTCTCCAGTATTTTATATTAGATTTCACACTGACTGACCCATCATGAATCATTTATAACAAACCAACGCTCTGCTTAAGCTGATTGGGCTCATCTTTAGTTACTAGATGCATTACAGATTAAAAGTTTTGGGTCATGAAGATTTTATTCAGCAACGATTAAACCGATCAAAAGTGACAGTAATTTATAATTTTACAAAAGAACCTTAAAATAAATGTTGTACTATTGAGCTTTCTATTAATCAACATTGATAATAAGAAATGTTTCTTGAGCATATTCGACTGATTTCTGAAGGATCATGTGACACTGAAGACTTGAGTAGTGATGCTGAAAATTCACCTTTGTCATCACAATAAATTACATTTAAAAATGTATTATAATAGAAAACAGTTATTTTAGATGTAATAATATTACTATTCAAATAAGTGCAGCCTTGGGGAGCACGATAGGCTTTTAAAAACATTTAAAAATATATATTTACTTTAACTGTATTATTCAAGCCATTTAATAATTTAGCAAGACTTGATAAGAAGTTTAATGCATTTTTCTATGCATTTATTCTTGACTTCTGATTGCCATTTAGCATGCTTTGTGCTTTGCTTGTGCATTCGATTTGTGGCTAAAACTGGCTACGGTAAAAAGAGTCATTTTGATGGAATCCAATCTCATTTGTCGCTACAGAAATTGAAAGAAAAGGACTTGGGTGGATGGCAGAACATCCGTGGCCCTCGTCCCTGGGAGGATTCCAGGGAGACCCAGGACCAGCAGCGATCGCGGCTCAATAAAGGCACATAGAACTGAAAGTTTAAACTTCACCTTTTGGCCCTAAGATGTAAGACACTTCAAACCAGTGCAGTCTATACCTTGGTTGTCACTGCTTACTAGATCAGCACTATTATGTTATTGTATACCTAGACCAGAAACTACCGATTTGGATTTATTGTTGGAAAGATACTTTTCTAATACACTTTTGTGGCTGGATATGTGTATAGTACGTACTCTGTACAGTGTCTTATTTATGGTGTCAGGCAGACTGTAACTAACTCTTATGCCTTGTGTGTTACCTTGTCAGTTCACAAGCACAGTAATACATAACTCAAGACCCATTAGTGCGTTTGAGTGATAATATATATTTCCATGTTCTTTCAATGGTGCAAACAGAATCAGTGCTGGATGAATGGTGTACAGTCTGCATGAATGACCCTCTGTACTTTAAAACCGTATTTGATTATCGCGATTTGAAAAATACTGTCCAGAATTAAGGAAACTTAGCAACCGTCTCACGCAGGAGATATATATATATATGCTTTAAACATACGTATGTTTATATTCTCTGTAGCTTTACAAATTTGATAGATATTTTACAGAATTCAACAGTAAGGATTTTCCCCCCCAAAAAATGTTTAATCCCACCTCCAAAGATTAAGCAATTTGTAAATCATTTTTTCAATGCATTTTTATATTTTAGTGAATGTGAAGAATTGCGTTTTTATATATTTTCAATTTCATTTTCTTTACAAAAATGATTGAAAACACTTTAGAATAATTTAACCCATTAGTTAACATGATTTAATATATTAACCCACATTAAATTAAATGAGCAATGCATTTCTTACTAATGATAGTTTATAAAACATGAAGTAGTTAATTGTTAGTCCATGTTAGCTTAGGTCCATTAAAGGGATACTGCACTTTTTATGGAAATATTGTATTTAAGCCCTTCAGTTCTTTCTGTCTAGTGTTTGTTGATACATACTGTTGCGTTGTAAAATCATTATTTAAAGGGATACTCCACTTTTTTTGGAAATAGGCTCATTTTACCACTCCCCCAGAGTTAAACAGTTGGGTTTTACTGTTTTCAAATGTATTCAGCTGATTTTCTGATATTTAGAAGAATATCAGTAACCAGACAGTTTCTGGTCTAGTAAATATACCATAGTATATTTTTTTCAATGAGACCAGAAACTGTCTGGTTGCTGATATTCTTCTAAATATCAGAAAATCGGCTGAATGGATTCAAAAACGGTAAAACTCAACTGTTTAACCCTGGGGGAGTGGCAAAATGAGCCTATTTCCAAAAAAAGTGGAGTATCCCTTTAAATAATGATTTTACAACGCAACAGTATGTATCAACAAACACTAGACAGAAAGAACTGAAGGGCTTAAATACACAGGCCAACAAAAGTGGGGATGATGGTGGGAACATAAGCTCTTTTGATTTTAGTAAAGCATTTGTAAATGTTGAATTTAACATTAACTGAGATTAATCGTTTCTTCAGAAGCGTTTTTCATTATTTATTCATATTAACTTATCTGTTGTTAACAAGTGAAACTTTGACCTGTTACCTAACTATGTTTACAAAAATATTTCTTTGTGAAAAGAGAATTTGCAACAAGACAGATATTAAAGGAGTAGTTCGCTTTTAAAAAAAACTTTTGCTGATAATTTATTCACCCCCATGTCATCCAAGATGTCTTTCTCTCTTCAGTCGAAAATAAATTAAGGTTTTTGATGAAAACATTCCAGGATTTTTCTCCATATAATGGACTTCAATGGGAACCAAACGGTTCAAGGTCCAAAAGTTTCAGTGCAAACTGTTCAAAGGGTTTTAAACGATTCCAGATATTGAATAAGGGTCTTATCAGGGAAACGATCGGTCATTTAAAAAAAATAAAGTTTTAAAATACGTTTTATAAGCCCAAATGGTCGCCTTGCTCTGTTCTGTGATGGACGTTTATGACTCTCCTTTTCGAACTCGTTCATCAAAATGAACAGATGAGTTCGAACAGGAGAGTTCGAACAGGAGAGTCACAAAATGAGTTCGAACAGGAGAGTCACGAACGCGCATCACAGAACAGAGCAAGGCGACCATTTGAGCTTATAAAACTTAAACTTTGTTTTGTTTTTTTTAGAGCGATCTTTTCGCTTGATAAGACCCTTATTCATTGTCTGGAATCATTTAAAGCCCTTTGAACAGTTTGCAGTTTGCACTGAAACTGTCTTTTGGACCTTGAACCGTTTGGTTACCAGTAAAGTGCATTATGGAGAAAAATCCTGGAATGTTTTCATCAAAAACCTTCATTTCTTTTCGACTGAAGAAGGAAAGACATGGACATCTTGGATGACATGGGGGTGAGTAAATTATCAGCAAAAGTTTTTTTTTTTTAAAGTGAACTACTCCTTTAACTATGTATTACGCAGTTAATCACATTTTTACTGATGCTTTCAGTATGACTATCAAGTAATTTTTTGGAATTTTGACAAAAACCTGTTTATGCTAGCCAGCTAAATATTATTATCTTTGTGGAACAAAAGCAGAACTTGCAACAACGATGTTCAACACAACCCCCCCAAACTTGTTGGTTTACTATATCTTTCTTTGTGGCTGTTGTGCTTTGTATGCTACTCGACGTTGTTATTCACCTGTTCGTCATCTGTATGGCATAAACGCATCAGTGAGATGCCACAGAGCCTGCAAAAGCGGAAAAATATCACCTCCTGCTGCTTTAATCAATGCCTACACATATGGTTGTGTGATTTAAGAGGTTTAATCTTTGGGGAT
This sequence comes from Pimephales promelas, assembly GCF_016745375.1. The sequence continues at coordinate 4,020,366 of NW_024121766.1, read as the reverse complement.
ACATTGCGTCCAACTGTGAAGCAGCACACGGTCTTGATTCAGTCCTGGAGTGCTCAAGTATTTCCGACAGGATCCGGGCACAGGCTGCTGCTCTCAGGCTAATGTTAACGCCAGCACTGACTCATCTGTGGGATGTGAAGCTTTGTTCCGAGGCACATTTTAACAAGCCCCTGTTGACTTTCCCTCCTTTCCCTCGTCACTCTCCTGCTGGAAATTCCAGCACTGTCATATCATGTGCTCCGTCACTTTAATTGCTCAAGTGGGAATAATCCTCAGGGGCCGAAGGGAACACGTCAACAAATCTGACTTCAGGAGTCCAGATATCCTCAGGGGGCATTAAAGCCACTCATGTGTCCAGTCCTAGTCAAAACAGCGTTGATGGGGAAAGGCTCCGACTAGTATGTTTCAATAAGCTTTTGAGATGTTTTGGCTGGTCAGGTGTGGAGCACAAAAAGTGATTAATTAATTTGTCATGACAAGTGTTGCTATAGCAAAGAAGTGAAATGTATTGCAGTGAATTCTTTACAGGATATTCATTTGATGCCGGTTAAAACATTAATTGATTTGTGATATTAATATGGTAATAAAATGTGACCTTAGTTTTGTGTTTTGCACAGTAACCAAGTATTTGCTATGATTTGGTCTTTGAATAAGGTACTTAAAGACGTGGTTGGAGCTCTTTATTTATAAGACCCTTATTCATCGTCTGGTGTCGTTTAAAGCCCTTTGAAGCTGCACTGAAACTCTCATTTGGACCTTGAACCGTTTGGTTCCCATTGAAGTCCATTATATGGAGAAAATCCTGGAATGTTTTCATCAAAAACCTTCATTTCTTTTCGACTGAAGAAAGAAAGACATGGACATCTTGGATGACATGGGGGTGAGTAAATTATCAGCAAAATTTTTTTTTTTTAAAAGTGAACTACTCCTTTAGTATACATTTCTTAAAGAAAAAAAATATTGTTGGCCCCAAACTTTCGAACAGCGTGTGTATGTTTCCTATATAGTATATTTACTGTATATTTGATTTATATTTAGAAGTAACATGCTTAAAAGTAAAAGTCAAGTGGAAGGTTAGAGGAACAGCTGAGATTTGATTAAGGCATCTTTAAAGCTTAAGAGTGTAATTTCTAGCAATACCAGAAATAATGGAAAGCAGACAGCAACCTGAACCCCTAACCTCTTCCGCCCAGATCCTTAACCATTAGATTAAGAACCCTCTAACAGGTTTATGTGGACAAGCATCCTTTACTGCAGTGTGAGGATGCCACTTCTCAATGAAACATTGAGCAATTTATCTGAATCCTCCACACAGGGTGGCACTTGCATTTAAATGAGACCTCTTGAACTCCAGTCAGACCTTCACCACAGAGCTATAGACCTATGTTAAGCATCTTTATATTTTACTCTTTATTGCAGAGATAAACATTTCAGCCTTATTAATTTCACTTTCACAGAGAACATTCAAAATGGGCCTGTGATGTTTAAATGTATGATATTGCCTAGCAGGTTTTTGTGTGTGTGCTTCTAAGATTAGTTTTGCAGATTAAATCTTTAACAGTGTTTTGAAAAATCTGGTTTAGGCATTGTCAAGCTTCACACAAAGACGCATGTATAGCCTAGTGTAAATCCCGGCTGGACATATTCTCCTCCCTCAATTCAAAGGAATTCTTTCACCTTATTTCACCTATGTTGTTAGGCTAAAATGAAATATTTATTGAATATCTTTATTTTCAGAATTGATTCTCTTCTCCTTCCGGTGTGCTTCAAAATTGGACCAATTCTAATGTCAAAGGTGAGTAGGAGCTTTGTGACCTGGATGATGGTGGCACAAATGAATCAATTCTCACAGGAAGTCAATCCAGCAGTTAAGCACAATGACTGGTGGAAGATGATGTGATCAGACTGGAGTTGTCTGCTGTACATGTGACTATGTTTGCTACAAAACCATCAGCATCAAAGAGGAAACGTAAGTGCTCTCTTTTCTTTAATAGGGCTTAAAGAGTTGTTAAGTAAAAGTCTTACGGGATTGCAACAAGTTGCAACAATCAAATACTGAGTAACAAAAATGTTTGCATTGTGTTCCCTTTCTAACCAAATGCTATGGTTTCTTATCATAATGCAAAACCTGAAACTTATCTAAAAGAAATGTTAAAAAAATAAAGTAGTCTTAGAATATCTAAATGTCAATCTAAAAATATCAAAAATGGAAAAAAATAACTCATAAAAATTATATAACAAATGCAAAGTATCATAAAAAACATAAAAAAATAATCATAAAATATTATAGAACAAAAATATATTTGAATGGTTATCCTGGGAAAAACTAAAGTTAAAATTTTAAGGCTTTGTCCGTTTTTGACCGAGAGGAAGCCATATATTTGACCTTCTTCGTAACCCATTTACGAAGAAGCCCAGAGTAGTCTTGTTCAGTGTTTGCTGTAGCGCTCTATTAGCCTGACAAGCCAAACCTACATCAAAATGTTAGGTTTGGGAACTCACAATTGGCATACCTCAGTCCGAGGGGCGGGATAAACGTTTGTCTTTAAATATCCCTCTGCACGTGCTACAACCAACCAGAGCAATGAACGGCTGTAGGTGAGTGAGTCTCATGGGTTTTCCCACCAGCGGAGCTAGTTGATGTATTAAACTTCTGCCATAGCCAGTCGTCAAAACTCCGAACACATCTTCCTTTTTTAAGAATGACTTAAGTGATGTTCTCTTAACTACAAGTCATCCAGAGTTGCGGCCAAAGCCGAATCGAAAGGCCGCTGTTCGCCAGCAGCATCTTGTTTTCAAGTAGCTGGGAAATCACCAATGGAAATCACGGCGCAGAACCGTCACAACTCTGCCGCCATTGTTAAGCCTGCCCACCAATGGCCTGTCTAGAGTTTGGTTTTTCCACTTCGAAAGCCAACGGAGAGTTGCTAGACCACACTGGCTGCAAAATAATTTTTGCTGCCACTAGGGTGCGTCTAGATTTCTAGGCTAGCTCTCGGTCAGAGTTCCTCTGAAATCTCCACCTCCCCAGCTCCACCTGGCTAGATCTGATATGTGATTTATGTCTATTCATGCAACATGACATCATGACTTTTGCGTAAACATACACGCCACTTTCGAGTCAAGTCGTCCCCTGGGAATCATAACGTTCTATCTGCGTTCTGAACAGTTTTGAGATATTGAGCTTCAAAGTTTTTGCATTCCATATAGGAAAATGTGTATGGGGAACAAGTTTCTTTCAAACATAAAAATAACTGGGACCCTAAATGTACAAAACGCATCACATAATGTAAATAAATTGTCACAGAAGAAGAATATGTGAATAACTGAATTTTGACAAAAATGTTGACAAAAATAACTAAATTTTGACAATGTCGCAATGTTTTGTGACAATTTATTTACATCATCACATAATGTAAATAAATTGTCACAGAATAAGAATATGTGAATAACTCAATTTTGACAAAAATGTCAGATAGAACCTAATAATTCCAAGGGGACGAAGTGGCGTGTTATCTCTACGCATTTTGAGCTATCCGCGTGTATGTCGACGCCATTAACGTCCTAGTGATTCCGCGTGTCTGTACACGCCGTCAAATGTCCGTGCGAAACGAAGCAAAATGTTGATCTACATCTGGGGAGCAATCTTTTTTTTTTCCTAGGATGGTATGGGAACACTCATAAATGCCATTAACCCCAGTGACGGTTAGGTTTAGGGACGGGGTTGAGGTAAGTCATATATTTATATATACAGTAATAACGTTAAGGCAACGGCGTTCATAAACACACTGAAAAGCGATTATGCATCTTGATAGCACGCCAAAAATGGAAATACGAATTGGAGTGCCATACACGCGCTACTTCATGAGATCAGTCTGGCATATCGGACATGCTCACAGCAGCGTGTCTGTTAGCATGTGCAAGTCCATTAACATCGCCTTATTCAAAAACATTAGAGAGTTGTTATGATAGTGGGTATATATTACAGTATACAAGTCGTTTAAGGTCAGTATGATATTTTACTGATATTTTACTGATATTTACTGATATTTTACTGACCTACCTTTTTTGAAGTTTACATCTTTAGGCCTGGATTTATAGACAGGTTTGCTTCTAGTTAAAACAGCTCAAACATGCACAGTGTGAGACTACCTTGTCTGTAAAACCGGGGGCTAATCTTGAATTTAAACATAGATATATATACTAGACCTCACCTTGGATACGGCAGTTCATTAGAACGAATGCGTCAATAGAGCCGCCATCTTGAAACAGGGGAGCCCCTCCACTTTAATGCATCAGTGTCAATGTAGTAGACACAGGTCTAACGCAAATAAAATCACCTAAATCATCATGAATGCGATTTTTCTTGTTTTTTTGGTTTGTTCCAACGGTCAGACATGTATTTATCATTTATTCCAGAAAGAAAAAAGATTTTTTTTTTTAAACATTCTTCCTAGTTCAGATTTCATCCGTGAACTTGCACAAAAGTCCGCCACCATCAATGAATTCGAAGTAAAGGCAGAGATAGCAGCGTTACCGAGTTACTTCCTATGACAAGACCCCTGTTCCAAGATGGCGGCGGTTTTAACGCATGCTTAGAACCCCCAGGTGAGGTCTAGTGTATATGTCTATGGAATTTAAAATTGAAGTTTCAAAAAATCCCCCATTGATTTACATTGGTAGAATGTTGAGCATTCAAACTGTAACCAATATCAACATCATTCTATGCATGTCATATATGGTTCGAATATTTCAGGAACATCATCAAAATAGTGCCGACTTGCAAACACATAAACTAATAAACTGCCTTTTGCAAGTAAACGTGCCTACATGTTTATCAGGCATATGTATTTGTGTATGGTGTTATATGTCACATGTGTAGTGTGCTAGTTTAAGCGTTTCACATTTGTAAGTGTGCAGTCGTGTTCTCAGACTGCTGGTTTGAGACTCCCTCACACGTGTGCTTCAATTTTTCATCACAAACTGCAAGAAAACGGCATTAATTATTAATCGCAGCACTAAGAAAAGATGAAATCAAATTCAATATTTACTGCATACTTCCTAAGCTAGCAAATCACATGGAAGAGAGGACTGTAAAGTGTGTGTGTGTGTAGGTTACACAAGGGGCCCTGCTGCGTAATTGGCAACGTTTAGAGGAAAACCCCTTTCCTTCCCCCCTCGAAGAACAAACACCCACATGAACTCTTAGTATTGTAATTATCTTTAAGAGCTCGTACTGTGTAATTAGTGTGAGACACACATACACACCTCCTCGTTGAAACAGATAACAGCAGTATCACACACACATAAACCATTATATCTAACAGAATTATTCTCGCACTGCACCATTACTGACTGATAACCCCTTTTGTGTGGTGATGCTGTGTGTATGCATAGCTTATTGTTTTTCTTTGTCATAATTCTGTGTTCTATAAATATCCTGATGCTTTGCAGCAGAAGGACTGTTCAGGCAGAAAATACACACACACCCCCTCTGGCAGAACTACGGCACAGCACACACACGAATGCGTTATCTCGTGGACACACAATCTCAGATTCATTCATACTTCAGCACGCACACACACACACACACACACGTTTCAGCTGCCAATCATGTTTGCACAAACAAACTGGCACTATAACAAGCCAGCTGGGCAACAATGCACAGACGCTACTACCACAGATATACACGTCACAAATACACAGGGAAGTTGCGATATTATTTTAAAATAATATTTTAAAAGAATTAAAGCCACACTTTAATTTCTCACATTCTGTTATTGTATCTGTGGCATTGCATTATACAGGTGGGTTGTAAAGCTTTTAATTTGTATTTTAGTTTAGTTTCAGCTGTCCTAGATATGATAGTTTTATTTTTAATTCAGTTAAAGCTACACTGTGTGATTTTTAACCCCATCTAGCGGTGAAAATTATATGAACATCAGGTGAATATTAGTTTCTGTTTCTCTCAATTCCGATTTCGTTTTAACTCCTACGATGGCCAATGTAGTCCAAGATTAACTTGGCTTCCAGGTCGACCTCGTCCATGAGTGTTAACTCAAACGTAAACGTGAAAGGTGAAGCTTGAATTAACGGGTATGTCCCTCTTTGGCTAATGTACTTTCAAGATGGAGGGGCAACATGGCGACCGACATAAGAACCCCTTACCCGAATGTATTTTCAATGGCATATTATACACTCACGAGAATACTTTATTACTAGAACGAAGTAAATATACATTAATGAGCACATATATTTTTGAAAGAACTAAGTGTTTTTAGCTAAGAATAAACTAAAAGAGTTACACAGTGTAGCTTTAAGGTTTGGTTAGGGTTGGTGATGAACATGTTTTTATTTAGTTTTTGCTTTATAGTTTTCTTAAACGATAACAACACTGCATTATAGAAGCACAAGGGATGTGAAAAATGTCATGCTAACTATTTTATTCTTCTATTTTATAACACTCCTTAAACGCTGATTGCCCATCTTATTGTGTGTGTGTGTTCCTGGTAAAACTTACGTTAAGGGGACAAAATGTCTCCACAAAGAGGGAAATATCCTACATCCTTGTCCTTGTGGGGACATTTTTGGTCCCCATGAGGAAATCAGCTTGTAAATCATTTTCGGTAACACTTTACAATAAGGTTAATCAGTTAACTACATTAACATTAACTAAGAATGAATATCACGTATTCAGCATATGATGAAATGTTAAAGTTAATCTTTGTTAATGTTAATAATTTTTAACATTTACTAATACTTTATTAAAATCTTATTAACATTAGTTAATGCACTGTGAACTAACATGAACAAACAATGAAGCTGCATTTGTATTAACTAACAAAGATGAACAAAAACAGTAACCAATGTATTGCTCATGGTTATATCATGTTAGCCAATACATTAACTAATGTTTAATGAATGGACCTTATTGTTAAGTGTTAGTATTTTTTTATGAGGGTTATGTTGGTGTTAGGGGATAGAATATACAACTTGTACAGTCTAAAAATCACTATGTCTATGGAAAGCCACTATAAAACATGGAAACCCAACGTGTGTATTTGAGTGTGTTCGTATCTTCTGGATGTCCTAGGATAATCTAGATTGGCTTCGGAACAGCTGTGGTTTTGAGGAGACAGAGGAGAGGGTGAGGATACGCACAGTTTGACCTGTGTTTGAGTTTGACAGAAGAGATGAATGTCCCTTCATTATGTGTGTGTATCTGTGTGTTAATTTCCCATCCGTGTGCATTAGAGCTGGCCACTAAGGTGTTGTCCCCAGTAGGTAGAAGGTGGACAGACGTGCTGATTCAGCTGATGGACTTTTTGCCTGCCACATGCCTGTCTCTCTGCAAGAGGACACAGACAGCTGAGGTGTATATCTGCTGTTCTCTGGCTCTCGCTGCATCAGCCGCTCGGTGTCCATCAGAGTCTGCTGCTGAAGAAAACATCAGTGCTAAACTCACCACCACAATGCTTTGTTGTGAGGAGGGTAAGGAGACACAGTTTGAGCTCTCTAAAGTTGACAGAAGGAAAAACTGGCTAATCAAAAGGACTTTGAATTCAAACTTTGAAAGTTGGCTTGGAAAAGGTTTGAACATTTTTTAAATGCTTTAAAAAGGCCTGATGGATGGATGGATATATGGATGGAGACATGGATATGTGGATGGATGGATGGATATATGGATGAATGGATATATGAATGGATGGATGGATGGATGGATACGTGGTTGGATAAATATATGGATGGATGGATATATGGATGAATGGATATATGGATGGATGGATATACGGATGAATGGATATATGGATGGATGGATATATGGATGGATGAATGGATATAGGTATGTATGGATGGATATATGGATGATATACGTATGGATGGATAGATGGATGGATATATGGATGGATGGATATATGGATGGATGGATACGTGGATGGATGGATATGTGGATGAATGGATATATGGATGGATTGATATATGGATGAATGGATACATGTATGTATGGATGGATGGATGGATGGATGGATGGATGGATAAATGGATGGATGGATGGATACGTGGATAGATAGATGGATGGATGGATATATGGATGGATTGATGGATGAATGGATATATGGATGAATGGATGTATGTATGTATGTATGGATGATATATGGGTGGATGGATATATGGATGGATGGATATATGGATGGATATATTGATATTTTAATAAATTTATATTTAGGGTAGATGGGTGGTCCACTTAATTTCCCAGAATGCATAACTGGTGTCAAATTTCTTTCAGTTGTAATTCAACAAATTGCTAATTTCAGTCCAATTCAAATCCCAGTTTAACTTCCAGTGGGTGTGGCCAAATTCACACTCATGAATTGAAAGGAAATGTTGCACAACCCTGCCAGACAGTGATCTGAAACAGTTGAATGCAGAGTAAAAAGTGTTTAGGTAAGTAGTTTTTTTCAAATCCCTGGTTTGTTAGTTGGTTTTTGTGTGAGTGTTGTTCATTTAAATTATTATACGACTCATATTAGGCAGCTAATTGAGCATCAAAGAGATTTGCAAGCAACTGGGAATGCATGGAAAAAAAGAAGAAAAGAAGAACAGTTGAGGTTGTATTCACAAACACCAGAGAGATGACTGGCTATCAGCTTGGGAACCATTCATTCATTGATTCACTCCTCAGCTGATTCGTCCTTCACTCTAAATACCCACAGAACAGCTGGTGTGTGTGTTAACAGGTCTTTGCTGGTTTGTTTTAGCTTTTGTTATATGTGTGATAAATGATTTGGTCATGTGAAGGGCAGCCATTATTAGAAGAGGCTGCTACAGTGGGCTGATTACCCTGGGCACAGTCTCTCTCTCTCTCTCTCTCTCTCTCTCTCTCTCACACACACACACACACACACACACACACACACACACACACACACACACACACACACACACACACACTTTCCTTGGCTGGAAGTAAGACTGATAATATCAGCATTAATGATATCTGCAGGAACACAGATTAAGTGACTGATATGTTTTGGATCTGATTGTCAGTAAAAGGCCTAATAGATTTTCACTTGTAAACAGCTGATCTGAGATCATTTGCACCATGTCAACAAAATTGAGCTTAAATTCAAAACCGTCAATTAAATCCCATATGCCCTCAGAATATGTTGTGTAGTCTCTGAGTTTTATAGTTGACATAAAAAGTGTTAGCAAGCCATTTTGTTACATTTACGCTGATGTTTTGAATAAAAGAATGCATTTTTCAGTGTACTTTTTATTATTTGATGTATTTCAGTTAACCTTGGCATTGCACCAGTCACAGAAGCAAATAGTTACAAACTGTATGAGGCATTTCAAATTGAAACATAGTCAATGAGGACAATGAGAACCTCTCTATGACAGGTGTTTGGAAAGAGAGGGTTTGGTTGGTGAAGTTGACCGAAAAGTAATGTTGTTTCAGTGGAGCACATTTTATACTTTTTTTATTACTTTTTTTTTTTTTTTTACTTTCTTTTCCTTTCCTCTTTCTATTCTTTGAAATGATTTTGTAACAAATTCTATTCAGGATTCTATTCAGGTATCCGTCTATAGTGCAGAATGTGATAATGTAATTTAATATCTAAAATAATTTAAAAAAGTGCATTTTGTGAGTATAATTTTAGGTGCACATATAAAAGCTAAAGAACAACATGCAAAATAAAGGCTCTATTTTTGACCTCCAGCTCCATGCAATTATTCCACATATATGTGGCGTTTTAACAATGATTCAAGGCACGCGCGCAGATGTGATATTACATGCACATGAATTATGCTGCATCTTCTCAGTCCCAGCTGATGCGATGACGTAGACGCGTGTGTGCGTTCGGTGGAGGGTGTGTTTCCAAGGCGAAATCTGGAGAAGGGAGGCGGAGTTTTTTTTTTCTTTTTTTGGGGGTGAATTTAATACATCTTAAAATTGTCCCTCTCGTGATCCAGGGAAAACCGAGCAGTCTCTCAGCTGAGTTATCAAATGAAGCGGTAACTAAGCAAGAGGTTTGTGATGCCTGCAGATGAAACCCACAGATGCTGATAGAGGGAATGTTTCACATGTGCAGCGTTTGTATGGTGCTGAATCGAGATGCTTGGTCATGAAATGAAACGAGGCCCACTCGGTTGTGAGAACACCAACTTGTTTCCTGCGCTATAACGTGAGACGGGCAGAGTGAGAGAGAGAGAGAGAAGGAGGAGGGGGCGCGAGCGAGCGTTCGTTCGCCGCTGTTGCTCGGGGCTCGCGGAAAAACTGATCACATGGATTCCAAGGTTCCATTTTTCAACGGCGCTTCGATCTGAGCGCGCGCTGACAGCCCCGGTGACCGGCGCATCCATCAGAGACGCGCGAGGGAAAGAGGCATCACTTCGCCGGTTCCATCGATCTGCCGGAACTGGGCAGAAGCACCGGCAGTCGGTCCGTGTGTGTGTGTGTGTGTGTGCGTGTGCGCAGGAGTGAGGAGGGCGAAAGCGGCCCTGGGGTATTTCTGACACCGAGGAGCAGCCAGCTGCACGCTTAAAGGACAGGAAACTGATCTGGCTGAAATATTTGGCGTTACCGAAAATCATTTAGGAGGAAAGCATTCCTCATTTGCTCAAATCACAGGTACGTACCTTCCATTCAATGCGTTTGTGCGTCGCTATTGGTTAGTCAGCGATAATTAGTGCAGTTCGAGGCGCCGCCGGCTTTATTTAAGAGGAGTTGGAATGTTGCGAATTTGACTCGGTAAACGGCAGGGGCTGTTCGGAGTGGATGTGTGATCAGCGCGACGTGCAACTGTGGTGGAGGGAGAATGTCTCCAAATTTGCGTCACAGCATCATTTCCATCATGTTGCCACCGTAAAATAATCCCCTTCAGTGCTAAATTCGTCTTTGAAATGAGTACAGATTGATCGGGATGCCTTTATTTTAACGATAAAATATGTGGGTTTAGTTTATGGTGAAGCATGAGACTCATGTATGGATCGTTTGGGCTGAGAACCTGTTCCAATACAAAAAAATATAAGGATTTTTCTGACATTCGGATTTTTGGACATGTATTCTTCCGCTGATGCGGACAGATCATCGTACTAAAATACACTTGACAGTTCTTCACCACTATTCAGTGGCACTGAACCTAGTGACCAATGTAGTCCGATTCTTAAACAAATGACTCTTGTGAGCCGGTGGTTCTTGGTCAATCCAAAGCATACAGCACGGCCAATGTAATTCGATGCCGAATGAATGACTCTTATGAGCCGGTTATTTGAATCAAAAACACATGAATCACTCGAAGCCATAGAGAATTAATTCACTCGCTTACTGAGCCCCAAGTTATTAATTTCATAATGTAGACTACTGCTTTAGACTGCGGAGGGTAGTAGGCTAATTATTTCTTATATTTTCCCTTAAAACCACTAAAAATGCTTTAAAGGTTAGATGAATCGGAGCTACTACCAGCATCATTAAATTCTTTACCATTCCCATCCCTACTTACGACTTACGAGGATAGTGTCGTTCGTGGCAGGTGAAACCATGATCTGTTTGTTGACTGTTCCTCCTCCATTTGCCGTTTAACGTGCGTTTCTAATGCATTTCTTGTGTTTCAACGTATATCTGCACGTCCCTCTGGATCCGAGCTCAAGCACGTGATGCTTTCACAGAATCCCAGCATCCTGCACATCAGATTTGGTCCCTCGAGCTGTATTTATGTGACTAACAATGACTGTAAAGCTCATACATGAGGCAGAGGGGGTTTGTAAGATACATATGGGATTGTAGAGTTATCATCTGAGTTCCTCATGTTCTTTTTGGGGGTTCAAACAGGTAAAGAGTATTTGCTGAGATATGTGATTAATTCAGGACAGCTGCCACCTGCCACACGGTCCTACACTCTGTTTATATCCCTATCAGGTGTCAGCCCAACTGGGCATTTCTTAAAATAGGGTGGGGGGAGGCTGGTGTTTGTGGGTGTCTTTAGTTCGCCCTGTCTCCTGTTACCCTGAGAGACGTGTACTTCTTCTCCAGATCGGTGAAAGTCAAAACTCTGGGAAACAGATATGCCGCCAGTGGCAAACTTGCTGTTGTTGTTCATTTGTGTTGTATTTAGATTTTATAGTGTTGTTTGTGCATGTGAGTGTGTATGATGAGGAAAATACATACAATTGTATGCACACTCAGAGACATGGCTGACTACCTCCAATTTTTTCTCTAATGAGCACACAAAATTCGTTAGCTTAAAGGCCTCATTAGTATGTTAATTAGCCTGAGTTGTTCATAGGCCTTTTGTGTGAATATTTGTAGTCTATTTATTGTCTGAAGTGAGAACACTAAGATGCCTCTCAGCGGCAGTTGTCAACAGTTGCGTATGAATGGATTTGCTGAGGGTTCTGAGGTGTGATATACGAGATGGAGAGAGCGGAGGAGTGAGGACAGAAGTTTACAAACATACTTTTTCCTCACGATTTACACCTAGCGTGTGGCCCGTTTACTAGTAGCTAAGTCCTTGCTGTGGAGAATTTGTGTGCTTCGAAACACATCACATTTGCTATTTGCCCATTGCTTACAGGTGCCAACGAGGTACTTTAACGCATGCTGAGATCTACATGATCGTCTTAGCCTGTAACCCACAGGCATCTCATTGCCATGGGAACAGCTGAGGTGGTGGAAAGGAGGTTACCCACGATTGGCTCACCACCCTGAAATGCTGCCAGTCATGTTTCTTCAGAGATCTGACCTGATCATGGTATGAATGAGATTCAAACCCACCATCTGTGTGTTCGGATAGTTTAACCTGTTGAGTTTCGTTGTAGGACTCTCGTAACTGGTATTGGCTGGCTTTCCAAGCTGTAAGCTATTCATAATTAAAAGTTGTTAAAGGGATCGTTTACAATTTTTAAAAACTCTGACTTCATTAGCCATTCTCATGTCATTTCAAACCTTCATATCTGTGGAACTCAACTGAAGAAATTTTAAAATGTCTCTTGTATGTGTTTTTTTTTTTTTGTGACCAAAAAGTCAAGGAGAGTTGTTATTTAGGGATGCACCATATATCGTTATCGTTATAATCGGTATCGTTATAATGTTAACGTTATCGGCCCAGTAAGAACATTTGACTGATATATTAAAGCCGATAAATAATGTATTTTCCCATCGGCTGAGACGCTTCAGATGCTGACTGGTTCTGAATGATGGTTTTGAATTACTTGAAATATAATTGGAATCACTTCAAAAAAGGAAAATACAGTTAAGTGCAACATGTGATGTCATATGCTGTAAGCTGTCATATAGGCTACTTAAAATTATGAGAACATTATACATGGCTATACATGGCTTGGGACTTGGCTTTTAATGGTGAGACTTTTGTTTTTGTAATCAGGCTCTCAAAAAGTATAGAAAAATTTGGATTTATATTTATCGGCCAATATATCGGTTATCGGCTTTCAAAGATAAATAATATCGGCCAAAATGTTCATATCGGTGGATCCCTATTGTTAACTAAAACTAATTCAAAATAAAATACAGTTTTAAGATTTTAAGATTTTAAGAAATGTTGCCACAGCAAAAACTACTAGCCTAACTAATAAAGTTCAAAAATTATTTAAAAAAAAAAACAAGAACAAAATACAGCAATTGCACTTTTCCACGACACAATACCAGCTCGACTCGGCTCGGCTTGCCTTTATTTGGTATTCCACTGTGTAAAAGTTGTACCTGTACCTGCTTTCGGTTACTTTTTTTTTGTATCACCTCCGGCGAGGTTCTGAGCGTGCTGAGGTGAGCTAAGCCGGTACTATGTGACGTTAAAACAATGCCGACTGCTGATTGGTCAGAGAATCGTCACCATTCACCGCGTCATCATTGCACGCGCCAGATGGAGTATCCAGAATATCCCAGCCATTTTAAAATATTTTGGCCAGAGATAGTCAAATTACAACTAAACTTACTACTATTAATATGGCAACTCGGAAGAATACGCCATTGTCAAACGAGGAGGTGCAGACTTTTCTGTTTGGTTGCCGAAGAGAGGATCCAGTGAGAGCTTGATAGGGCAACAAGGAACGAAAGGCGTCGCTATGACGACCGGGTATTTGTGGCGGTGTTGTCTGCAATGGAATACGGAGCGAAAAGCGAGCCGAGTCGAGGAGTGCCGAGCCGAGGTGAGCTGGTACTGGTAATGGACAAGCGCCATAATTGCAGGCGAATAAAGTAAGGTCGGTACAGAAATGTAATAATTCTAAATGTAAATAGTGTTCACTGCATAAATTGAATATAGATTAATTTTTGTTAAAGCTGTGTTTTGTTGTTTGATTAACATGATCAAATAGACAGCAGCAGCTATTTATACTGAAGGCTGCTGTCACTTTAAGATCCAATGTAATGATGCACATCCAATTTCTTTCTCAACAGTTTATGTTATCATTATAGGACATAACAGACTATGAGAATACTTGCCGTGACTGGTATTTTGACACAATTTTGTGTGTACAGTATGTGTCTGTTCAAGTGCTAGGAAATGCGAAGGAGGAATCCATTCCGTGTTCATGCGCCTCTCTTTCTGTGTGTGTGTGTGGCTGTGTGCACAGATAACAGATAATTTAGTTCTCTTTTGCCTCTTCTTGTGCTGGAAAAGTTTACACTTGGCAAGACAAAACGTGCAAATGATAAACTTTCACTCCATGATGGTTAAACTTTGCAATTAATCTGCGATTCATGTGTGCCAAACCATGGGTGGGTCAACTATGACCCTTTTAACCTCTATAATACTACTAAAATAACACTGGTCCCATGATGTTTGGATCACAATATACTTATTCAAATTTTTTCCCCTTACAGAAGAAAGTTATACAGTCATAAAAATTCTCACCAACTCACCCAAAAGACATGATATGATGATGATAGTGAGAATCACGCTTGTACTTCTGACAGAGGAAGTGTGAGAAAAACAGATCAAGAGCAGGATAAAAGAAGAAATGTGTAATTGTAAGAGTGGAAGAGCTACTTGCTCTCTGTGTGGGCTTTCCAAGCAATGCTGTGTGAAAGTGTGTGTCGCCTCTTTACTGTATTTTTAGTGTGTTACTTTTTCATGCTGGCATTGACTGATGCTGAGAGAGTGAAAGAGATGGTATGCGTGTGTGTTGTCGTCTCTGTCAGCACTCTGCCATCTCATGGGTGTATTTGGAATCATGTATAAGATCTTTTTCATGTTCTGAAGTGTGTTTGCTTACCACCAAGGGTGCATCAACACACGCACACGCACACACACACACACACACACACACACACACAGGAGACTTGGAGAATCAAATTGTGGTTTTATTACACAGTGCTTTTGGAGGGTCAAATTGGGATTAGACTCTTACACACATATGAGTGTTTTTGACCAGAGCAGAAGATCTCCTGAGGTTTCTTTTCAGTCCTCGGAGCAGCTACTTGCAAAATAATGCCTTTATCTGAAAGTTTTTAGTTAATTTTTCTCATTTTAAAAAAATGTAAGCATGCGGTGGACGAAATACATCAATCAAGAACTTAATTAAAAGTACCTAAAATATTACTCTCCAGTAAAAGTATTAAGTATTGAGGTAAAGTACAAAAGTACTTGCTTTTTGAATGTAAGACACACAGATAGAGGTTACAGCTCAGTCTGGCATCATTATAAATGAGGTATTTTCAAGCAGTCAGTATTAGTCAATAAGGAATATTATTCAGCCACAAAAAAAAAAAAAAAACGTGTCATATATTGAAAGCTACCCTACCGATAATTACTAACAATTCAAGTGGTCAAACAAGTGAAAATAACAAATTATTCCATATAATATATAGAAATGAGGAAAACCAAAATGTGTGTAAATGTGTGTTGACAAATATAAAAACACATAAATGGAGTAATTCCTAGACGGTCCTCGCACCTTGGTGTTCGATGGGCCCTAAATATAAAAACAGACGTCAAATGTGATCACGTTTTAAGCAGAACATACTAACATACTAGTTTTATATCATTTGATAATATGCATGGGGATTAATTTGCATTGTTTTAATGTTATTTAGTTTTTACATAAAACCTACCTTTTCAGACAGTAAGACACAAATATGGACATGTCCACATTCAAGCATTTTATGCATTTATGTATTATGGTTTTATAGCAGATTTAGTTCACAAACAAATGACAGTTGTGACCTGTATACACTGCATGAAAGGTAATATTTGAAAAAGCATAATAGGACACGTTAATTCTTTTCCCAGCACTGACAGAATTTTCCGTCGTTTATGACACAACTCTTCCCCAGACTTTTCCGTCAATCCGTTTTAACTTTTAAACAGAGGTGCTATTACGCATCTTCTGAACATGTACAGATCTCTGGATCCAAACACAGCCGAAGAAGCAGAAAAAAGAGATTGAAGTACTGAAGTATTGAAGTATGCACATGTCAAATAACGAGATCAATCATTCACCATGCATTAAACAGGATTTAAATTAAAACTTCCTAAAGTTACCGAGTAAAAGTTAGATGTAAAGACTGCTCAAGCTTTTGGGGTGTTGATGGATTTGATCTACTCCATCTATGTTTCAATCATCGTTCTGAATCCGATCGGGATGTAGTCTTTGACAAAAATGCGATTTTCTCAGCTTTTTGTTCAAAATGTTGCTTTTTTTAACTTACATTTAAGCGTTGATTAAAAAAATTATTGCATGAAGCTAGAATATATATTTTTAGTTTATTTTTTTGCTCTGTTCTTTCTTTTTATAAGTGGCATGTTCATATATTGATACAATATTCTGGGGCCCTTACATTTTTTTGTGAAAATGATTAAAAGTGCTTGAGTTGGCTGGCAACTTAAAAAAAACCCTTTGGTGGTGAAAGAGTTCATAATACTGGATTTTGTTAAGTAATGCTGTCAATTTAATGTGTAACACTGTAAAAAAATATTTTCAAGATTTGTTATCACAACATTTTTTTCTTTTGTCAAATCAACTTAAATAATTTATTTAGTTGAGATAACTTAATATTTTGAGTTTCTGATTATTAAATCAATCTCCTTCATTGTATTAACTCACTTTTTCCAGTTCAATCAACTTAAAATTTTAAGGCAACCAGGTTACTTACTTTTTTAAAGGGATACTCCACTTTTTTTTGGAAATAGGCTCATTTTACAACTCCCTCAAAGTTAAACAGTTGTGTTTTACTGTTTTCGAATCCATTAAGCCGATTTTCTGATATTTAGAAGAATGTCAGTAGATAGTTTCTGGTCTCATTGATTTCCATAGTAAGAAACAATATATACTATGGAAGTCAATGAGACCAGAAACTGTCTGGTTGCTGATATTCTTTTAAATATCAGAAAATCAGCTGAATGGATGGTAAAACTCAACTGTAAAAAAACAAAACTCAAAAATGGTAAAACTCAACTGTTTAACTCTGGAGTAGTTGTAAAATGAGCCTATTTCCTTTTTTTTTTACCAATTTAATGTGTCCCAGGGTTTGAGATTTTTCAGTCAAGAGGTCAATGTGTAAGGCTTAGATCCTGTTTTTGTCAAAGGTATTTTGGTTATATAAGTTCTTATACATTTTTAACTGTGCAAAGCAGTAAAAAATAAAAATTCTACGTAAATGCTTGTGCATTTGCATGTATATAAATTCAGCAGAAGTAGTGAAACAACAGTTGAATCATGTCAACTGCATGTGACGGTCACTATGCACTGATGTTAATGTTCTGTGATAGTTTGGTTGTTTTGCAGTAAATAAACTGTCTGGTCGCTGTGGTCCAGTGGATGAGATTCAGTTTATCTGATGAGCATATACCCTCGTCTGGGCCCAAAACGCATACACATTGGAGATTTGTTTGATTTTTATGAGCATGATTTCAGAGAAAAATATTCCTGTCCCACGCGTTCCAGGGTGTTGCTATGGTAACAGGTGCTGACTTCATGTGCAGGGAAAAGACGGATCTTTAGCTTCAGACACTCAGTGGCTATTCGGAATCGGATATAATGCTACACAGCGCCACCTCAGACACACATACTTTTGGTTACGCTCTCAGAGGAGCAGCTTGTTTCAAAGCTTTTAAATGTTGTTGTTTGGGATTGTTTGCTGATGCCTGCCCTGTAAGTGTGAGGGACATGTTCTAGTGCAGGGGTTCATAGCTCTGGCACTCGAGGTCCAGTGTCCTGCAGAGTTTTACTCCAACCCTAATCAAACACACCTGAACAAGCTAATGGAAGTCTTCAGGATTACTAGAAAGTAACGGCTAAAGAGGAAGAGAGGTTACAACTCGATTCGACACAGACAATATTGTGTGTGTGTGTGTGTGTGTGTAGTAGAGCCAGACCGATATATCGGCCGATATTAGGCATTTTCAAAACAATCGGTTCAAAACAATGGCCGATAAATGAATATTTCAAAAATAAAATAAAAACGGACGAAACACGCTTGAACCATGTCATGGTTCGGTGTTTGAGTTGTATAGTTTGTCCACCAGAGGGCGCTCTACACCGTTCCTGTTGGCAACACTCGTTTAGTTGGGCACGATACATACATTACTTGAATAACAATTAAAAGAACATCCCCTTCAGTTCTCTTAACTCAAATAAGCATGATAAAATTTGTGACTATCGTGTCCAGTTTAAAAAAATAAATAAATAAATAAAATATCGGCCGATATATCGGAATATCGGATTTTTAAACCCAAAAAATATGTGTATCGGTATCGGCCTTCAAAATCCTTTATCGGTCGGGCTCTAGTGTGTATGTGTCTGTCTGTAGTAAATTAGAGTTATGCCAGACTATCACCCACAACCTGCTGTGACTATTTTTCCCCACATCTTCTAACATATCAATAGTGGGTTTCACAAAACACACACAGTCTAAATCATAATCATCCAAAATCAATTGGCTTGCTACTTCCAGAACTTCTTCTCAATTACAGGCACACATTCAGCTTAGATGTATGCGGCCTGGTGTTGAAGCATCTCTGTACCCATACATTTAGATGTCAGATTCATAACAGTTCTTTCAACAGCAGTCAATTACCACAATACATAATTTTGACTCATCAAGACAGCTAGTTTGCTCAAAAATAAAAATAATTTAGGAAAAACAACATAATGCTGCTGATTCCCAACATTCTTCAAAATATTATCTTTTGTGTTCGGATTTGGTTTGAAACAACATGAGGGGGACTGAATGATGCTGGCTTGGCATATTAAATTTTTTGGATGAACTGTCCCGTTAAATGTCACACAGTGTTCTTCAAAAGTTTGGAAACGCTTTAGACAAATTGGAGTTTTATTGCTTATATAACTCTGCATTGATGAGGAACAACACAAACTATGAAAACATTGTATTAAATACAACTTATAAAACATCTCTGAACTGTTTTTTAATTGGTCTGTTGGATACTAACCTTAATTGATATAAAAAATATAAATCTAGACTACAGGTGCCAAAGGGCTATTTATTGACATTAATTCTAAATTATATTATTGTTATCAAAAGCTCTATATTCGAGACAGGACTAGTTTTCCAGGGGGACTTTAGAGAAATCCATGTTTCATGATGCGACATGATTTTAATCCAGTCCAAATCTACCAAGTGTCCAAATCTGCCTGTGTTTTTCCTCACATAATCACTGTAAAAATTCAAGCGCAAATTACCTGCTGTTTTTTTTTGCCAATCTCAACTGTTCTTTGAGAAATCTAATCTTCTCCAATTGCAAATGTCTGTGATTGCTGATGTTGTATTATTGTAATTATTTTACTTGTGTGCACCAATCTTCTGTATGCTTTAATTTCAATTTGGATGGTATCTGATGAAAAAAAGAAATATATAAAATGAATACCTTATAGAGCCCCTGAAGGGACATGGTGAAGAAATAAAATGCTCTGTAAAATTGTTTCGTTTCAACTTAAACCGCAAGCATTTATGCTGCCTTAATTTGAAGCTTAGTCTGTTCAAATATCCCAGTTGTCACTTAGTACAATTTCATATTTCAGTTTGACTAGACTTAAAATTAAGGCAGAACAAACACTTACCGGTATACTTTAAGTTAAAATAACAATTTTTTTACAGTATGTAAACCAGTATATAAAAGGTATACAGTATATAGAACCAATGACAGAGATGAGAACGAATTAACATAGGATTTATTTGCAGAATGAGAATAACATGCCTACAGGCACGACAGTAACACGCAAACAACAACTGACAATGGAATAGGACAAAGGGAGGAACCTATATACGTATACTGTACACAGTGATGATTAACATAACGAACAGCTGTGAGTGTCCATGGTGGCGGGAAACTAGAAATAGGGAACACATGACATGAATGAAGTGGACAGTATGAGATGGGAATAAAACTTATTTGGCAATGCTTTTGAATTCTCTCGCAATTCTTCTTTGCTTTTTTTCAGAATTTTGCAGTCACTCGCAAAGAACAGTTTTGCAAAGGTTTTGCGAGTGAATGCAAAGTTTCTGTGGGGAAAGCAAAACACTTGTGAGATAATGCAAAAGCGATACATTTTCTTACCATCTTATTATTTTTGTTCACCGTGACTTTTTAAAGCAACAACAAGTAACTTTTCCTCTGCGGTCGTCCTACGGGTTGGCAGCGAAATTGTCCATTACCGCTGTCATAAATAATTTAGCCTACCGCATCCTACTGTCGTACGCGCATGCACAAGCTAGCTGTTTATCCAGCACCGGCTTTGGAATCACAATGGCCACAGGCAAGGTACTGTAGATTATGCCGTAAAGCAGTCGAATTTTGTAGTTCTTTTTGTGCTCCGGTTACTACCCGAAACCTAAAGTTACATAGTGCAAATGCCAGGCTATATGGCAGACGTGTCATTTAACCTATTGTAAGTCGATGTACCATCTCAAGGGTCTTGGGCAAATATTATGAAGGTTTAAAAACTATAAAGTGTGACTGTAAAGGAGTAGTTCACTTTTAAAAAAACTTTTGCTGATAATTGACTCACCCCCATGTCATCCAAGATGTCCATGTCATTCTTTCTTCAGTCGAAAAGAAATGAAGGTTTTTGATGAAAACATTCCAAGATTTTCTCCATATAATGGACTTAAATGGGAACCAAACGGTTCAAGGTCCAAATGAGAGTTTCAGTGCAAACTGCAAACTGTTCAAAGGGCTTTAAACGATTCCAGACAATGAATAAGGGTTTTATCAAGCGAAACGATTGCTCATTTAAAAAAACAACAAACAAAGTTTAAGTTTTATAAGCTCAAATGGTCGCCTTGCTCTGTTCTGTGATGACTCTCTTGTTCGAACTCAATCATCAAAATGAACAAATCTTTTTCCGCGTCATTTGGTTCATTTAACAAACGAAATGAAGAAATTGACTCGGAAAAAGATTCGGAGAGTCTGAAATGTTTTCATCAAAAACCATAATTTATTTTCTACTGAAGAAAGAAAGAAATGGATATCTTGGATGACATGGGGGTGAGTAAATTATCAGCAAATGTTTTTTTAAATAGGGTTTTTATTAAAAAAAACGTCATACGTGATGCACACAAGCACCTTCTGTAACGCCCACATCTAGAAAAAAACACACTCACCTCTAATAAACACGGAGATGTAGTTCTGTCTGTGATAAGAATTGAAACTCAAACGTTGTTTAGATTACAAAACTAGGAGTGACTACAGGCACCCTCCTCTTCCTCTTTTCTTCTTCTCTCCCTCCATTTTTTTTGCATATGTATATGGTAGTGTAGACAGAGAGGAGGGTATAGTTTGGGGCAGCTCAAGGCTTCAGGCTGGGCTCTTTTGCTTTACAAAACAGTTTTTATTAGGCCTTCTGTTTCTACACTGTGCTGTTTACTTACAGCCCACTGCATATGTGTGAGTGTGAGAGTGTTTGATTTACTTACTATAATCAGGTCTGGCCTGATGCCTCTTGCATAGTCCACTTATGTTCCTGCATCTCTCTTGCAACATCTTTTTGGTGTATGAGTTTTGGGGGTTTGATCATGCAACATAGTTAAAATGCTTCCTAAATGATAGTTGCAGGAATATATTTAATGATTCTAGTTACTTATTGGTTCTTTTTAGTCTAGTGGTTCTTTAATTTGGAGGAAGGAAGAATTAAGATTGACTTTGACAAATTAAGATCTCTCTCTTCTCTAGAGACTCTATAATGCATGTTCCGCCTAATGCATTTTAAAACAGTGAAAAAAACTTTTAGGATAAAACACAAAGTTCAAAAGAACAGCTTTTATTTGAAATAGAAATAGTTTTACATTATAAATGCCACTTTTCATCAATTTCATGCATACTTGCTAAATAAAAGTATTAATAATAATATATTCTTGAAAAAAATCTTTCAAAGGTAGTATATTTGAGTCAAATTAGTATTTCTCCTAAAGCATTTGATAAGAAACATAAGACCTGGTTGATAGTTAAATGAGACATCCATTATAAGTTATCAAAGAGCAACCCCTGAGCAATGCAGAGTTTCTCTGAGTGTGTTCCTGTGTTAGAGAGAGCAAATGAACTGCACACACACCACCTCCATCTCCATGTGGATTCACCAGAGCTGCTCCCACACACTCCCACATGCACACTGTCATCTCCACTGGTGCAGTGGGATAAAAATGTAATGAAATAATCTGTGTCCATATTAGTTAATTATTCCCAGCTCTCTGGGTGGAACCTGCACTCATTTCATTTCCAGAACAGACATCTCTGTTACACAACCTAGTGAGCCGCCTCGCTGCCTACATTGGCAGCATTTTAACCATCATGTAACCTCTTAGTTAAAGGGAAAGTTGGAAATCCTGTCATCATTTACTTACCTTTATGTCATTCTAAACCTGTATCATATGCTTTCTTCTGTACATCAGAAGTTCTTCAAAATATCTTATTTTGTGTTCCACAGAAAAAAAGAAAGTCATAAAAGTTTGGAATGAAATGAGGGTAAGTAAATGATGACAGAATTTCCATTTTTGGGTGAACTGTGTCTTTATCTGGTTAGTAATATTCTACATGGGCAAATTCTGGGTGCCACAATTATTTAAAG
The DNA here is from genome assembly GCF_016745375.1 of Pimephales promelas. The sequence goes on along the minus strand of NW_024121766.1, from coordinate 3,997,326 downwards.
GGATACTCCACTTTTTTTGGAAATAGGCTCGTTTTACAACTCCACCAGAGTTAAACAGTTGGGTTTTACTGTTTTTGAATCCATTCAGCTGATTTTCTCATATTTAGAAGAATATCAGTTATCAGACAGTTTCTGTTCTCATTGACTACCATAGTATATATTTTTTCCTACTATGGAAGTCAATGAGACCAGAAACTGTCTGGTTACTGACATTCTTCTAAATATCAGAAAATCGGCTGAATTGATTCGAAAACGGTAAAACTCAAATTTTTAACCCTGAGGGAGTTGTAAAATGATATTCCACCTATTTCCCCAAAAAAGTGGAGTATCCCTTTAACTATTTTAATTGATACCGGTGTTAACATATTGCTAATCTAACAGCAGTCTACTCTATAAATAAATGCATAAAAAATGGATAGGAAAATCCTTTTAACCATTTTTCTCAATTCTTTTCAGTATTTAACTTCAACCATCTTGTCCTTTTTTCCTCTGAGGGCGAGCCAGTTACTTTGCCAGTATTTGCCAAAAAAAAGGTAGACTGCATTATTAATTTAGCTTTTGAAACAGGAGCCTGAAAATGCTGCCTCAATAGGAAGCATGTTGGAACGGAGCAGCACGCTGCCCTTGCGCTGTTGTTGATGTTTCCCAGTGCGTCATTTTGGACATTGCTTATTCTGGCAACATTCACACCTGCTGAGTGAGGCCTTTTAGCTTTCTGCTGTGTGGACCTTTAGTATTTCACCATATTATATCACACACGCACTGCTCACAAATCTAGCAAAGAATAATGGCTTTATTTGCAGATTTCTCAGATGAGTTTGCTTACAATACATCTGCACTGTTCATACTCCCGACCACTGATGTCAGGTGTCTTATGCCATTAAGAAGGTGTGAAGTGCCGAATTCTTGTCCTCTGATTCACTATCTGCTTTTCTTCTGTCATAGGTGGCGTGTGGAACCAAAGACAGCCCAGTGCTGGATTCCCGAAGGACAGCTAGAGATCACAGACCCTTGAGGTGAAGGAGGGTGCATGGATCGCTTAAGGACAAAGACTTCTGCCTACCTCTGGTTGGGAGTGGTCTCCGTGGCAGCAACCTTCCTCTGTGCAGAGGCGCGAGTCACGCCAAGCCCGCCCCCCCTGAACACCACCGCATGCTTCGAGGATACGGGTCGATGCCAACCTGGCATCATCTTACCCATCTGGTACCCCGAGGACCCTTCCATGGGTGACAAGATCGCGAGGGTCATTGTGTACTTCGTGGCAATGATTTACATGTTCCTGGGGGTGTCGATTATTGCAGATCGCTTCATGGCTGCCATTGAGGTAATCACCTCCCAGGAAAAGGAAATCATCATCAAGCGTCCGAATGGTGAGACGACAACTACGACAATCCGTGTGTGGAACGAGACCGTGTCCAACCTCACGCTCATGGCGTTGGGCTCCTCCGCCCCTGAGATCATGCTTTCCGTCATCGAAGTGTGCGGACACGATTTCCATGCCGGTGAACTCGGCCCATCCACCATCGTAGGCAGTGCCGCTTTCAACATGTTTGTGATCATCGGCCTGTGCGTGTCCGTGATCCCGGAGGGGGAGGTCCGGAAGGTGAAACACCTGCGTGTGTTTTTCGTGACGGCGGCATGGAGCGTGTTTGCCTACATCTGGCTCTACATGATCCTGGCCGTCATCTCGCCCAACGTAGTCCAAGTATGGGAAGGGCTTCTCACCTTGGCGTTTTTCCCCATCTGTGTCATTCTGGCTTGGGTTGCCGACCGTCGCCTGCTCTTCTATAAGTTCATGCACAAGAAATATCGCACGGACAAGCACAGAGGCGTCATTATCGAGACAGAGGGTGACCGCTCCAAAGGCATCGAAATGGACGGAAAGATGATGAATTCTCATTTTGTCGACGGCGGAGCTGCTAGTAACTTGATGGGCCTGATTGAGGGCAAGGAGGTGGACGAGTCTCGCAGAGATATGATCCGTATCCTTAAGGACCTGAAGCAGAAACACCCGGAGAAGGAGCTGGACCAGCTAGTGGAGATGGCCAACTATTATGCCCTGTCACACCAACAGAAAAGCAGAGCGTTTTATCGTATCCAGGCCACGAGGATGATGACTGGCGCCGGGAACATCCTCAAGAAGCACGTGGCCGAGCAGGCCAAACGCAGCACCAGCGTTCAAGAAGTTCACGTAGAAGAACCTGAGGAGTTTGTGTCTCGGATTGTGTTCGAGCCTGCCATTTACCAGTGTCTAGAGAACTGCGGGGCTGTTCTACTCACGATAATGCGTAAAGGTGGCGACATCGCTAATACGATCTATGTGGATTATAAAACGGAGGACGGCTCGGCGAATGCCGGTGCGGACTATGAGTTCACGGAGGGAACGGTGGTGTTCAAACCTGGTGAAGTTGTCAAGGAAATCGCCGTTGGCATCATCGATGACGACATCTTTGAGGAGGACGAGCATTTCTTCCTGCGGCTCAGTAATGTGCGTGTCCTGGAGACCGAGGATGAGGTGCTGTCGCCCAGTAGCCTGCCGTACCCAAAGGCCTTGTTAGGATTCCCTGCTGTTGCCACAGTTACCATCCTCGATGATGACCACGCAGGCATCTTCACTTTTGAAAGCGAGTCCATGCACGTAAGTGAGAGTGTGGGCATCATGGAAGTGAAAGTGCTGCGGACATCAGGAGCGAGAGGGACAGTCATCATTCCTTTCCGCACAATGGAGGGACTCGCTAAGGGCGGCGGAGAGGACTTTGAGGACGCCTACGGTGAACTAGAGTTCAAAAACGACGAGACCTGGTAAATATGCTTTATTTTAAATCAAGCTCAAAGATATACAGTGGCCCCAAATAGTATTTGTAGACTTTTGGGTACATTTTGAAATGCCATTTTGCACTAGATGTCAAACTGTTATTGCAAAATGTCAAACCAAATGTCATTTGCAAACAGATGATGCTAAAGCTAAATAACTTCACCTTTTTGAGTCAATTTTCAATTACTTTTGCACCAGCTTGTGTAAAAAACTGATGTATGAAGTTAAACAGGTGTTCTAGAAGAGAAACCACAGGCATAGCTGATCACAATTTCTTGCCAACGTTTGACAACCAGAATGAATTCAAATACTTTTAGGCCTTATTTTTAAACAATACATCTATTGATTTATTATTTAAAACCCATGAATACTACTTTTTATGTGAAATGCTTTTGCTTGAAAAGTGTATTTAACTCGCATAAATGCTTCCATGATTTGCTTTGTTATGTATTACAAGGAACATTTTTAAGTGTGGTGTACTGTAAGTGTTCAGATAGTATTTGGGGCCACTAAGAATGTAGTGGGATGTAGTTGAGGAGTTGTGAGATGGTGTTTTATGTTTGAGACCAATGTATGTTGAGTTGGTCTTGCTGGGTTGTAATGGCTGTAGTAGGACATATTTGCCGAAATACTTTTTTTCCTTACTGTTTTCTGTCAACTTTGTAAATGTTTTGTGACTTCCAATATAAGTGATCTAAAATATAATAACTATTACATAAATGCATAGATTTTCTCTGTTTTAGCATACACACTCACTCCGTTGAGGTTTAGGGAGAGTTTTTGAGATTTCTCTCAGGAATGTTGGTGTTTAATTAACTCAGTTCATTCATGTGAGATTTGAAAGAGATCCAGTAATACGGTAACAGAGAGAAAGACATGTGGGGTGCAGGTCCAGATATGCTGCTGGGTATTAATAGTTCAGTAAGAATATTCACAGCATATTCCTCATGACACTCCAACCCACCCACGGTCTATATGTAAGAGAGTATGTAAGTAGCTGACAGATGCCCATGGACTTTTTATTTTCTTGTGAATTAACATCAAAATGTTTGTTTCTAATCTATATTTAAATGCAAGGCAGTGTGTACTGTTACTGTCTGTCTATGTTAAATCACTTTTGTTTTTCATTTAAAGTGGTCTTGTGGTGAGACCAATGAATTTTTAAACTCCAACTATTGCATGTCTTCCCTAAATTAATATGAGATCATAAAACATGCATCATAATGAATAAAATAGTTTAAGCGGAGTATAGCACATCACATTGTAGGACATGTCAACTTTCCCAAAGTACTGTATTTCATGTCAACTACCCATTTGATGTACGTTTAAAGGTATTACAGTGTTTAAAAACTCACTTAAAGGACAAGTTCAGTATTTTACACTTAAAGCCCTTTGTTTCTGATGAAATTGAAAGGCTTAGATTAAAATTTTGACACATGCTGCTGTCCCGAGAATGGTTGCATAGGTGCACTGGAACAATCTAAATGCCTAAAACGCATTAAACTTTAGTTTACAAAGACGTGAAAATCACAGAGTGGTCTGGGGTGTTCACTGATATGCTCACACAAAAATCACTGCAAAAGATGCTTTCCAACAGGTTTTATCAGGTTTTGACTTGACTTCGGACAAAACTTATGATAAAACCTGTTGAAAAGCATCTTGCAACGACAGAAACCGAAAATTTTTGGGACAGCAGCATGTGTCCAAATTTTAATCTTAACCGTTCTATTTCATCAGAAACGATCTTAAAACAGGGCTTTAATGGAGTAGTTCTCTTTTGAAAAAAACTTTTGCTGATAATTTACTCACCCCCATGTCATCCAAGATGTCCATGTCTTTCTTTCTTCAGTCAAAAAGAAATTAAGGTTTTTGATGAAAACATTCCAGCATTTTTCTCCATATAATGGACTTCAGTGGGAACCAAACGGTTCAAGGTCCAAAAGACAGTTTCAGTGCAAACTACAAACTGTTCAAAGGGCTTTAAACGATTCCAGACGATGAATAAGGCTTTATCAAGCGAAACGATCGCTCATTTAAATTTGTTTTAAAAAACGGGTTCATGACTCTCCTGTTCAAACTCATTCATCAAAATGAATGAATCTTTTTTCAAGTCATTTGGTTCATTCAATGAACGAAATGAACGAATTGACTCGGAAGCAGATTCGTTCATTTTGATAAACGAGTTCAAACAAGAGAGTCACGAACGTGCGTCACAGAACAGAGCAAGATGACCATTTCAGCTTATAAAACTTAAACGTTGTTTTTGTTTTGTTTTTAATGAGCGATCATTTCGCTTGATAAGACCCTTATTCATCGTCTGGAATCGTTTAAAGCCTTTTGAATAGTTTGCAGTTTACACTGAAACTGTCATTTGAACCTTGAACAGTTTGGTTCCCATTGAAGTCCAGCATGTGGAGAAAAATGCTGGAATGTTTTCATCAAAAAATCTTAATTTTTTTTCGACTGAAGAAAGAAAGACATGGATATCTTGGATGACATGGGGGTGAGTAAATTATCAGCAAAAGTTTTTTTAAAAGTGAACTACTCCTTTAAGTGTAAAATATCGAACTTGTCCTTTAAGTTCTGTTCCTTGTCAGTCATATGAGTGTTTCTCATGGCTTGGCATTTTCTTTTAATCGTGTTTGATAATTGTACAGAAAATATTGTGTGTGTGTGTGTTTCAGTAAGATTTTTTTTTAAAGAAATTAATAATGATCAAATGTTACAGTATAGACATTTACATTGCTATCATTTTGAACTTTCTATTTATAAAAAATAATGTCAAATTTATTGTGTTCACTAAATTATTAAGAGCAACTGTTATCAACATTGATAATAATGATAAAATATTTCTTGAGCACCAAATAGGCATAATGAAATAATGATAATGAAAGTGTTTTCAGTTTTAAGCAAATGATCTGCAACTCAGTTCGACTGACCAAATTTAGACATGAATGTGTCATTTCTGCCACAGTGTTTTACATACTCCTTAATTATTAAAGATACAAAAAAATCTATTGAAAGTCTACTGGGAATAAAAATCTGGGGGTGCACAGACAGATTGCTTGTCATTGCAAACTTGTGCAAGTAACAATGCATCCAAACTCTGTAAGTGGTATCATGTCTAGAGAGTGACACTTCGGCACTTATGTTGTACCATAAAATGGGATTAAGGTATCGTGACAACCCTAGAACACGAATAGCAGGCACCATTCCTCAGTGACGGTTGAGTCAATGGACTGCTTGCAGAGAGAAAGTTGAGTAAAGACATCTGCATCTATCATAACCAAGCACCTGCCATTGCCACCAACAGGGTTTAAATCACTGGCACCCTTACCAATGCACCAACTAACTAGATTATATGGATTATTATATCTCTATCTCTCTGCTTTGTAGTAGGTTTCTGGAGTTTTATGTCATAGTGACCCCTTTTCACTAACCATTAACCCTTTGGAGTTAGTGACACAAGATGAGAGACAAGGATAGAAAGATATTTAGAGAAAAAATGTAACTTTGTTTTTACTGTGTATACATCATTGTATGAGTTTGAGAGCGTGTACATATTGAGTGTGTACATAGTATGTATGTGAAAATATGTAGTGTGAGTGTGTTTATGAGTGTGTATGTGGTCCTGGAAAGCCTACATTGTGGGCAGGGCCGTAAATAATTAATATTGTGACATAGGCAAAATACATTTTTGGCTCCCCCCAAACACTGCAAACAAGACACTCTTCTCTGCTCCTCAAATACATAAAACATTAGCCTTTCTATATAGTGTTTCTTGTGTAAAGAAAACACTGTACTTGATCAATCTTAACTTATGTTTGCATTGCAAACAAGCAGAGATGGTCTAAAATAAGCAGCACTTACATTCAAGATTGAGGTATTCAAGATTTTATTGAAGAGTAGTGTCTGTGTTTGTGTGTGTGTGTATGTGTGAGTGTCGGGGTTCTCCTTCTCGGCTGGTGCTTGTTATATTCCCATGATGCTGCATGCAGCACGATGCACCAGAATACACCAGGAACCAATTCTCTCTTCTCTCTCTCTCTTTCTTTCTCTTTCAAGTATTTTTATTTCAGATCACCCAGACTATTTTTCTGGCCCAGTTTTTTTTTAAGGCTTTAATTTATTATAACAACTTACTTATGTTGATTGGTAGTAATGCAGTTTTTGTGAGTGGAAAGCTTTATTTGAGTTAAGAATTTCCTAAGATTTGAGTTGTTGTATTTTCTGACTATGTAATTTGAGTAGATGAAATGCAAGTTACTATGTGACTATGTTTAGAAACTAGTTTTTGAGTTAGTAGCTTGTAGTCTGGTTAAATTACTACTGTTTGCTGTGAATATAGTGACTTGGAGTTAAGTATTTTATTATTGTTTTGTGTAGAGCCCGACCGATAAAGGATTTTGAAGGCTGATACCGATACAAATATTTTTTGGTTTTAAAATCCGATATTCCGATATATCGGCCGATATTTTTTATTCATTTTTTTATTTCAGAAACGTGCAACAAAACATTAACAGATTTCCCTAACATTAGTTATTTGTAGTTATTTATGAGTTTTAAATGTTTAATTGTAAAATTGTAAAACATACATTTTCAATATAACAGGCCAAGGAGAGATGATGCGTCTCATTGCTATAACTGTCACACGCTATTAAAGAAATACTTCAGTCACATTGTCAAAAGTTAAAAGGACAGTCAGTCAATTACACTGTAACAATGTAACGTAACTATTACTAGCTAATTCCGCTTCACTCTCGGCTTATTTAACAGCAGCAAAACTGGACATGATTGTCACAAATTTTGTCATGCTTATTTGAGTTAAGAGAACTGATGGGGATGATCTTTGTCTAAAATGCCTAATATCGGCCGATAATATCGGTCTGGCTCTAGTTTTGTGTATAATTCACACGCACATATTTTTAAATAAAGAATATAGAATATATAAAGTCACTGGAGTTTGTGTGTTCGTAGTTTTAATTATTGTGCATGTAGTTCAGTCAGCATTTGGTCGAAGGATGAGAGGAAAGCAACAGTAGAAAGAGGATCTGTATCAGTAGCCTTCTCCTCTGATTCTTTTCTGCCCTGGTTTTCTGTCTCTCGCCTCCCTTTGGGCTTTTTTATATATATATATATATACAAATCTGCAGTTATAGCAGAGCTCCACAGTGTAATGAATCATTTAGATAAAGTAAACATTATTAATTCTTTATGATTAAATAATAAGTGCTAGAGAATATGTTTTGGTTTCTTCATAGAACCACATCTTTAGACAAATATATCAGGAGTAGTTCTGCCATTATGAAGCTGTCACAGTCTGTCTTGTCCCCCGCCTCTTCACTACACTTCCCAACATCCCTCATGTTTTTGCACCTGCCTGTCATCATCGTTGTCACCTGTGTCTTGTTAATTATCATCGTCTGTCTCCTGTTTCAGTTCATCAGTGTTTGTATATAGTTCCTTCAGTTCAGTCTGTAGTTAGTCATGTTTAGCGTGTGTTATCCTGCCTGAAGTTTGTAAGTAAAAGTAATTGCATGGGAGCTCTTGCCTTTTCGTCTTCTTCTGCCTGCACCACGCTGTGACAGAAGCTTAATAAGCAGAGAGTCTCCTGTCGTGAGGTCTTTGCAAGTGTTTGGCTAATTGGCTATTTAAAAAGGTGTTCATCATGTTTAATGTACCAATTTTGTTTCTTGCCTATACTTTGCTAGCCTGACTACGTCAGACTTCCTACTTCCGCTAATTTCGTTTCGCTCTGTGTACGAAGCAAAGTGAAGAAGCAGCGTTTGGTATTACCAGGCTAATACTTTGCCTAGTTATTTGCACACTTCACAATAAGTCAACACAGGTCATAAAACCTGTAGAGCCCAGTCATGTAGCATTTGAGAATTGTTTTTAACTGACCACTGATAATTCTGTCTGACACAGTTGAGGGAAAGCATGCAAAACATTGTACTGCCAAGGATCTAAGATCATATAGAGGGACTGTGCTTGTCTGTGTAAATATGAGTTCACTTCACTCTTGTTTTACTACATTCACTCCAGACATCAGCTCGAACATCTTAGTGACTCCTGTGAATGGAAAAATTCCTTGTAACTGAGAGTGAGAGAGCAGATGAGGAAAGCAGCTTGAATAATGGATTGAACAGCAAAGAGGATGAATATATGATGTAAATCATAAATAAATTTGGATTTCAAGGAATTCTTCATCCAAAAGGGAAAGTGCTGTCTTCATTTACACCCATATGTCGATCCAGACCCCTATGACTTTTCTTTTTCAGTTTTCTGTAAGTAACAGACTGCAATTGAAGTATCAGTATTTTTATCAGTATTGGCAATATTGACCTTTAATTGTACTTATTAAAAGAAGATAAGTGGTATTGTCCATGCCTAATGCCCAGGAGGAGCTGCGTTGTGGCAATGTGTGTGTATGTTTGTGTTTTTCTTCAGGGCTCCAATTTAATATGCAGTGTAGTGTTAATTCAGTTTGATCCTACACTGCTCATCTCTCTCTCTCTTGAGCCCTGTCGGACAGGACCAGTATTCCCTGAGGTGGTTAGCTATTTTTGTGTTTTGCAGGCATACTTTGTGATTTCAATCCTATCAAAACGAATCTGTTTTTCTCACAACTTTGGTAAAGAGGAAATTACCTACTCTTTTTGAGCTAACGTGGTGGTTCTCTGAGAAATCCAATTCCTTTTGGACAGGAATGTCACTGATTGAGGTTGATACTTTCAGTACCCATCTAATTTATATTATTATGGACCTACAAGTACTTTTCTAGGGTGAAATATCAGGCGGTGGTTTAGTACTAAAATAGGAAATTAAATCAACTAAAAAAAAGTAAATTAATCAAGGAGAGAGCATGGGCTGCTCAGAACAGAAACTCATGATCATCAACTTAATTAGTTCTTTCTCTTTTCTATGCATATATTGCCATGTTACGCAAACTGTTTTCTATTTCAATTTTAATCATGTGGTGGTATTCATGAATTTTCATTATTAATTAAAATCATCCTATACTGATGATTTGGTGCTCAAGAAAAATTTCTAGAAAGGAGTTGCCTGTGGCAGTATTTGTGGATTTTTTTCATGATTTTGTTGATGAATGATGAATCATTTATTTGAAATAGAAAAATCTGATATCAATGTAAAGGTCTTTACTGTCAATTTTGATCAATCGAATGCATCCACACATTCATCAGCGAGTTTCATTGACATTGTGACCACTGAGCCTTTATAATTAACAAAGAGACGGTGGAGCCCTTTGGAATCCCCTTTGGAATCTCAAGACAGTTCGACTGAACACTGGCAGTAACATTACAGACAGGGATCGATCAATGAAATGATTACAGCACTCTCCACTGTGAATCAAAATCCTATCCGTAAGAACCCTCTACAGCCATTTTCTGCTGAAGAATTGCTGATTAAAGACATTGCGAACAAACACACTGCGACTACAGTATGAGCATTGCATTGATCAAACCAGTGGTGCACTGGGTCTAAAGATCCAGTCTCAGCAGCACAAAGCTCAATTCTGCTGTAATTCTGGTTCTGATGTTATTTGACATGAGTCAGGTATCTCCCTCTCCATCCCATAAGTAGTTCCCATGGTGATGGCCACCTGTAGGCAGGGTTCAAAATTAACTTTCTTTCACACCACACAGTGTTAGAGACCATACATATTTTGAAAACTACAAAGACCATAATAACTTTCTGAAAAAATAACACACACACACACACACACACACATATATATATATTATATATATATATATTTATATACAGTATACTGTGTGTGTAGATATATACAGTATATATACACACACAGTATATGATAGAGTCCATGCTCTCCAAAGCTGCATTTATTTGTTAAAAATACAGTAATATTGTGATATATTAGTAGAATTTAAAATGTAACTCTTTTAATTATTTTAATATAGTTAAAATTATTTTATTTCTTTGATGGCAAAGCTGAATTTTTAGTATAATTACTTTAGTCTTCAGTGTCATATGATTCTTCAGATATCATTCTAATATGCTGATGATTTGCTGCTCAAAAAACATTTCTTATTATTAATAATTTTGAAAACAGATGTGCTGCTGAATATTTTTGTGGAAACTGTGATGCACATTTATTTTCAGCATTATTTAATTAAAGTTCAAAAGAACATTGAATAAAAATTAATGAATATATCATTTATATATTTAAACATTAGGCTTTTTTTGGTGTCAGCTTTTTTATTTATTTGAATCTTATTCTATATATTATCACTACAATAAATTTAAACGATGTATCATGCAGTACCAGCCGCTGGAGAGCAACCATTTTATTTGCTTGCCAACTTGAATTTGGTACTTAGCGAGTGTTAATTCGGACCCTGGCGGTAGGTTACAGGTTAATCAGAGGGTAATAGCGCAGCCCCTCACAGTTGAATACAGAAGTGGCCCCATATGAATCTCGGCGTCACGCTAGTAGCTAGCTAAGCATGTTATTAGCGCCACTAGCGCTGACCACCCTGGGCTGTAGGTTCCGGTCTATTGTTAATAGCCGCCAGTGGAGTCTTGCCTGAGGTTAGCTCCAGGAAACAACACTAACAAGAGTAAGTTATCTTGTATAGACATTTTCACACACAATCATATTGAGTGTGTTAGCATACCGATTCCAGAAAGTATCTTGGAAGGCTGGCGTGTGTATGTGTGTGGAGCCAGAGCTTTGCTCCTTTTCAGCTGAAGAAAGCTGTGTCTCCTTGGCAACAACAGAGAGCACGAGCTCGCAGGCATGTGCGTGAACACAGTGTGTGTTTGTGTTTGCGTTGAGTCAAATTAGTCTGTGAACGTGTATCCCTGGTTGTGTGTGTATTTGCCCATCAGTGCAGACATGCATGCTCTCGCACACACACACACACACACACACTCTTTTCACTGCAGGGTTTATTTTTAGCACGTGTCTCTTATATAATCAGGGTGACACTGGGGAGAACAGAGACTCTCTCCCTCTCCTTCCTCCTCACTCTTGGTTTGGATATCTGTGTGTGTTGTACGCAGATGAGACAGAGGTTTTCTTAGTTGCATATTTCTGGTGCAGTAATGATGCTCGAGAGTGTCTCTGTGCCTGCAGGTCTGAATTACTCAATATAGACGAAAAGATACTGCATAAATAAAACCAAAATGCCTGGAACACCACAGACACACGACACTACGCCATTCACAAGGCGCATGGGGGAGGAAGTCTATATGCAAGTTTATATTAGTTTTTAATTAAATTGGTGTCCGTCAATCATTTCAGGGCCTAATGATATTCCACTTTATGCCAGTGTTGTTATTGTTAACTAAAACTATTAAAATTGTGTTTTATTAATTGAAATAAAGTCGAAATAAAAAAGTAAATATTAGATGAAAAACTTTAACGTTAAAGCAACACCAAGTAACTTTTCCTCTCTGGTCGCCCTTCAGGCTGGAAGCGGAAATGTCCATTAGCGCTGTCGTAAATAATTTAGCCTACCGCATCCTGCTGTCACACGCACGCACATGCTCTCTGTTTATCCAGCACCGGCTTTGGAAATATGATGACAATTCAAAAGCTCCCTGGCTGTTAGGTATCTTATGCCTGGTTCAGATTACACGATTTTAGCCCGATTTTGGCACGATCCGTTTGACGTAGGGAGTTGTGGGGATTCGTAAATGACAAGATTCGATCGTATCATCTCGTATAGTGTGTCATAGTGGGCGACAACCTACGTCGCGTCTGCGATGCTTCACGACATCACGACAAAAAGACTTGCATGTTTAATTTTTTTAACGGTTGTCCACGACGGTTCCGTCACATGAGGTTGACCAATAGGACTACAGAAGCTTTTCCATACACAACTTTCAAAAAATGGCGAAACAAAAGGGAGACGATGGTGCTAACGTTAAAACTAAAAGTAAAAATATATAAGAAAACAATATTTTACCTCAAGTTCTCTTGACAGCCCATACTGTCCTCTTCGAGCAATCCAAGAAAGTGTCCATTGTTGGGTTTTATCTGAACACAGGACAGCCAATACAACACTCACTGCTTCATCCATAGTTTGTTTACGTTCGTTTCCGGAAGTCACTCTTTACTAGTTTCGCCTTCTCGATGACATCACGCGCGCCGGTAAAGACGGCATGCGATGACTGGTCAGGAAGCAACGTGTAGTCTGATATGTGTCTTGTCCACGACACGACAAGATTTTAGGAGTCAAAATCGCGTAATCTGACACAGTGACTATCGTAACAGACAGAAAAATATCATGTAATCTGAACCAGGCATTACAAGTAGTTGTAGTCTACTGTCAAGTAAGTTCCACCTATCGGCAATTGTAACACTTGCTGTAAAGCTAGTCTAAAATTTGTAGTTTTCTTATGGCTGATTTGGACTACAGAAACGCGGCCTCATCTGGCTAAATCTTTAATCTTAATTAGTGTTGCTTTAATACTTTTTTTTTGCCTTGGCAACTATCGGAAATAGTTTAAATTGAAGTACTAGTTTTAAAGCTGAAATAAATATATATATATATATATATATATATATTTAAAGCTAAATCGAAATATATAAAATCACATAAGAACCACATAAGAACATTTCTAAATTAAAATGAAAACTGAAAATAAAAGCTATTCATTAATAAATACTTCAATGCTATATAAATAATATAATCACACTACTTTATGGCACTGTGTATTCAAACACATTTTCTTAGAGTATGTTTACTCATTAACGATACACTTACAACGGAATTTTTTTATTGTTTTTTTTTTTTTTTACGTACAGACAAGTCGACAATCTTGAAACGATTCCTGTTCACACGGATCCGCGAAAATGGCTAAATGCACTGTATTATTCATGCCAGACCAGTAGTTGGTGATGTCATTTAGTAAAGAAAAACGATGTGCCTACAGACTGAACACGTAAAACTTGCTAAACTTGCACTTTGAAACTCATTTTCAAAAGTGTGCGTTTTTAGGCACAAAAAAAGCTGTTGTGTTAATGAAGCTGTTGTGTTTTCCATTTTTAGTTGAAAAGGTGTTGTGCAAATGGACCCTTAAACTTGACTGTAAATCAATGGGAAAGTTGTTACCCATATGGTCTGTCTCCTATGTTTTCATTGTGTTTTTGGTTTAGTCCTGTGACCTAGTTTTCCCCAGTCTGTTTAATTAGTTAAAGGAGGGAGAAGAACGGACCCAACAGAAAACAGCATGGCCTCACCTGCTGTACTGTTATGTCTTGAGCAGGAGCAGTAAAGCCTTGAGGCCCACATCTGCGGATTTCTCTACCAAATGAGCCTAACGGACTTCCCCATTGGCTCCTTGTGCACTTTCTTTCTTGCCAGCCTTAACGAGTGATCAAAGGCTCGGTGTGGATCCTCGGGGCACATTTGCAGAGTTCGTCGAGTGAGTGCTGGTGTGCAACGAGTCCCAGTTCACCGTCTGCCCCGCTGAGGAAGAACTCACCAGCCCCGCCCCAACTCCAGAGCCGCCAGAGACCAGCCATCCACCACCAACATGATGGAGTTGCCTGTACCCACTGCAGACTGTAGAGACCAGCCCGCTGCGATGGACTAGCCCAAACCAGAGAGGAGGTCAGAAGGAGTCGTCACGCAGAGCCCAACCACTGCTAGAGTCTGACCAGGTGCATGAGCCAGCAACATTGTGTGTCGTGGAGGGAGTTTTAGTGCAGTTCGATGGGATGGAGGGGAGCCATTATGGACTCTGAAAGGTATTTAGAGGAGCTTAAAGACATTTTTGAGGTTAACCTAATGGGCTTTTTGGATAGATTATTCTCAGTCTCCTTGTATCTCCAGCATCTCCCCCTTTCTCTAGCATCTCCTGTATCTCCAGCGCCCCCTGTTTCTCTAGCATCTCCTGTATCTCCAGCGCCCCCTGTCTCTCCAGCGCCCCCTGTCTCTCCAGCATCTCCTGAATCTCCAGCGCCCTCTGTCTCTCCAGCGCCCCCTGTCTCTCCAGCGCCCCCTGTCTCTCCAGCATCTCCTGAATCTCCAGCATCTCCTGTATCTCCAGCGCCCCCTGTCTCTCCAGCATCTCCTGTATCTCCAGCACCCCCTGTCTCTCCAGCATCTCCTGTATCTCCAGCGCCCCCTGTCTCTCCAGCATCTCCTGTATCTCCAGCACCCCCTGTCTCTCCAGCATCTCCTGTATCTCCAGCGCCCCCTGTCTCTCCAGCATCTCCTGTATCTCCAGCGCCCCCTGTCTCTCCAGCATCTCCTGTATCTCCAGTGCCCCCTGTCTCTCCAGCATCTCCTGTATCTCCAGCGCCCCCTGTCTCTCCAGCATCTCCTGTATCTCCAGCGCCCCCTGTCTCTCCAGCATCTCCTGTATCTCCAGCGCCCCCTGTCTCTCCAGCATCTCCTGTATCTCCAGCGCCCCCTGTCTCTCCAGCATCTCCTGTATCTCCAGCGCCTCATGTTTCTCTACATCTCCTGTCTCTCCAGCATCTCCTGTATCTCCAGCGCCCCCTGTCTCTCCAGCATCTCCTGTATCTCCAGCGCCCCCTGTCTCTCCAGCATCTCCTGTATCTCCAGCGCCCCCTGTCTCTCCAGCATCTCCTGTATCTCCAGTGCCCCCTGTCTCTCCAGCATCTCCTGTATCTCCAGCGCCCCTGTCTCTCCAGCATCTCCTGTATCTCCAGCGCCTCATGTTTCTCTACATCTCCTGTATCTCCAGAGTCCCTGTCTCTCCAAAATGCCCACCCAGCCTCCCTCTCCCACCTCTTCAATCAGCCAGTTTCTCAGCCCCGCCTCCACTGATGTCCTTCAGTCCCTCTGCAGCTCCCACATGCTGTGAAGACCTGCCCAGAGTCTCCATGCCAACAGCTCCATACAGCACATCGGCTCCACCCTGGCTTCTCCCTCCCTCTGCTCCACCAGAAACCATTGGCCATACGACTTCTCCAGGCTCCCTTGTCCCTCCACCTCCGCCTTCGTCCTCGACCCCACCGGCTCAGCCTCTGTCCTCTGGTTCACTGGTTCCAGCTCAGTCTCCAGGGCCACCGGTTTCGTGTGGGCTCATCGGCCTGTCCTCTCCACCTGTGTCTCCCTCTTCAACAGCTGCTTCTCTGTCGGTCTTCCCCAGGGCTCCTTCGATCAAGTCGGCACCATGGCTGCTCCTCCCTTCGAATCCGTCCTGGGGCCTTGTCCTGGCTAAACATCTGGCTCCTCCTGCTCCTGGCTCCAAGCTTGCTCCTCCCACCATCCAATCCTCCATGGACTCTTTTTATCTTTACCATGGACTGTTTTTTTTTTTTTACCCACGGCCTCCTCCAGAGCCCCTCCCTCCTTTTTTGGACTGTTTACAGCACAAGGACGTGCCTTTTTGGGAGGGGGCGTACTGTTCTACTGGTCCGTACTGGTCTGTCTCCTTTGTTTTCATTGTGTTTTTGGTTTAGTCCTGTCATTCATATGTACCCTGTGAATTTACTAATTAAGTTCCTTTGTTTGCTCTGTATTCTAAAACCCTCAGTTCTCCCTTCTTCTCTGTCCATCCATGTCAATGTTTGTTTGATTTTCTCCGGCATTTCTCCTGATTCCTGAGTGTGCAATTATTCCTCGTCGTGCAAGTTTCTAATATACCACGTTACGTAACAAAAGTACTGGCATACGTATTTTTGTGTATTGATATTGGGTTGTATATGGCACATTTAGTAAAAGATAAATCTGGGTATTTCACCCAAACAATCACATACCAAACACAGTTCATTGCATGGAAAGCTGTATCCCACAATGCCAACCACTCAGCTTGACCTTTCATTTTCTATGTGACAAATAGCAACGTTTTACATTTTTACATAAAATTGGGTTAAAAAAGAGATTATAACGTTAGCCATAGTGTCATATTTTTAAAACTTTTTTCCCACTCTTTCTCCCCTCATCCATAATGTTCTTTCTCATTTTTTTATTTTCCCCTTTTGTTCCCACTTTCTTTTTTCTCCCTTTCTGCAGATATGCTTACCTGAGTAATTTAACCTCACCTCTCTTTGAACACAATATTTTCAGTTGAACCTTTGATTAGTCGGTTCAGGTGTGTTTGATTAGAGAATGCATTAAGCTCTGCTGAGATGGATCTCTATGTGTGCTGAATTGCCTGAGGTTTTGATTTCTTTGAATGAATTAATTAGGAAATTCGAACACAAAGCTTCCCTAGCTTTCTAGGTTGAGAATCAGTATATAGTGGACATGAACTCGGGCACTGGTATGGACAATAAGGACACTGGCTCACTACACTTTGGGACACTGATGACTCTAGTTCCGGCGACGTGACAATGTCAACATGACTACTGGTATCTATGAACAGCAGCCAAACTGATATCTTTCTTACATTATTTTCTAATGTTATTTAAAATACACGTGATAAATATGTTGCTTGTTGCATAGTGCAATGTTTCAGCTAAAAATGTTACTAAGATTCTGTTCATTACCTGCCTTGTTATGTTTATGCTAAAATATAATTAAATATTGGTTTGTATTTTATAAAACATTTATTGCGTGTTTAGTGATTTGGCTCACATGGTTTATGTTGCGCTCTTCAGAACTTCTTTAGGGAGTGAACATTTCAGTGCACTGGTAGGATTTTACAATTGAGACAGACAGGCTATTAAATGGCTGACTTTCCTGATCAGTGAGCGCACGACACTCTGAATCAAGGTTATTATTATAGTTTTGCATTTTTTTTATTTCATTTATGTTGAAATTGCTAGTTTATTTCTGTTTACGAGTTTGTTTTTTGACCAATAGTTGTGGTCTCAGTTTTAGTTTTCGTTTACATAAAATGACCTAGGGAGCTGATTGAGATGCACCAAAACATCCTACCGCTTATTTGCTGTTTGTTTGTTTATTTATTTATTTGTTTATTTGAAAAACAAAAGGGACAATACATACTGTATTAATGAATATTTTCACTAATGTGAATTTGTCAGATTATAGCCTTAGGCTAATTTCCATCTGCAGACCCCCTGGCAGGTTGATGTTACACACAGATTAATAAATACATACAGAGACACTATGCACAGACTATAAACAGAGAAACAAGGACAAGAACAGTGATCTCATCATGTTAGAACAGACAGTAACAATAAAAGTGGACAACAAAAGACATATAGGAAATAGGAAAGCATCGACTATATTGCTCAAACCACAACTAACTGGATATTTAGGGCTCAAGTTCTCATTAATATGATATGTTGCTTTACCAGGCTTAGTTAAGCATCCAGACAGGAGTATGTTTTTTTTTTTTTTTTTTTTTTAAGTACGCAACTAAAGTCCATTCATTCAATGTTTTGTATACTGAAAAGCAAAACAATTATCAATTCTATTTTTTTTGCAGATCCACCCCGCAAATAAACAAATATCTGTAAAATAATTAAAAAAACAAACCAATTTTTTTTTGGATTTTTTTGGAGTTTTATTCTGGATAGTCATAATAGTTTTCAAATAGTTTTTATGTTGTTCAGAACACATCATGCACAATGTTTACAGATGTGCCGGAATTCATTGATTTTTACTCACACGAAGCATTCACTATCTATGAATGATGACTGAGTGAACAAGTAAATGGTCTTGAACAGGATATGCCTGACCTAAATGTATGTTCCTTAAAGGGATACTTCAGGATTTAGCAATAACCTGTAGTGTAGTATTTTCGATTTGCCATGCTTTTCACCCTTATATCCCCCCCGAGACCTCCCCCTGTAACGTCATTTTGCGTCATCTGAGGATTTTTTGGCCAGAGGCTAAAGACTACAGTCAGTAGGGGCTGTTCCGCATGTTTTCAACTTGCCCATAGAGGGTGGGATCTCACTCACAGAATGTACATAGTGGCAGCCATCTTTTTTTGAAAGCTAAGCTAGCGGGTTCTTGTTATGTGGACAAAAAAGCTGAGTAGTAGGGGGTTACCATCCTCTTTTTCTCGGACCTGTCCCGCCGTTGAGATCGTATAAAATGTCCTGGATTGAACTTTTGCTTTCTGCAGTCGCCATTCATTGTTTACATGCACAATCCACTCAACTCAATTCACTCCGATTGGTGAATCTGAATGTCGTGTTTACATGAACGCTAAACAAGTGATTGGTTGATGTGCGTTTTAACATTGATAAGACAATTCCTGCTCCTCCGAGAAAGATACGAGACCGGTGCGTCTCACAGGTGTCGCTCATCATCGGTAATCGCGCCACCGGCCTCACGTTCTCCCGCCGACCTCAGTCTTTCTCAGTCTAGAAAGTTCAAAATTCAAAAATAATTTCACATTTCTTCTACATAAATGACCCATTTTAAATACACATTCATCTTTCCAGAGGTGAAGTATCCCTTTAATCGGCACATGACGAGATGAATAGACTTGAATGGAGGTTTTTCAGCTTTTCTTTTCAATTCGACAACTATACATTGCCTCTTGGCTTTGTGCTGAAGTGTAAGTCATCTAGTGTAAACATACCAGATATTGGCTACAGTTTTTGATATAGTTTTATTCCTTGCAAAATTAATATATGAAATGAGTGCAGAAAGATTGGGGCATTGTGAACAAAGCATTTGAGATCCATTCACTATGTGGATAATATGAGTAGTCAGGTCTACTAAGAAATATATTGTTTCAGAAATGTCTGTTTTGTCTGTGCAACACAATTGTAGTAACCTTGGCTGAAGCGGGTAGCATTAGTTCAGATAGAAATAACAAACCTTAAATATCATGATTTGATGTTGTTTGCTCTGTGTCTGAGGATGCATTTGACTGTACTATCTTAAAATAAATACACAGATTTTATCGCCCACATATTCTCACTGTCCAACAGTTTTTTTATCTGTCAGAAACACACCAGCCAAGAAACCTGTTAGACAGTGTGAACAGGTGGGAATTCGTTTTCATAATTTTGATTTTGACACGAGGAGCAAAAAGAGATGGAAAATAGAGTGGAGATTGATGGATATATTATCTAAAAGCTTGCAAAAACCATCCCACTTCTTTTACTGAAAGCGATAATACATACACTAGTACCTTAAATGCATGAAATTATGTTTTAAACAACATTTGGAACCCTTTAGATTTAAGTTCCACATGTAAAATTCCATTGCTTGTACTTTGTAGGATGGCAGGGAGCAGCAGAGGCAGCAGCAAGTGCCTGGAGTTGTTATGGCAACCCGATACATTTCAAGCAGACTTGCTGATAGGTGTTCTGGAATGAAGTTATCGGCAAATCAGCTTGCGATGGCAATGAAACAGTTCTGCAGTAATTCTATTGACAGTCACAAACAAAACCAGACACTGTTGATAGCTGAAACTTGAAGGTTTATGCTTTTTAGTGAATTGTCAGAACACCGGGACACAATCTTAACAGGACGTCTGGTCATTCTAGATCACATTTCAGTACGCAATGGTGCGTGAAAGTGTGTTTCGGCTTAAGATTGTGTTTAACTCCCAGAGTGGAAAAAGAACAGAGGAGGAATGTTGTCTTTTCTGAGTTTGAGCACATGTGCAATGTTTAGATTCATTTGCAATCTGCCGAGTCACTGGTGCTCGGAATGGGCGGAGAAGCCACTGTAAGGGCTTTTTTCACTAGACGGGTATAAATCTTGTTTACTGTATATCCTTTACTTCTAGCACACTCAAACACACACACAAACACACGTTGGGTTTCCATGCATGTTTTATGGGGACTTTCTGTAGACGTAATGATTTTTATTCTTAAAACTCTATATTCTTATCACCTAACCCTAAACCCACCCTTAATCACAACCCTTGTAGAAAACTTTCAGCATTTTTACAATTTCAACTAGACATAATTTACTATGATTTATAAGTTGTTTTCCTTATTGGGATAAACACGTCCTCACAACTGAGATTCGGTCCCTACAATGTTGGCTTTACCAGGACCCCCCTCCCCCACACATGCACACAGGTTTACTTAGCTATCTAAATGGGGACATTCCATAGACATAATGGTTTTTATACTGTACAATTTGTATTTTATATCCTTACACTAACCCTAGCCCTAAACCTACCCATCACACATTTTTTACAAAAAAAATAAAAATAAAATTGAATTACTTTATTTTTATACCATATTTACAAATGAAGATGTCCCTAAAGGGAGTTTTTTTTTTTGGAGATTTGGACAAACACACACACACACACACACACACGAGGAGGAAACAGAATAGAAATAAAGAGCTATAGTAATGAAGGTTTGAGATCCATGGGAGTGTCAATTTGAACTAAATTATACAGTATAATGCTGATTTCTGTCATTTTATATAAACAGATGCAATGTTGTATAATCTAGAGTACAAGCAGCCAACAAATGCCATAAAAACAAAATCATCTTTCTCATGGTTGTTTTAAGGCTTTAGAGATGACTTAGAATGTAAGCCCTGTTTTATAGTCCTGTTCACCATCTACATATGTAAGTACTTATTATAGTGATTACAATAACTGGGTAATATTTAGGTGCTCACATTGAACTTATCCCTAAACCTAACCTAACCTTAACCCATGTAGTTATATTAACCAGTAATTTCTTAGGTAAGTACATGTACTGTAAAATAAAGGGCAACTGTTTCTTGAGTACCCAATCGCCATTTAGAATGATTTATGAAGATCAATGTGACACTGGCTACGTTTACATGGACACTTTTTGTTTTAAACAGAATTAATTGTTTAATGTGCTGGTTTATAGCCTATGTCACAAGCTTCAAATCGGAAACGATTTTTTGCCGTGCACTAATATATAGAGTTTCCCGCTGTTTTCGCACAAAATTGTCAATGAGCGGAAGGCGAATATTTTGAATGACACGACATTCATTTATGACTCTTTATTCAATTACAACAGCAGCTCGTTCCACACGCCATACATCATTACGCAATTTCCATGTCACATGCGCAGTACAGTTTCGGTTTTCAATCCATTCAAGTGTTTACATGACCTCTCGATCGGATCAGAAAAGGTTTAAACCACCCCTTACAATCCGATTAAAGATTAAAGCCAATTTGTTCCAACTGACGTGGTTACATCTGACTTTTTTTTATCTTGATTGTGATACTAGTCCGATAACAGATGGATTATTAGGGTCCATATAAACGCAGCTACTGAATACTGGAGTAATGGCTGCTGAAAATTCAGCTAATTTTACTGTTCCTTTTATGACCTACATCAGATCACAGACCAAACGTGCAGCCCTGTTTGTTGTCTGTCTCTCTCTTCGCTGTGAGTAAGGCTGAGAGGACGTTTGAGTATAATGTGTCCGCTAATGGAGGGGAAACAGGGCAGAGCAAAAGGGAATGAGAACATGAGTATGTTAGACTGAAAGACATATTAGAGAGAGAGAGATATATGAGGTGTGGGTCTGTAGACAGCTGTACTGTGAGTAACTGATCCGAATGGAGGAAGGGGTATGTTCACAGGTTTAACGCACACACACAGAAACTCTCATTGAAACTCAGCTGAAACAGGTGTTACTCACAGTCACAGAGAAACCAGGTCAACATCAATCACATGTTGAGTTATAAATACACACACATGCTGAGAATTTAGCAATGAAAGAATAAGGGAGAGGGGGGGGGGATGGTGTGAAAGACTGATGCCATAAAAGGGACATTTCATGAAAATTGGTCTTTTTCCGTGTTTAAGTGCTATAATCGAGTCACCGGTGCATCTACCAACCCAGAAAACGTAAAACAACCCAGTAGTAACTTTGTTTTGATAAGCCTTTTGGGCCTTTTACACTGGACGCGGAATGCGGTGTGCTATGAAACCCATTCATTTCAATGGCTTGTTTCAATGTATGCAGCGTTGCGCACCATTACCTTTCTTGCACGCATGTTGCAGTCGAAATTCAAAAGTTCAACTTTTGCCGCTGCGCTTTGTGACGACTAGCACGGCTGACAGAAACAGGACGTCCAAACAAGCACGGAAATCAAAATGGATGAACGGCAAGAACGGAATTTCCTGAGCTGTACGATACAAGTTTGAGGTTTTATAGGGACGAAATAACTAACGTTATTATACTGATGTATTGATCTCCCGCTTAAAGCTTTTGAAAACTCCGCCTACTTTGCTCTGGCATAGCGCAGCACAAATCACATTGTATCTGAAGAGCAACGCTAAACCCAACGGCCAGCACCGCGCATTCTGCGTCTTGTGTGAAAGGCCCATTTCTTTGCACACATGTCAAAAAATAAGCCGTTCAGATTTCACTCCCCATCTGACGTAGGAAGGGGATCTTATTATAATATTGCCGCCCCTTAATCTGCACATTTCCACCCACAGCGCTGCCATTTGGTTTTCACAAGCGACAACAGTGTAACCGGTTCTAACGCAATGGCAAAGGTCCGAGAAAAGCACGTAAACTGTTCTGTTGTTCACTGTTCACAGAACACTATTTGACCAAATGTCTCAGCTGTCTTATAAAGACCTCAGGGAACTGTGTCAACTTGTGTAAAAGTTAAACGTGACGGGTCATGCAAGTCGAAGAGATGAATCAATGCAACTCCACAACAACTACACAAATGTATGTCCACTAACAATTCAGAAACGTCCAGGTCCAGTCTAATAGTGGCAACCTCTTCATGAGTCTCTCTGTAATGGGTCTTTCACACAGGACGCGGTATGCGCTGCGCTGGCCGCTGGGTTGAGCGTTGCCCTTCAGATACAATGTGATTTGCGTTGCGCTATGCCGTATCATATTATATATATGTATATATGTGTGTGCGTGTACACGTATAACATCAACACACGAATCATGAGCTCAGTTCTTTTTTAGAATAAAACATTTATTCAAATAACAAACGAAGAAATTATAACGTTACATATATTAAAACACACCTGACAAGCCAACTTGACGATGTCAAAATTGACGATGTCAAAATTGTATCGTACAGCTCAGGAAATTCCGACAGTACAAGCTGTTCATCCATTTTGATTTCCGTGTTTGTTTCCATGTCCCGTTTCTATTGGCCACGCTGATAATCGTCACAGAGCGCAGCGGCAAAAGTTAAACTATTTTGAACTTTGACTGCGGCGTGCGCGCAAGCAAGTCAATGGTGCGCACTGCTGCGCTTTTGTCGACGCAGCATAAAAACGTCTTCGCGGCGCATACCGCGTGCATCCTGTGTGAAAGCCCCTTAAGGCTGCACTCCGCTACTGTAGCCTGGCTTACGCCAGACCCAATTCTCCTTGAGACTTGGGTCTGGGAACCACAAGTTCATTTTCTGGTATTTGAGGCGTGGTTTACGAATGCCCGGCGCTGTTTATTGGGTGCTAAGAATGTCTATTAAATGCGCCTGTACGTAGCTCATAGCCAATCGTTTCAATTAGAAAAACACAAGTATTAAGTTCAGTTTAACATAGAAGTTGAAGTTGTTATTTGCATTGGAAATTGTTTGCGTGTGTACTTCAAGTTTAAAAATTAAAAAAATGTAATGACTAAAGTGTCAACAATTTTAATCGGGTACGTGTGCACAGCTGGAAGTTATGCTACTAAAGCAGTAGCTGAATATTGATATTGAAAAGCAACACAACTTAGTGACACTGTGACAATCACAGTAGGTAGTCTACAGGCATAATGGCAATATGATATTAATAAATACCACTTACCATTTATAAGTTAAATGGACTTCGTCGACGACGATGCCTAGCAGGTTGGTACTATTCAACTCCGTGGCTAACATTGCTTGCCACTTTGTGCTCACCCTAAACTTGTTCTAAACTACTTAGAACAATATCTAAGGCTGCATCAAAAGGTAGCTTCGCGTCTGCTGCCATGTTGAATCCATAGAAGTAAACAAACTGCTTTGGTGTGTCGCATAGATTTCGCCATCGTCTCGCTGCTCCCTCCCCGTTCTGTGATTGGTTCCCTGTGATTGGAGGCGAAGATCTGGACCATGGTATCCAGACTGCCTTTTAGCGTGAATAAAATCGCTCTGCGGGAAGGCAGCATGGGGAAACCCAGACTAGCCTACAGCTACTGTTGGTTATTTCTGAAATTTGACTGAAATTTGCGTTTGTTATTGCCACTCAAACTGCACGTTTTTGCTCACACCCAAAAAAGGGGGCAAATTTGACAAGCTATAATAACTTATCTGTGGGGTGTTTTGAGTTGAAATTTCACAGACACATTCTGGGTACACCATAGATGTATACTACATCTTGTGAAAAGGGGCATAATGTGTGACCTTCGCTTGAAGTAAACAGTCATGTAGGCAGATCAACAGTTTGCCAGTGTTGGGCTACATCTATGAGGCTTGCAAAGATACAAACTACTGTATATATGAATGTTTTTAACAATTGTTAAAAAGAAAATTAATTCAACAACGATTGAACATCGATACATGCAATGCTACTGCAGTAGTGTACATGCATACACTACTAGCAATGTTACAACCTTGCTAATGAGAAATGTAATTAAAATACTAGCTTTATTATTTGTACTGTAGTGATAACAACCAGGTCTAGAGTTTGAACTACAGTAAAACTCATCACTGTTGTATTTTGCAGATAACCTTTTTGTTAGCAAACATGATTGATGGTACATGACAGCTAGGAGAATGAATCATAAAAAGATGATACAGTGTGTTTGACCTCTGACCTCAGGACAGTCCACTGACCCCTCACTGACCTCTGATGTTGTGTTTCTCCCTCTCTCTCTTTCTTTTTCAGTAAAACCATACAGGTTAAGATTGTCGATGATGAGGAGTATGAAAAAAACAAAAACTTTTACCTAGAGCTAGCCGAACCACGCATGGTGGACATGAGCCTCCAGAAAGGTAAAACGCACACAGTGTACTCATTGAAAAACCACATCCCGCTGTTCATCGTTTCATTCATCTCTAAATTCATTTGATTCATCCAGTGGCTCTTTATCTGGTCATTACAGCATATGACCATCACCATGAGTGTATATGTGTCATTCTGATGTCTTCATGTTTCATGACGTTTTCATCGGTAGCAGCAAGCGGTTTGCTGTTTTATGAGATTCACAAAAAAAGGACATTCACGTACACTCAAAGAGTTGTTTTTGAAAGAATTTTATTTTATCAAGTATACATTAATTTGACCAAAAGTGACAGTAAATGCAGTTCTTATGAACTTTCTATTCATCAAAGAATCTTGAAGAAATGTTTCCACAACATGTCAGCAAATCAGGATTTTAGAATGATTTCTGAAGGATCACGTGAGACTGAAGACTGGAGTAATGATGCTGAAAATTTATCTTTGCCATCACAGGAACAAAGGACATTTTAAAATATATTAAAATAGAAAACAGTTACTTAAAATTGTAATAATATTACTGTTTTTAATGTATTTATGATTAAATAAATACAGTCTTGGATATGCATAAGAGACTTCTTTCAAAATTATAAAAAAAAATCTTACCAACACCAAACTTTTGAATTGTTGTCAGTATAATGAGCTTTTACTGGATTTTGACCACACTGTAAAAAAAAAAAGTTACTGCTATTTAATTTAAAAAAAATGAATGGTAACAACATTTATGGTAGTTAAAGGGATAGTTCTTTTTGAAATTAATTTTTGATATGTTTTAGCTTACCTCAAGGGCATCCAAGATGTAGGTGTCTTTGTTTCCACAGTATTTTCAATTTTGATATTTTTAGGTCAAACCGTTGTTGTCTGTCAGTCATATAATGCCGGTATATGGGGTCCACCTCAAAGAGCATGCACAGAGAAGTCAAAATTAAACATGATTTAATGACTCGTAAATGTAAGTACACATTGATGGCCTAAGACACGAAACGAGCAGTTTGTGTGAGAAAACGATCAAAAGTATTTATATCGTTTTTACCTCTTGTAATCACAGCCACGTCCAAGTACTCTTGAGGGCGAGGGCGCTTCGTTCTGCGCAAGCGCTGGAAAGCCCCGGAAGTGATCTTTTGCGTGTATATGTCACTCATTGTTTACACAGAGATTTCAGAAGTGTTACCCTTCACTGTGAAGATCTAAACATACTGTATTTAGATAAACAGGAAATTGCAATGGAAGACGATTTCGATATATCAACACACATTGTTGATTTTTTTTTTTTGCAACCGCGCAAGAGATCACTTCCGGCACTTGCGCAGAACGAAGCGCCCGTGCCTTCAGATCACTTGGACGTGGCTGTGATTACAAGAGCTAAAAACGATATAAATACTGTTCGTTTTCTCACACAAACCGCTCGTTTCGTGTCTTAGGCCATCAATGTGTACTTACATTTATGAGTCATTAAATCATGTTTAATTTGGACTTCTCTGTGCATGCTCTTTATGTGGACCCCATAAACCTCCATTATATGACTGACAGACAAGAACGGTTTGACCTAAAAATATCAAAATTGAAACTGCTTTGGAAACAAAGACACCTACATCTTGGATGCCCTTGAGGTAAGCTGAAACATATCAAAAATAATTGCAAAGTGAAATATCCCTTGATTTCTTTCATGGAATCTACCTGAATAAATAATGTAAAATCCCCTTAATTATTTAGTCTATAATACAATGATTTGAATATCTTTAGTGAAATATGCTTTTTTATTTTAAGTTGACGCTCAATGTGTGAAGAATGGAAATAACCTGTTTATATTTGACTTTGAGTTACATTGCATTATTAAAAGACATTATGCCGCTAGGACAGTTCATGACCAAACTTGTTACTGCACAATCAATATAACAATGTTTTTGCTCAACAAATACAGCAACATGCTTCAGAATATCAACACATGCAGTTATTCACAACCTAACTATAAGCCCTACTCTTCTGCACAATGTCAAACTCTTTCAAATGTCAAACATAAGTAAACATTAAAGAGATGTTTCCCTTTACTCAAAAAACACATAAAACAACACTTCATTTCAATATTTTCTCTCCATGACCAGCCATGTGCAAAGCATCCTGGGAACTAACAATGTTGTCTCTAAATAAAACCGCTTAATTGAGTTAATTCTCTTAAAATAAATTGGTAGCCCCTTTTCCTTAATTTTATCAGCTTAATCTGGTCCTCAATTCAAGCCTCAAAATTATGCATGTTGCTTTAAAATGATTAGGAAAGTTTATCTTGTGGTTTTATTAGTGAAATGTTGTCAATATTTTCTATTTAACACTGAACCACAATTTTCTTAATAAAATATACACAATAATTATAATTATCACCTTCATTTTTTAAATAAAAATTACAAAACCCATGATTCATTTTTTTACAGTGTACAATTGTGCAAATGTTCTGACTGTGTGAATGATTGCTGCCAGTAGAGGGCACCCAGGATGAATCCGCAGATTCAATAAGAGTCCGTATAAGGAGGAGATGGACCACTCATATAAAAATAAATGGGAAAAATCACAACCCTCAATTTTGCGGCTGTGTTTAAGCCATGGTGTTGAAAGTAGATCACTTGCTAACATATAAAAGCTAATATAAAATATGTAAATAAAAGACAATAAGTTAACTTAATGAGAAAAGGACCTTCTTTGTTTGCTCTAGAGCGGCAGGAAGTATTTTGTTTTTTTGAGCTGAAGAAGCTATCTTTGTCAGATATTATTTCTTATATACATTATTGAAACATAAGGTTAGCCAAAACTTTCTTAGATATCCCAATTCAAGTTGATAAGATGCCTATTGCCTAGATATAAAATAGTTACCTAGGGGCTTGGCCAAGATGGCCGCCAAGTGGACTGACTTGTCTAAAAGGGAACTTTACTCAAAGGCAAAGCACATGAAACCAATGAAGACCCACAGCTCTCAAACTGACTTATCTCCAACTCACACGAGAAATGTTGTGATGACATTTTTGTGATGCTTTAAAAAAGTTCCTGTCTTTCAGTTTTTATATAGTTTCAAACATGTCTTAAGACTGTTGTTTAGGACACTATGTGAAGGATTAGCAAGCAGTGCTGCTTTTTCACTGACTCCTTTGGAGTTTCAGTAAACATTGACCTTAAATGCCAGTGCAGGATCTCAAAGAGTGTGAGGAATGAACACACACACACACCCACACACACACACACACACCAAGTAGTCAAGTCTCTCAATACCTCTCCATAAATCAGGCAGACGTGGTCAATGCCAGCACCCACACCGCAGCAATGCGGTAAAGTGTGTGTGTGTGTGTGTGTGTGTGTTTGCATGTATGCATGTGTCCTTGTCCCAGTATTATACCCTTCAGAAAGAATGAGAGATGAAGAACAGCTGGTCCTCTCTGTTTGAGCTCTCATCTCTCCTGGACAATATTAATATATTAAACTTATAAAGCCCACAAAAACAACATGTTGGCTTGTCTCCTCACTTGTGTGCTTGTAAACAATCAGTTTATTAATTATTCATTAGATATTTCTTTATTTTCATGCCAGCATGAACTTGGATAAGATTTATTTTGATGTACAGAGAAACCCATAAAAAAAGTTCCTCAGATCAGATATAGACATTCATGACTAGAATTTGTTTTGTCAATCAATAATGAGGATTTTTTTTAGCGATTGTGGTTCTGATTCTATTTCCTCCAAATTAAAATCTGGTTCCTTGATGATGAACAATTCTAATAATTCAGTATGCATGTAAGATTGATGGGATTGTTCACCGGAAAACGAAAATTAATTATTAATGTTTTTAATTATTCACCTTCATGCCTTTCCAAACTCGTATAATTTTGTTTCGCTGTGTCGATTCAGTAACGCAAGTTGTTTTTTTAGTCTTCTATGCAGATAGATAAAAGATTTTATCAACTGGATTGCATTTGTTTTTGAAACTGAACCTGCAATAGGAGACGCATCACTTGTCCTACATCAAAACATGACTTTAGAACTGCTGATCCTGTGCTGTCGCTGCAAAATATGTTGAGGGATCTAAAGAAACATTCTCAGCTTTATAGATCGAAATACTGGATGGTTTCTTCGGCATTGAACCCTCTTATACAGCAACTGGATATATATATATATAATATGGAGGTAGAGTCAGTTATGAAAAAAGGGTAAGACTGCAGGAAAACTGTGGGACTGGAGACAGTCAGAGAGGATCTTCATTTTTTGAAGATCCTCTCTGAAGGATCAGACAGATCTTCATTTTTTTCTCCAAACTCATTTTACCAACTACATCAATCTTAATAACTACTATTCATTTTGTACATAATCATATAAGTAATATATAAAAGTTAACAAGGGCTGGAAGTGAAAATCGCCTTGTATTATTATTATTATTTTTTTTTGCAAATAATATGGACCAAATAAGAGATTTAACTGTATATGTATATATACTATGTACTGTATGTATGTATGTGTGTGTGTGTGTGTGTGTGTGTATACATATATATGTATATACTGTATGTGTGTGTTTTAATTATCATCACAATCCCCATTTCTCATTTTTATTGACAATACAAACAATACCCCAAGGACAAAACAAACCAGTAACCATTTGTTATTTTTGTTAGTCATTCATACAGCATTAACAGCAAGGCTTTGACAGGTGATAAAGACAGCTGAGTGGTGAGACTGGTGTGAAAGACAGTCAGTCAAGAGATTGTGATAAAACTAAGGAGAAAAGGACAGAAGAGGTGTGAGACAAGCGAGCAGTGAGACAGGCGAAGACAGTAAAAGGGGCGAGTATGTTGTATGTTGTGATACAGCAGAGGACACAGAGATGTGGCAGGAGATCCAGCAGACTATATGCTGCATCTGTGTGTGATTAATATCCTGTGGAGCCCGAACCAGCAACCCCCCAACCACATGTCCCACATGAGGATGTTTAAAGAGAAGATAATCTGAAGGGAATCATTTTAGCACAAATTTTAGTGTTTGTGTTGCTATTTTTGCATTCACGTGTGTAATGGGGGTAATAGCTGTGAATGAGCCAACGACAGGGGAGTTTTTACCTGAATATCGACACCTACATCCCTCGATCCCATTACCTCACAGAACGTAGGTTGGAAAGAGCCTAGAGTCTGGTATCTGTTGCTAAGGTACTATCAGCTGTTGCTGGCGTTCAATGTGCAATAGATTTGCAT
This sequence comes from Pimephales promelas, assembly GCF_016745375.1. The sequence goes on along the minus strand of NW_024121766.1, from coordinate 3,966,497 downwards.
TGAACTGTTGAATCGAAGCTTCCAAGAAAGAGCAGTGAGAGAGAAAGTGATGAATAGATTTGACACATTTGTGTGTGCTGTCATGAAACAGACATGCTGAAAAGCCTAGAGCTGACAGTGCTGCACAAAATACTGGTTAATAATAATGTGCATCAAGACGCCCCACCCCCCACCCCTTCTCACCGACACATTCGAGTATAAATGATGGGCTTATTTACACATCCAGCTTCTCATTATGGGTCGATATTTTCATCTCAGCGCACACACGTACACACACACACACTTAATCAAAGCTTGTTTGTTCGCCATCTCATTCATCCTCAGCAACAGAAAATTACAGCACTGATTACAGAACTATTAAAGTCATTATACAGACAGAAAGAAAAAAAATTGAGTAATGGATAGACAAAGAAATTGATTTGTGTAGTTGGTGTTCATATTTGTGTAAATGTGTGTGGGTCAGGGTACTAGATTAATAAGTGTTCTAAAAAATCCTTGTTGTTAATTCAGGATACCTAACGCATTAACAAATGAAATTCGCCCCCACTACACATCACAGCCCGCCAATGGATGTGGCTTAATGTATAAAAGTACCTTCTCTTATGAGAAGTTCTCTCATATTGCGTATGTTTAGCTTACACTACGGGAACCCCTTTGTCAATGCTGTGAACAAGCTCCAAGCATCCACTCTATGAGTCTCAGGGAATCCGGGAACACTGAAAAGTGGGAAATCAGGCGGCCAGCAAGCAGGCTGACACATGTACATACATAAGCAGCCATGGAAAATGCAGAGCTGTGCTGCCGGTCTGCATGTTACATATCAGCCCATATTAGTGCAGCTCAACCAGGAGAGCTAAACAGTTGAAAGTAGCATGCGCACAAGCATGTGGGCAGAACATATTAGACTGACAGAAGTCTAGCCTGCAAGGCGGGAACTTTCATGTAATAGAATCTCACAAATGTAGACGGGGAGGCCCAGCCCACCGTCATACAGATGTCGTGAATGGAAATTCTGATGCCCAGAGTGCATTGCAGACCTTTTGACACATAAGCAGCAGCAAAGACACACACCTCCAACTCAGGTTGGGGCGGCCTTTTCGAGGGCAGATTGGGCTTTGGCCTGTGGTCAGACCGAGAGAAACGCCTTCACATCAACAGTCTGGAGATGCTGGCGTTTGAGAACACGCTGATGCGCTTCCTCCCGTTAATACTGGACCAACACGTTCTAGTCCGCTCGGACAATATGTCTGTTGTGTCCTACCAGGGCGGTGTGAGATCCAGGAGCCTCTGCGATCTGATGGAATGACTCTTTGTTTGGGCCCAGCAATTTCTGCACTCGCTGAGAGTGGCACATGTGCCAGGAAATCTGAACAATGACCTGGACAGACTGTTCAGGGACAATATTCCCCCCGGTGAGTGGTCTCTACACCCCCAAACAGTGCAGTTGATTTGGCACCTTTTCGGCAGAGCGGAAGTCGACCTATTTGGGTCAAAGGATAACGCTCATTGTCCATCTGTATGACGGATAGGCCCAGCCAACCGTCATACAGATGTCGTGAATGGAAATTCTGATGCCCAGAGGGCATTGCAGACCGCTTGACACATAAGCAGCAGCAAAGACAGACGCCTCCAACTCAGGTTGGGGCGGCCTTTTCGAGGGCAGACTGGGCTTTGGCCTGTGGTCAGACCGACATCTGTATGATGGTGGGCTGGGCCTCCCACTATCCATCTGGATAGGGACTGTTTCAGGACGGCGAGACCTTTTGTGCGCCCACCAAACGAAACGAAAAGCTGTTTAGAGCGTCTGAAAGAGGCGGAACGCGTAATGTAAGCTCTCAGCACCCTAACAGGGCAGAGGAGGCTGGCACTGCTCTCGCAATTGGATGCTGGCAGAGCTGACAGAGAAATAACCTGTGCTCTGAATGGAGTGCCAATCACCTTCGGGACATAACCATGTGTTGGTATGAGGATGACCTTTGAGTCATTCGGGCCAAACTCAAGACATGCGGTGCTAATGGATAGCGCATGTAAGTCCCCCACACGTTTGACTGATGACAGAGCCAAAAGTAAAACGGTTTTGAGTGAGAGGTATTTTAGATTCGCAGAATCTAATGGCTCGAAGGGATACATCTTTAGGGCCTCAAGGACCACAGAGGAGATAGAAACTGAAGGTGGGCACGGTGGGTACATCCTTCTGGCTCCTCTAAGGAAGCGGACCAGCTCGTGCCTTCCTAACGACTGGCCTTGCTCCGACTCCGGCAATGGCCGCCATGTAAACTTTGAGCATGGATGGGGACCTGCGAGACCTCACCCGTTCACGGGTCCAGATTTCTGTCCGTGCACCATTTGGAGAACACAGACCATTTAGACGCATAGAGCCGTCTCGTAGAGGGAGCTCTAGACTGTGTGATTGTGTTCATAACTCCTTCTGGCAGGACAACGGGTATCCGTTAATCAACCAAATGTGCAGAGACAGCGCTCTGGATGGGGATGTCAGATCGAGCTGCAAGCTTGAGAGAGGTCTCACCTCACCGGGATCGGCCACGGGCCTGAGTGTGACACCCGTGGAACCATGTTTGGTTGTCCCATCGTGGGGCAATAAGAAGCACTGGGCGGCGCGATTCCCTGGTTCTCTTGATTACCTGTGGTAACATTTAGATCTTAGGAAAAGCGTACAGTGGGTGGCTGGGCCAGATTTGGGCCAACGCATCCTCGTTATTTGAGACGAACAGTGGACAATGAGCGTTATCCTTTGACGCAAATAGGTTGACTTCCACTCTTTCGAAAAGGTACCAAATCAACTGGACTGTTGGGGGTGTAGAGACCACTCCCTGGCGTTAATATTGTCCCTGAACAGTCTGTCCGGGTCATCATTCAGATTTCCTGGCACATGTGCCACTCTCAGCGAGCGCAGAAATTGCTGGGCCCAAACAAAGAGGCGTTCCAGATCAGATCGCAGAGGCTCCTGGATCTCACACCGCCCTGGTAGGACACAACAGACATGTTGTCCGAGCGGACTAGAACGTGTTGGTCCAGTATGAACGGGAGGAAGTGCTTCAGCGTGTTCTCGACCGCCAGCATCTCCAGACCGTTAATGTGAAGGCGTTTCTCTTGGTCTGACCACAGGCCAAAGACCGGTCTGCCCTCGAAAAGGCCGCCCCAACCTGAGTTGGAGGCGTCTGTTGAGATTACCTTTCGGTGCGAAATAACTCCCATAGTCATTATGCACAGTAAGCCCAGCTGAAGCACTGCTGCAGCTGCGTCCATACAGCCCAGCAACGTTTTCAAGGAGGCAGTGTTGCCATTCTGGATAGATGCGGCTAGGTGTCGAACATGGCACACGTACTCTGTCGACAGGCAAGCCTTCATAGCCACAGAGTCCAGTTGTATTCCTAGAAACGAAATTGCACTTAGTGAACGGATGGGGTGCTAGGGACAGGCCGAACGGGAGGACAGTGTACTGATATACCTGGCCGTCGCAGACGAATCTCAAGAATCTGTGACGGGGTATTATTTGAATCTGAAAATAAGCGTCTTTCAGTTCGAGAGACATAAACTAGTCCCTCGGGCGAATTTGAGCGTGAATTTGTCTGGTTGTAATCATTTTGAATGGTCTTCTCATGAGAGCTTGTTCAAAAGTCTCAGATCTAAGATGTTCTGAAGATGAACGAAAGTCTTGTGGGTTTGGAACGACATGAGGGTCTGGAATTAATGACAGAATTTTTGGTTGAACTAACCCTTTAAAATTATTTAAAATAAAATAAAACTATTAAGCAGTGTATATATTTCTCATTTTAATTCACCTCATAAGGTACCTTCTGTCTTGAAAAAAAAACTCAACATACAAGGTTTTCTAATTTTAAAAGTGTGACTTCTAGACCTGAAATATGTATATTAATCCAATCGTAAAATTGGCATTTCTATAATGAATATACATTCTAGTTATGCCAAGCTGTAAACATATATTTACAGTATATATAGAGTAAAGTATATATATTTTTAAAAACTCACCCTTAATTCTTATCACAAAAATTACAATCAAGCACAAAAATCACTAACATCTGGAAAAATCATGGAGCCTCTGCTTCTTGTTGGACCCCATTGACTTTCATGTTATAATATATTCTTTTAAATTCTACAGAAAAAAAGAAAGAAAGTTATGGAACAACATGAGGGTAAATAAAGGATGACATTATTTTCATTTTTGGGTCAACTATCTCTATCAAAAAATATTAACAAAAATATTCACATTTAAATATAAAAATGCTTAAAGGTGTTTCTGAGGGTTAGAGGACAGACACTATTATTAACTCATTATTAAAGCAATTGTAGCCAATGGAAAATCCGGATCACTCTAAAGCAAATGTGTGTGAATAATCAGCATAGCTTTAGCACCTCTTTGTTCTGTCGCTACATCTCAAATGCTACTACGGCACTCCCGTTGCCAGGAGCAACCACCCGCTCCGGCTCTCTGGATCAGCCCACACTATCACATATGATCACATCTGCCCAGTCACACCTGTCGCACCTGTCCGGCTCGGATATTCTGGGCAGGGTGATGGAACGCCAGCGGCTGTGAATATTTTTATTCACGTTTATCGGAGTAGATAAATCCCATCTAACATCTCACTGCATTCCCTCCACCATTATCTGTCTAATTTCCACCCTCCCTTTTTCTTTTCTCCACACACAGCTCTGTTATTAGCTGATGGTAAGTTTGAGTTGTGTATGTAGAGTGTGTGTGTGAGGCTAGATGAGGCCATCTGCAGTAATTGTGGTCTCGTCTGCCTCACTCTGTATGAACACACACGTGTGTCTCCAGGTTTGTGTGTGTTACAACACGTGCACGATAAGATAAGCTTTGGGTTGCAGGGGGTTTTGAAAGTTCATCTTAACTTTGGGGCTTTTTTGTGTATTTGTGGTGTGTGTGTGTGGATTTTGTGCTATTGTCCTTATGAATCACTCAGTTCAACAGCACAACTTACACTTGTTTCAGTCAAACAAAGTTTGGCTGTTAATCTGCTGTGTGTGTGTGTGTTTGCATGTGTAGTCTTTCTAATGAGAGAAACTATAGTGACAGTCGGCCTCATTCATAAAACAAAAGTAGAACCAATTTCTGCATAAATTGATGGTAAAAGCAGTGTTGCGTAAGTAGTCGCATTCGATTCAGTGCGACAAGTTACGTAAGAATGACTTTATGAAGGTTTTACACAAATTTGTTGTGCTTGTGTTTCCTGAATGAGCCCCGTCTATACGCACCTGAAATTAGTGCAAATGTATATTCTAAATGAATATTAATCAATTGTCAATGAATTACGGAGTGCATGTGAATTTTTTTTTTCTTTAACACTCTTACTCAAATGTTCTGAAAGTCTTTACTACTGTGTGTGTATTTGATGTCCTAATATGACACAATCCAACACAAAAATTTCTCTCTGTTCTCTTAATCTCTTGTAGATATTGCAGAGAGGAAGATGTCATCAGAGGAAGAGGAAGCCAGAAGAATAGCAGAGATGGGGAAGCCTGTATTGGGCGAGCATGCAAAAATAGAGATCATCATTGAGGAGTCGTACGAGTTTAAGGTACACACACATGCAGAATTCAGGAGACTAGTCGTCTTTTGTACTCAATTTTTATTATGTTTTGTGGTTGTTGTGTTTTTGCTGTAGAATACAGTAGATAAGCTGATTAAGAAGACTAACCTGGCTCTGGTCGTGGGAACAAACTCCTGGAGGGAACAATTCATGGAGGCCATTACTGTCAGTGCAGGTGATTATCAACACTGAAACAATCTGAGGGTCGAATGCGTTTTCGACTACCACTTGCAGAGGTCAAAGTGAACAAACTCAAAACGTTTTAGACCCCGTTTACACCTGTATTTAGTGTCGTTCACTTGTGTGATCCGATCGACCAAAACGCATCTAAACACCAGGTGTAAACAGGGCCTAAAAGATTATGTGATATTGAAGACTGGAGTAATGATGCTGAAAATTCAGCTTTGCATCACAGGAATAAATTTAATTTTAAAACATATTCAAATAGAAAACCGTTATTTTAAATAGAGATAATATTTCACGTTGATATACTGTTTTGCTATATTTTTTGATCGAATAAATGCTGCACTTGTGAAAAAAAGATAATGTCCAAAACATAAAAAATGTAACTGTCTGAAAGATATGTACCAAAAGCAACAAAACTCTAATTTTGTGTGGGTTCATTTTTTTTTTTTTTTACATCTCAGTTATTATTTAAACATACACTCATGCTTTTTATATATCTCTTTTGTGACATAATTACCTTGCCCAGGCCCACATGAAAACTGTGCCCACAATACTCCTACACGGTTCCACTGATCCCTCTACCCTTGTACATTTATTAAACATTTGACTAATTTAATAAGGATTTCAGCTACAAATAAAAGTGTACCATTATCAGCTTGGTTTGATATGTTTTACCATGTTTAAATTCATCCCCACAGATTTACTCCTAAAATGAATTCTATATATTAGTCTTTTATGACCCTGTGTTGAAATAGAAACACTGTTGTCACAGTATCTAGCTTTCAATTACCATGACTATCAAATCACCATGATGTCAAAGAGAGCGCTTTGGTCAGGTATGGAAGATGTGTAATGTCGGTGACATAACAATACTAACATTTTTCATTTTCTTATTTTTCCCTCCCCCAATTCTGCTTTCCTTTCTTTCTTTTTCCTTTCTGTCTTTCTGCCTTTATCTCAGGAGATGAGGATGAGGACGAGGGGGGAGAAGAACGTCTGCCATCTTGTTTTGACTATGTCATGCACTTCCTGACGGTGTTCTGGAAGGTTCTGTTTGCCTGCGTCCCGCCCACAGAATACTGGAACGGGTGGGCGTGTTTCTTTGTTTCTATAGTGATCATTGGTCTTTTGACGGCTGTGATTGGTGACCTGGCCAGTCACTTCGGCTGCACCATTGGCCTGAAAGACTCGGTCACTGCTGTGGTGTTTGTAGCCCTGGGAACATCCGTCCCTGGTGAGTTTGTGAGTTTTTTTTAATTGCCCACATGATACATTGTTGTTATAAATACAGTGTTAAAGAGGTGATTTCATATGCACTAACTTTGAAAAGTGTGGGTTCAGTAAAATTAAAAGTATTCAAAGAAATACTTTTTTTGTGCAAGGGCACAAAAAAGTGACAGTAAAGATTCCTTAAAAAAATCCTGAAATAAACAAAAGTTTAACTGTTTTCAGCATTAATAATAAGAGCAGCAATTCAGCATATTAGAATGATTTGTGAAGGATCATAACAGGGTTATTATAGTCACCTAAAACATTAACTGAAACTAAATCCATGAAAATAAAAAATTTGTTTAATTTGATGTACTAAAATAACTGAATACTGAAATAGAAGTTAATAAAAACTATATAGACATATTTAAAAAAATAAATAAATAAAATAAAAATTACTAAAATGAAAAAGAAATAAAAATACAAAATATTAACTGATTCACCAATTCAAAATATTAATAAAATCTATAATAGTATCTTGTGATATTAAAATAACACTGGATCATGTGACATATAAGATAGGTGCTGATGCTGAATTATTTTCCATCAAATTCATGCAATATGAGTGCGTCATGAAGCACATATGGAATCAGTCCAATGAAGAGATGGAACGTCATAGGCAGGTGACGTCATCGACCAGGAAACTATAAAGCACCCCAAAATCACAACCGCGTCAGCTTCTGATAGACTGAAGCAAGTCGATCACGGGAATGCCGGGAGTGTCGCGGAATGACGCAGCGTCTTGTTCCCTATTCAGGGCACTAGGGTTACTTACGTAACTGAGACGTTCCCTTTCAAGGGACCTTGAGCTGTGTCAAACGCTGTGGGAATGCTATAGAGTGAGCTCGTACAGCCATGGTTGAAGGCTGACCAGCCGACTTGTAGGCAAGTGAGAGGGCCTCAACCACCCACTTGCTCATCCTCTGTTTAGACGCAGGACACCACCTCCTTGGGTGGCCTGAAACAAACGAACAGTTGTCCAGATCTCCTCCACAGGGCAGCTCTGTGAGCCCTATCTAGAACCCACACAGGGCCGAGTAAATTAAGTTTCTCCTGGTCTGACGACATAAAGGGAGGAGGACAGAAAGCTTGCAGAACTATAGGTTTAGCAACATTAGTAGGAACCTTAGGACCATAACCTGACCTTGGATGGAGAAAGGCCTTCACCATACCAGGCGAAAATTCCAGGCACGAGAGAGGAACCGAAAGTGCTTGAATATCTCAAATTCTTTTTAGAGACGAGATGGGAAGAAGAAAGATAGTTTTTAGAGTGATGAACTTCTCAGAAACCTCTTCAACGGGCTCGAAAGGAGCTAGAGAGAAACCTTTTAATACGAAGGCCAAATCTCAGGTTGGCACCCTCATGCGAACTGCTGGCCTTAGCCTCAAAGTACCACAAAGAAAACGTGTTATAAGTGGTTGTTTCCCTAAAGAGACTCCACTCAAAGGGACGTGGGAATCAGCTAGTGCCGCCACTTACACCTTTAGTTTGGAGGGGGATAGCCCTGTGGAGAAACACTCAGGAACTCCAGCACTGCACCCACCGATAGTTAACTGGGTCCAGCTGGTGATCTCCACACCAAGAAGTGACTAATTTCTACTTCAAGCCATATAACTTCCTCATGGCCAGAGCTCTGGAGTGGAGAATGGTCTCAATAACCATGATTGAGAGACCAGAACTTATGAGCTGGGTTCCTCAGAGGCCAAGGCTACAGTTCTGGGCAGTGGTTAAGGATCGACCCACTCGCCTGAGCCGTCGAGGAGAGACACTAGGTCTGAAAACCATACTCGGGCCGGCCAGAACGGGGCTACCAACAATGATCCCTGACCCCGTCCCGGCAAACCCTCGCCAGAACTCCTGGGAGCAGAGCAATCGGGGGGAATGCCGATTGCTCTGCTCCCATTCTAGTTTAGAATGTGAATGCCCTGGAGCCACAGTGGAACTAATGCTGCGTGAATGTGCAGGGTGATAAAGCTAGACCGAACAGAAGGACACAATATTGGTACGCTTCACCCCCAAAAACTCAGATGAAGTTCCTGTGTTGCAGAAGGATGGAAATGTGGAAGTACCTTTAGATCTATAGTGACAAACCAGTCCTATGATCTGATTTGTGACACGATCTGCTTGAGAATGAGCATCTTGAAGTTGAGCTTCCCTACTGAGCGATTTAACAGGCACAGATCTGGATGCAAGCCCCCATCCTTCTTTGGAATAATGAAATATAGGCTGTAATAACCTGACTCTCTGCTGGGAGGACGAACCCATTCTATAGCCTCCTTTTGCATGAGCGTGTTCACCTCCTGTTCCGTTAACAGAGCCTGCTCGGGCCCACCACGGTGGGCAGGACCCTTCTGAATCGAGATGGAAGAGATCTGAACTGAATCGCATTGCCTTTTTCCTTCGATTGCAGGACCCACTGAGATACTCCACACTCTACTTTTGATGTGCTCGGTGTGACAAGCTACTCGACGGCCAGTGATTGCTCCCGGCCAGCAGTCCCTGGGATGTGAATTTTGATTGGTAGGTATTTCTGGAACGCTGCTTCCTGCTTCTTTTCTTCTTGTAACCTATCGATGAATAGGCCAGCAGGAGATAAAGGGGCATCCAGAAGGAAGGCTTTCTCTCTCTCCTTCATACCTGAGAGGGTCAGCCAGTGATGTCTCTCTGCGGCCACCAGGGCTGCCATAGTACGGCCCATTAGCTTGGCCGACTCCTTGGTTGGTGAGTAAAGATAAATCTGCTGCCTTACACAGTTCTCCAAGTATGCCAGTGACGACCTCCTCACTCTCACTCACGGCCTTTAATAGGTCGGCCTGGTATGTCTGTGAAATATACCGGGAGTTTTCCAGGACTTTGATACCTCAGTGTGGAGGTCTGGAAAAAACGAGGAAGGGGGGAGCGCGGACCGCGGGGAGCGCGGACCGAACCACTCTCCTCAAAGAGTGATTGGTGGGAGTTGAGCATTCTTAGAGGAAAATGCTCGCAATGCTCACAATCAGCCCCGTCGTGAGTTGACTGGGCATGCTACACTCCCAAACAAACAACACATAGTTTATGTGTATCCCCACTCAGGGGATAACGCAAGCAGGGAGGAACACACTTTCTATAGAGTTGCTCGCTCGTCATTTTATATATTTTTTTTGATGTGGAATAAATGTGAGAAAAGTCCTACCTAGTGAGAACTAAGGATAGACAAAAACACTGTTGCTGAAGGCACAGAAACAGACGCTGTTGTGATTTTGAGTTGCTTTATAGTTTCCTGGTCGATGACGTCACCTGCCTATGACGTTCTGTCTCTCCGCTTCATGACGCACTCACGCAGGGGTGTTCCCACAGCGTTTGACGCAGCGTCTCATTCCCTTGAAAGGGAACAGTGGTTCTAAATTGTAATAATATTTCACAATATTACTGTTAATACTGTATTTTTTGATCAAATAATTTGTGAGAATAAGAGACTTATTTCAAAAATATTAAAACATCTTTCCGACCCCAATCTTTTGAACTTTTTGTATATTGTTATTATTTTATTATTTTCCCTGAGGTTGACTTATAGTTAGTAAAGTGTTTTTTTGTGCCAAAATCAGACATGATTTGGATTTTAATGACCAGTTTCTCTATCGGACCCTTGCATTTAATGAGGTGAACTCTCTGCCGTCAGAAAAGTACATTTTGCTGCTCAGTTTCAATAAATGCGCTTTGGATCGGGGAGGGAGTTTTGATAAAGTATGTTTTTAAAGTTCAATGAACTATTTTATCTCATCAAATCAGTACAAAATCTGATTCCTACTAATTTGACTCATTTTAATGCATGGTAGTCATAGGGCATTATACTTTTTTAACGAAAGCATCTACATCAGCATCTTACTTTTCTCCTCAGACACCTTTGCCAGTAAAGTTTCAGCGGTGCAGGACAGTTATGCGGACGCGTCTATCGGTAACGTGACCGGTAGCAACGCCGTGAACGTTTTTCTGGGAATCGGTGTGGCGTGGTCAGTGGCCGCCATCTACTGGCACATGCAGGGCCGTGCGTTCGAGGTGCCAGCAGGTTCCCTGGCATTTTCTGTCACTCTCTTCACCATCTTTGCCTTCCTGGCGGTGGGCGTCCTGCTGTACCGGCGCAGGCCTCACATCGGTGGAGAGCTGGGCGGCCCGCGCACACAGCGCATCCTCACGACACTCTTTTTCTTCAGTCTCTGGTTTCTCTACATCCTTTTCTCCAGTCTCGAGGCTTACTGTCATATACAGGGCTTCTGAAGAGAAGTGACTGGGGTGGGGTGGGGGTCGGAGTTGAGGAGAGATAGATGCGAGTAAGAGCTAAGGATTGATTCGGAAAGGTCGCTAAGGTTTGAAGCAGGTGTGGATTTGAAGGGGACATTCATTCTTCAGATGCCTTTGTGCTGAAGATGAAGAGTGTGAAGCATCTCTCTGAAGGGAGGGACAGTCTTTAACCTGGAGTCTGAGCTTTTCACAGTCTATATTTTTCTCAACACCTGCTGAGAACGACTTTTTTCTAATGAAGTATTTTGGGAAAAAAAAGACAAAAAATAACAAAAAGAATTAAAGGATTCAAAGGACTATTTTCAAATCTGCTTCCAGGATTAGAAGTAATATTTCAACAGAAAAGTGAAAATATGTAACTACATGAAATCTGTTATTAAGTGACATTTGAAGGACCCATAAAGTTTTTATTTATTTTTTCCTTGTTTAGTTTGGTACGAACTCACAGAGCTTACAGCTTTTACCGTCTGGCCATAGTCCTGGCTCGGAAAATCCGAACACGGAGAAGAGAGACGAATATGAACAATGGCTGAACACTGCATTTTCTCCCTGTATGGATATAATCTGCTTCCATATATTTTCTGTACTTTTGTGTATTTCCTTGCCAAGTGTTGTTTATCTGAGCATCACAGAGGCCTCAGAGAGTTGCAGGATGCAAAAACACACAAAAAAAGTGTCAAAGAGGGAAAATGAGGCCTTTTGCATTTGAACCCACTACACATTCATCGAAATGAATCACTAGTGTATTTTCTGATAACACCGTGAAAGAAAGCGCACTGCATCCGCTATAACAGTTGTTGTTGTTTTTTATCTTTCAGTGTCGTTGAACAAATATAAAGCACCCCAAAGAGATCCCCCCCACCCCTTCACCCCAGAGAGTCCCTCTATATAGAATCACATGACCATTTTACCTCCTTTAATGTGCATCTAAACAGTGTTTGAAGTGAAATCGGTGGATTCTGAGTCTTTCATTGGGGCCTTTAACGTGGTTCGTAATGTTTACAGGCCTTCGGTAGAAAAGAGCGAGAATGGAGCGATAAAAACAGCTCGAGACGGTTGTGTGATTTTCTTTAACGTGGTGAGAAGGGTTTTGTGAGTTCCAGCAAGCCATAGAGAGATTTTAGGCAGAGCTGCATCAGTTTAAAGAGCAGCCTTCAATTCATCTGATGGACTCAAGAGTTTTTCGTGCCTATTATTGCTGTTATGAGCTGCAAAAGAAGGATGTGGGTGGGGGTTCTGTATTATCTGGGGGATGTGATGTCATAAAGAATTGTTTAGGATGGCCAATAAGAGCCCAGAACCAAAGAACAGAACCTTAGACTACCATCCACAAGCTGCAGTGGTTATCTGGGCCACAGGGGGGCCACATCCCTGTTCCTCCTCTATATGTTCATCACACAACCCGAGCATTTTGTGTGCGTGATTGCGTGTATGTTGATGTGCGTTTTGTATTTTTTCTAGCCTCATTGCAAATACAGGACAAATCCGTTGTATGTGTTCCATTTTTATTGTTTACATTCATATACAGCTGTTTATGTATACAGCTGTTTATGTGTGCGTGTGTGTGAGAGAGCGCTGTTGAGAAACTCTTCATCCAAATTGCATATGTTCTTGCTGGCATTGCTTTAGCCTGCTCTGTGCTTCCTAATTTTGCTCATAATCAATGTGCTTTATAGAAAAAAAAAAAAAAAAAAACAAAACAGAAAAGAACCACTTGAAGATATCACAACAAATCGAACAAATGCTCTTCATGACTCATGCAGGCTCATGCTCTTGTGTTTTTTAGCATTTAAAGTTTTATTTTGTACAGGAAGGCAGGAGTGTGTGCGCTTAGCTATACAACAGACACTTTCTTTATCCACATATACTGATTTATGAGCATGTACTGCCTACATAGACAGCATCATGTATATCTAATATATGCAATTGATTATGCAGCCTTCTGAGATGCCTCAATTTGGCCAAGTTTTAGACAGAATTGCTTGTATTCTTCTTGGGGAACCTCTTAATGCGTTGCAGTGAACTCTGAGGTAATGTTTTTTTTTCCACTCGTTATGCATGGGTAATAATTTTTACGTATTATGTACACTACCGTTCAACTTCTATAAAAGCAAGGATGCGTTAAATTGATCAAAAGTGACAGTAAAGACATTTATACGTTTTAAAAGATTTCTATTTCAAACTAATGCTGTTCTTTTACATTTTCTATTCACCAAATAATCCTGAAAAAAATTGTATTATGGTTTTCACAAAAAATATTGACATTGATAATCTTAAAGAATTGTTTCTTGAGCATCAATTCATCATATTATTATTATTATTATTAGATAATAATTGGTTGGAATTGGTCGTAAGTTGAGTCTTTTGATGTTCCCTGTGTAGGCAGTAGACAGCAAGGCAGCTCGTTTGGTTTTGGAACACAGCCACTCACACACCTCATAAGCTGCTCTGTGTACCAGTATAAGGCATGATAAAGAATATGCTTATGAAGAGAAATATCAGTATTTACACAGTATTCAACTTTCAGTGAGCTATTGTTTTCTGCCAGCATGTGTTGTTGAATGTGTCCTGAGTCAGAGGGCAGCTAAACTACAGTAGATCTTCACCATATCTGTGCACATGTGAGCATGTGTTTCTTTGAAATGGGTTTTGGTAGAGGTAGCAGTCTTGTAAATCGTATTATCCAGTTCGGCTGAATCAGCCAATGGACACTCGGTGTTGGGCTCAAGTGCTTCAGACTTTGCATTGCTCTTCCTGCCTCTGCCTGGATCAAATCACACACACTTAGACATATAGTATGCACTCACACATGCACAGTTGAATTAACTTTACACTGCTGATGCCTGTTATGAAAAGGTGCGGGTGGGCCTCCATGTAGGATGATGGTTGAGCATGAAAGTCAGCTGAAACCACCAGCTTTGAACTTTTCTACTGCCAACTAACACTTCCAGCTGTTTAGATACAGGTGAACTGGTTTAAAAGAGATTTCAGATGATGTCACTTATAACCTTGAAGTCACACAAGTCTTACAAATGTATCAGGGGTCCGACTCTTTCTCTCTCTCACACACACAAACACACACTCCTCTTCAGCCTGGTGATGAAGCAGATGGTGGTTATTTTCATTTAATGCTGTTTTTTCTCATCTTTTTTTTTTTACTCTTCTCTCACACACACAAAAAATGTGTTTTATTTTCAGGGGATTATGCATGAAATTGACCTTAATTTAATTAATTTATGTCCGCCGAGTTATTTATTTTGAATTCTTTTGGTCAACAGAAAAATAAAAAGACGTTTGAAAAATCTCTCTGACGTCAGTCTGGTCTTTCTCTGTATTTCTGTCAGATTGCCACTAGTCACCAACAGTCACAAATTCGAATATCATATTTTTGCTATATCTGTATAGGCAAGTTGTCTCACGGTTTTGTATTGACATTGAAACATTTCTTAATAACAACATTTGTTTGCCAAAACAGTGATATTTTGCTATTTCATAAATATTTAGTTTCATTACTGCTTATTTTTAGATTGAAAGCGTGTAATAGGCAGTTTGATGGCATAACTTACCCCATAAAGTGTGACAAGATGTGGGGCATGTTGTCATAAAAGATCAATGTTAGCTATATCGTTTTTTCCAAGGTTGTTTATAGGCTTAGAAACGTCTATGTCAGTAGAGAAAGTAAACATATTCACTGGTGTAAATGTCTGACAACTGCTCCCAGTCGCCCTTTAAGTAGCCCCCCAATAGAAATGTATTGATTTTTTTGCTCAGCTCTACTTTTTTCGAGTGTAGTGCGCCCGCGCGCTGTCCAGCCCTGTGGTGCTGAAATGACTCTCCCGCATTTGCTGTGATAGAGATTTTGTGGGCGGGTTCTATAAAGAAGCGAGGTGTGACTGATGCGTCATTTCGCCAATCAAAAGGCAGGAATCGGAGATTCGTTAACACGTTAAACCACTGGAATCAATCGTGTGCTGGAAGGGGGCGAGTGCTGGATCAGGAGCGGCTGAGGGGTGCGGGACAATGTTGTAGCGAATTAAAGCAAAAAAAGTGCCTTATGTTCGGGACCGAAAGATCATTTAACGAGCCCGAGCGGCCCCGTATGAGGCGGGCGGCAGGTCTGGAGCTCGTTGAGGCGAGAAGCTGCTCGGATTAGTTGCTACTTATGCTGCGGCTTTGCGCCTGGTTTTGAGCTCTGCGGCAGGTGATGAGCTGAACCGGGCCGGGTCGCCCTTATGGATCGGCAGTATGGATGCTTTCAGTTTCCCCTTGAACAGAAGCGGCCCGGACAGGAAAGACGGCGATGAAGCCGCAGAGCGCCGGCCGGGGTCTCGACACCTCGGATTCGGTCCAACGGCGGCGGCGTCCCCGTCCGAAGCCGGATTATGGACCGCCGTGTTCGATTACGAAGCTACCGCCGAGGATGAGCTCAGTCTGCGGAAGGGGGATCGGGTAGAGGTGTTGTCCAAGGACTCGCTGGTATCAGGGGATGAGGGGTGGTGGACAGGTATGATCGAGGACCGGGTTGGTATTTTCCCAAGTAACTACGTGAGCAGTAACGGTATCTCGGAGAAGATCCGGGACACGCCGGAAGACTACGGCGATTATTCGGTGCCTCCGTTACACTGTGAGTAACCATATATGTATCTATCATATTTTGTGTAGTTGTTTTTGCCCACACTGATCAATAGGTAGCCTACACATCAAGTGCTGCGCATATTCTTTATCTTCTGAGAGAGAAAAAAAACTTTAAGTAGGCTAGTCTAAGATGGTTTACTGGTCTTCCACAACAGCCAAACTGGAGCTCAGCTGGTTTACTGGTCAGTCAGCTCATCCTCCAATCTGACCAGTTGAGAAGTCCCCAAAACCCCTCTAAATCTAGCCAACTGGCCAGGCTGGGAGACTAACTAAGACCAGCAAACAAGCTTAGACATGATAACAGTTTAAAACCAGCTGTCATGTTCCAAAAGACAACTACAATCTTAAAGGAATAGTTAGCCTAAAAATGAACATTCTGTTATCATTTTCTCACCCTCATTCACTCCAAACCTGAATTACTTACTTTCTTCTGTGGAACACAAAAGAAGATCATTTGGTCCAAACAACATTGGACCCCACTGACTTTCATTGTATGGACAAAAAAGACATTTCAAAATATTTGTCATTTTAGGCGAACTTTCCCTTAATCATGTTTTATTAGCAAAGTTCTGGAGGAGCATGTTCAAATAATGTATCCAATCAACTCGTCATCAGCAAACCACATCTATCCTATCAGTATGAGGGGAAGCACACAGTCAACTCCTCGACATTCCTAGACAGTTTTCAGCATCCTTCCACTACCTGACGCCTTACTCTTGGTTTGGTCCTTCCACAGCAGCGGGGTTCAGGCCAAATACCGAGCTCAGAGCCCTTTCCTCGGACAGCACTCCAAATACGCATACCATTTATTCTAGCTGACTGTAAGTGTGATCTTGTGAAATATAGATTTCCCAGCAGGCTCCTGACAGATCTCTTAAGATATGCACCCATTCAGACACAAGTGCATCAGATTCAGCACTGATTCTGGGTTTTGGACAGACCAGTCAAGTTCATCCACAGACTCAACATTTTATTAGCGGCAAGGGATTGTACTCATACTTTAAGCCATATTGCGTATTTGAGGAATGGGGTTTTCCATCAGTTTTATTTGAATTCAATGTTGTGCTTGTGCTTATGATGAGGGATACATATACATATCTTCTGTGTTTTGTAACTCTCATGCTGGCTGTTATGGTGTGTGTTCCTGTGTTGTCAGTCGCATGTTATGTGTTGCTGGTGGTCGTCTGCTTTTCCTGAATGGCTGCTGGCCTACTTTTTATCGTGTGGTTCCTGCCACCTGCAATATTAATAAGAGACACAGTGGCCCAGACACACCGTCATCATGATGGTCGGGGAGATGAGGAAACGGTCTCGTGCACATCTTTGTCTTACTGCTTTCCATTTTCTCCCACATCAGCCATCCTATTTAAAGCATGCATCCAGCATATGAATATGCTTTCTGCAAATGAATGCTGATTTTTCTCTGCCCTATCACACATTTGAGCTTTTACTCATTTGATTGGCACATAAATCAAGTTCCAGTACTGCCCCATTTCTAATTCAGTCTCTCAAATAACCTCTTTAATTTAATCTAATATACTTTCTTGAAGTAGTCCATGAGATATTAAGTTATTAAATTAGGTCAATAATAAAATTAAGTCAACAATAATAATAATCATAAAATCAAGTTCACAGTTCTCTGATGTTGGTTAATGGTCACATGACATGCGAGTTAACAAAATATTTGTGTATCTTTTTTAGTAAGTGTTTTTTATGTTTTCAGTTATTTTAGTTTGGGAAAACCTGACGGAATATAATATTTAATGCACTTGATGTTGTTGATAACAAAGAATGGAATGTATTTTCTTTCTTTTTCTATTTGTATATAAATATGGTATTTCACAGTGAGTTAGGTCAAAAGTAATCTAAAAGTAATCAAAAAGTAGTCCGATAATATTACCTTAAATGTGTCATGGATTACGTTACTCAAATTTTTCTCTTGTAATTTGTAATCAGTAAACGACTTCAATGTGTGAGTAATCTACCCAGCACTGCCTATATTCTCCTTCTCTCTTCAGTGCTCCAGATAGATTTCAATGAACTGACCCTGGAGGAAATGATCGGCGTCGGAGGTTTTGGAAAAGTGTACCGTGCCATTTGGAAAGGGAGGGAGGTGGCGGTGAAAGCCGCTCGACGGGACCCCGATGAGGACGTGTCACAGACATTGGAGAGCGTCCGTCAGGAGGCCAAGCTCTTTGCCATGTTGAAACACCCCAACATCATGGGCCTTCTGGGAGTGTGCCTGCAGGAGCCCAACCTCTGCCTGGTCATGGAGTACGCCCGTGGTGGGCCGCTCAACCGGGCCCTGGCTGGGAAACGAATTCCTCCGCAAACCCTGGTGGACTGGGCGGTACAGATCGCACGTGCCATGCTCTACCTGCATTGCCAGGCCATCGTACCCGTCATCCACAGAGACCTGAAGTCCAGCAACAGTAAGAAATCTTTCAGCATTATTACACCTAACATATCACACATTGTAATGCCAAGAACCCCAAAATACACTGCCTGATCAGAGATCACTTAAATATTTGGTAAAATCAAGTCTACAGTAACTCACAGCTATGTTTACAAGTGAAAGTAAGACCATTTCCAAACACACAATGCAAACAGAAGTCAAGGGATTGGGACTAAACATCTGTGTTGCCTTAAAGGATTAGTTGACCCAAAGCCATCCTACCCTCAAGCATCCATCCATCCTAAAAATGATCCATATGGCTCCAAAATAAAGGTGACGTGTTGTGTTTTTGTAACTTCATAAACTATAATTTCTGGCTTCTGTTAATGCCCATGAGTGACTCAAGTTCTAGCGGAAGAGTGACTTCTGACCCGACGTATGATTTAGGAGTAGCATAAAGCTTAGGTAAGAGTAGACGCCTATTACTGTTCAACTGTAAAAAAAAAATATTTTCAAGATTTGTTACCACAACATCAACTTAAATAATTTATTTAGTTGAGATAACTTATTATTTTGAGTTTCTGATGATTAAATTAATCTCCTTCATTGTATTAACTCTCTTTTTCCAGTTCAATCAACGTAAAATTTTAAGGCAACCAGGTTACTTACTTTTTTAAGTTAAACCAACAATATTTTTTACAGTGTACGGCTGTGCGACAAACTCAAGCTGTTCTTGTCTTATCTCAAAATCCTTTGACTTTTCCAATGTTTTGTTATGCTCTATCCTCTGCGCTTTCGCGTTCATCATTACGTCATGAATCGTGCCAGAGGTTATTCTTTCGCTGGAACTCGACTCGTGCACACCCGTTACCGGTAACCAGTGATTATAGTTTATAAAGTTATATATATGGAATCGCATTGCTTCATTTCAAAGGCCATTACTAACCTATAATTATAAAGCTTGGAAGAGCCAGGATAATTTTTAATAAAACTTTGATTGTGTTTGGTTGAAAGAAGAAAGTCATATACATGGCTTGAGGGTGAGTGAATTATGGGATTATTTTCAGTTTTGGGTGAACTAACCCTTTAAGAATCCACTCATCAGTGATGCTAGCCTATAAAATAGGCTTCAATTTGCTAAGGAGCATAGGGTTTGGACTCTGGAGCAATGGAATGCCTACCCGTACAAGCCTGTGGGGGGGCCGTGTTACGATCTGGGGTTGCCTCAGTTGGTCAGGTTTTGCTTCAGTCACATTATATGCCCCAAAAATGTAGGTCAGCTGACTACCTGAATATAGTGAATGACCAGGTTTTTCCATCAATGGATTTTTTCTTCCCTGATGGCATAGGCAAATTCCAAGATGACAATGCCAGGATTCATTAGGTTTAAATGCGTGCGCATGAGACATAATTTTCACACATGAAATAAGTCCAGACCTTAAAAGAGTAGTTCACTTTTAAAAAAACTTTTGCTGATAATTTACTCACCCCCATGTCATCCAAGATATCCATGTCATTCTTTCGTCAGTCGAAAATAACCAAATGGTTCAAGGTCCAAAAGACAGTTTCATTACAAACTGCAAACTGTTCAAAGGGCTTTAAACGATTTCAGACGATGAATAAGGGTCTTATCAAGCGAAACGATCGCTCATTAAAAAAAAAAAAAAAAATCAAATGCTCGCCTTGCTCTGTTCTGTGATGCACGTTCATGACTCTCCTATTCGAACTCGTTCATCTTAGTGAACAAATCTTTTCCAGAGTCAACTCGTTGAGTGAACCAAATGACACGAAAAAAGATTCGTTCATTTTGATAAACTAGTTTGAACAGTAGAGTCATGAACACACATCACAGAACAGGGTGACCATTTGAGTTTATAAAACTTAAACTTTGTTGTTTTTAAAAAAAAGAGGGAACGTTTCGCTTGATAAGACCCTTATTCATCGTCTGGAATCGTTTAAAGCCCTTTGAACAGTTTGGACTGAAACTCTTATTTGGACCTTGAACAGTTTGGTTCCCATTGAAGTCCATTATATGGAGAAAAATCCTGGAATGTTTTCATCAAAAACCTTAATTTCTTTTTCGACTGAAGAAAGAATGACTTGGATATCTTGGATGACATGGGGGTGAGTAAATTATCAGCAAAAGTTTTTTTTAAAAGTGAACTACTCCTTTAACCCCATGGAAAAGTCTTCTCTTGCCGGAGAAGACTTTACGCAGCGGTCAGTGAGTCTCTCCCATCATTAGTAGAAGATCTTGGAAAATGAATGCAACTCTGAATGGAAATAAATGTCGTGACATTGCATAAGATTACTGAAAAAATGCCACAGCAAATGTGTGCCATAATCAAAGAGAAAGGCGTCCAACAAAATATTATAATGTGTGACTTTTCTTTTTTGGCCTGGGAGTGCATTGTGATCCCCTTTCTAGGGATTCATCCTAAAACATAAAGAAAGCCATATAATTACATGTAGAAAGATCCAATTATACTATGTAAGAAAAATATTAAGCATTCAGTTATAAAAACAACATTGTGTTGTGTTTCCAAAATTAAATATTTGACTGTTCTAGTTTAACTTATTAAAATGATTAATAAATTATTAGGATACTTAATAATAAAGTGTCTTTTTCTACTCAGTATTAGAGTAATGTTATCTGTATAATCCTTTGAATAAAGGAACATTCACTTATACAGATAAAGATAACCATAATTACTGTATATTAGCGTTCGCACCAAAGCATGACAATGTTCTGTTTATCATAAGCACACACTTGAGTTATGTTGTATACTTGTAGTTTTAAAACTATGATTGTTGCCTTTTTCTATATGTAGTGTTTTGTGGTAATGGTTTGTGTGGGATGGGTGTTTTTATAATTAGAGGGCTTGGCTCGAGTTTAGGCTCTCTGAGTGTGTAAGTTGGTTATAATCCTGTGTTTGGCAGTTGAATTGGCAGTTGAAACTCAAAGCTTATTACAAAGGATTTGCACTCACCTTCACTCCCTGCCACTCGATTGGCTACTCAAAACATATCATGGGCTCTCATAGGCCACTAGGATATAATTAGTATAGGACCTTGCAGACAATTGGACGCTGTAGTTCAAAGATAAGTCTTTTCATTGGTTGTGCTGTGGCAAAACAAAGACAGCTAATTTTAACAACACCAGATACAGATAAACACACAGAACGTTACAGCCAAGCTGTACGTCAAGAAGTATATGAAACTATATGTTGTTAAGAGCTTGTGAAGAAATGTCAGTGAAGGTTTTGTCCAATTCAGCACCAGCATTTCAGACATCTGTTTTTGCTGTAGTCATACTAGTAACCACAGTATCTGCCCCTCTGTTTCATCTACTCAGTCCTCACATTTGACATTAACTCCACCCCACAGTTCTGATTCTGGAACGTGTGGAGAACGATGAGCTGAGCAACAAGACTCTGAAGGTGACAGATTTCGGTTTGGCACGAGAATGGCATCGAACCACAAAGATGAGTGCAGCGGGGACGTACGCCTGGATGGCCCCTGAGGTCATCCGCTCTTCGACCTTCTCCAAGGGCAGTGATGTTTGGAGGTGGGCACCAGGAAATGTGTGTGAGTGTTTCTGACCTATAGCTACACCAAAGGCAAGTCAGTCTATGTAGCTGTCATGTAGGTCATGTAAGTCTTCACCTTCTCATCCTGTCCCTGTGTTTCCTTTAAAAAAATGGAAAAATTCGCCAGAAATATGGCAAAATGTAGATCATTCAATCATTCAATAATTTTAGGTTTAGATTAGTTGCAATCTGCTTAATTTATGTAATTATACGTTTAAAACTTAAACTTAAACGAAAGTTAGAAATGAACTGAAAAAATGCAAAAATTGCTAAAACAGCAAATAAAAAAAGCTAAAATTAAAGCTAAATAGAAATATTAAAAAAACTATTAAAGCTTAAACTAAAATTGAGCATTAATTTATTTTATATAACAAAAAATCGTGTCATTAGCCCAGTTTCTACGGCTGGTCTGTGTGTTGTTTGGTGCTGTGTAGTGCCTAGCTATTAATGTCTAAATTTCGCTTCTCACCACAATTCCTAATTACAGAGTACAGAAGGGGAGGGATGAATAGTAAAGCGATAAAAATAGAAAACCTCTCAATAAGTGTCAGAGCTGTGGATCTTTGGATACTTTGTTCTCTACCTACTTTAACAAAGTGTGATGTGTTTGTTTGTGTGGGTTCCTTTGAGTCAAAGAAATCTGCATTAATATCTATCATTTATAGCAGTTTTTAATGTTTTTAAACATACCAAGCTGTCGTTTCTGTCAGTGTCGTGTCAAGCTTTTTTTACCCAGTTGCCCACTGAAGCACATATTTTACATATGAAAGAACATGACACTGTGAAGGCACACTTTGAAATGTTAATAGAGAGGGTTTTTTTTGGTTTACGTTGGAACATAATGCCTGCCATTCATTTTATAGTGTTACTTTATAGGATTCTGCTAGTCTTTGCACAAAAAACAATGTTGGTGACAGCTTGTTGTTGTCAGTAGTCCTGTTTAAACTCCAAACTCTCTCTCTGTCTCGCAGTTATGGAGTTTTGCTGTGGGAGCTGCTGACAGGAGAGGTGCCGTTTCGTGGCATTGATGGTCTGGCTGTAGCTTACGGTGTGGCCATGAATAAACTGTCCCTGCCGATCCCCTCCACCTGTCCTGAGCCATTTGCCCGGCTGATGGAAGGCAAGAAATTGCTCATATTCTGCCATGACTGTAACTTATTTACTATTTGTTCCCCTGTATAACCAAATGAAACTTCTGTCATCATTTTCTTTCCTTCCAAAAATGAAAAATCATAACATAAGTATCACAACAGTACACTGTAAAACATCGGCATCTGTGGTTGCCAGAAATCCACAGAAAACTTACTATGACAATGTTTCTGGTATTATGGGATGTCTGTATATTTTCCAACTTATGTTATGTGATATGGTATGTTGACAACCAAAGTCTGGTTCCCTTTCAAAAAGGGAACTCGCACTACGTCAAAATGAAGACGATTCGGCGGCTGACGAGGGTGAGTTGCTGGTAGATGACGAAGACTATTCTCCTACTGTTCCTGCTGCAAGTGCTCTTCATCACGACCAGGAGATGGATGATGAGGGTAATAATCAGGTAGATAATCCTGAACCCTCTCAGCCACTCTGCCCCGTGCATGCTGAGCTGGTGGATGTTATGGGTCGCGCCTCTGGCTGCAGCTGCTATGGGGGTGCGTTAGGGGAGAGACCACTCGCGGTAGGCTTGGCGATCGGTTTTCTCCCCGGCCATAGACCAATAGCTCAGACGAGCCTTCCATTTCTTCCTGATCTTCACACGGAGATCGAGAGAGCATGGAAGAACCCATACTCCGCCACTGACATCAGCGGGCTAATTTAGCTGATGTTGAGGGGATCGGAGAGCTTGGGTACATTTCGACGCCGTCTGGGTGGGCGTCGACACTGAGAGCTCCAACCCTGCCATCCAAACCGCTGAAGAGCACAGCACGTTTGAATGGCAAAGCATACACGGCTGCGGGTCAGGCCATGGCGGGCAGTATTGCAGGCGTACCAGGCCGACCTGCTGGAGGATCTCGACCAGGGGCTAGGGATGTCCCCTGAAGCGGTTTCTGAGCTGCGCCGCACCAAAGCTCTCCAGTCCACTAAACACACTGCTGCCGCGATCAGTCGGTCGATGGCGGCAATGGTGGCCACGGTGAGGCATCTGTGGTTATACCTGGCTGACATCGGGGAGAAAAGAAGGTGGTTTTGCCCTCTGAACTTTTGGAATGTAGGTAGACAGGGCCAGAGAGCCAGTGTCGCCTCTCGTGCACCCCCTCCATGGAGGAGTAGGTCGCAGAAGAGGCGTGACTCCCGCAAGAAGAGGGATCTGAGGGATGCATGCAGTGTCAGTGATGGATCATCCCCCCTGAGGGTGTGTTACATCTCAGCCCCCTGTTCTCTTCCTGACTCTTCAGACGTCTCTTACATCAGGCCTGGGGCTGAGCCCATGATGAGAACAATGTTCTGATGGCCCGCTTCGGCTTGGATAGTGAAAGTGACTCTTTCAGGCATGTAAAGTGTAGACCCCATGTTCATATAGAACCGTCTGGTGAGTCTTCACACTGCACGCCACATGTGCTCACATGTGCAACTAACACTAAAATGTATTTCTCTACAGACCTTTTGTTCCCTGTGTAAAGTTATGGGGTCATGTTATTGTACATTAAGGTAAGGTAAGGTAAGGTAAGGTAAGTTAAGATAAGGTAAGGTAAGGTATGGTAAGGTAAGGTAAGGTAAGGTAAGGTAAGGTAAGGTAAGGTAAGGTATGGTAAGGTAAGTTAAGATAAGGTAAGGTAAGGTAAGTTAAGATAAGGTAAGTTAAGATAAGGTAAGGTAAGGTAAGGTAAGGTAAGGTAAGGTATGGTAAGGTAAGGTAAGGTAAGGTAAGGTAAGGTAAGGTAAGGTATGGTAAGGTAAGGTAAGGTAAACTTGGATATTAGGGCCCTGAAGTTCCCCTGTTAGGTGGCTAGAATGATATAAAGAAGCACCAATTATACAGGCTTCTTTTGTGAGTATGTAATGGCTTCCTTTTTGTGTATTCATGGGGTGTGCCACCGCTCATTAGTTGTAAAGAACTGTGTTAATAGCTTGGGCTTCCTCTCATGATGATAATTTTTTGAGGCTGCCTCTCATTCACATAAATGGGATGTTAGCGGAGCGCTAAGTGGCAGAACGTAATTCTTGAAAGAATGGAAGTGTTTTATGCTGCCACTTGTTTTATTTCTGAGACACATCTGTGTTAGCATTTGAGCTATTAACCACCTTGGGGTAGAGTAGTTTGTCTCCTCCCCCAAATATTTTTTTCTTGGTCCTGAGTACATCGCTCCCCTGAGTTCTGTTTGGATATTCATACAGGCTGAGTGTTTTTTTACAGCCCTCATATCCTCATATGAGACATCTCTGTCTTGAAGCTGTGGCTCCTCCAAGCCCTCAGGCAGATCTACGCTTATAGTCTGGCCCTCACCAGGGCCACCATAGTAGCTGGCCTAGGCTATACTAGGGATACTGGAGGACTTTTAACTTCCAGGTCGCACGCTAATGATTTATGGGCTGTCGCCGGTCAATCTGTTTACCGTGATTTGATTGTGATTTCAGACACCTGTCACGCTTGAGGCATTCCACATAGCCTCATTTCGACACACTGTCTCATTCCCTGTTCTCAGGGAGGGAGCATAGGTTACAGTCGTAACCTTAGACGTTTTTACCTTAAAATCAGCTGAACCACCATATAAAAAAATATGTGGTTAAATCAAACATCTCCAATAAAGTCATACATTTTTGGATGAACTGTATTTTGAATTAAATGAGTTTGAATAGGATAGATTCACTAACCAAAAGGCTCCTTGTCTCAGACTGAGTGGTGTGTTGACAGCTGACAGTCTGTCTGTGGTGTTTGTTTCTTTCACCTGCTCTAGACTGTTGGAACGTAGACCCTCATGCTCGACCCTCCTTCACCAGTATTCTAGACCAGCTAACAGCTATCGAGGAGTCAGGCTTCTTTGAAATGCTGGCAGAATCCTTCCAATCCCTGCAGGATGACTGGAAGCTGGAGGTTCAGGAGATGTTCGACCAGCTCAGAGCCAAAGAGAAGGTTTGTATGCTCTCAAAATAGTCAAAAACAAATTTACTTAACTGTATAAGTTATAAAAATACATTAATACGACTGACTAACCTAAAACCAAACTCTATGCCTTCATGCATTTTCAGAAATATACAGTATTGTGCAAAAATCACCTCAGTAATTTCAACCAAAAAATGGATTTAAGCCAATTATTTATATATTTTGCTGTAGTGTGTCAGTAGGAAATATAAGTTTACATTTCCAAACATCCCTTTTGCCATTAATTGTGATAATACAGTGAGATTTTTGTATGCACAAGGAGTCTGAAAACAGACCGTATGATCTAATATCACCATCATCGAGTCTGTCTGGGATTACATGAAGAAAAAAATAAGACATTAAATCTAGCTCGTTTTCTTCAAGCATCTTGAAGATGTTGCTGCAGTTCTTCTGGATTTAGTTTATCTCAGTTGTTTCTGTATCTTCATGAAATTAGAGACGGATTTGATGATGGTGAGATCAGATCATAGCGGCTGTTGTCAGACTCCTTGTGCATAAAAAAATCTCACTGGATTATTACCGTTAATGGCAAAAGGAATGTTTGGAAATGTAAACTGATATTTCATACTAACATATTACAGAAAAAGATATAAAGCGCTGGCTTAAAACTATTTTTTGTTGAAAATACTAATGTGCCTAAGCCTGGTTAAAACCAGACCATTCTCAGTTGTTACCAAATTATGATCTGGCAAAGCTTCATAGACAAATCATTTCCAAAGGGGCGTCACCAACGGACGTAGCTAAAATGCCTCTGGGCGCAATTGGATTGACCTAAAACCAATCTGAGCGATGAAGGAGATGATGTATGCAGAGCGATGTTATGTGGTTGAAAACATCTCAGTTCTTGCATGGCCAGCATACTCACTGGACATTACCCATTGAGCATGTTTGAGACGCTCGACTTATACAACAGCGTGTTCCAGGTCCTGCCAATATCCCGAAACTTTCCACAGCCATTGAAGAGTAGACCAACATTCCATAGGCCACAATCAACAAACTGGGGTGCGTTTCCCGAAAGCATCGTTAGCCAACTATGGTCGCAAGTTGGTCGCAATTTCCATTGAACTCTATTGGTAACGACGGAACTTTCGACCATAGTTGGCTAACGGTGCTTTCGGGAAACGCACCTCTGATCAACTCTATGCGAAGGAGATGTGTTGCACTGTTTGAGGCAAATGGTCACCAGATACTGACTGGTTTTCAGAACCCCCCCCCCAATGGATTATCTCGGCAAAGGAGAAGTGCTCACTAACACAGATTTAGACAGATTTGTGAACCATATTTGAGAGAAATAGGCCTTTTGTGTACATAGAAAAAGCCTTAGATCTTTGAGTTCAGCTCATGAAAAATGGCGGCAAAAACAAAAGTGTTGCTTTTATAATTTTGTTCAGTGTATATATAGCACTAAAGTAAAACACACACACTCCAGATGAATTGATGAATCAAGTGCGGCAGATGAATTTACCAGATTATGCACACTTGCATAGACCAGAATGATGAGTAAGTTGGATCTTTCTCATTCTTGCTGTAGGAGTTGAGATCTTGGGAGGAGGAACTGAGTCGTGCAGCTCTACAGCAGAAGTACCAGGAAGAGGCATTACGGCGACGGGAGCAGGAACTGGCGGAAAGAGAAATTCACATCCTGGAGCGAGAGCTCAATGTCATCATACACCAGCTGTACCAGGAGAAACCACGAGTGCAACACCGTCAAGGAAAGTTCCGGCGCAGTCGACTTAAACTGCGTGACGGGAATCGCATCAGTCTGCCTTCTGGTTAGTATTTCAAAGTATTAAATGCATCATTCAAATAGCACTCCTCATGTGAAGCACACAATTAAAGGGACACTCCACCCATTTGCGTTAAGCTTTCCATTGTTAGAAATCCAGTCAGACTATTGAATGGTCATGCAACACTCTCATTTTCCCCTGAGCCATGCATTGTTTATATGTACAGCTTTTGTTTCAATCTAACTGAATTCATTTTGATTGGTGAATCTGAATGTAGCGTTTACATGAATGCTAAAAAAGTGATCGGTTGATGTGAATTTTAACATTGCTAAGAAAATTCCCGCTCCCCCGTGAGAGATACGAGACCGGTAACTTACATCTCACAGGTTTCGCTCATCTGTAATCACGCCACCGGCCTCACGTCGTTCTCCACGCGGCCCTCGCTCATCCTGCTCGCCACAGTAAACATGATGAATGGTAACTGTAGAGCGCAAAAGCCGAATCCTGGACATTTTGTGCGATCTCGAAACACATTTTTGATAGTAGTTTAGACTTGTTGTTTACCTACTGCGCTGTTACCAGTAGGTGTGGCCTCCTAGGGCAGCGAAGCAAGTGCATTCTGGGAGTTGTTGTCTTTCATCCACATAAGCCAAAAATACATTTTCTGGCTTTTCTCAGTCTAGAAAGCTCCAAATTCAAATTTCCTCTACATAAATTACCCATTTTAAATACACATTCATCTTTCCAGAGGTGGAGTGACCCTTTAATAGATTGGATTTATTAACTCATTTTACTTTTTGCTCTTAAATAAACCATAGGCATTTCCATAATGCATTTCTCACACATTTTGCCCATCATCTTGGAGTTTTTACACAATGCGTTGTTGGATTGCCTGTGTGTAAGTATTTAATGACTTGTGAATGTTTGTGTATATAATGGCGTGTTTGTGTTTCAGATTTCCAGCATAAGATCACAGTCCAAGCGTCTCCATCTTTGGACAGGAGGCGGAGTCTCCTGAGCAGTAACTCCACCCCTCCAAACAGCCCCCCTGTTTTGCAACGCCTCCGAGCGATCCAGTGTAAGTGTGTTTATGATTGATTCTGTTTATATTATCATGGATATTTGTTTGGATATATATATGGCTAGGTACCTTATTTAGAACATGCTTCATGCTGACAGTGACCCCTGGGGTCGGAGGTCAAGGCTGGGGTCGTAATGCTGCATTCCAGTATGATGAAGAGGAGGAGAGGAAGTTTACACGCAAGAAAGGGAGAACGCAAAGAGAACACAGTGCTGATGAGAGGTGTGCTTATATGTGTGTTTCTGTACAAAGCATAAACTTTCACCAAATGTTTATACAATCACAATCCTCTGTGTGCATGTGTTTATCACTCAGTTTGAGGACTCCTAAAGAGTGCAGTCGACAGCGTTCCTGCAGCGCTCCAAACCTGCGACGCTCCCCCAGACACAGTCCTGCTGTTCCTGGAGTGTGCAGCCTGGCAGAGACTGGTAACACTCACATTAATCTTTGTTTGGCATCTTCTTTGACCAGTTCTGAATAATTTGAAATCATGAATATTTAACTACATCTTTGCATTCACATTAAAGGGGTCCTATTATGCCTTTCCACTTTTTCTTAAGTTAGTGTGTAATGCTGCTGTTGCAAAGATCTGCAAGGTGACAAATCTCAAAATCCACTCCAAAAGGAGATATTTTATTTAACAGAATCGCCTTTTCAACAACTACACCGAACGGCTCGTTTGGACTACAACGTGATTTTTCTGGATCTTACAAAGTCAAAATGTTCCTCATTTAAATAATTTCCACCTACGGGATACACAAAAAAGGGGATGAGGCCTGGTTGAGCTGCATTAGAGAAGACAGTGTTGTCGCTATGTCAAATAGACTCCTGAACATTATAACCCCAAACGTTTATCTGCACATTTTATGGAGAACAGCTTGTTTTCTGTTGCTTTTGTAAGCTGTCGATTTTTTTAAGGCTGTTCACTGCTTCTTAGGAAACTTAACCATGGTTTTATGATCGATTACTGTTTGTATGACCTGGTAACACAATAACATCTTTTCTATAATGTATAAGAATTTTACAATAAATACATTCTGAAACGTCCTGTGAAATCCATGCTTGAAATTCGTTCTGGACGCTCCTCTTGTTTGTTAACATTGTCAGGGTCTGAATCAGGCTCTTAAAGTGACTCCATCATTAATATTTACACTAGAGCTGAACTCCTAGTTAGGAAGGGGCGGGGCATTTCCAGAACACGCGCTAAGCACTGCCAGTCACAACACACTGGGCCAGCTAACCAATCACAGCAGATTTTGTATTTCATAAGGAGGGGCTTCATCGAAATCAGCTTTTTCGAGCCAGATTGGGTAAAGAGGTGCTGTAATAATGTAAAATATGTGAAAAAATAATTTTTTGAACAATCAAGCAGGAAACATTCCAGGAAACACCCATAAACAAAGCAAGACTTCGTAAAAGGGCATAATAGGACTCCTTTAATACCATACAGTGGCAGGGAGTAAACACTGTTACACTGAATTTAACTGAGAGAACTGAATTGACAGTGTATTTTTAAATCGGGATGAAAGGGAAATTTTATTTTCTAAATGTATCTTATTGTGATTCATCCATGAATATGTTTCATTTTTTAACAGTTTTTTTGAGCTCGTTGTTTTTAATTAAAATGTTAGAACTGGATCTTCTTAGCCTGACGTCGTCATACTCAGATTCTGGTCAGAATGTGAGTCTGAGACTGCCCCATTGGGCTGTGACTATGGGGCGTGTTTCAACCCAACCAGGAAAAAAATGCCTCTGCACTCAATCAGATAGACCGAATCCCATAGGAAGGATGGCAAAACATCTTTCCGATCGACAAATGCCTTGATCGCGGTTCTCATTTAAAATAAATGCGCTGTCTACATCTTCTATAACAAATGCGATGGCTGATTTTTACACATCTAAAGTCTCCAGAGGCAGCCACCTTTGTTGTAAATGAATTCAACCCAAGCACTTTTTTGGTGATGTGGATGATTACATTACTGTTGATCATCTGTCCATCATAAAGCCCACCCTGACAATTTGATTGGTCAGAAACAGCTTTGGTTCGGGGAATACTTGCTTCACAACGGATCAAGTTTAGACCGAACTTCGCTACTTCAAATGTTGTGGGCGGGGTTAAGTTCGGCTGGCTTCCAGGCTAGGATCTTCTAGTGATACAACCAAATTCTCTCTGGTGACGTATACTGGGCTTTTCCAATCATTTAAACATAAACTTCACCCCTTTCTTACAATCAATAGTAAACTCGCATTTAGATCTGCTTCCATACAATCATCATCCGATGAATAGAACCAAGTCCCCGGCCTACATTTTTTGTCTTTGTTTGATAATTGGCTTGTTTGAGATGCGGTTTGCCTCGCCTGAAATGTACGCAAAAGTAGGTGGCTGCAGTGAGAGGAGCTAATATTTTGCTAATAAACTGGATGTAATTTAAGTTCTTTTGCTTTTATATGAAAATAAATATAATGAAGACACCCAAAGCTGGCCTACTTGTTATTTAATTCCATTCCAAATACGTGTTTATCAATATTTTTTTCTTTAACCCTCCTGTAACCCTCATTATTTTAAACCTCCACAGCATGATTTTTTTTTTTACAAAGATTTGTCTCAGTTAATTTATGTCTTTGTTGACCACTTAAGTAACCTTTTAAGTTGACATCCACTCACCACCTCCCTCCCCACCCCACCTAATACAGATGTGTTTTTTTTATTTTTAAAAAAATGACATTGCATAACCTATAGAGATCGCACTGTCAGAGAGTTTGGTAATATTCACACATAATGTATACATATAAAACATGATATCAGAGTTTTAAAATCAAAAAGAGAACAATACATCACGGTTGTTTAAACCAATGAGCATTAAGCTGTGTCGTCAGTAAGTCATTTCCCATCATGCTTTCAGGCTGATGTAATATTTTGATTATTTTGGCATTTCTGTCATTTCACTAACAACACTGGTTGCAACAGATTTGATTCACATTATAATATTAGAAACAAAGGAGAACAAGCAACCAGAAATATAAAAATCTCCACCTTGTAACTGACAAGCTGTGAAGCCTGGTAATGGTGCAACATTGTGAAATCTTTCTCCCCCCACCCCTCTCTTTCTCTCTGTAGAAAATGAGGACTGCTTCCCATCAGAGTCAGCTGACTGTCCTGGCCAATCATACCTCTGCATCCCATTCCACAGGGATGGATCTGACAGTTACAGCCTGGAGAGTGGCACGACTGGACTGGCTTCTGATGTTTCCCCCAGTTACACGCGGCGGAGCCCCAGTGGAAGCCGTAGATCAGAGCTGGTGTTGCTGGGCTGCGGGGCAGCTCTGGCTGCTATCGGTTTAGGTCGTAACCTACTGGACCTGGTGCGTGTGGAAGAGAGTGTGCGTCCACGATGGGAAGGGCTGTTTCACCGTACGGGGGGTCAAAGTCGTGGCGCTAGCCCACCCACGCGCAAAATCTTCAAAAGGGAAAGTCCCCGTCGCCCTCCCCCTCTGCCCACTTCTCTCACACTCCTGTCTCTCTCAACTGTGTCTGATTGTAACTCAACCCGTTCTCTCCTGCACTCTGACAGTGAAGAGCTGCTTGTGCTACGCCCACCAACGCCCCCCTCTGGACACAACCCGCCTCCCCTGAACCCACTGGTCAACACTCACCTGGAGAGCTTCAAACGCCACCCTCACCAGTCTCTCACACCCACACACGTGCCCTCTGCACCCAGTGCAGCCTACAGGCTTCGTCGCACACCTTCAGATGGGGCAATAAAGACAGGGTGCTCTCCTTCCCATAACAACCACAATCCCACCCCTACCACACCCTCCAAAACAACAGGTGAGAAACTCATGCAAACCTCTGGGTCAGTGATGGGACGAATCTGAATCAATCACTGTCCTGATATCATAATGAAGAAAGAAGCCTCAATAAAAGAATGATATTCCTGAAAAGAAAGCCTTTCATGTTTGGCATAATCTCTTATTAGTATAAGTTTAATATTATATATGGTGGTTTTCAAGACAAACCATGTGCAAATTCATCAGTAAAAAACACGCCTAATTCCTACTATCACGTACATAAAACAAAACAGCAGGGGTACTTTAAAGCTACACTGTGTAACTCTTTTAGTTTATTCTTAGCTAAAAACACTTAGTTCTTTCAAAAATATATGTGCTCATTAATGTATATTTACTTCGTTCAAGTAATAAAGTATTCTCGCGAGTGTATAATATGGCATTGAACATACATACAGGTAAGGGGTTCTAATGTCGGTCGCCATGTTGCCCCTCCATCTTGAAAGTACATTAGCCAAAGAGGGACATACCCGTTAATTCAAGCTTCGCCTTTCGCGTTTATGTTTGAGTTAACACTCATGGACGAGGTCGAACTGGAAGCCATGTTAATCTTGGACTACGTTGGCCACCATAGGAGTTAAAACGAAATCGGAATTGAGAGGAACAGAAACTAATATTCACTGGATGGTCATATACCTTTTCACCGCTAGATGGGGGTAAAAATCACACAGAGTAACTTTAAGAAAAAAAAACTTCACTGTTAATTAAAATTTAAATATACTTTATACACACACACAAACATATATACTGTATATATATCGGAAATTAAATTAAATGATAGCAAAATGTTTACACTCATTAATTCAAAATATTGTCATTAAATTGAAACTATATAATAATAAAAATGGTGAATTGAAATGTACTGTAAAAGCAAACATGAGAGTACATTTAGAGATCACTTGGTACATGTTTTTGAAACTAGATACAATTCCTGTTCTTTATGCACCACTGACCATCTTCTAACACAACACTGTGGATTTGAAATCCTTTGACAGAAATTGATTCAGTTCATTGTGTGACTTTTGTGATGCTGTATGTGCAGTGACTCCGTGGACCCTGAGTGAGGACCCCTCGGAGGTGCCCCGTCTTCCTGATCCAAATCTCATCTTCCCACCTACGCCACGTCGCCGCTTCCAACCTGAGCGTCCCAAGACTCTGGACTTCCTGGCTAGGCCCCGCCCTTCTCCACGAGCACGCTGTGGATCCCAGTGGGGCGAATCTCCCGCCCACACGTCCAGCACCGAAACCCCATCCACTGTGGAGTTTGGAGGAGGTGTGGTCGTCTTGCCCACTCCAATGGAACCACCAACCCCCTGTTCCCCTTGGGTGAATGACAGTCTTTTGGACCAACAGGATGAAGGACACTACAGGGATGGGACACGGCCTCTCTCATCCGATCCCAGAGACTCGCCATACAGAGTGCGACAAGGGTTCTGCTCTTGATTTCACCCCTCCAAACGTATTTATGTCACTCACAAAGTTAGACCCACTTGCTTTCAGATGTAGCACTTATCATCAGATTAATCAAGAGGGAGTTCTGGATACCCTGGTGAAGAAAACATGCTTAAACCAGCCTAAGATGCTTTGCTTGAGGATTAAGCTGGTCTTAGCTGGTTTAAGATAGTCTCCCGTCCTGGTCAAGTTAGCTGGGAGATCAGTTGGTTGCCCAAGTGCCCAAAACACCTCATAAACCAACCAACAAACAAGTGTACTGGAAGACCAGCTAAGATCAGCAAACCAATTAAGGCTGGTTTGAAATGTTTTTTTTTCTTTCTTTTTCTTTTCAGCAGGTTATATAAATACTTACTATATTAGGAACTGATACCTTACTGATAAGGAATAATAACCCAGCTTAAACCAAAGGTGTTTGGTTTTTGCATAATCCAGATGCTGTTCTGATCTTTGTTCAGTTCAATATTTTTAAAAATTAACACATATATACAGTCCTACACTGCAAAAAATGAATTTCTTCCCTCAGTATTTTTGTCTAGTTTTTCCATTACGATAAACATCAAGATATGTTTACTTGAGAAGCAGAATTACTTAAAATATTAAAGGGATAGTTCACTTTGAAATGAATTTTTGATATGTTTTAGCTTACCTCAAGGGCATCCAAGATGAAGGTGTCTTTGTTTCCACAGTATTTTCAATTTTGATATTTTTAGGTCAAACCGTTGTTGTCTGTCAGTCATATAATGGAAGTTTATGGGGTTCACCTCAAAGAGCATGCACAGAGAAGTCAAAATTAAACATGATTTAATGACTCGTAAATGGAAGTACACATTGATGGCATTGATGGATCACTTCCGGAGCTTTCCGGCACACTTGCGCAGATAGAAGCGCCCTCATCCTCAGAGTACTTGGAAGTGACTGTGATTACAAGAGGTAAAAATTATATAAATACTGTTCGTTTTCTCACACAAACTGCTCGTTTCGTGTCTTAGGCCATCAATGTGTACTTACATTTACGAGTCATTAAATCGTGTTTAATTTGGACTTCTCTGTGCATGCTCTTTGAGGTGGACCCCATATACCTCCATTATATGACTGACAGACAAGAAGCCCTTGAGATAAGCTAAAGATGCCCTTGAGGTAAGCTAAAACATATCAAAAATTAATTTCAAAGTGAACTATCCCTTTAAGTCTGAAAATGGATCAAATCTGAGTAGTTGAAATGGTTTATTTTTCTTTCCCTACTGACAGATTTATCACTTAATTTTGATACATTTTGTTATCTTATGTCATTCTGTTTCTTAAGTACTTGTCTCTTGATTTAGAAATGTTTAAATATTTGAACTGGAATACAGATGCAGTGTTGGGTCTAAAAGTGTGTCTTGATAAGCTAACCTTCAGTATACACTTCTATTCATCACCAGGCGTAATAAGCTATCCAATAAAAATACAATCCAGATGCTTCATTAATGGCCAGACTGATTTCTGAGTGCTGAAGAAAAGTACAGGGTCTGCAGCTGTGATCTTGAGAAACATTTATCAGGAGACTTTTTTTATTTGCAAACTTGTTTTTTTTAAAATTCATATTGAGTGTATTATCTCAGCTGTCTTGCTGCGCTGGATTGACTTCCTCTCTGTATGTAGACACGTCTGCATGTTTATGATAGATTTAGCTCTCTGAACATATAGTGCTGGGTTATATGGAGAACATTGGACGGTTTATTTCCGCAACTCTCTTTTTTCAGGTTTTATTTATCATACATGTATGAGATTGTACTGCTTTAGAAGTGCTTTTTCCGGTCTCATGAATGTATAGTTCTGTTATACGTCCACTCGAGATCACTGATTGTTCTGTGGTTTTCACTGTAGCATGAAGCACATTGTCTTTCACAAATATTACTTGTTTGGTGACATCTTCACCATCCAAACTACACGAGGGAATGTCTTTAAGAGGAAAGTTAGAATTTATTGGCTCTAAATTTGCAGCTATACAATAGTCAGGTACATTACTGCAGTCTTCCGGTGTTTGTGCCGTATGTGTGTGTGTGTGTGTGTGTGTGTGTGTGTCCTGTTAGGCATCCAATTCAGTGTAACTGGTGGATTCCAAGGTGAATGTGCATTCAATTTTGTTGGAGATTTTTGAGAAAACATGTTGGAATTGTTTTTAGTAGCCTTTTGTGCAATATTTTTTACATTTACACATATTTATTTCTTTAAATTATTTTTATATTTTTTCACATTTGTATTACTCTGTGATTTATTTATTAAGAGCAACATTTCTGTCTGGATGTTTGGACATGTTCAGACACGCAGAGGTGAACGTTATTTTGCACGTTGTCTCACAAACCAATCTTTCAGTCTCTATACCGGCAAAAACGTCTTCTAGAGACAAAACAACATTTAGAGCCAAAACACAGAAGGGCTTGTGTCTCTCTTTCCCTTTCTGTCACTTGAAACCACGTTTCGATCATTTGTCATGCATACAACAAAATGAACTAGCAGTGTATAATTCTGAGTCCTGAAATGTGGCTGAGAATCCAGGAACTCTCACTTCATTCCATCTAGGTGTGGAATAGGGGTGTATTTTTTTCTGGCTTAGAGGAATGTGTAGCTATCATCAAGAACATCTGTTGCCCTTTATCCACACAATCACTGTTGTCCTGGAGAGCAGGGGTTTGGGTTCAGAAGCTGCTATGAAACTTGTACTTGCACCTGAGCACATTAGACTTGTGTAAGAGCTTGATTAAAGCCCTGAAATGCTGAGATGTGGTGTTTTGTTACTGACTGTCTTAGTATAAGAAGATGATTTGCACATTTTATTATCATCATCATCGTCATCATCATGGCAAATAAATGAGACTATAGACTGTCATTTTCCATATGCATTTTCTCTGTTTCGCTTAACATAAGCGTTAAGGAAAGATACATTTATTGTGTTTTTTCATAAATTGATCAGTATTGAGATGCTGGGCTGTTTTGCTTCACAATCATGGAAAGAAAACATCAGAAATACACATAAGTCTTTATTTTATTACACTTTATAATTTGCATTAATAGAGTTCAATTACAATACATATTTTAAAGGTTGTTTCCTCAAAAAGTTTTTGTTTTCTCCTGCCCAGAAATCTCTTTAGTAACATGTTCTCTCAAACCTTTTCAGTTCACTATATTCTGAAGGTTTTTACAGAGGGATTTATTCATATAATTCACCTGATATGTTAAATTTTATTCTTAAAAAGATAAAACATTTTTTTCCATTTGATTCATGGAGGGATAAAAAGAGATATCCAAAATCCCCTAAAATCATTTAATGGAGTAGTTCACTTTTAAAAAAACTTTTGCTGATAATTTACTCACCCCCATGTCATCCAAGATGTCCATGTCATTCTTTCTTCAGTCGAAATGAAATTAAGATTTTTGATGAAAACAGTCCAGCATTTTTCTCCATATAATGCACTTCAGTGGGAACCAAACAATTCAAGGTCCAAAAGACACACTACAAACTGCAAACTGTTCAAAGGGTTTTAAACGATGAATAAGGGTCTTATCAAACGCTCATTTTAAAAAAATAACAAAGTTTAAGTTTTATAAGGTCAAATTTATAAGCTCGCCTTGCTCTGTTCTGTGATGCACGTTCGTGGCTCTCCTGTTCGAACTCGTTTATCAAAATGAACGAATCTTTTTCCAGAGTCAATTCGTTCGTTTCGTTAGTTGAATGAACCAAATGACTCGGAAAACGATTTGTTCATTTTGATGAACGAGTTCGAACAAGAGAGTCACAAACGTGCGTCACAATAACAAAACAAGGCGAGCATTTCAGCTCATAAAAATTAAACTTGTTATTTATTTATTAAATGAGCGATCGTTTCGCTTGGTAAGACCCTTATTCATCGTCTGGAATCATTTAAAACCCGATGAACAGTTTGCAGTTTGTACTGAACGTGTGTTTTGGACCTTGAACCGTTCGGTTCCCACTGAAGTGCATTATATGGAGAAAAATGCCGACATCTTTGATGACATGGGGGTGAGTAAATTATTACCAAAAGTTTTTTCAAAAGTGAACTACTATGTCAAAAGTTTACACTTTATTTTGATGGTCGACTTAACTGTAAGGAACTTTGTAAAATGTCAATTAAATTTCATTATTAATAGACTATGGTAGACTGTTAGGTTAGGCATTATGGGTTCGTATTTGCAATTTACTTAACTGTCTGTTGGGGGAGCATCAAAATAAAGTGTTAGCAGATATACTAATAATGAGAGTTGACATATGTAGTTGCAAAGTTACTTAGAATGTCTAAATATGGACCATCAAAATAAAGTGTTACCTGTCAACAAAATTCAAAATACCTTTCTTTATCCAGTGCTCAGATTTATGTTATGGAATTTTATGCAAATTAGTGCATGTTTAATCATGATGCCTAATTTGCAAACAAAACAAGTGTATCTTGCCTTCATTTTGAGTGAGATTGTTCCATTGTAATGCGATCTCCTTGGTCCACATTACTTCAAATTTAACGTTACTAAATACTAAATCAGCAGTTTAGACATTTAGACAGACTGCTCAACCGTTTAATCTTTCATTCTTCTGTTTTACAGAGATTTGTCTAAGCGAGCATGTCTAGGACACCATCCCCATCTGTCTCAAAGGATGATTTCCATGCAACCTCACCATAGCAACCAGAATGGAGCAGTGAATTGGACAGTCTTGTGTACCTGCTGTTAAGCTGCACGTAAAGCCCACAATAAACAGTTGAGTACAGTCAAAATATAGATAGAAAAAGTCCCTTCTCTGTCAAAATGAAAATGAAGAGTTCAGATGCAAAAGCCTCTAAGTGCCATTTGAAATTTTCTTCTAAACTGATCATTTTTATCAAGCTTGTATATTTAAGTTCAGTAATTTCACTTAAATGGCAATGATAATTACCTATTAATTGTCATTTAAGTGAAATTACTGAACTTAAATATACAAGCTTGATAAAAATGGTCATTTTAGAAGAAAATTTCAAATGGCACTTAGAGGCTTTTACATCTGAACTCTTCAAATATTAATGTCTTTTTAATGTTTTCACTTTTCACTATCAGTAAGAATCAGATGCAAAAAAACACACAGTTCTACTTATAACAATGACCACAGTTTATTTAACTCCTACATGCTTTTGTATAGGCCTACGTGTCAGTCAGACTGTGCTTGATTCACATGCTTACACTCATGTTCACTGTGTGTGTGTGTGTGCGTACACTTAAGCCCACTCTGTGCGTGTGAGATCTTGAGAGATCACTGCGATTTGAATGTGGGTGTTAAGTGAAGTGTAGGTTGTATATGATTGGCATCATTTTCACTAGTAGTGACACTTAATTGCACTTCAAATGAAGGAGCTTTATGCGTTCACAACAAAACTGATCCAGAATCTTGAATAAAAAACATTGTCATGATCTGAAAACAATAAACAAAAAGCTGCAGGAATGTTTCACCAGCCACAAAATGGTGTTCTGTGAACACAACCACCGCGAGAGACCTAGATCTGTTCGTTTTCCAGAACTTAAATACAACTGGGGATTAAAAGCAAGCATTTTGACAGCACTACTGTACTTCAGAAAGTATAATAAATGCCATGAGATCCCTGGTGGTCTCCTTTCCCGGGTCTCCACGGTCTACTCCAGGGCACAGCACACCTGATTCAGCTCTTCAATCTGAGCCAGAGACTGTTTCTGACAGGACTGAGACAGGTGTGTTGACCCGCGCTGGAACAAAGTCTCCCATGAAATGCCGAACCTCGTCCACGGAGAGTGCGATGAGGGGATAGTGGGGTGTCCGCAGTGGAAAGCTATTCAAGCGGGAGCCGTTTTTACGGAACTTCTGATTTTTCTCTCTGGGCGTTTCGTCGAATCTTCATTTCCGTCAGCTGGATGTAGCGGATGACATTAGTATCTGTCCCACATAAATAGAAAAGGAGGAAACAGCTGTTTTAACAGAACATGTGGGTGTGGTGAAAGAGAAAACATTTCAGTTTTATGATTATTTATTATTCATTTATCAGCACAATCAGTGTCGTCCTGGAGAGCAGGGGATTTGGGTTTGGAAGCTGCTGCTTGTTATTTTAATATCAATGATTAATAGATACATTGAGATTCATTTTTTTACATTTAAAGGAACCAAGGCCACTGGAAATGTTTTCTGAAATGTCACTCTATTTGGCTTGCCATGGTTTGTCCCCAGTTTGAGAAATGCTGGTATAGTGTGTGCGAGAGTTTGATCTGACTAACCTGTGGGCTGTTGTTTGTGTGACTCCTTTAAGTAGTGCAGGGCTTTGTTGAAATCTCCCAGATGATAATACGCCACGCCAGAGCGATACAGGGCTTTAAAATTCTCGCCCTCCTTTCTCAAAACCTTCAGACAGTACTCTTTCACTCGTTCATAATTCACAAGCTCCATCTGCAACAGACAAGCTACATGCAAAACACAGACAAAATGAATTCCACCATTTTCTGACATTTTCTGATATTTTAGACGTGTTGTCATGATTTACAGTTTAAAATCAAATTTCGATCAAATGACCTGTAATCTAGACAAACCATGACGTCATTCTGCAATCAGAACTGAAGACATTCACTCACAAATTACATTCTTTTTAAGGCGTATTTAGTATTGGAGGGACCAAATCGAATAGTACTGATCTGATTATTATGGTGGCCCTGCTTTCATTCAGTCTAAACAGGTGGAATGCATAGAAAACGTGTGCATTGAAACATGTGGTGAAACATGATGTGCGTTCCCACCAGCCAGACTGTTGTAGCACTCCAACTCCGCGTTCTCCACCGCGCCTTTCTGCTCGTCCGTCAGGCTGGACTTACTGATGCTGGTCAGGACGGTGGACGGGGATTTGCTGGTGTCCGGGTCTCCCAACACGCGACACAGACCCTTCATTTCCAGAAGCGCGCGGTGGTATTTGCCGATGGCCTCGCGGTATTTTTTATCCTTGTAGCACTGCGTGCCCTGCGTCTTGAAGTCCAGAGCTCGTTTCACCAGGTCTTCGGGCTCGTTTTGGGGTTTTACCACCGAACCGCTCTGGTGGGGCGCGTGTTGCGGGTAGCGCGCGTCTCCGCGGCTCCGGCCACCGGGAGGCTGCATGATGGTCGTGTTCACGCTGCCGCTCTTGACGCTCATCGTGCTGTTTCCCTTGCGTATGCTTCCTTCAAATCTGCCGTGCTGAACGCTCATCCCACCGATTCGACAATTCCCTGGAACTCACGTTTTAGCGCTGCGTTGGCTCCTCGCGCGTTTACATGCCCCGCAGCTCTTCACGGTTCGATTTTAAAGATGGATTCCTGGATTATTCACACACACAAGCAGTAGGCTACTGTGATTTTTTCCCCCTCTTTTTCTCCCCCTCTATCTTTCTCCCCCAGCGGTCTGGCAGAACGGGATCGGCACGTCCTGCTCTCACCGAATGACTCTGAAGGGAGTGAGCGCGCGCATCAAGCCACAGTGCGCGCGCTGCCCTTAAGAAATGCGGTCATCGCGGATGGAGCGATATAACCGGCCTGTGTCAGTCTCCTGCTCCGGCGTACCGTCTCCATTGAAATCCAGCTGAGCGCAACTCAGTCGTTAACAAACGCATTTCTCTTGGCCCCAGTTGTCGGACACTGATAAGAGCTGTTTAAATACAGTTGAATCTCCTTCCTTTTGATCCTCCCTTGATTCAAAAGAATTATTCTTCTCTCTTTCATTATGCACTGGAAAGTTATTGTTAACCCACATTCATTGATCTAAGTAGGCTAATGGTGAATCTCCGTAATGTTCCTCTTTGAAACGTGTCCTACAGGTGTGTGTGTATGTGTGTGTGTGTGTGTGTGTGTGTGTGTGTGTGTTGCAAATGGTTGTGTCAGGGTGTGTCGTGATTGCGGTAAATCGGATGAGGAGTCATGCTTTGCTCAGTCTGTCATTTTCTTACTCACAAACATGTGCAATTCATACCATGTCTAAGCTTAGAGTTCTAGGCCTATCTGTCTGAAAAAAGATCCATTCGTATCTTTCTTTCTTTCTTTCTTTCTTTCTTTCTTTCTTTCTTTCTTTCTTTCTTTCTTTCTTTCTTTCTTTCTTTCTTTCTTTCTTTCTTTCTTTCTTTCTTTCTTTCTTTCTTTCTATTGATGCCTTTGAATTTAAGATCATGGTAACACTGATCAATGTGGGTTTACTTTGAAATTGTAACATATTTATTTACATATAAGTTTAACATGTGCAGGATGATGATGTGTCAGCCAATGTCTTAAATAAACATTTGCTAATTTAGTTATAGCAAAACATTTAAAAGAGGGGGGTGGTAAACAAACAAGAAAATCCAGGAATAATACTGATTAAATGTTTATTGCCACATGATTAATTTATCATTATAGTAACAATATCTTTTGTATTGAAACTAGCACTACGAAGGACTAAAAATGACAAAAGTAAAAATAAATAAATAAATGTAGAAATAAAAGTATAAATAAAAACATATATAAATGCACAAATAAATAAATAAATACATGTAAAAATATATTACAAAAAATGTATTTATTTTCCCAATAATTTCTGTATTTATTTATTTATTTCTACTTTGATTTATTTTTCCTTTTGTCATTTTTAGTCCTTCATACAGAATTGTCAATATTTGAAAGTTCTGTTTGGGGAACAGATTAGACTCTGATTTTGTTTTGTTCGTTTTAAAAAAGAATAATTATTTTTTCAGGTTAGCCGCATAATGATGAACTACTTTATTCTGTACGACATTCTTACATTCAGTTTGTAATGAGAACATTACACTTGACTTGAGGCAATGCATTGCCACGGTGCCACCTCTTGGTAGGTTGAGGATTTATGTCCTTTGAGTTTGACTGGAATTGGGGTTGGATGTGGAATTTAATGGTTCTTTTGTGGATTTTTTTATTGGTTTAATGCTGGATTTGCTCTGCAGGCATTATGTTTATGCTGCACTGCACTCATATATTCCTGCAGAATTCTGCCTGCAGGGACTCTGGTGAGGATTTGTCCCATCTGATGAATTCTTCTTAAGGGATGATGTTTAAACCAATGTAGGCTATTCTTAATTAGGTCCAAAGGCTATAACTATTTTTGTCCGAATTTAATGATAATTCAATGCTTTAAAATCTAAAATGTTGTATATTATTATCGTGTATGTGTGTCTCTGTGTGTTTGTGCTTGCTTGCTTGTGTGTGTGTGTGTGTGTGTGTGTGTGTGTGCGCGCGCGCGTGTGCGTGTGTTCTCTTGCGTAGCTATGACTCACTGAACACTTGCAAGAGTGATCTAAATAAGAGCCAAGATATTTACATACACTAAATATCAACATTCATGAATGCATTATGTTGCCAAAAAGATAATATCAGTAACCAGAAATACTCAGTTAACCAGAAAAACTAGGCTATGTATTTAAATAAAAATATTTTATAGAGCCATAAGAAAAGTATTGTGTAATTTAAAACGAAATATTTTATGTAGCTATCCACAGGAGTGTTGGGGTACACTGTAAAAAATTAAGAAATGAATTAAGTAATCATCATTTTTTCCCCCAAGTAGCCTAACTAGTAAAGTAACACATTACTTTTACATTTACATCATTTATTTATTTCCCCATTTATTGACTGACAGCTCTTCTGTCCCCATGTTGAGAGCAATTTGATATTAAGTGCAGAGATGTAGTTCTAGACTAAATGTGAGCATGCAATTACTCATCTGGCTTGCACAAAAATAATCTGTATTCATCAAAATGAATAAAAACAGTGAAATGCAAAATATATTAAACATATGCAAAATATATAAAATAAAACAAATATTTTTATGCATTTATAATCTCAATGCCATATAGCTACTTGCTGCTGATCTTCGATGATTCAGCAAAAATGGGTTGCGAGACTTTTTCAACAATGAGTTAAAATAATGAAACAAATTAATATGGCATATTTTTAATTCAGAATTTGGTTTTGGTCTTTTGGTTTTGACCATACTACATAGAGCCATCGTCATAGAGCGTCGACGATTATTGTGTTGTGGCATCATCAGCCTGCGCCTGAGAGTCCAAACTGCGAAGATGGCGTCGGTGGATTTAAGAGGTACTTTCACTTATTTCACGAATTGTTTTACAACGACATTTGACAGTTTTATTTCTGTCAAATCCATTTGTCATCACATTGAAATGCGGTATAAGATATAAAACGGATTAACAGAACGTTTGCTTTGTCAAGACAACATAAGCGCACTCTTTAGCATTGTCGCCATAGTTTGGGTACAAGGAGGCGCGCAGTGTTATTTTCCACTGTGTATTTTTATTTATTTGTTTGTTTTTTCATTGACTGGCATATTCTCATTCGAATATGTTTTTTTTTAAATAACCAGCGTTTTTTAATTAAATATTTATTTATTTTATTCTTTA
Source organism: Pimephales promelas (assembly GCF_016745375.1). The sequence goes on along the minus strand of NW_024121766.1, from coordinate 3,921,917 downwards.
ACGTAACATAAAATCGAACAGTGCAGATCACAAGTAGTTAAGTTGCGTTCCAACATAAGCGTTTTGCAAAGAGATACGTGAAATCCTGGGACCTAGCCTATATAATAATAAAACAATAAAGAAAGGCGTCCATGTCTGATAAACCATATCCATTTTCCAGAGATGCATAAGAAAAATGCTTTTTAGGGCAGCATAGCTAAGTAAGGAGATTAAACAATATCCTGTTTGAACAATAAACTTTGTTTTATTATCATCAGCACCTATCAAAAAATAAAGTGGATTGAGGTCACATCGTGTATAAAATATAAGACTAAGTATACAATTCATAGAATAAATATAAGTCTCCTACAAATCTGTACCAAATAGGCTTTAATTATGTATTTCCAAGTGCAGTGAACAAAGTCTCCTTTTCTATGTTGCACTTCAAACAATGCAAAGAATATTTTGAGTTAAACTTTCGTCTGTAGAACGAGGTAATTTGGAGATTATGTAAAAACTGTAGCTCTTTAGTTAATATACAAATTGATATATTGCCTGCATACTGCCACATTTGCATACTGTCCAAGTATCTGCATCAATTGAGAGCCTTAAATCTTGCTCCCAAATAGCTCAGCTCGGGTTGCACCACTATTGACTTTTGCCCCTTGTAAGAGAGCTTCATAACAGTGACCTCCCAGGTGTATTATTCAGATTTAACATTATACAATGTTGTTGTGTTTGTCAGATAATCTGCTTGGCATCTCGTGGGTGGACAGTGGCTGGGTACCCATCCTGAACCCCAGCAATGTGGTGGAGTATTTCTCTGAGAGGAGCAATCCATTTTATGATCGCACCTGCAACAATGAAGTGGTGAAAATGCAGAGATTAACCCTGGATCACCTCAAGTAAGCACTGCATGATGCATTAAAAACTGGGTAATGTATGTAGTAGATGTGTCAGAATGTAATCTACATGTCTATGAGTTGAAAACACAAAGACAGAAAATATGTAATCTTTATTTAACTGTCACACTGCTGATTATTTAATTTTCTAATAATAAAAAAATAGGTTGTGCTGCAGTAGAGTGTGTTTTCTGCATTCTTACTTCGTGTTTTGTGTGTGTAGTCAGATGGTGGGTGTGGAATATATTTTGCTTCACGCTCAGGAGCCGATTCTGTACATCATCAGAAAGCAGCAGAGACAATCACCAACACAAGGTGAGTTTCTCCATTGCTGTTCAGTTTCTGCTGTCTGAGGCTGTTTTTTTTTTTTTTTTTTTTTTTTGCTTTTAATATCATTATGTACAGTATCATCATTCATGAATAATTTTGATTTGGTGTATGCATTGTATTTTTAGATTATGCAGTTTTGTATCAACTGTAATAGGGACGCACAATACATCAGCCACCATATCGTTTTCAGACAATATTTGTTCATCTTTTATGTTTGGAAATTTAACCCATATATTAAATCCAATAAATAATGGATTATTTCCTGGTTTGAATTGTTTGAAATATAATTGGAGTGACTTCAAAAAAGGAAAAGACAGTTAGGTGCAACATGTGCAGCACAAGTCATATAGGCTACATAAAAATAAATAAATAAAAATAATGAGAGCATTATAATTGTGTGCTTGTGACATGGCGTATAATGGTAAGACTTTTGATCTTATAATTAGGCTTTCTAAAATGTCCATATCGGTGCATATCTAAACTGTAATATTGACAGACTTGTGATCCAGGTCAAGTTGCGTTTGACATCACAGTTAACAAAAAGGACAACATAACACAGGTATAACATGGAATGTTGTTGCTGGTGTTTGAGATATTTATTATTATTATAGATATGAATTATTACGATTATTTTAAAATAGTTTGGCTTTCTAAAAACACAGTGTGAATGTAATGTGCATTGAGACACTTTCACAACTGAAGTTTGAGTCCAGCAGATACAAGTCAGTGTACTTTTTTTAATTCTATATATGTTTGAGGTCTTAATTTTGCTCTCAAAGTGCACCAGATTGATTAATTTAAATTAAACATTGCACACAATTATTTCATCATGTCCCTGCCTGGAGCTCCCTAGAGGGGCAGAGGTCCGCCCGTCATAAAATCCTGCGAGAAACAAAATTGAAACATGGAATGTTGTTACAGTACTGTATATATGAAAAAGCAGCATAATTTAGTACTTTTACTTTATAAATTTGGTTTGAATGAACATTTACCAGATTAAATCTTTCATCAGTAATACATAAAGTTTCTGCTGTCTGCGTGGCTGTTGCTTATTTGTTACAACTTTGTCTCCCTTATTCTGCAATCACTCTTCTGTTTGTTTTACTTCTTATGAGAGAATAAATTGTTTCAAAGCAGCTTTACCGTGATTAACAGGAAAATCAGTGATACAAACTTCATCAAATATTAAACAAATAAAAAAATTTTGCTACAAAGCAGCTCGACATTAGAAATTAGTATCAATATTTTGTTCAAATCAGTTAAGTGTTAATTCAGTTCAATAACTGTAAAGTTAATTATTTATTAAATAAGGTCAGCTATAAGCAGCTCTACAGGAGACAGTACTGTCATTTACTGTCAAGTTCATTGGATGAAGTTGTAATAATGTGCACTGATAAGTTGTATACAATAAAACCAGGATTTTTTTCTTTTGTTTACTTTATATTCAATATGCTGACATTAAATTTCTCTGCAGAAAAACAAAACATTCAAATCTTCTGTTTCCCTTCCCTGCAGTAATCCCTCTTGCTGACTACTATATCATAGCTGGAGTGGTGTATCAGGCGCCTGACCTGGGATCAGTCATCAATTCCAGAGTGGTGCGTTTATACACCTTAGAACAATTTAATAACTCCTTTCTCTTATCAGCATGAACATCAATCTTTTGTTTTGATGTGTCCCAGCTCTCAGCGGTTCATGGGATTCAGTCTGCGTTTGATGAAGCAATGTCGTTCTGCAGGTACCACCCGTCCAAAGGGTACTGGTGGCACTTTAAAGACCAGGAGGAGAAAGGTGAGAACACACACAGCAGCAGGAAGCATCTTTCAACAAGTACAACTGCACCTGTCAAAAAGTGTTTCATTTGTGTGTTGTGTGTGTTGTTATAGAAAGGGTAAAGCCTAAATCTAAGCGGAAAGAGGAGCCGAGTTCTTTGTTTCAGAGGCAGAGAGTTGACACACTGCTATTAGATCTGCGCAATAAATTTCCCCCAACTTTCTATCAGGTATTACTAATATACACACGAAACATTTCTAACTGGTTTCTGAATAGAAATGGAAAAATTTTGTTTAAATTCTCACTGATTTTGTGTCTCTGTTTCAGCCCAAACCAGGAGAGAAGCCTGTCCCAGGTGCGCAAATACATACTCATACAATGCTCATAAATATCACACACTACAGATGAAAATCACAATTCAGTTTTGTAAATATAAGCCATACTTGGAAAAACATGTAAAAATTCAGATGCAATCACAGTCAAGTAGAGTTTGTCATGATGCTGAACAAAAATGCCAATGTCTGGTGCTGTTTCAAAGCAATTGAAAAATTGCAGTATATTTGGAAAAAGCAGCATATTTTTGTGTTTTGGTTGGAAAAGTATAATTACTCGCCATCACTCCTACTAGCCACTTTGGTTTATATAAATATCTAATATATACATGTTTTCTATTGTATTGTATTTAATGTTAGCCTGGCAAGCCAGATCTACATGTTAAGTCTGGGAACTCACAATTGGCATGCCTCAATCCGAGGGGCGGGATAAACAGTTGTCTTTCAAAATCCCTCTGCACGCAATAGGATCGCGTTACAACCAACCCAGGGTTTCCGTTGTCCGGTAATTACCGGACATTGGCCTGGAAAAAAATGAAATGTCCTTCAAAATTAAATCTCTGGTCAAATTGTCCGATTAAAATTGCGTAATAATCCCGCCCCCCCAACACAATATGAATTTGAGAATAAGCCTAAAAGTGCATAAAGCAAAAATACACTGACCTTTGGCTATGTTATAAAGGAACAGGCTCTTCGTTTGAAAGTTATTAAACAACACCGCATGCTGCTTTTCAAATAAAGCGCACACCTAAAACGGCTGTAGCCTAATATAGACCTAAACAACGAATGATTGAGTGAGACGTTTCAAATATGGCCAGGCCCAGGCGGGCGAGCCTTAAAAGCTTTTTTCAGAGGCCAGATGCGACGGACGATGGTGATTCAGGAACATCTCATTATATAGATCAGTGGTTCTAATCCGTGCACTCGTTGGCTACAGTTTTTTTTCTTTCATCAAAACTGAATAGTTTATGTTCATCATTGGTTATAGCCTATATCAAGCAGGGACACATTAGTGTGCATTTTATTTAGTTATTTCACTGGAATGATTAGTAGAGTCTCCGCAACGGCGATAGATTGATGCACTCGGACGCGCCTTTTAAGCCAAGTTCACACTACAGGATTTTAAGCTCGATTTATGCCCGATTTGCAAATCGTTGAGCTCGCTGACAGGTCAGGGTGTTATCGCGGGGGATTAGCGGATGATGAACGCTTGCCAATCTGTTAGTATGAAAGAGCCAACAAAGCAGCGAAAACTCTCGCAGACGTGTTGCAGAGCCCAGAAAAATATCTAGCCTGCTAGATATCCAGAGCAGTCACGCGACTCAATCTCAGTGATGTCATGAGTACAGCCAATCATAGCAACGCATGGGTTGAGGACACCAGGTAAATCTTAGTTTTTATATTTTTTTGCATTTTTTTCTCAGAGCAGATCGCTGCAGCAACTGTCTGACGTCCATATTCACGTGTTGTGTTCTCTTCGCACGTGCTGTTTCGCGTCATTTCTGGTTTGTTTTATTGCTGGTTTTTCACGTTTTTTTATGACAATACATGGTTTGTAGACAAGATAGAATCGTTGGGTGACAGAGTTGTTGTCAACTCGTTATTTATTTGATTATTTTTATGATTTAGACCGTACCATAGTACTGAACAGCTCTCATTAGAGTCAAAAAGGATTTGCTCTTATCATCCGATCGTGGTTGTATCTCTATGTAGTGCGTTGTCAACTCGTGTAGTGAGTTACCTCCTGTTGTGGATCAATCACGTTGTGTTGTGTGGTGTGAACAGCTCAACAACTTGAACACTCCTGATTTCACTGAGAGCAAGTCATGTAGTGTGAACTGCACAGTTCAGCCCGACGTTTTAAAATCATGTAGTGTGAACTAGGCTTTAATCTATCGCAACTCGCACAGTGCGTCATCCACGCAACTGATAGCGGCGGACATAAGGGCTCTACTTGATTTCAAAAACAACAGATCTCTTTAGCGCTAGATCTCTAATTTAATGGCGAACTAAATTAATGATCTCCTAGTTAACTGGAGATGTTTTATTTATTTGTATTAGGTATATCCGTGCTTCAATGTTTCAAAAAGTGAATGTGTGTGAAACCACAGTAAAAAAACAATTGGTGTTGATTGACGCCAATCAGACGTTCATGTTTTTTTCGTCTATTTGAAAGTTGAGTAGTTTGAAAGTTAAAATAAACATGCTGCATTCTATACGGCCTGATTATGTCATTTTTTTAAGTTACATATCCTGCCTCCAGTTTTCCTCAACGTGACTAATTAAGAGGCGATATTTGACCGGCATGTCATCAAAATAAACGCATTTTTTTTTCTTGCGGAAACTCTGAACCAACCAGAGCAACGAACGGCTGTGGATGAGTGAGTCCCATGGGTTTTCCCACCAGCGGAGATAGTTGATGTATTAAACTTTTGCCGTATCCGGTCGTCAACTCCGAACACATCTTCCTTTTTTAAGAATGACTTAAGTGATGTTCTCTTAACTCCAAGTTGTCTAGAGTCGCGGCCAAAGCCAATTCAAAAGACCGCTGTTCACCAGCAGCATCTTGTTTTCAAGTAGCCGGGAAGTCACGTATGGAAATCACGGCGCAGAACCGTCACAACTCTGCTGTCATTATGTTAAGCCCACCCACTAACTCTAGACAGGGTGTGATTGGCCTGACTAGAGTTTGGTTTTTCCAGCTCGCAATACAACGGAGAGTTGCTAGACCATTTTTGCTGCCGCTAGTGTGCGTCTAGATTTCTAGGCTAATTTAATGTAGAATTGTCAAATATATCGATTTTTCAATAGGCTACTGAAATATCTGAAACACTTCCAATACTCATATTTCGCAGAAAAGATGGGCTACAGGATACTAGCTGCACTTTCTCTCTCATCTCACTCGCTTAATTTGCTCTGGATTAATATTGTTGGTGTCACAGGGGTTGAATTTTGGTGTGGGTTTGCTTGTATCGCGCATAATTTTACTAATTTCCTCATATTTTGTGTTCACACCCAAAGTGTGTGCACATAAAGCTGCCTCTTGGTACTGAATTGAGTTAGTGTTTGCTGCTTTTTGCACTTAAACAGTCAAACACACAAAATAATGTCAAAATGCTGGTCTTGGCGAGTATTCGTGTAAACACTGTCAGCTATGTTTAAGGTGAACGTAAACAGTTGAGAAAGAAAATGCATGTGGAATCTTGAATCCGTGCATCAGGTCTTAAAGTGACAGCCACATAATAGTCCTGCTGCCAATTAAATTATGAGATATTAAAAATCGATATGGCAGTTTTCCCCCATGCGAACGACAATCAAAATTGTGGCCAGTGAAAATGCTGAGTGGCTTGTAACTTTGGAAAACCACTGGCCACAGTGGCTGGTGAGCAAGAAGGTTAATGTCAAGCCCTATGGACAAGAGTATTGGGACACACCCCATGTATTTAGAATGCAATGTCATTACAGTCACTGGTGTAACCATATAGTATGTGTGTATAAACTTTAATATACAGTATATATAAATCTCTCTCTCACTGTCTGTCATTAGTGGAGGTAAAGAAAGAGCCAGAAGTGCCAGTTGAGACTGTGAAGCCTCAAGAAGAACGAGAGACGAAACCTCCCGCCCCTCCTGGCCCTGCCCGGCCAGCCCCACAAACTACTCCCAACAAACCACCACCTGAGAAACGTGCCCGTCTGCAGTAACACTTGCTGGCAAGCCACAAACAAGTTTGATTTATTGTTGCAGGTTCTCTGCACCAGTTCTCTGGACTGTTATGGTTATTACATATATAAATAAATTTTCTTTGTAATTTAATAGTTTTTGAAATAATGGAACTGAAATGTGTGTGTGTCATCTCTGTATGTAATTTTCTATATTTCAGTGTTTCTGAGTTGTATCATTTACAGTGGAAATAAGTTGTTTTTCAGAACCTTTTTGGAGTGTCATTCATAATGCAAATAGTGTACAGACTTTTTCTGCCTATTAAAACTCTGTTTTTGTATGTTAGTTGTAAGTGATTCAATTATTATGTAATTATAAGTTATGTTTTCTTTGATTGTCTATAATGTCTTCCGATATAGATTATATATTGCGCAGCGCCCCCGTGTGTTCGGATTGGCACTGGCATCTTTTGCGCTTCTGCATAAACGTGAACTGCGCTCTCTATTTAGTGCACTAGAAGCAGACTCATAGCCAGCAGCAGACATGCTCTGATTATTCAGTTTTATTCATATAATAGTGACAATTATCTCGACCCAAATACTACCAGCTCCGACCTAATTTATTGCACCTGGATCCGCACAGGAACCGCGTTTACTGTAAAAATGCTTAATGGTACGAAAGAATCATGTTAAACATTTTTTTTACTAAGTTATTTCTTTCGAATACCCACACGCGCTTAGTATAACGTTAAATACATAACGAACGATACGATATATTATTTTTTTATCCAACAATCTCACTAAGAGAATGTGATTGTTTATTTACCAAATGTAAGTAAACAGCTTGCCAAAAAAAATCAAAGCTTTCAACAGTATCGCCCCAGATGTTTTTGTTGGTCGATACTCGCGTTCGCCGCGCGGAGGCGCTGTAGAATTACCGGTATCTCTGGCACGCGCAGCGCTACTTTCTAAACGAGCTGAGCGCGAGCTGCCGGGTGCGCGCAGAGCACGATGGGACGGGAAGCGCAGCTCTGGAGGACCACAGAGAAGAAGATGGCTGCGACGGGGCTCGACGGGCCAGCGCCGTACCTCCTGCTCCGAGACGGCTAGAGAGGGGATAGGGGGGAAATATGGGGTCGCAGACCCTGCAGATCCTGCGGCAGGGCGTGTGGGCGTCGGTGACGGGCGGATGGTATTACGACCCCCACCAGAACACCTTCGTGAACGCGCTTCACCTTTACCTGTGGCTGCTGCTGCTCTGCCTCCCGTTCACGCTCTACATGGTGAGAGATGCAGCCGTCGGGTTTCTTCTTCTCTCCATCCCTCAGTCCTTATCAGCCCATCTATGTCATCTCTATCATCTCTATCTTTTCCCCCCTCTCTCTCTCTCTCTATCTCTCTTTCTCTCTCTCTCTCTCTTTATGATTCCTGTACACCCATTTCCAGTATTCACATGCTACGTTTCTGTTTAATCGTCTCCGCTAAGGTTTCCTTGGTCATGGAAAACCTAGAAATATCAGCTTTTTTTTTTTTTTTTTTTTTTTTTACAGCCGAATCGGTTCAGTTCTGGCTTAAAGAGTCTTTGTTTTGGTTTTGACGACATGTTTTGACAGTTGGGTATTTTAGACCAGATGTCATGAGATTTGGTGCGTGTTTAGTCTTTCTCTGCTTTACAGGGATAGTTCTTTGTATCATTTCAAACCTGTTTGACTTTATTTCTGTGGAATACAGAAGATCATATTTTGGAGATTGGTACTTTCATTAAGGGAAAAAAGATAATCAAAATAACTTCTCTTATATAAACAACATACACAGCGATTCCATAGACAAACCTTTCAGTGAATAATCCTCAAAAGAACCCTTGTTTCTTAATGTGAAGACAATTTAAAAAATCTCAAGACCTTTCACCAGAACAAAAAAGCTTTAGTATAATGTAAAGGTTCCATTTATTCATGTGATGCTAAGCTGAATTTTCAGCATCATTACTCCAGTTGTCTGTGTCACATGATCCTTCAGAAATCCTTCTAATATGCTATTTTGATGCTCAAGAAACATTTCTTATTATTATCAGTTGAAAACTGTTGTACTGCTCAATTTTTTATATGTCAATATGCCAATAGTAATGTATTGTTTTGTAGTATTGTGCTTTTGATCTAATCAAGATTTATCAGTGACACTCAAAACAGCCACAGTGAGTTAATAATAGGCATCATGTGTTAAACCTTTAAAGCCACGTCCATTCTGTGGGTGAGGTCTCAGGTCTGTGCATTAGATCTGTGATTGAAGTCCATATTTAACTTCCTGCACAGATCCAGCCATCCCTCTCAGGGTTCTACACTATAAGGTTTTTCCCAAGGAGCACATGCGCTCTTAAATGAAAAAATGTAAGAGCACACAAAAAAATTTGGAGTGCAGTGAAATTTTTTCAAGGAACAGTTTAACAAACTATTTATTATATATATGTATATATACTACATGTGTGCTCCTTCTCTTTGTGTTCAACTATGGTGTGAAATCGTCGATTTAATGCAGAAGTGTAAATCACACCACTTATAAATCACTTTATAAAACAGAACAAAGGGAATGTGTTGCTCTCAGGAGGAGGCTGGAGCACACCTGTGAAATCTGCATCTTTCCACTGCAGAGGCTCTTTCCACAACATGGAGGAGAAACTAGTTTAAATGAGTGTAGAAGTATTTAGTATTAGTATCTACTGTAGATTTAGTCGACTAAAATCTTATTGTAATTCGTGACTAAAACTAAAACAATTCAGATTAATAAAATATAATAGGTTTAGTTCAATTGTAATGCATTAATTTAGAATTTATCTAAAATTCCCAAACCCATTATTATACTCCTGGAGAAAACATCTATTAAAGGAGTAGTTCACTTTTCAAAAAACTTTTGCTGATAATTTACTCACACCCATGTCAAAGATGTCCACGTCTTTCTTTCTTCTGTCGAAAAGAAATTAAGGTTTTTGATGAAAACATTCCAGGATTTTTCTCCATATAATGGACTTCAATGGGAACCAAAAAGTTCAAGGTCCAAAAGACACTTTCAGGACAAACTGCAAACTGTTCAAAGGGCTTTAAATGATTTCAGACGATGAATAAGGGTCTTATAATAAAAAATAAATAAATAAAAAAACAAAGTTTAAGTTTTATAAGCTCAAATGCTCGCCTTGCTCTGTTCTGTGATGCACGTTCGTGACTCTCCTGTTCAAACTCGTTCATCGTTTATCGTCTGGAATCGTTTAAAGCCCTTTGAACGGTTTGCAGTTTACACTGAAACTGTCTTTTGGACCTTGAACCGTTTGGTTCCCATTGAAGTGCATAATATAAAAATCCTGAATGTTTTCATCAAAAACCTTCATTTCTTTTCGACTGAAGAAAGAAAGACATGGACATCTTGGATGACATGGGGTGAGTAAATTATCAGCAAACGTTTTTTCAAAAGTGAACTACTCCTTTAACCAGTTAATATGAATGATTTTAAAGTTTGAACATGCAATATGGATACAGATTTAACTACTGTGACTTGTAGTAGCTACTGTGAAATATATCTTAAAATTAAATAAAACCACGGTCCCACTTTATATTAAGTGGCTTTAAGTACTATATACTTGCATTGAAATTAATAATTTGATACAATGGACTTATTGTGTACATACATGTTTTACATTGTACTTATATTTAAAAATACCGGCATGTAATTACAGCTGTAATTAATATGTAATTACATATGTAATTACACAGCTGACCCATCCCTTACACTTAAACCCACCCTTAAACCTACCCATACCACCACACCTGTCCCTAACCTTACCCGTATCACACCTCAATAGCAGCAAAAGTGATTTACAATACAACATGAGCACAATAAGTACATTATACTTATTTTTAAATGTAAGTACATAGTACTTAAAGCCACTTAATATAAAGTGGGACAATCTTCTTTTCAATGAATGATATATGCAATCTTTATAACTTGCATACATCATTCTTTATTCTTTCAAGCAGCAGACATATTTATTTGTATGAATTAAATATAATGGATCCTTATTAAAGCTATTAAGGAGCAGTGAATGTTATTCATATTTTCTCTTGTTCCTTGATGACACAGATCGCATTAGGCTTATTACCCGCGGTCACTTTAAGACATCGGATCATGTCCAATGACATGCGGATTCAATTACAGTTATGTACATCCAATACACTCAAAACTATTTAAGACATTAACCAACATAGTTTACCCGAATACTCTCCAAAAACGGACATTTCAACATAATCTTGTGTATTTGTTTTGTTTTCGTTTATGGTATTGTGCTCGTAAATCGTTTTCCGGTTCGCACGTATTTTTAGGGTCATAGGAGGAGCAAAGTGGTCACAGTGTAAAGCCCTCCCTATAGGTTCAGCTTGAGTAATTTATTGCCTTTCAACCACAGCTAAACGATATCACGTAAAGTCCTGCAATAGTGCTGAAATAATCACTGAATCAACAAGCAACTGTTGAATGTGCTCCTCTGTTTTTTGAGGAGGAATATGAGTGTGGGTGTGTGTCAGATATGGAGAGGTGTTTCGTCCACAGATGTTGGTTTAGTGCCAGGCTGTTTTTAGCCTCTGCCCTCCGGTTACGACTGAAATATTGTTGCCCCTTTTCATAACCCTGTAACTCTGCATATCCGAGTCCTATATTTGTATATGATATTTATACAACGGAAGCATGTTAATAGGCTGAAATATGTGAGCCTATCACTCTGTCTAATGCCTTGGTTTGCTTTAAAGGAGTAGTTCACTTTTAAAAAAAACATTTGCTGATAATTTACTCACCCCATGTCATCCAAGATATCCATGTCTTTCTTTCTTCAGTCGAAAAGAAATTAAGGTTTTTGATGAAAACATTCCAGGATTTCCTCCATATAATGGACTTCAATGGGAACCAAACTGTTCAAGGTCCAAAAGACACGATTCCAGACGATGAGTAAGGGTCTTATCAAGCCGAAACGATCGCTCATTTTAAAAAAAATTAACAAAGTTTAAGTTTTATAAGCTCAAGTGGTCGCCGAGTGAATGAGTTGACTCAGGAAAAGATTCGTTCGTTTTAATGGACGAGTTCGAATAGGAGAGTCACGAACGCGCATCACACCCTAACCCTAACAGCGCAAGGCGACCATTTGGGCTTATAAAACTTAAACTTTTTTTATTTTTTTTTTAAATGAGCGATCGTTTCGCTTGATAAGACCCTTATTCATCGTCTGGAATCGTTTAAAGCCCTTTGAACAGTTTGCAGTTTGCACCAAAGGTCTTTTGGACCTTCAACCGGTTGGTTCCCATTGAAGTCCATGATATAGAGAAAAATGCTGGAATGTTTTCAATAAAAAACCTTAATTTCTTTTCGACTGAAGAAAGAAAGACATGGACATCTTTGACACGGGGATGAGTAAATTATCAGCAAACGTTTTTCTAAAAGTGAACTACTCCTTTAATGTCAGTATTTGAAATTTTATTAATTCAGTGGTAGGGTTAGGGAAATACAATAGATCAATAATAGATCTAAGGATTGTACTCAACCTTTCAGAAGTTGTGATCGGTGAGGTTTTTACATTTTAAATACAATTTTTAGTTGCTCACCAAGGCTGCATTTTGTACAGTAAAAACTGGAATGTTCTGAAATATTGTGACAAACTTAAGTAACTGTTTTATTTTAATATAATCTGAAAACGTATTTCTGTGAGTAGAAAACAAAATTTTCAGAAATTCAGAAATAATCCATTTTAATGAGTTGATTTGGTGCTCAGGAAACATTTGAATATTGCAAATGAGCTCCAAGCCACAAAAATGATTTATATTCTTCTCATGTAAAATCTCTTGCTTTGTCTTTCCCTGTAGGCCTTGCCCCCCACCATGGTGATTGTGGGGATCTACTGTGGGGTGATAGCAGGTATGTTTGTGCTGCTGAAGGCTGTGAATTATCGCCTGCACACCGCGCTGGATGAAGGGGAGGTGGTGGAGCTGCGGGCCAAAGGGAGTGAGGGGCGGGCACAGGGGGCAGAGCACCAACGTGAGGGCACCGGCACCCGGCAAGAACACTCAAACGGGCCTGGGTAAGAATCATTTATGGTTTACTCAAAAGCTGTTACAAAAAGCAGAGTCACTCCACAGTTAAACAAGGTTATGATGTAAATCATCTTAGGGGTTAAATCTTCTCAGGAAAGGTTCTGATTTAGTTTAGGACTCATCTCAAGAAAATCTTTTGGATGTCATGTTTTTCGAGAAGCCGGATTTCGAAACTCGGCTTGGAAGGCCCTGATTCCACTCAGAACGGTTCTAATTCATCTTAACAAAGTTTTGATTAAGGGACAGCGCTGTTGCTCAGCGGTAGGGATGTTTCTGAGAGCTAATCTGCTGTCATGCTGGATCCATTCATCACCCACTGAGAGAGAGAAAAGGGAGGAGGGGATGGAGTGAGTCAATCAGGAGAACTGATATAGAGCCGTATAAACCAACACACACACACTGTTTGCTCAGAGGAGTCAGAAGCAGTCTGCAAACTGTCAGAGAGTCCGAACACATTAAACACAGTTACTCTAATCACTAAACGTTTTTTTACACCCATCAACGTCTTTTAATGCATTTGAGAACATGCATATTTCTTGCATTTCTATTTATATGTAAAAGAGAAATCAATACTGGATGTACTATAAACGCACATCTGGAAAGACATTCCTGGTTTGTCCAGATCTGTACTTAAGAATATATATGATTTCTGCTTGAGGCCCCTGATCTGAAGAGCTCATGTGTTTTTAATTCTTCCAAAGACCCTCATGTATCTCCTGAAAACTGCCTCTAGCTGCACCAAAACAATAGCAAATAATGATGGAAAAGGCTGACGTTGGTAGGTGAGCTCTAGCTTTGGGATTACCGTTCACCACCACATTTTATTTTTATTCTCAATCAAAATAAACCTCTTTAAATATTATTATAATCTCCCAAAAATTGAAGAGAGGGAGGCTGATCTCTGCCTAATTGGTGGCAGACATTAGATAGATGCTAGAAAGAATCTCCTCTGTGCTGGTGCCTGTGCTGCTGTGCAAGTTTGATCATAAATGACATCATTAACTCTCAAACCCTCGGGCTGTTCCTGTTAGTGTGTTGCTAGGTAACTAACCTTTTGTGTGTGTGTGTGTGCAGGGACCCAGGAGGTGGAATAGAGATGTCCGATTTTGCACGGGAGGAGACGCCACCGGTCGACTGCAGTTCACGGAACTCTTTCGTAGGAATGGACTCCAGTCATCAGGTTTGTCTGTCGGTCTTTTTTATTCTGTGGCGGACACAAAGATCCATAGGAATGGGATCCAGAAGGAGGCTTTGCTTTTTTTGCCTGCTTTTCTTTTGTTTGTTTTTTACGATTCAAAGATTCATTACCACTGCACATTGTTAGTACCACCTCAGCCAAGAATGTTTTTGGAGGGCACTTTTACCTACAGCTGAGGACTACTGATGTTACCTTGAGTTGTAATGTAAACATAAAACTCTTTGCTTCAAAATAATTTAAAGATGAGTCTGAAATAATTGCTTTGTGGTTATGAATAAGAATGAACACCCCTGCAATAGTTACCTTAAATGTTTTAATATTATATTCCAGAATATACAAAAATTAGCATGGAAAACATTTATACATTTAAACATTTATAACATAATATACTTTAATATGTATATTGAAATAAATTTAATATCATTTTAACAATGAATGCAAACAATGTATATTCTTATGAAAAAATATAAATAATATATATATATATATTTATTTAAAAATAAAATAATACAATAAAATATATTAGTATCTGTTTTTATATTTTTATTTATATTCATATACATTATATTTATGATATATATGAATATAAATAAACAAAAAAAAAAAAAAAAAATTCCTAGTATTATTTACCTTTCTGCATATGCTGCAGTAATTTTGTGTTAAAATATGCGATTAGTTTTTGCTAAATGAAGTTGTCCTGGTTTCGAGTCTGTGTCTGTTTGAGGGCAACCCTTCAGTCAGAATCTGTCACTGCTGTATAATTGGTGAAACCTCAGGGGTGTTATGTTCTGGCTTATAGCACTGCTTGTCCCAGACTCTCTGTCTGAGTGTGTGTTCGGTCAGAATCTGTTGGTTGAATCGTGAAGTCATAGAGTGGAAACAAAGTCTAATTGGTTATGTTGTGATTAAATGACTGTGATGTTTTTGTGCATGTCTGCTAAATTAGTAACAGTGATGGGAAGTTACAGTACAGACATCATGATCTCATGTAAATGACTCACCAGAGCTTGTTTTATCTCTCTCACTCCCAACAGATAACCCACGGAGGCTCAGTCACAACCAAACGTGAGGCCTTTTTTTAATCTCTTACAGTATTAGTATCTAGTTATAACAATTGAACCTAAAATGTCATTTTTTCTTAAACGCGCCTTCATTTAAACCTGTTTGTCTTTCTTTATTTTGTGGAACATATATATAAATGAAATTCCCCTTATCATTAAAAACCTGGTCCAACCTGCTTGCCTAATATCAGTCACACACCTCCAGAATGACCAAGGAAGCCCAACTGACAGCAACAGGAACATAACAGGGTGTTCTCAAGTGTTCATTAGAAGTTGTATGACTTTTTTGAGTTGTTAAAAACTCAGAGGAGAGTACTGTGAACCAGGTTTACTATAGCTATAAATAGAATTGTTCAGGATAAGAGAGAAGAGTTTTTCTGCAGACAGCAGTGATATGCCAGAAGACCTGCAGTACTGCGGGCCACGTCAGGGATGTGTTTGAATAAAGCTGCAAAGGTGAGAAAGGAGGAGGAAGAGAGGAGAGAGAGCGAGAGAAAGAGACAGAGAGAGAAGGCGGATACGTTAAGTTAATGAATAAGTTATAAAACTTGACCTTCTCTGTCTCTCGCTGTCTGATTGCAGGGGCAGGTGTTGGAAAGGCTCCCGATGGTATTAGTTTGAGTTTGGCTCAGAGTTGCAGTCATGACCAAGGTGTGAATCTTAATTAACATCAGCTATAGTATAAAGCAATGCAAATTAGACTTTAGAAACTCTAAATGTTCACTATTGATCTCACTTTAAGAAATAGTTCAAGAATTCTGTCATTATTTACTCACCATGACATTCCAAATCTGTATGAAGTTGTTTTTTCTATAGAACATCCAGACAGGTAAGGATGTATATCAATACTGTGCTTATAAACGGATAGACTTTAACAATACACTCTTAGAAAAAAGGGTTCATTGGGGTTCTATGTAGCATAGGGTTCTTTACTCAACTCCAAAGATCCTTTTATGCTAAAAAAGGTTCTATAATGACAAGAAAGAACCCTTTTGGAAAAAATTATTCATTCATATATTACATCATTCTGCAGCATTTTGTAGTTGTAATTAAATTATTGTTTATTAAACTGTTGTAGTAACTTAATATCACATTTTAATCATGCTAATTTTTGGAGGAGAAAAACTGAAATGGCACTCTTCATGTGATATTGATTAACTGCTGATTTGATATACATATATAGATTTTCTTACCCCCATATCTTGAACTTTGTGATCATTCACATTTTAGGTTCTTGATGTTTGTCAATAATATGAAATATTTAATCCGGAAAGGACAAAACAAATGATAATGAATGACCCCAAAAGGTTCCATATAGGACATTCTTATTATTGAACACTTAAAAAGGGTTCTGTATAGAACCTTTTAGGCATTCCAAATACATAGCACTGATAGAACTTTTTAAGGTTCTATATAGAACCTTTTCTTCTATGAGTGTATCACCATCAGATATCTGTTTTTCTGTTAACATTCTAATGGGAATGATGATGTGCATTTTATTTTATTCTGCATTTTAGTTTTATTCTTATGTTAGTGTTACATTCATTGAAACTTGTTCATATCTTCAGCAGAAGTGAGAATTGGTTGGTTAGGCTGTTATTTTTAATGTCTGTGGTTTTATTCAACTGTAAAGCGGTTTTTGAATGTTGGAAACCTGTAATAAGTAGCTGAAATGTCCTCTGACATGAAAAAGGTTGTCTTTGTCTCTTGAAAACCAAAAGTTTGTGATCAGTAGAAAAGCTTTTTGTGAATAATGAGATGACACAGAAAGGTAACATCAGCACTGCACACTCGGCTCAAACTCTCTAAAGCACATAAGCAAAAGACCTTATGGACAGTGTGGTTTTTGGATAGTGTGCAGAATTGAGTAGTAAATGAGTTATTAACACTGCATCAGCACTCCGGAAACAGTTTGTTTATTAGGGATGTCGATATTTACTTTTTGACTTGGCCCTAACAAAATTGAGGGTCTCAGGGCTGGACTACAATACTGGTTCATCATTGATTTAATTTGGCTATTTATTAACTTTGTCATATGGGCAGCACTGCCTAATGGTGCATAAACACTGCAGCAGCACGACAACACCTTCACTTTGGGTTGTATATGTAGCGAGTGTACAGATACCGTGTTAATTTAATAAACGTTTGTTATCCCAGACATCTATTCACAATAAAAGTGTCCAAACTGCAATAAATGTAACAACTGCAAAGCATAGCATGCAATGATAAATCGTTCACAGTGAGACCAGGATTGTCCATTAAAAATAGGTAAGTTTTGACTCCTAAGTCTGTGTAATTTTCACACACTCTGTAATATTTCTCTTTCCCTTTAGATTTGATGTCGGACCCAAAGATGTTCTGCCTTGTCTCCAATGACTCTTTTGCCTCCATGCAGCCTTCAACCTCATTGGCTCAGGACCTTTATGGCTCCACCCCCCATCCATTCAGTCAGTCTCTGTCCTCTTGTGACACAGAAATTACTGCCCATCTTTCCACCCACTCACAGTCATTCCGCAAAGAGTCATCTCGACCTCGCGGATTGCCTCGCACCTCGAGTTCTGCAGGATCTGCCTTTCCAGATCCTTCTCTGCCCGAGTTCAACCTGTACCCTCCACCCCGCCGGGGAGGACTTGATCCTGTCTGTGAAATGGAGGCCTCCAGGTCACAGAGGGCGACGGAGAGCTCTGAGCAGCCAGACTCTGGAACTCCCAGCACTTCAGTAACCGAATTCCACAGATATCATCCGAAGGAGTGCCGCAGGATATCACGGTCTGTGTCCCGAGAGGCAGGGGAAGGAGAGTGTGCTGGGGAAGGGGGATCTGGGCTGTACCAGTCAGAGTGTGTTCAGGGGGGTCGGGAAAGAACAGGTGGACGCAGTGCCGAAAGTTTGCGGAGTTTAAGCACACGCAGCAGCGGCTCCACCGAGAGCTACTGCAGTGGCACGGACCGGGATACCAACAGCACCCTGAGCAGCCTGCACAGTGAGCAGACCAGCTCCACGCACGT
Organism: Pimephales promelas; assembly: GCF_016745375.1. The sequence continues at coordinate 3,903,557 of NW_024121766.1, read as the reverse complement.
AGAAAGCCTGCTGTCACTTTCTGGGGATGAGAAGGTAAATGCGGGACATGCCGACCCGCGTAACTCAAATGTTGCCTCGGGGGAGGCTAACAAAAACCCCCATGCCAACGAACTTGCCACCAAATTGCCCACCGGTGATGCTCCCAAACCTGCGAGCTCAGAGGGTCAACAGGGGGAGGGGACTGTGGAGATGGCGTCAAGGACTAGCGTAGATGTCTCTGCTGGTCTTTCCCACCAGCACCAGGAGGCGGAACCAGACAAAGTGCGATCCAAAACAGCCAACCTTGTTCACCGGGCTGCCTCCTCGTCTGCCGCCACCCGGAGTGGTCGGCGACGGAGCGGTAAGCAGCGTGCAAGTAGTTTTGACGCCAGCAGGCACCGGGAATACATTTGTGGACGTGGCATGGCGAAGCCTCGGTCGGCAGTGTTCATGAAAGGAGAGGAAGACTCCAGTGATCAGAGCGAACTTAGTTGTGCCTCCAGCCTACACTCCACCCACCAGCTCAGCACAGACTCCTCATCCAGCACACCGCACTCCTGCCCCTCTCCCGAGGATCGCCGCGGACCCTCGCTACTGGCCAAAATGCACGGTGTGCAAACTCACAGTCAGAGAGATAAGGAAAAGGAACGAATAAAGGACAAGGAGAAGGGCAAGCGCAGAGCTACGCGGCGCACACCGAGTACAGGCAGCGCCAAAACTCACGCTCGGGTCTTGAGCCTGGACAGCAGCACTACTGCTTGCCTTAATGACCCCCATCATTTGGGGGCACCAGCAAGTTCTAGACCCCTTACCACTTCCAAGTCGGACCTGGAGGCAAAAGAGGGGGAGGTGTTGGATGCGGCATCCCTGCTGGGAAGGGCCTCTCAGCTTGAGTCAGTGACCCGTTCAAGAAACAGCCTGCCCTGCCCCATCTCCCTCAGTCACACACAAGACGCAACGACAGGATCACGGGGTGAGCACACAGTAATGCGATATTGCACATGCACTTACTAAAAACGAACGTTCTGTCATCATTTACTCACCGTCATGTTGTTCCAAATCCTCATGACTTTCTTACATGAACTACAAATTGAGAAGTTTACCAGATTTCCACACTGCTCTTTTCCATATAATGAATGTGAATACTGACCAGGGGCTGTCAAGGTCCAAAAAGGATAAAAAACAATATAATAAATATAATGGGCTATAAGCTTTGTCTGGAAGGCTATGTAACAGACGTAGTGACAGATCTTTTCTTTCATATTATGACGTACATCCAAGTGAAAAAAATAGGATGGCTTTTTTTGTTTTATTAGTGGTTGTTGATTGGCTGGAGGATGATCTGAATGCGAGCAGTTGATTGTAAGAAAGGGGCGGGGTTTAAGGCGACTGAACGATTGGAGAAGTTTGGCATACATCACCAGAGAAAGTCAGTCCTATTACTGAATAGATCAAGTTTTTTTAAAATAAAAATTACAAGATAAAAAAATGAATCGTCCACAGTAAGATAAAAAGGGTGCATTTAGTAAATAGGTAGCCTGGGTTTCCCCATTCTGCCTTTCTGCAGCACGATTTTATTCTGCTAGGCAGTCTGGATACCATGAACCAAATTTTCCCCTGAAATAGGGAACCTATCACAGAATGGGTAGGGACCGCAGACACATTTGATAGACGTACAGGCGCATTTGATAGACATTCGTAGCACCCAATAATACGGCTCTGGGTATTCGTAAACCACGCCTCAAGTACGAGAAAATTTACATGTGGTTTCCAGACCACGTTTCATTCTCAATGCTACGTGGTCTGGCGTTAGCCAGGCTAGTAAATAGGGTGAATTTACCTAAGTTGTCTTTTACTTTCAAATCTAATTTATGTTTGCATATGTAAGGAACACATTTTATACCATTATAAAATGTATACACGCTTATATTATAAATTATACCCGCTTATACCATTGCCAGCATTGACAACTTATCTATACACCCAATATTTGAAGTAAAGAGTAAAATGGATTTATTTTCGTCAGTTAAGGCTTGTTTGATCTATCATTCTGTCCGCCTTGAATCAGACGCAGAGATAAAGTATTGTGGTAAGATTACATTTATTTGAAATAATTAGTTGTATTTAATTTAATTAATTAGAGAGAGAGAGTGAGAGGGAGAGATGAGATGAAATCAGATATGCATCTGAAATGTCTGTGTGAGTGACATATGCGTATGTGTGCTTCAATGAAAACAGCGCATTAAAATAGAAAGGTGTGGCATTGCAGATTTGACATAAATGATGTAGAGGGTCAATAGTTTTTTTCAACTGATTGTGATGTTCCAAATTTGAACATACACGTTTTCAACTCAAATAAATGAAATTTTTAGTAAACAAGGACACATTTTTATTTGTTCTTCACACAAAGCTATTTGTCTTGAAATCTCCTGGTCACCATTCACTTTCATTGCCTAGAAAAAAAACAGCGTCATGAATATTCTGCCGAACATTTCCTTTTGTGTTGTTTGATGCAAAGAAATCATACGTGTTTGGAACGAAATGAGGTTGAGTCAATGGTGAGTTTTCATTTTTGGGCGAACTGTTTCTTTAAGTAGTGAGTCTGAGATCAGTCTGACATCTGAGGTCTGCAGCAGGTTAGTGCTCAGATGGAGGTTTTTCAGCAGAATGTAGCCAATCTGATAACAAATTTTGCCCAGAAGCTAATAGATGCGAATGCAGTGTGTTTTGCCAGAGCAGCTGTGACCCACAAACCCCTGCAGAATTACTGATCTGTGTTACTCTGACAGCCTGTTGAAGCTATATCTGGGAGATCTGCAGGGTTTATTCTCTCCTCTGGTCTTTGTGCACCTTTTGCTTGTGTGAGAATGAATTGCGATATCAATGGTGATTCAGCGATTGTAAAACATAATGGCCCCTGTTTACACCTTTATCTACTGCTGAGCACTTGTGATCAGATGCTGTGTTTTTGTGTTTGGAAGTACAAGTGTAATATATTGAGGTGTGTGCGATGTTTAGATGTCTGTGTTGTGCATATGATTTATTTTCTCCTGTGTTTGCACTAGTGCTTTGCCGATTTGAAATTTTAGCTGTGTGTTTCTGATGCGCTTTGTTTATTTGTAACAGTAACTGGATCAAGGTTGATGGATCATTGTCTAATGTTCTTCTTGGTCATGCTTCTGTTGTCATCTCTGTAGGCTTATTACTCACAAATTAGCTGGTCTGAACATAGAAAGAGCATTGTTTTAGAGAAAACCATTCTGCCTCTGTTTATAGCCCTTCTGATCCTGCGTGAGGTTGTTGTTTAGACTGTTTTATTGTAGTAATAAAGTTTTTCTTTCAGTGATGAATCATCAGATCAGGTCAAAGTTCATCAGCAGTGGGAGTGCTGCAGTTTAAGTCCCTGTTTAGAAGAACTGCTCGCAAAGATGGTTTATAATGTTACAAAGGCAATGTGATTCACCATCTGGAAGCAGAAAAGGGACAAAGCAGTTTTAGTTGTTTGTCACTGGTAGTGCAAACACATCATTACCTTGAATTTTAATTACTCTTCTTATAATCACATTTGTATTCCGGTTCCTAAAGGTGTTTCTTCCACTATTGCCTTTTTTCGACTGCATGTTCGGCAAACTTTGAAAACATCACAGAGCATTTATTTCCATCCAGAGGTGCATACATTTTTGATCAAGACCTTGTATTGACACTGCAAGAGTCAATCACTCTGTTAAGTCTCCTCCAGCACATGAATTTAACGTGCCAATGCATGTGTGAAAATCATTTTTTTTTTTTGGCCTGGCAGTGTACTGTGTGTGTGAGTGTGTGTGTGTATATATATATATATATATATATATATATATACATTCTAGAGATGCACCGATTACAGTTTTCTAGGCCGATCCTGATTTCCGATTTTTCCTTTGTTTGACCTGCCGATATACCGATTTTAGCCGATACCGATTTCATTTTTTCAAACCACTTTACAGCACACACAAAAATGTATTTTCTATCTTCTAATTTGCATAGAACATTTTGAACAGATAATTGCTATAAAACAGAACTATATAAATTACTCCTGGTGTGGGAAATTCACACACATCTAAAGTGCAGTGTTATGGAAGAACCATTTCCTTTTCACATCCAATAAATCAAAAAAAAAAAAAAATTATTTAGCATTTAAATAGCATTTTATTTAAAATAAACATAGCCTTATTTCTCTCACACACACAGGTCTATTGCAATCACTTGTACATCAATGGCAAGTTATATTTCTCAAACAATAGGCTATATGCACAGCTGCACTACTTCCTGAGCTTCAGCCAGCTCCTTGTTTCCTGCCTGCCATTATTGGCCAAACTTGATTAATTCAGGTGTGTTTGATTATTGTTGCCTTGACTACTGAGGACAAGCACACCTGAATTAATCAATTTGGCCAATAATGGCAGACAGGAAACAAGGAGCTGGCTGAAGTTCAGGAAGTAGTGAAGCTGTGCATATAGCCCATTCAACTCTCATCTGACACTTGTCCAGCCAGGCTAAACAGGACAAGTGGAGCATGTGCAGGGAAACAATTGGGAAATAATAAAAACAAGTTTAAAATGGGTTTAAAAGTCTTCATTTTCTTTTCTGACATAGCCTAGCCTACTTCAGTTCTTGTTAAAACACACCAGACATGCACATTTTTGGATGAAATCACATTTATTTTGTCCATCAAAAGTGTGCTTTCATTCGGCAGACTTTTGATGGACAAAATAATGAGATGCAGCCAAACAATTATATATAAAATAATCCACTGTATATATATATATATATATATATACCTCCATCGTGCTATGATTGGAAATGATTGGTTTGTGTGATAATTCCCACCTTTTGTGCGCGTTCTCATCTGCCTGAATGAAGATAATGAGGCCATTAATGGGAAGATTAATTAAAAAGTAAGTAAACAACTCGGCCATTTCACCACTTTGTCGCGTAAAAATCAAACTTGAAATGGGCTGAAAACATGATGACTATGGGGGATTTTAGTGAGCAATTACCTTGGTAAAATTAACAGGTACATCTTTGTTTCTGTGACCAGTGTCTACAAGCTTAATGAATCCTGAAAATAAAAATAAAAAGAACAGCTAAACATTAATTCTCAAATAAAATACATTGTTTAAATTGTTACTGCCTTTAGTTATTATTGGAATAAATGTTAAAATGCGTAAAGTCATGAAATTAATACTTGGTTTTAATAAATTGATATTTACATAATTATTGCCAAAAATATAAAATAAAATTGTATTCAGTCTCTCTTTTTTGTGTAATGTTTATTTAAACTGGAAAATAAAGTGTAACAGACATAAATTTACATTTGATATAGGGCTACAGGACTTTGCCTCCTTATTTTAAAATACCTCTGATATATTTACACATATAGACACACACACACACACACACACAATGTACTTCCCCGTCAAAGAAATAATATATATATATACATCACATACTTCTTTATAAATAAACTCCTTAGAGATAACTCCATTTGTTTTGCATTAAATATGACATGGGTAAGCATCATGCTCTTTATATTTGCATTAGTGTTTGATTCTTATGTCTACACTTGTGCAGCTTGTGCTTGTATGCGGCATTGCTTGCTGCTAGTTCAATGAAAGCTTATTTTTGGTGACTCCCGTATTGATGGACTTCCTCCTGCCTTTCTTTTTTACGTTAGCCCCTGGGAACGACGACACAGTCACATTTCGCCGAGAACGTAGTACGTTTCGTCGGCAAGCAGTGCGTAGACGGCACAACGCAGGAAGTAACTCCACACCCCCCGCCTCTCTCATCGGATCCCCGCTCAGGTACGACTCGCCGGGGACTGATCGGCCAGTGGCAGAACGACAGCTTTGAATCACCTGTTCTGATGTCCACGTCATTATTCTCCTTCCTCGTTTACTTACTTTAACTGTCATTTCCACGCTTCTCTTGGGCACTGCATGAAATTTAATGCTGAGTTTCCCTCTTCTTACTACTTTACAGACCTTTAACCCATCCTCAGAGTACCAATGTGCTGGTTCGGAAGCCAACGTTCTTGCATGTTTTTATTTTTGTTCTTGCATGAGTTCTGTTTATTTTTTTCCCAATGTCTATTTTTTTGGGCCTTTTGGGGATGTATGTTATCCTGTTCTGATAAGCCGCGTAACCACGTGAAGTTGTCTTACACATGCTGCTTCTGAAGTCTCTACTACTGTATCCTGGAGAGTAACCGTCACTGTGCCCTTGTCTCACTTGCTAAATCTGTCCATAACCCCCAGACACAGCCATCCTTGCCATCAAGATGGCTTCAGACAGAGAGAGAGTGTTTGAGTGCTTTGTCTTATCGTCAGGCCTGGAGCATATCTGTCTCTCTTGAAGGATCATGATGAGAGCAAAAACCATGTGGGGTTTTACTTTTACAAACTTAATCCAAACCTCATCCATTCACAACCATTCAAAAGTTTAGCGTCAGTAAGATTTTTAAAGGGATAGTTCCCCCAAAAATGTAATAAGATATTTTGAAGAATGTCGGTAACCAGACAGTTGATGGACCCCATTGACTGATATTTTTACCCATATTCTTCAGACTATCATCTTTTGTGTTCAGCAGAAGACATACATTCATACAAGTTTGGAAATACTTGAATAAATGATAATTTTTGGGTGAACTATCCCTTTAAATTGATCAAAAGTGGCAGTAAAGACTCTTAAGGCCCGTAAACACCGGTACGAATATCAGCGCGCGTTACTCGTCGTTACTTGAGTTTTTCAACGTGTTTTTTGTGTTCACACCCAAGCGATTTTCGCTGACGATGAGCCGAGTGAACATGCAAATTCATTCCCTGACATTAGATGGCACCAATTTGTACTGCAATAACAGTTCTCTTTTATCAATATGTTTGTAGTCCCTGTCGCGTTTGTCAATATAGATCTTTATGTTTTAGCACCAACGAGAACAGCAGCTCCACATTCATCTTGCCTTGCATCTTCCTCGTCTTATTTCTTTCCTTCCTGTAGACGGCGACGCGTATATCTTCTTCGCCTGCATATGTGTGCTCGGCAAGACCATTTTGTGTTTGAGCGCCCCCAAGTTGTGTTTTACTGTAACTTCAGAAGCTCCAAACACGTGAGCAAAAGCGGCAATCTCATTGTACGGATAGTTTTTGACGCGGCGCGACAAACTAAAAAAACAAACCCGAGGCGTTTTTTAAAAAATGACGCTTTTACGTGTGGCGTTTTACCACACGTTCACGGTGTGAACACTCACATTGGCGCCCTTTGTTTAGTCACGAGGCGTTAAACGTCGGCGAATAACGTGCACGAAATTCGTCCCAGTGTGAACAGGCCTTTACATTGTGACAATATATTTCAAATGCTGTTATTGTTAACTTTCTATTCATCAAAGAATCCTGAAAAATTGTTTCCACAAAAATATGAAGTAGCACAACCATCACAGAAATAAATTACGTTTTAAAATATATTCAAATATAAAACAGTTATTTTAAATTGTAATAAAATGTCACACTATAACCTTGTACTGTATTTTATGATCTTTGAAAAAGACTTCTTTCAAGAACGTCTTACCAACCCCAATCTTTTGAACGATAGTGTTTGTGATTTGAATTCTGGTTGAATTTCAGAAAGGAAAGTGTTATAAATTGTCTTTTGTTTGAGAAGTGTTATAAATTGTCAGATCTGATTTCAAATATATATATATTTCAGGATGTATGATGTCATCTTTGTCTGAAATCCCTCATTTACAGTCACATGTCATGTGGCATTTAGTATTGAACATTGACTACGTTTACATGCAGCCAATTTTCGGGTTATGGTCGGGATAAGGTCACTATTCGGGCTGGGTTATTGCTAACATCCCGGTTTTGAATGGGTTATTGGCTGCATGTAAACGTAGTCATTGAATGATCAAGCAAGTGTAGGTTACAGACACATCATCCACATGATTGTCTATTAAACACAATGATGCCTCTAATGCTTATGACGCACTGATGAGTTCAGCATTTTTCCGTCATCTCTTTCCAAAATGACAGTCAGCAACTTTCTTATGCCACTTGTTTTGCTGGGGCTTTTGTGGCAGCCAATGAAGATATTAGGAATGTGCAAAACAACATTTTTAAATAGTTGCATCAGTGAATGTTCAACTAATCAACACCAAATAAACGTATATGATTTTGTCACGTTCAAAATATAGACTTCTCTGTAATTCAATTTCAATATAGCTTTATTAGCATGACTGTGTAATACAATGTTGCCAAAGCATCAACATATTGTATAATAGAACAAACAAACAGAACATATAGATCATGTCATATGTAGCATGGTAAATAAATAAACACAGTATATATTAATAAATGCATAAATACAATTAGCTGTCTCTGGCGTTGTGAATAACAACTTGTATAACAACTTGACTTCTCTGTATAGTCATCTCTAATAATTAGATAAAAAAAACATACTGGATTTAGATCTCCACTCTCTCTCTGTTTTTACCTAGTTATGTTTTGCTTGCGCATACACACACACACACACACAAATCTCAAAATCTATCTTGCTTTTTCTGCTTGTGAAATCGTAATAATCATCCTCCTCACTTCCCGTTTAGCACTCCTCTCATTTTACACTTCCTGTCAGCTCCCATAACACCTCCAGAGCCCTCATTCTACTGTCTCTCACTACCATCTGCCTGTTTTTCTCTAGAAATGTGACCTTGCACTTTCTTCCAGCATCTTGTTCTGTTTTTGTCTCCCTTATCTTTTTAACACACAAAAACGCACACACTTACTCTCACTCTAGAGACTTGCATATTCAAATGACTGACACTTTTTTCACCTTCCAAAACACTAGAACTAATTTTGACATGTTTAAGTTTTTTTTATTATTATTTTTTTTTTTCCAGATTTTTCAATCACCAAAAAACCCTTTAATATTAGTAGTTAACAATAACAACACTGGACACAATGCACTGAAAGAATAGTGTGCAACATGTGTCAACTTCAATGAACTCAGGTTCTCCCTGAGTACTCTGTTGACTTTGTCGAGTGCACAAAGTGACCGAAATGTCCATCCTTGTTGTGTCACACATGCGCAGTCTCTTACTCATCACGAATCATGCATATTTCTACTCCTCCAGTCTGCAGGAGGCTCTGAGTCAGGTATCTCAAGCTTCAGGGTCACAGGTCAGAGGTCAGCCATCTCGCACGCCGTCTCAAGTGACGGTATTGAGCACTAGCGCTTCCCTGCTGGTCAGGAATGGAAGTGCGCAGCTGGAGGGCTGTCCGGATAAGGCGTCCACTGTGGGCGTGACCAGTCTGCAGGATGACTTTGGTATGCACTGTAAAATTGCCTGCTGTCTGTCACATCATCTTGTCATCCGTCACACCTGCCTGTTAAATTTGCAATCTGTGCGTCTCGCACTTGCATGCTGTCTGTCACACCAAGTACTATTCGTCAGATCTGCATGCTGTCTGTTAATTCCACTTGCATGTCATTTTCTGAAATCAAGATTCACTCAGTGTGTATCTGTAGGTTTTTTTTTGGCTGTGAGAGTTAGTCTTGTATTATCTTTATTTTTCTGCATGTGTATGGGATTTTATTTTTGGAAACATTAGGATGTTTGGGATCACACTGATTATACAGTTAACATCATGACTTTACTTCACATTTGGTTTGCATGTATGCGTGGCATGGACTTTCTTTGGTCAGTCAAACTCTTCCCTGGGGGTCTAGAAGGATTGATGCAGCGCTCTCACTGCTGTGGTTAAGGTTTGCTTCCGGTCAGGGAACATGCTGGCTTATTTCCCTCTCGGGATCAATAGAGCATCTATATATCTATATATATCTCTTGTTTTTGAATAGACAATTAGTGTGTATAGTGGGTTTTAATCAGCTTAAAAGGCTCATACATTTGTCTTGTTTACGCCTGGTTTAGCGTTGGTATTAATCTAACTGAAGACGTTACATTAACCCATGCGCATGTACAGTATTTTTGAGCTTACGTTTTATTGGTCCCAACACTGGACCTCTTTTACACCTGTATTTAATGCTGTCTACTGGTGATTGGATCACTTGAAATTAAAAAATTATAACAAAATTACTGTTACAGGCTATTTTCTGACTATTTCATATTCAGAATTCATATTATATTAAGAATTTCGAATGCTATTGTGTCGCATTTTCAGTGGTTCTCGTCTACCCCTTTTCAACTGTAATGTCATACTACTAGTTTTAATAACAGTTAAGACTCAATAACACTCAAAGAACTTCAGAGCCGTTAGTCTTGTGTGCAGTGTCCCGACATATAGTGCAGCTGCGCCTCCGGTGCCCGAGTTCGATTCAGCAAGGGTGCATTACATTGATCAAAAGTGAGAGTAAAGACATTTATAATGGTACGGACGATTTCCATTAAAGAATCCTGTTCTTTTGAATTTACTATTCATTAAAAAATGCTTACTGAATGTATAACAAATAAACTTTATAGCAAACAATTATCACGCATAATATACAAATTAAATTGTTGCATAGTAGATAGACAGGCAAAATAAAGGCCACTGTGCAACTAAAATCTTTACATATGAAATGAATTAAAAAGAGCATTTTCAGTATAGACTGCTTTCCTGATTATAATGGGAGTGATTTAATTTTGTTGGCGTCGGTCTTGTCAGATTGAGGTGTTATTGTTCTAAAAACTTAGTGCAGACCAGCGGGTTTTATGGGGGCAGTGTCCTATCTGTCCACGTTCATGTGACCCTGCGATGTCTGTTAGGTGACCCCTAACCTCTTGTGTGTTTGTGTGACTTAGGGAAGCTGACCCCACCTCTCTATGAGGTCGGAGGATGTGACATGTCCCTGGTGAACTTTGAACCTGCAACCAGACGAGCCTCCAACAACCTCTGGTGAGTTACAGCACACGTACAGCCAGAACCCAGAATCCCTTGTTGAATATCCAACAACTAACAGTCTTTCTCTCTCTGCAGGGAAACAGACTCTCACCTCTCCAGTTCTACCTCAGTTCGTTTTTACCCTCATGACCTGGTGAGTGCTATCAAACACACACACACACACACACACACACTAGGGGTTTCACAACTACTGATTTTTGCTAGTCGACTAGTTTTGCATAACAGTCGACGACTAGTCAACTAGTCGTTAAATGGTTTATTCTAGGGGTGTGCGACAACACGAATAGTAAATGTCTTCACGATCTGCTTTTGAAGAAATATGGTAGTAGTAGTATCGTGTTACAGTCCATTCTTTCAGTTCTGGCGCCTCTCAACTGTACAACGCGACGTAGCCTACACATCACACGTTAAGCAATAGGTACGGGACACTGCAATTCACAAAAGTTCATTGTTTGCATAAGCCTTGCCGGTTAAACATTTAATTCACGCGCTGTTCTAACGTGCGCTTTCCTGAGCGCGCGGCATATCCCCGACGCTCACGGGCATTAGAAGCCTGTCAAACAGCGCCTGAATACTGGACTAAGTTATCCTTCAAGTCTTATTATGCTAATACTGTTAAATACACACAATGTTTACATAAACAGAATTGGCTATGTCTAAAGTGCAGCCTCCCCATATAGAAAGTGAAAGCAAACATTTGAGAGAAAATCTGGTGTAGGCTAATAATATGCGTCTATATTAAACACGTCGCGAGCTGGTCTAAAAGCGAGAGCAGTACTCGTATTTTCCGCTCTATAAAGCGCACTTAAAAGCCTTTAATTTTCTCAATCCGGCCTTTTCTCAAGCTTTATAATCCGGAGCGCATTATATATGGATCAATTGCTCGCGCTTGTGTCCATCTTAAAGGAGCAATGTGTGACTTTTAGCGACATCTAGTGGTTCGGTTGCGAGTTTGCACCAGGTTTGCACTAAGGGCTCAGCCCACTGCTCACCCCTCCCTTTGGAAGAAGCTACGGTTGCTAAAACGGGACAAACATCTCGTCGGCTGAGACAGCAGAGAATAGCCAGAGTAAGCCAAGAGTGTGTAACATTGTCACTGTTTCTGTACCACAGTCCATTATAAACCACATCATGAATACTGTCTGTTTACAAAGCCATAGTCAGGTGAGGATCAAGGGTTTTAATATATAATTTAATAAAATAATAATCAGCTGATTGTCTCACAAACGTAACCAGCAGCACATTTCTCCCCACATACTGTAGCAAACCCATAATACAGCGAGGGAGCAGCTATATATTTTTTCTAACAGGGTAGTAATAGTTTAGCTGGCTAATATGAGCTGTTACTGTGGCTGAGCTGGGACTCGTCCGCATGAGTCCAAAGGTCGGAACTGCGCGCGCTGTTACAATCATGTCATCTCCGCATCCCATAGATACTATTTACTACACACAATAGGCTTTTTTCTCTGATTTTTAAAATTCTTCGCGATCGACTTTAGTGATAAAAGACTTTAGTAAAAGTCTCTATCGACGGGTTAGTGATTCCTGTAACGTACTGTTTTACGGTCAATGACATGAATACTAATCATCAGCTGTCTCACGAACGTAACAGCACATCTATCCCCAACATAACAAACCCATAACACAGCGAGGGAGAACTAAGTTACATGAAACAATCCCAACTACATATTTTACACCACTCACAAGGGAAAAGTCACTACTCACGGAGTGTAAGGCTAGCTTCCAGCTTTCCGCTACTTCTCTTTCAAGGTAGTGATGAAACGCGTTCTGTAGCGCTGTTTGTTCGCGTTCGGCTACGGTAGGAATATGACGTCACAACATGGCGACCTTCATAGAAGGGGATTCCCGCGGTTATGGAGCTATTAATGTCTCATTCTAAGGTAATAAAAACATTACGGCTAATTAAGTAAGTTCTTTATACACCACTGAAAACATAGTTATGGATGTCATATTGCATTTCTGTTAATAGATACTCAACTTTGTTACACATTGCACCTTTAAGCCCGCTTTGTCACACGGCCAGTTCAACCTCGTATAAAATATCTCCCGCTCACGAGCGCTCTCTCTAACACACACACGAACAGACACTGCTGTCAGCAGGCTGCGAATGTAAGTTACATGCCCGCCCCAGCGCGCTCACGCTTACTAAATAAACGCCTCACCTCCGACGCCGCGCACTCGCTGCATTCCCTTTAGCACATCTAGTGGATGCATAATGCAAACCCAGTCAAACGTTTGAAAAATGTTCTAAAATAGGTCATTGAAGGTGCGCCTTATAGTGCTTATAGTATATAGTACTGCCGCTTGTATTTAAAGGCATAGTTAACAAAAAAAATATATCTATATATATGTCATCATTTTGTTTCCGACTAGTCGACTAAGGCCAACAGCACCAACTAGTGGTTGTGACAGTCGACTAGTCGACTAGTTGATGAAACCCCTAACACACACACAGAGAGAGAATATAAAGGCTGTGAGAAATATACTGACAAACAGTATGAAATTATGTATTGTGCACAATAGTGCTTGTGTGAGATGCAGCACAGTTGAGACTAGGGTTGGGTAATATGACAATATACATTATGGCAACAATAAAAAGTGTCTTTATTTAGAAACTTTGCTATATTATTTAATCACGGTATGTAAATTTATCTGCATTGCACAGTGCACAGTACTACATTAAGTTGTTGGCAATCTAGTGAACCTAAACCGTTGGGTGAAAACTCAACGTGTCAGTATATTAGATTTGTCCATTAGTTTATTTATATTTTTATATATATTATATTTTTATAACCATTAGGTTAGTTATATCCTTTATATTCTTTTAGGCAGTGGTGGAAATAAGCTACCATAGCTTGACATTTTGACTTTATATCTCAAAATTTTGACTCTTTTTTTTTTCTCACAATTGCACGTTTCTGAGACATAAATTGCATCTTCTTTATATTTCAGAATTGCGAGATAAACTTTGTGGACTATAACTCGCAATTGCAAGTGGCGGAAACAAGCTTCCATAATTAACTTTTGTTTTTATTTTTAATTCATACAGGGAAGACTATGCAGTGTTTGATTTTTTTAAAACCTAAAAACCTGAACCTAAAAAAACTTTATTCAATTTGTATCTTTGTTCTATTTTTATAATCACAAAAATAACTATATTACGATATATATTATTGTAAAACAACATTTCTCATATTGTGATTTTAGTCACATCACCCACCCCTAGTTGAGATGATGAGCTCAGTCTCTGTGTGTGTTTGTGTGTGTAAACTCACCCCGGCTTAGTTCTCGTTTCCTCAGATGCGTCTGAATCGGTTGCTGTCCATGGACCCAGAGCTGTTGGAACAGCACGATGTTGACGGCAGTCCTGACCTGCAGGAGGCGGCGCACTCCACACAGGGCTCCACACATAATCACACACACTCACATGCGCACACGCTCAAAACCAAGCAGTACTACCGCTTCTGGCTGCTGCCATACCTGTGGGTCGGGCTGCACTTTGACAGACTCACGCTATTGGCCCTCTTCGACAGGTACACACACACACACACACGAATGTGTATTACTGATATGTCTCATCTCGGATCCTGATGGTGGTGCGTGTGTGTGTTTATCAGGAACCGTGAGGTTCTGGAGAACATGCTCTCCGTGGCTCTGGCGGTTCTCGTGGCCTTTCTAGGTTCTGTGCTGCTAGTTCATGGGTTCTTCACTGACATTTGGGTTTTTCAGTTCTGCCTCGTTATTGCCAGTTGCCAGTACTCTTTGCTGAAGGTGAGAATCTCACACTTTTCAAAATACACACTGATCTAATGAATCATTTTTAATGAAAATTTTTCTTTTGATCCCTTTATCAGAGTGTACAACCCGACTCTTCATCACCCAGACATGTGAGTAACACGCACACGCTCCTAAAACAGTAACACACTCCATTACTATGAGCCAAAGGCATATAAATTAGTGCAGGAACAATTATGTGATTAATGGGACTTGTGCATTAATAATGATAATCTGTACATCTCAAGATTATGTTTAAAAAGGTGTAATTAAACAAAAAGTATTAAAAATATACTAGATTCTACATTAATTTGGGAATTCAAATTGGAAATACACAACTGTTCAAAAGTTTGGTGTCAATATGATTTTAAAAAGAACTTAATACTTTTATACAGCAAGGACAAATTAAATTGATAGAAATCAAAATAAAATTTGACAGTAAAGTTGTTTATAATGTTACAAAAAATGTGTATTTTAAATAAATGCAGTTCTAGTCATCAAAGAATCCTGAAAAATCATTGTTTCAAAAAACATTGATGATAATAAACTGTTTCACCAAATCAGTATGTTAGATTATGATTTCTGAAGGATTATGAGACACTGAAGAATTATTTTAAACTGAAAATAATATTTCACAGTATTACTGTATTTTTGATGATGTCTTGATGAGCATAGAGATTTAAAACATTTTTTTTTTAAATCAAACTGACTCCAAACCTTTGAATGGTTGTGTATATTCATGTTTGTATATATATATATATATATATATATATATATATAAATTAATTAATTAATTAATATAATCTAACATTTTAACATTTGCAAACAGAAAATTTGGGGTCTAAATTCAGAGATGCAATGATTTTCTTTCCCTCCTGTGTGTGTTTAGGGTCATAATCGTATCATCGCCTACAGCAGGCCTGTGTATTTCTGTCTGTGCTGTGGGCTGATCTGGCTGTTGCACTATGGGAGTGTAAACAGCAGCTCCAGTGCAGTGTCTCTATATGGAGTCGCTCTCACCAGCTCCATCCTGTTGTCTCAAGCGCGGGATCTCCTCATTGGTGAGCATTGTGCATAAATTCCCTGCAGATGAATATGTAGTGGTTTTTGTTTTGCTCTTTTATTGAAATCAGAAGCTTTCCCCTCTGCATTCCTGTGAAAATCCTGCTGATCTGACGGGACTCGAGGACTCCGGATTTACATTATCTCTCTCTTTCTTCTCTCTCACTGTAGTTTTTACCCTGTGCTTTCCCATCATCTTCTTCATTGGGCTGCTCCCTCAGATTAACACTTTTGTCATGTACCTGCTTGAGCAACTTGACATTCACGCCTTCGGAGGAAACGGTAACACATGTGTCCATTGTAAAAACTGTTGTGTTTGTGTGATGAGATTGGCGTTTAGAGACTCATTGTAATGTCTGTCTTCACTCCCAGCATGCACCAGTCTGCTCTCAGCTCTCTATAGTGTTCTTCGCAGTGTCGTCACCATAGCGATGCTCTACGGGTTCTGCTATGGCGCCCTAAAGGTGATGAATCACTTGTTTTGAATTCTTTCTGGATTTCAGTTGTATTTGTGTGGATTGTTAAAGCACGCTGAATATTCCTCTGTATATTATGTGTGTTTTCAGGACTCGTGGGATCCTCAGCACATTCCTGTGCTTTTCTCTGTGTTTTGTGGGCTGTTGGTTGCTGTTTCATATCACCTCAGCCGCCAAAGCAGTGACCCCTCAGTTCTCATGTAAGTTTTTCTGCGAGTGTGTGGGTTTGTGCTTTTGATAAATATTTCTTGCATTTTTTCCTGCTTTAAGTATTTTGAATTGAGCTCTTTGAGTATTTATTATTTGTTTTAGGAACTTTTAGTCCAGTGGTTAGTTTGTATTTTGTCGATTTTAACTCTGTCTTCTGTATATGTAGTTCATTAGTGCAGTCAAAGGTCTTCCCTAACATAAAAGAGAAAAATCCGGAGGATCCCCTTTCTGAAGTGCAGGATCCGTTACCAGAGAAACTCCGCAGCTCTGTGGTGAGCAATTCATGCATAAATGTCACAAACAGACACAAACACACATGGGCTCTTCTGTCTTGAATGATGCGTCTGTGTCTCTCTCTTTCTCTCTGGGTACAGAATGAGAGACTACAGTCAGATGTGATTGTGTGTGTCGTCATTGCTGTCCTGTATTTCGCCATTCATGTCAGCACCGTTTTCATCGCCTTACAGGTAAAACACTCTGAATGTAAATACAGTACTTATAAAATTCTGCCCAATACTGATATGGCAATAATTCTTTGCATGTTATGGACAAAAACTAATACATGGAAATATAAAAAAAATATTTTACATTTATTGTATCAAAATTCATAAAAAAATAAAAAATAAACCACTAAAAAGTAACAGGGTTTAACAGGGTTTTTTAAATGGTTAATGTTTTAAAGATTAATTTTAACTAATGTTAAATGACAGCAAAGGCAAAATTAAAAGGTAAATAAGAATACACAATAAAATACCCAAAATTAGCTCATACACTACCATTCAAAAGTTTGTGGTCAGTACTTTTATTTTTTTTTTAAAGAAATCAATATTTTTATTCAGCAAGGATGCGTTAAATTCATCAAAAGTGACAGTAAAGAAATGTATAATGTTACAAAAGATTTCTATTTCAAATAAATGCTTTATTTAAACTTTCTATTCAAAAATCATATCATGGTTTCCTATTAAGTAACACAAATGCTTAATCAACACTGCTTGTAATAATAATAAATGTATTTTGTGCGCCAAACCAGCATATTAGAATGATTTATGAAGGACTGAAGACTATACTATAATAATGCTGAAAATTCAGCTTTGCCATCACAGGAGTAAATAGAATTTTATAATATATTCAAACAGAAAAAGTTGTAATAATATTTCACCATATTTCTGTTTTACTGTATTTTTGATAAAATAAATGCAGCCTTGGTGAACATAAGAGGCTTCTCTTAAAAGCATTAAGAAATCAACCCTAAACGATTGAACAGTAGTGTCTTTCCAAAATCTGCCAATAAATAATAAAAAAAACTCTAATATCGGCCAGTAATATTAAGCAGTATATTGTGTATCCTTAAATATGATCATCCTGCACTTCATAATTCAGCTGCAAATCAAACTCCAAGAATACATATTGTATCATAATTAAACTACAGATAAATATTAATTATAGACTGTTTTGTCCCTCTGTCTTCTCTTCTAGCCATTTTTGAGCTATGTTCTGTACGGTCTGGTTGGGGCAGTTGGGCTGTTAACTCACTACCTGTTGCCCCAGATGAGGAAGCAGTTACCCTGGTACTGTTTCTCGCACCCTCTGCTCAAAACCAGGGAGTACTATCAGTTTGAAATCAGGGGTGAGTCACACTACAGACGTTGAAAAATTCAGTTAACTGCTATACAAATGCATAACTCTCATTCTGTTGAGACTCTGTTAGCATTACCTGTACTGAGTACGTGTTTTCTGTGTTCAGGTGCTGCCCATGTCATGTGGTTTGAGCGTGCACATGTATGGCTGCTGTTTGTGGAGAAAAACATCCTCTATCCACTCATTGTGCTTAATGAGCTGAGTGGCAGTGCACAGGAGCTCGCCAGCCCCAAGAAACTCAACACAGAGTCAGTATTCCTTCTTCTATCTGACCTCCTGCCTTGTGTCCTTTTGTATTCAGTGTTAAGGTTGTTGTTTTATTGACTGTCTGCATCTGATCGTCATGTATTAGCTAAACATTGCTCTGCACTATCATTTACAAGAAATCAATGAATTCTCTCTCTCTCTCTCTCTCTCTCTCAGGGTCGGAGCTCTAGTGATAACTGTCGCTGGGCTAAAGCTGCTGCGTTCTTCCTTCAGTAGTCCAACATATCAGTATGTCACTGTCCTCTTCACGGTCCTGTTCTTCACGTTTGATTACCGGCAGTTCTCCGAGACATTGCTGCTGGACCTTTTCATCATGTCCATCATTTTCAGCAAGGTCAGTCCTCGTTCCTATAGAAATCGATTTTTGTCTTGACTTTTTATTCTTTCGGAGTTTGATATAGGATATGCCCTCTGATTAATTACAGAGTTGAAGAGTTGTCCAACATGTCAAAGTCATTCCAGACACAATTTTAAAGACACTTGTATGATTCTGTTAGTTATTGAATCCTAAAAAATTAGACAAATTGGTAGATTTATTACTAACCAGCAGATATCAGATAAGAAAGATCTCTGGAATACTTGATTTTGATCGATCAAATACTTGAATATGAATGATGACTGTTTAACCAGGCAGCCAAATTGTCTTTTATATCCCTGTATGTTCTCTTTATTACTTTATTTTGAAAATCCATATTAAGCAGCATAATGTAAAGTTTTAATTATTCTCTATAACTGAAATCAATATTTTATTTTGTTTTATCTTAAAAAGCCATATTAAGCAGCATATTGTAAAGTCAGTTAATCCACAGACCCTTCAGTTGATACAACACCCACTGCTTCACTTACATTATCCCTCATGAATTGCCAGTTTGTTGTTTTTTTTTAGATACTTTGCAAAGTCCGTGTTGTATAATTGTGTGTTTTGTTTTGTAGTTATGGGAGCTCTTTTATAAGTTGAAGTTTGTTTATACCTACATCGCGCCGTGGCAGATTACCTGGGGCTCTGCCTTCCATGCCTTCGCCCAACCGTTTGCAGTGCCACGTATCCTTATCACACACTGTGTTTCAGATTTAGCATATTTTTAGGCTTTGTCAAACCTCTCATCTTCCTTGACTCCGCCCCCCTCCAGACTCTGCCATGTTGTTCGTGCAGGCCATTGTGTCTGCTGTGTTCTCCACTCCGTTAAACCCTTTTCTTGGCAGTGCCATCTTCATCAGTTCCTACGTAAGACCTGTGCGCTTCTGGGAGAGAGAATACAAGTAAGACACTCAAGTGTACATCAGTGTCTCTGTTTTCTTTTGCCATTTTAGCCTAGCTCACAATGCTTTGTTGATTTTAATGTGTGTTTCAGTACTAAGCGAGTCGATCACTCCAACACTAGACTTGCCTCGCAGCTCGACAGAAACCCAGGTACTTCTGTTATAAATGTTCAATCATTCTTAATTTAGTTTCTTGCCCTTTGAAGTCTAGATTTGTGCCTCTAAACCTGTGCCGTCTCATCCCATCTTTCATGTTGTCAGGTTCAGATGATAATAACCTGAACTCCATCTTCTATGAGCATTTGACGCGTTCCCTGCAGCATTCTCTGTGTGGAGATCTGCAGCTGGGCCGCTGGGGAAACTACAGCACCGGAGACTGCTTCATCCTGGCATCTGATTACCTCAATGCTCTCGTTCACCTTGTCGAGATCGGCAACGGCCTGATCACTTTCCAGCTCAGAGGACTTGAGTTCAGGGGTGAGGAGAGGAAAAGACAAAAAGAGAGATTATGAGATTATAAGAAATGTTTCTTGAGCAGCAAATCAGGATTTTAGAATGATTTCTAAAGGATCATGTGACACTGAAGGCTTTAGTAATGATGCTGAAAGCGAATAAATTACATTTTAAAATATGTTAAAATAGAAATTGTAATGATATTTCACAGTTTAGCTGTTTTTACTGTATTGGTGAGTATATGAGACTTCTTTCAAAAACATTGAAAAATCACATCGACCCCAAACCTTTGAACGGTAGAGTACATTTTTAAAAGTTATAGTTCTTTGAAATGTAATATATTATGTAAAAACAGGATTTTGCAAGCTATTAATTGCTCATTGTATTTGTACTCTAAATTTAGAAATTAAAGTTCTCTCCCCAATCCATCCCTGACCATTTGAAGAAATTAAGCAACAAAAACATTCAGGAATCATTACATTTGGATTTTAAGTTGACAAAAGTGGAAAAAATATAACATATTAAAGGAGTTATTAATGTTGAAATGATTATATGATTCTAGTTAAATGATTCTGTCACATTTTATATCCTAGGGACGTATTGCCAGCAGAGGGAGGTGGAGGCGATAACAGAAGGAGTTGAAGAAGATGAAAGCTGTTGTTGCTGTGAGCCTGGTCACCTTCCCCATCTGCTGTCCTTTAATGCTGCGTTTGGACAGCGCTGGTTGGCCTGGGAGGTTCTGGTCACTAAATACGCTCTGGAGGGCTACAGCATCACCGATAACAGTGCCGCGTCTATGCTGCAGGTGTTTGATCTGCGGCGAATCCTCACCACCTACTACGTTAAGGTCAGCACACAAGTATTGCTATCTGTACTTAAAAACTGGCTAGGTGAGGTTTAATGTTCTGAAATTGTGTTTCTTTCAACATTTATTTATTGTACAATATATGTGTTTGTATGAGTGTAGGGCATAATTTACTATGTCATCGCGTCTCCTAAACTGGAGGAGTGGCTGGCGAACGAAGCCTTATTGGAGGGCTTGAAGAGCTGCGGAGAGAGAAACTATGTTGACCTCGATCCAACCTTTAACCCCAATATTGATGAAGACTATGATCACAGACTGGCTGGAATCTCCAGAGACAGTTTCTGCTCCGTCTACCTCAGCTGGATCCAGTACTGCAACTCACGGAGAGAGAAGGTGAACACATGCTTGTGATCAATTAAATCCATCCTTTCCTTGCTGAATAAATGTATTAATTTTAGGGTTGTCAAACGATTAATCGCAATTAATCGCATCCAAAATAAAAGTTTGTGTTTACATAATGTATGTGGCTGCACTGTGTATAATTATTTGGTATATATATAAATACACACACATGCATGTGTATATATAAGAAGAAAAAAAAATTATTTATATATAAAATATTGATATTTTTATATAATATAAATTATATATAAATCTATATACAGTATATACATGAAAATATTTCTTAAATATATACAAGCATGTGTGTGGGTATTTATATATATAAATTAATTATACACAGTGCAGCCACATACATTTTGTAAACACAAACTTTTATTTTGGATGCGATTAATTGCAATTAATCGTTTGACAGCCCTAATTAATTTGGTAAAAAAAAATCTAAATATCATTCTTACTGACCCTTTTTAAACCTATTAAGCCTCTGGGGACTAAGCCCTTTTTGGTCCGTTTTCTCTATTTTTACATTTGGGCTTATAACTATATGTAATGGAGATGGAACACTATGTGTTTGGTATCTATGGATTCAGAAGACCCTAAGCTAACATAAGCATGCATGTAATGTGTTTATATATTTGTCAAAGCCTTTGCTTGACAGTCATGTGTAATTGTTAAAAATAGTCTCAGGTGTTTTTCTTAGGAATGCTTAGAATTTTCTAAGCAATGCTTTCTCCTCGTCACTCTCCAGTAATTGTTCCAGAGCCTGTTCCACCGTAAATCGTTTACTGCTTGCCATCATAAAAGTGCTAAAATAATAAATAATGCTATAATTGTATGTATGTATATATATATATATATATATATATATATATATATATATATATAATTCTTCTGTCTCTCTCTCATATAAATCTCAGCGCACTCTCGCTCCGTAAAGCCTTGTTTATACTCGACGCGTCCGTACGCTTTCTGTTGTCTCCTCCACTCAACGTTGTTTGCGTCGTATCCCTTACTATATAGTACCACCCCTTGCAAGGCTACAGAGTACTCCGATTTGCTAGAATACGTCATGGTAACCTTCCCCTGATTGGGTAAGAAAAATATTTCTACATCGGCAATTTTTCCATTGGTTGTTGCTTGTGAATCTGCCAAACAACATAAATTTCATTGGCCTTTGACGGTGTGAATACAAGCCGGGTTTTTAAGATAAGTACACATTTGTAAAAGTATGTCTTTTTGGGCGGTACCGCCCAATCTGTCCCCAGAGGGTTAAAGGTTCTCAAAGCGATCCTGGGTGTTGACGTTCGAATATTTTCAAACAAATCGGAGCTAGACCCTCCCTCCTCCGCATCTCATCTCCTCCCCCTCCCTTCCGTGCTTCCTGAAATAATTGTGAACATGCATAGTTCTAGCTAATTATATTCTTGTGTGGGTTTGGCGAACATAAGCGTCAATTTAGAGGAAAAACAACAATTTAACGTTACCCACCTGTCCAGCAAAAACAGAGCAACCTGAATGTCGGACTGGAAGCCCTTCTGCCGCCGGAGTTCTCGCCATCGTTCAAAAGCTTTGCTACCGATGTAAATTCGGAACTTCGCACATTCTTTATCCGACTCCTTCTTCTTTTTAATTTGTTCCTCAGAACGACGTCTCTTTGGTCGTGTGTCGGTAATTTTTCAAACTTCCCTCTGATGCTTCGCTGCTCTCCTTCACACACCCTTCATGTGACGCGCACTAACCCCCCAGACCCACCCTCAAATACTTCTTGCCAGTGATTGGCTGGAACACTGTTTGTTAGGTTTCGTGGTCCGGGTGAGACATGATTGTTTTTGTTGCCGTTTTCGGAGCCTGTGGTGTCTACAGAGACCGCGGTTTTTTACAGTGTGTTTAGGGGACAGGCAGCTAGCCGATAGTGAGGAGACGTTTGATGTATGTGACAAAAAATGTTTTGGCCCCACATCGCTTAGAGAACCTTTAATGGAAGTGTTTGTAAACACAATTTTACATTGCTACTGTCTCTCTCATTCTTTCTTTCAGCCACTAGACAGTGAGAAAGACTCTCCATTGGTTTTGTTGTGTTATGGTCTGTGTGTTTTGGGAAGGAGAGCTCTGGGAACTGCATCTCACCATATGTCCAGGTGAGGGTGCAAAAATCCTTTACCGTGCTGGAGATTTTCCAAAAAGATTGTTACGAAGACAGACACTGTTTGCTGATGGTGTGTGTTTGGGTTCTTCCAGTAATCTAGAGTCGTTCCTCTATGGGCTGCATTCCTTGTTTAAGGGAGATTTCCGGATCTCATCTGTGAGAGATGAATGGATATTTACTGACATGGAACTGCTAAGGAAGGTGGTTGTGCCTGGAATTCGCATGTCACTCAAACTGCACCAGGTGAGATGCGTGTGAGACGAATTTCTATGTCATCTGTTGTCTGTGTCATATCAAATGTGAAATGTGGGATACAATTTAACCGGAGTTCATCTCTCTCTGCAGGATCACTTCACCTCCCCTGATGAGTATGAGGAATCATCTGTGTTGTTTGAGGCGATTTCTTCACACGAGCAGACGCTAGTGATCGCTCATGAGGGCGACCCGGCCTGGCGCAGTGCTGTCCTGTCCAACTCTCCCTCTCTGCTCGCCCTCAGACACGTGTTGGATGAAGGCACCAACGAATACAAGATCATCATGCTTAATAGACGCTACCTCAGCTTCAGGGTCATAAAGGTGAGGGCAAAAAGACAGGATAAAATAAAGGAAAATAGACTCACAGGGAAAAGACAACTTTATTAGGTCTGTTTTTGCATGTGCTTTCTTAGGTGAATAAGGAGTGTGTGCGCGGCCTGTGGGCGGGGCAGCAGCAGGAATTGGTGTTTTTGCGAAACCGAAACCCGGAGCGTGGAAGCATCCAGAATGCCAAGCAAGCACTACGCAACATGATCAACTCTTCGTGCGACCAGCCAATCGGATACCCAATTTATGTTTCGCCCCTGACAACATCATACTGTAATACACACCCCCAGGTGGGACACATACTGGGAGGACCAATCAGCATCGCCAACATACGAAACTTTATCGTCAACACGTGGCACAGGTGTGTGTGTGTGTGTGTGGTTGAATGAGAAAGAATGGACGTTTTTTGATTGATGTCACAATAATGGCACCTATGTCTCTCACTGCAGACTGCGTAAAGGTTGCGGTGCTGGCTGTAATAGTGGCGGGAATGTTGAAGATTGTGATGCGGGTGGCTTGTCGTGTGGCAGTGGGAATTCTGGGAATTCTGGGACTGGAGCAAGTGATTCCCAGCACAGCTCAGGACCTACAGTACTGCACGCTTACACACCTCATTCTCTGGGTAAACACACAGTTGATGCGTCTTTTACTGGTTAAACGCATATAATTATGATGAATTTGTATTCTAATGAGACCTCACCCAGTTAATATTTGCAAATCCATGGTTTCCGTGATGTGTCTGACACCTTTATAGGTATAATATACAGTACACTCACCAGCCACTTTATCAGGTACATCTTTTCAACTGCTCATTAACGCAAATATTTAATTAGCCAATCACTTTGCAGCAACTCAATGTATTTAGGCATGTAGACATGGTCAGGACAATCTGCTGAAGTTCAAACTGAGCATCAGAATGTGGAAGAAATGTGAATGTGAACAAATTTTAATGTCCGATTGGAATCCTATCATTCAGGTGAAACTCGAAAAATTAGAAAATCGTGCAAAAGTTGATTTATTTCAGTAATTCAACTTAAAAGGTGAAACTAATATATTATATAGACTCATTACATGCAAAGTGAGATATACAGCTATAAGCATGGATAGCATGGATTCATTCTGCCTTGTATCAATGGTTTAGGTTGTTGCTGGTGGTGTAATGGTGTAAGGGATATTTTCTTTGCACACTTTGGGCCCCTTAGTACTCCTCTGATGGCTACTTCCAGCAAGATAATGCGTCATGTCACAATGCGCAAATCTGGTTTCTTAAACATGACAATGAGTTCACGGTACTCAAATGGCCTTCACAGTTACTAGACCTCAATCCAATAGAGCTCCGTTGGGATGTGGTGGAACGGGAGCCATGGATGTGCAGCAGACAAATCTGCAGATGCTATCATGTCAATATGGACCAAAACCTCTTTCCAGCACCTTGTTGAATCTATGCCATGAAGAATTAAGGCAGGACTGAAGTCAAAAGGGGGTCAAACCCAGTACTAGGAAGGTGTACCTAATAAAGTGGCTAGTGAGTGTATGTTTATTGCCAAAGTATTTGAAACAGTCAAACAAAACTAGAAAAGATAAGGTCATCTAAACACGACAACAAACATTTTGTGAAAATTAAAAGATTCTGAAAATTATTTATGCCTTATGCAATTTCAATCTTGTTGGACAGACAGACAGACAGAATCAGACAGATGGATGGGTAAATATTGCCAAATAATAAAGAAAGTAACAGTCTCTCTCTATGTTTTCAGGTACAAGTCAGAGTTCTCAGTCTGTTCAGTCTGGTTTGGTGCGTCAGTCTCCTGCTCGTGCATCTGTCGTGAGTCAGTCGTCCTCGTATCGCCACAGCAGCAGCCGCCAGTCTTCACTCCGCACCTCTGTCACGGGTCTTGAGCCCTGCAGACGCTCCTCCAGCAGCCAGCTATCTCTCCGTACGCTGCCCACCTCCCTGCAACTCCGCCTGGGCAACGCTTCAGCCGCCAACCCCGACATGCCCGGCCCATCCAGCTCTCTCTCCGCCCACTCCATCCCGCCCTGCAAACGACACGCCCACACACTCGCTGGCCTGCTGGGAAACGAAGCCTTAGGGCTGGGGACGGACATCCATCCTCACCCCCATCATCATCTTCACTACATCCACCATCATCATCACAACCCCTCGCTGTCCTGTCTGAGGAGGGACGACATCTCATACAGGGTGCAGGTGAGCATCTGGCTTTCATGTATTTGGCTCTTTTTGAAATTTGTTGTGATCATGAAATGGATGCATTTTTTGTGTGTAGATTGTTGATGTGAGTCAGGTGTTGGACGTGATGAATCATCCAAAGAGGAAGGAGCTGGTGTGGCCAGATGAGAGCATGCGACTGAGATCTGGACGTAACTTCTGGAGAGAGTGGAGTCCCCTTGAAGGCATGGAGGGTCATGTGCGTACATCTCACAACAGTGTTTTTATTTGAAAATAAAAATATTAAAAATGGTTTGAAGTTCATCTTAAAAGGAAAATTGTCATTTACTCACCCTCAAGTTGTTTAAAACCTGTTTAAATTTCTTTCTTCTGCTGAACACAAATGAAGATATTTTTAAAAGAATGTCGGTCACCCGATAGTTGATGTAATTCATTGACTTCAATAGTAGGAAAAAAAATACTGTGAAAGTCAATGGGGTCCATCAACTGTTTGGTTACCGACATTCTTCAAAACATCGTCTTTTGTGTTCAGCAAATAAGAAAAAAATCATATGGTTTTAAACAACTTGAAGGTGATAGGCTACCTGAGGGGGGAATAAATTCGGCAAGGTGGAACAAGCTGTAATTTGCACAGCTCTCTGTTCAATATAAATGAAAAGAAACCTAGCTCTGGGGATTTGTTGCTTCTTCCTGTTGTACCGAACCATGACCCCAAAACCGAGATACAGTATGTACTGTAGGAGTACTCTACGACTCCTAGCCTGGGCTTCCCCATACTGCCTTGCCCCAGCGTGATTTTATTCATGCTGTAAGGCAATATGGAAACCATGGTCCTTATTTTCGCCTCATCTAAGGAAACCAATCACAGAACGGGAAGGGAGAAGCAAGACAATGACAACGTCTATGCGACACACCGAAGCAGTTTGTTTATACCTGGATTCAACATGGCTGCAGACGCGAAGCTACCTTTTGATGCAGCCTTAAATATTGTTCTAAGTAGTTAAGAACTCAAGTTTATTTTGAAAAAAAGAGCAGCTTTTGGCTAGCTTTGGTTTCCCCATACTGCCTTGATAGTGTTGAAAGTTTGTAATGGGGAGGTGCACAACATTCGCATATAATAATAATGTTAAACAACAAAACAACCAAGAAAATAGCTCCAATCTATTATAACTATAAATAGTTTCGGTCATACTTTCGATATGTTTACAAGACTGCAACTCTGCGGATAAAAAACACAACTCACGGATAAAAAGCACAACTCACAAATAAACCACACACTCAGGTTTGATTTGGGTTGTGCTATCCTATGTAGCTGTCTGTGTGTTACATAAACTAAAAGAATGTTTATAAATAATATTTTCTGGATAGTTTACTTTAGTTTTTTTATGTAATACACAACTTTCACCCAAACTGAATAATTAAAAAAAACAAAAACAGTTTTTACCGGGTAACCTAAATCTTCTATAAATATTTTTGAGTCTTTATTTTCTTTTATTTGCCTACTCAAGTTCTCATTAAAACTAGACATGCTTATTCTGTGTATTTTGACCACTTTTTGTGTGAAATCATATTTATTTTTGTCCATCAAAAGTGTGCTTTTACTCTAATTTAGCGTGAGCAGTGCAGCAAAAACAGATTCGGCACGAAACCCCTGCTTCACTGCTGCTCAAGCGCTGCTCATGCTCCCTGTTTCAATGCACTCATTAATTAACATACATGCTGAAAAACACGCGCCGCTCACTCATGCGGTGTGAAACGGCCGTTAGATACACGCCATCGTGTACACATAAATCTCGAACCCATGGTCGTCTTCTCATTTCTGTCGCTCTACATACGTCATCTGGTATAATTGAAACGATTGGCTTCGAATATGCTTTAATTACGGCCGGGAAGATCTCAGACCAATTTCAGAAAGAATCCCACCAGCAAAAAGGAGTAGGAGCATGGCGAAGGTAACATGATACATTACATCAGTCTTCTACAATTCCAACACAGTGACGAACCGTGACTCCTCTGTACCGTTACACCCCTTATATAATTATATATTGATGAGAATTAAGCACATTTTCCCCAGAATTCTTAATTATCTTCTGCAAAAAATATTATTTAATTTTGAGAAAAAAGAAAAAAGTTTACCACTATCCTAATTTCCCACTACCGTCTCTCTCTCTCTCTCTCGCCATAGGTGGTTCATCGTTGGGTGCCTTGCAGTCGTGATCCGGTTAGCCGGTCTCACATTGATAAGACCATCCTGCTGGTCCAGGTGGATGATAAACTGGTTCCCATTATAGAGACGGGAGTGATTGAACTGGGGGCAGAGGTGTGAGGACACACTCATCTAATGTCAGTCCAGAGGAAGAATGAGGCCACACTCACTTCCAGCTGCTGATCGGGCGCAGGAATCCAGGGAATCGTGCAAATGGAGAAACGTACACACACTCGCACGCTGTAAGAAGCACACTTGCTCGGATCTGGACAGAAAGCTGCCTTGCTCTGTGTTCCTCGGATATGCTGCATGAGAGATCAGCTCCTGTAAACTCTTCTCTCTCTGTTTCTCTCCTTTATGAGCAGCTGCGGTCTCATTCTGTTTCTTAGTTTCTATGCATCTCATCAGTTGTCTGTAAACACATGCAAGCTCACAGGGAACACTAAAGCCAAGCTTGATGTACGTGCAGAGAAAGCAGCTTTTTTTTATTACAGCTATAATCAAGTTTTATTTTGTATTTTCTGCCAAAATAAGTCAGGTGCACAGTGCTGCCCTGGACATGCAGTGAATCTTGTGACAGACTGTTTTACTAGCTGCCAAGAAAGACAGAAGATTGTGGTGACAATAAAACGGAAGCAGGTGCTTCCAGTACAGAGCTCTCTTATGTCATCCTTATTTTTATTTTTTTTATCCTCATTTATTTTGTTGAGGATCCGTTTGAAAGCAAAGAGACAGGTGTTATGAGAAACTTAAACTTGCACTATGATTTGTTTTTGATTTGCAGCTGTGCACTACTCTCTAAGATCACACATTATTTATTCCTCCACGGTTTAAATCGCCATGGTTGCCGTTGCCTTTGGAATGCAAAATGCGAACGAAATCGACACATTCTTTTCTGCCATTTTGACTTTTTTTCTTTAGCTTGAGGACAGAAGTGGTTTTTAACCACGTGTAGGTATGTATGAATATATAAAAGTGTCTGTATAAAGATTTGGCTTTGAATATTTATTATTGTATTTACATTTTGTTATATTGTTTTTCATTTACGGGATAAATAAAGACAATGCATAAATATGTCCTGTACCTGAGTGAGTGATGATATTCTTTTATGAGAAAGAGTGCATGGTGTTTTCTGTGGCATGAACTCATATTCATTTGATCTGGGAACGAAATTTCCGGGCCATTAAAATAGCCATACCAGTGAATGGATCACAGGGAGGGAATGGCTCCGTTTTCCAATCAGTAATGTTTTTTTAATATAAATTAAGTGCAGTGATTCATTGCTTTGGCTGTGATCACTGGCATAATCTGTATATCAGTGCAATGGCTTTAGGTTAAAGAAAAGCAGTAAATACAGTGGGGCCAAAAAGTATTTAGTCAGCCACTGATTGTGCAAGTTCTCTTATTTGGAATGATGAGAGATTTTCCACCATAATTTACAAATAAATTCTTTAAAAATCCTACAAAGTGATTTCCTGGATTTTTTTTTTTTTTTTCATTTTGTCTCTCATAGTTGAAGTGTACCTATGATGACAATCACAGACCTCTCTCATCATTCTAAGTAGGAGAACTTGCATAATCAGTGGCTGACTTAATATTTTTTGGCCCCACTGTACATGAAACCGATATCTTAAAATAAAAAAGAGCTTTTGGGAAAATGTTAGTCACAGTGTCTCCTTTTATATTTGAAGGTGATTTTTCATTGATTTTGTGTTATAAGACCGGAAGGAAATATATGAATTTCTTTATATAACAAATGATAATCATGTCCTGTAGGTTTCTTGACATTTATGTTTACTTTACGAGATATCGTAACAGTTCATATTGCAAGCAGTAAATAGTAATGGAACTTTAATTCATTATTGTCGTTGTTGCGCAAAACCTCGAATCTCCATATTGCTTTTCTTATTTTACTTTTTCACACATCATTACTATTGGTGGTCACTCTTTATGTCTGTTGTGGGTTTTGCAAGTTTTTAGCCAAAAAAGTATTAAAAAGAGCTTGTGACTAAATCTTGTAACTCCATTGGCTTCTTATAACCTCATGACTCCACCCTGCCGCACTCAGTTTGAACCATCACTGATTGTTTGCAATGGTAAATAAAGAACTGCTCTTTGAATAAATACAGTGTTTTCTTTACCTAAGAAACACTAAGGCTGATGTTTATCAATTTGATGAGCATAGTACAGTGTCATAGCCAATACTGTCTTATAGCTTCTGCGTAGCACTTCGTCTTTAATAACATGATAATAACATTTTGGCCAAATGACAGAAATAACGGAGCACCCTAATACACTATATTGGTAAAAGTTTGGATACGTCTGCCTTTACATGCACATGCACTTTAATGACATCCCATTCTTACTCCGTAGGGTTTAATATGGTGTTGGCAGACACTTTGCAGCTATAACAGCTTCAACTCTTCTGGGAAGGCTTTTTCCACAAGGTTTAGGAGTGTGTTTATGGAGGGTTTTGACCAAGCGCATTTGTGAGGTCAGGCATTGGTGTTGGACGAGAAGACTTGCGAGTCTCTGCTCTAATTCATTTCAAAAGTGTTCTATCGGGTTGAGGCCGGGACTCCACATCAAACTCGCTCATCCTTGTCTTTATGGACCTTGCTTTGTGCGCTGGTGCGCAGTCATGTTGGAACAGGAAGGGGCCATCCCCAAACTGTTCCCACAAAGTTGAGAGCATGAAATTTGCAAAAAATTCTCAAGTGAAACAATTTGTAACTCCATTTGAGATTGATTTTGGTCAAATAATGACACATCTGACCATACATGAAGCAACATTATTACCGTAACTTTGTTAACAGCGTTAAAAAAAAATCTTGCTTAGGTCATTATTGCCTGGTTTCATTGTCTGATTAAAAGAATCAGAGATCATGTGAACAGCAGGGAAAACTGTATGCTTGTTTTTGAGGAACAAGCCTGTGTGGCTGTCAACATGTGTACACCTGCAGAACAATTTACAATGAATTCTAATATTAACAGGCTGAGTGAAGGGACTTTAATACTGGTGTAATAAATGATTGCTAAGATAAAAAGCACATTTGGTGTCAAAGGTTTTAGTTTAGTTGTGAATGGTTTTTGTCATCCAAGTCAGTCTATAATTATGAACAATAATAAGACTTTCTTTGTGGTATTATGATTACAAACACAGATGAAATTTGGAATTCAACAATTCTCTCTCAATACATTGACTTAAAAACTGAGATGTCACATTGTCACACAAGTAGTAAATTACACAGTAAATTAGAAACTGTAGAGGGGTTTCCCAAGAAAACAACAGAAAATAGGTCAAGCAACAGATTATTATAGATTGATTTAAAACAACAGTGAGATATGTTTAAATCAGCATAAACTACAATAACAATTCTAAACATTCTAAATTCTAAATAATTCTAAAAATTCTCTGCTTACAGTGAGATACTTTACATAATGGCATACTCTGTTATCTCTCTCACAAATCAACACCTGAACAGGTGAGATAAAAAAAAATGCGTTGGTGAAAAATGCGTTGGTGTTGTGAAATAGCAGTCATATGACAAACAGATGATCTGATCATGTGCTCCCATATATTCTGCCTAGATAATGAAAAAGAAAGACGGGTGTCTATGCTGATCTTCCTGTACAAGTATTTATAACGTTTTTTCTTTCTAACAAATGATTAAATCCCCTACTAAACTTAGGGGCATTTCCCCTTAACTTTCACAACGGACCACTTCAATGCATCAATCTATTTCTATAATATAAAAAAGTACAAAGTTTCCTTTCCTTTTGTTTTGTTTTTGGTTTTTAGTCAAACTCATGGCACATGACGAATAGTCAGGTGGTCAGTTGAGGCTCCGCCCATGGGTCGAAGTTGATTGGATGGTGCGCTGAGCCGTATTAAGCGGATTGGTTAGAGCATCGAGTCGGCGAGCGGTGATTGGCTGCTGCACATGCGTCCCCGTCTCACAGGTTGCAATAAAGCGTCGCGTCGCTCCAGCTCGGAAGCTCGGTCAGCGCTACAGTAGCAGGTAAGCGCAGAAACTATTAATGTCTCTATTTAGTATAAAGTCTACTCATTTTGTTTGGTTGTGTTTTGTATATTTAATAACCTCAAGGTTAAATACTTAATTCAACTAAAAGGTTACTAGTTTAAAACCCCCTATGGCCTGTTGTTATTTTTGTTAATGGGATGGTCACGAGACCACTTGCAAAAATATATCATGGCAAACACAGTTTACCGGCCAAATTGCTACAGTCTTTAGTACCCCAATTAAATTCGGTATTTGCTACCATTATCATCAAAAGAGACATTCAACAAAATTACATATTGTTACCGTATTCTTTTTAAGGAGTTGTATTAGGGTTTTACAGTAGTAACAATAACTGTTGGAACTGTTGGCAGAAATGGGGTATAAAGATAAACATGTGTAAGAGGACATTTGGAATAAGCTAAAAAAGAATTATAATTTCACCCTATCTCAGCCTTACTGTAATCCTACAATAATATCAAGAAAACACACTGTGTCTGAGTTAAAGTCTATACTACAGCTATACATTATATACTTGTATAAATAGTTGCATTCTGTAATGGTGACTTGCAGTTAAGATGTTTGTTGTCATGTTAGGAAATGGAGCATATGTTGTGTATTTTTTTTTCTTTTAGAGAGAATCACAAATATGTTAATGTACATAAAGGCCTGGTTTAATTTCAGAGCAAAAACATAGTGTAATATTAGCTATAAATATGATTAAATTATTAAAATGAAGGTCCTCATCACATTAAATTCTATGTGGTTTTGCAAATTCTTTTGCCTTTTTAGGGAAGTTTACAACCTTTAACATTTTGAAAGCACACTTGGCTTTTTTTTTCTGGTTGATTTTCCATCTCTGTTGTCAGTAGATTGCAGAGATGATCGCACAGAGAGTGGCAGTTTCACTTCTCGCCCTGAGCCTGGGGCTGGTGGTGAGTGGTTTCCCTGCCGAGCAGCCAGACAATGGGAAGCACTGGGTCGTCATTGTGGCCGGATCTAATGGCTGGTACAATTACAGACATCAGGTGAGAAAGGAAGTGATCTTTGAGGTGGAGAAAGTACATGGTTTTCCAAGTGAGTTTAGTCAGTTGTCTTATCCGAAGTCTCTTTAGATATTCATTTATTCTTTTGTGTGTGTTTATAGGCTGATGTGTGCCATGCATATCAGATTGTCCATAAGAACGGAATTCCCGATGAGCAGATTGTGGTGATGATGTATGATGATCTTGCTCAGAATTCTGAGTGAGTATGACTTTATGGTTTTCATATGTCCAAAACAATATTCCCCCAAAAGGCCCTTCTATCTAAGCAGATAAAAAGAAGTCAGTTTAGTCTTGCACAATTATTTTAGTGTATAGTTTACAGTATCTTTAGCATGTTAATTAAAATGAAACTGAATGTAAAGTTCTTAAATAAGACTTATTGGAGTGGGCCCGGCACCCTGGTTGAGGCTGGTAAGAGTTATTGGATCGAGGCTAGTAAGATTTAGGACTTGGTGTTGCTTAGCTCAAAGGTCCAATGGTGCTAGAGGAACAAGCACTTAACCCACATTGCAGAAAATTTGATATATTAGCTATTTCAGATACAAAAAAATAAATAAATAATTGTCGTTGAACACAAAATTATCACTTCCCCTAAATCGCTTTGGGAAAGTTCTGTATTCCAAAAGCAGACACATAAATAATTTAGCTGAAACACATGTACATACACACAAACAGAGCTTTGAGTCTGGTCCTTTGCAGAAGTCACAAGTATCTAATTTAACCACCAGTAGCTTCATGTCATGGTTGTCACAATGACTGGCATTAAAGATGCTTGTGTCATGTTTGTATCCGGTGTGTTCGTTTATTTGTTGGGTGAATCTCACAAATCGCTTTGCATTTTACTCTTAAATAAATAAAAAAGAGGGAAGGGTGAAATTTGTACCTTCATTTTATTGTTGAACTGAAAGTTATGCAACTGTAACATTTATTGCTTTAGTGACTTGATTATGAATTCAAATGTAGGTCAGGTGTTCCGGCTGAATTAAACGATGAAAGAAAGAAATGTTATATGTTTTGGGGTACATTTTTAAACCTACTTTGAAAAGTGGTGCAGAAAGAGATCTTTTTATTATTGTTTTTTGTCTTTTAATAATTATTGTTTTAGCACCAATTTGTATCCATTTCAGTACACAGGTTCATATGACTGTTTTTATGTGTCCAGTAACCCAACTCCAGGGGTGATCATAAACAGACCCAATGGAACAGATGTTTACAAAGGAGTGCTGAAGGACTACATTGGTGATGTGAGTCAATACGTGTAACTCTGTGTCTGAGATTTGAAGTGGTAAGCAGCGTGTTTGGCATCCGTTCACTAATATTGTGTGTGTATGTGATACAGGACGTGACCCCTCAGAACTTCCTGGCGGTGTTGAAGGGTGATTCTGCTGGTGTGAAGGGAGGATCTGGAAAAGTGCTGAAAAGGCTAGTTTCCATTCAAATTTTTATACGCGTCTGATCCATTTGTATTGAAATTACTAACTTGGTTACTGTCTTACTCAATTTATTGCCTTCAGTTCCTGTAAAATATAGTCTCTCTATCTGTTTTTGCATGTTGAGACACATGTGTAAAACAGGTCTTGTGATGTTTTTTTTCTGTTGTTCTTCCTCTTGGCAGTGGTCCAAATGATCATGTGTTTGTGTATTTCACCGATCATGGCGCACCAGGTCTGCTGGCCTTCCCTAATGATGATGTAAGCACTTTTTACTTCTTGTGGTCATTTTAGCTGAATCAGATCCTTTCAGGTGTTCTCACGCACATTACAGTTCTCTCCACTTGTGTAAATGCATCTATTGTGTATATTTTTCATTGTCATTTACAATGATATAATCAACATAATTGAAAAGTTTATAAGGGGGAAAAAGCTCATTTAAACCAAAAACATCCCAAACGATCTCCCCCATTGAAGAGACTGAAGCAATAGGTCAGCTGACATAGAAAATTGTCATATAATGAGTAACGCATTTAACTCCCAGGAAGTTTAGCCATGAGTTTTATCGACAACCTGCTGAAACGACAACATTTTAAGGAATTGTGTGTGAGCAGCTTGGTAGAGGAGTTATTGCTTAACTTCCTTATCCATGACATGTTTATAAATGAATGTGAATGGTGTAAATGAACTGCTTTTATATCTAGAAACTTGCAGTAAATCATGCCTCTACTTTTAGCTTCTTGTAGATGACCTGATGAAAACCATCATGTACATGCACCAAAACAACAAATACAAGAAGGTGAGTGTTACAAGTGTTCATTAAAAAGATGATGCAATCCATAATTTCTGTCAAAAAAACATTATTTATTGTCTTTTTTTTCTGTTAACCCTTTTGCGAACACACACATAGATGGTGTTGTATATTGAGGCCTGTGAATCTGGCTCTATGATGAAGCCTCTGCCTGTTGACATTAATGGTGAGTTTTTTTTCTAAGTTCATCACACATGCTGCTGTGTGTAAATAACATAGTATGTATAATCCGGGTGTGTTTCCCAGTCTACGCTACAACCGCTGCCAACCCTGATGAATCCTCATATGCCTGTTACTATGACGAGGCCAGAGACACCTACCTGGGAGACTGGTACAGTGTCAACTGGATGGAAGACTCCGATGTGGTTAGTAGTACACGCATCTGGGACAGAGGTCCAAATTTAAGAAAAAGAGAAAAGCATTTATTCTGCAATGCATGAACCGCCTGATCATAATGAGAGCAGGGCAGCTCACAATAGAGATTGTGGGAAGGTGTTTTAAATGGTCTTGTGTGTTTGTTTCTTTAGGAGGATCTGAGCAAAGAGACTTTGGCCAAGCAGTTCAAGATCGTAAAGGCCAAAACCAACACTAGCCATGTGATGCAGTATGGAAACAAGGTAATGCACTCACAAACACTGTCTATGAAAGACCTTCAGTAAAGATTAGGAATGCATTCAGATAAGGCACACTGTCTATACACTAGATTGATTCGCATCAGTGATACTGTGAAAGGCATAATTATCTGTGCTGCAAAGTGATTATTTATTTATTGGCATAGGAACAAATTTAAATGTAATGCTAAAAAAAAGATGTTGCATGAAATTGCATTGCATTTAAATATAATGCATAATCATTAATGGCCGGTAAATTCAGTTTACTAGCTCCAACTGTTGCAAAAATGAATTTTAGGACCATGAATGGAAGGAAGTTACTGTGTAAATAAAAATATATATTTCTGTACTCATGGCTCATTTGAATGCTCCCTAAACTCTAGCAACTGTGAGCAGCATCCTGAATATGGATTAGTTTATGAACTATATGATGGATATGCGCTGCATGTTCATTCTTGGTCTAGCGTCTGTCATATATTCTCAGCTAGCTCCAGAAGTTTCCATTTAAAGGCATGTATACTTTATTGACAAGTTAGTGTCTGATGAAAGCATAAATGGTGTTCTGTGTAGCGTCTGCATGTCAGTACTTTACAAATGTAACTGTTTTGGTTTGTTTGTTTTAGACGCTGTCCCACATGAAGGTGCAGGCTTTCCAGGGTAACTCTAAAGGTCTTGATAAAGTGGCCGAGCCGGTATCGTTGCCTGTGATCACTGAACATGACCTCATGAGCAGCCCTGATGTACCCCTCGCAATCATGAAGAGAAAACTCGCCAAGTCTAATGATGTCGAGACTGTTGTTGGTCTCATGAATGACATCCATAAACATCTACAGGTTTGTAGCACAGCTTTTTAACTATTTATTTCAATCGATAATTGTTTATTTTAAGTGTTAAGTTGTGCACTACTGTTCAAAAGTTTGTGGTCAGTAAGATTATTATTGCTAATAAATGTATCATTTTATTTAACAAGGATGCATTTAATTTGATCAAAAGTGACCGTAAAAACATTTTTGCAAAAAATTCTATTGCACATAGATGCTGTTCTTTTTAATCTAGTTTTATTTAGTTTCCACAAAAATATTACGCAGCACATATTTCTTGAGCAGCAAATCAGCATATTAGAAGGATTTCTGAAGGATCATGTGACTGAAGACTGGATTAATGATGCTGAAAATTCAGAATAAATTTTTTTTTTTAAATATTTTTAAAAAATTATTATGATTTATTACATTTCACAATATTATTTATTTTATCAAATAAATGTATCTTTGGTGAACCTGAAACTTATTTAAAAAAAAATAAAATAAAAAATCTTACAGTCCCCAAACATTTGAATGGTAGTGTATGTGACACTACTTGCTATACTAAAAGTGATGTCAGATTGATATATTTCAGTCAAGAGTATCATTATTATAATAGCTTTTGTTTCTGTAGACGCGGGAGCTGCTTGGTAACACTATGCAGAAGATCGTGGAGCATGTGGTCCAGGACAAAGAGGAAGTGAGGGATTATCTGGATGGACGTGAAGAGCTCACACAGTATGAATGTTACAAAACCGCTGTCAAGCACTACAAGAAACACTGCTTCAACTGGCACCAGCAGGAGGTACAAACATTCAAGATTTTTGCAACATTATTAGTTGGGGTATACTGTGTGTATGAGACCTCTTTTCTCTCTTGTTGCAGTATGAATACGCTCTGAGACACCTGTATGCTTTAGTGAACCTGTGTGAGGGAGGATACCAGGCCCAGAGGTAAAAACACCCGTTTCCTTTTTATCACTTTTACTTATCGCTAGACTATGATGTGTAAAATTCATAAACAATAAAGCATTAAAGTGCTTGTGAAATGTGTTTCCGTAATAAACAGCGCCCTCTGCCTGCGCCAGCGAGTTATGTAAAGATGTCTTACGGGATGTGAAAGAGAGTTCAATAGGTTTATTTTATTTGTGATTTAAATCTCTCCATTCTCGCAGAATCACAGCAGCCATGGATGATGTGTGTTACTTCAGGCAGTAGAAATGTGAACATGAGCCAAAGAGGATTTTTTTTTTGGACGAACTACACGTTGCACATAAGAACTTGACTATGGAAGAAATCTGTACACTGCTTTGATTTGGATCTTTTTGAAAATTTTTCTTTTAATGAGGATTTGCACTTTTAAAAGTAATAATTGTGGAGTTTTACTGATCTTTATTTTGTTTTAAAAAAGAAATATGCTTTAAGATACTGCCCGGCGATTCCTGACAAACACTTTGGGCGGTTTACTTTTTATATCGTGTGTATTTTTTATTTTTTCTTCGTCGGATGCCTCATCAATGAGATTGACGGCTTTAGAATGACACAATGACTTAAAAAAAGAATGAAAGCCAAGTTTTTGGCATCTGTTATGTTCACAATAAAAATAAGTTTAGCTTGGAAACCAAACTTTTAAATGTCCAGTTCGAGAATGAAATCCAGTCTTACAGGATAAAACACTAGCTAGACACATTTAGCTACATTTTTGCACAACCGTTTTTATTTTTTTCTTATTTTTTTTTATAAGCCGGTGTTAATCACCTTGTTTGCTGAGCCGTCAGTATACCCAATTTCTCTGCAGTAGTGAATTCTAGAAGCTCTTGTTTGGATATTAAATGCAAACCTATCAAACTAAAGTGAAAACAAACTCTTCTACCTGAAGTTTGTGGTCATATTTAAGAAGTGTCTTAAATAACTGAGAACCGCTGCACTTTGAGCAGTTAATGAGCTACTGTGTTAAGTGTAATGGTCGAAGTGTCAGGCTGTGCTATTATGTCAAATGCCTTTTGTTTAGAGCAAATTGAGTCCTCAAGCCACTGAACTAAAGGGAGGTGTGATGTTTGCTGGAGATTGAGCCCTGTAGGAAAAGTGACTTTGCACTGACAACATGGGCTAAACAATACTCTGAACTATACTGTCAGACCTCTTTTCAATATATAATCTGTTAAGGTGTGAGTTTTGATTATAAAATAATAAACCTGAATTGAGTGAAATTTGTTGAATGCAATTTTTATTTTATTTTGTAATAGTCCAAGTTTCTCTTTACAAATGAATAGATGTTACTAGATTGACATTTTTATTTAATTAGTTCTTGTATCATATACTGTAGCAACAAAAAAACTCAGTTGTGAGAAATTTGCAAACAAATACATTATATATTATATAAAATATTTTATTAATTTTAAATAATTACACCTTTTGTTTAATTGTTTATATATGAAGAGTTCAGATGCAAAAGCCTCTAAGTGCCATTTGAAATTTTCTTCTAGAATTTTCTACCTATTAATTGTTATTTAAGTGAAATTACTGAACTTAAATATACAAGTTTGATAAAAATCATCATTAAAGAAGAAAATTTCAAATGGCATTTAGAGGCTTTTGCATCTGAACTCTTCATATATATAAAACAAAGATAAGCTCAGTAGTGGGGAACTTTTTGCACATAAAATCAAATGTATTTAATCTATTTTACAAAAAGTAAAGAACAGAACTTCACTGCAGGTCAGATTTTTTTTTATTAGATTATTAGCAAAATTTATGCTGTAATTTTGTCCAATTCAGCTCCGATGCTTTTCTCTCCTGTTCCTCGTCTTTTTGCTGTAAAGTTGTGATCAATAACATTTACTGGTAAAGTAAAGACAATGTTTGCAGTTCTTCTGCATATCCTTCGTTATCTGAAAACAAACCTTCAAATTCGAATGAAGGCTGCTCACTTTTTACATAATACACATCATTTCACTGACCAGCCTAATCTAACCTTGCACTGACATATCTTAAAATATATCAGCGCCATTGTTTTGTCTAAAGATGCACATGTTTTTTTTTTAAAGACGTTGAAAAACCACTTAATTGAACCAAGGCCTAATCCTGGCTGAATCTACGCCTGTCTTTGAAACCAGGCTTTCTTTTTGATTTTTTTATTGTATCTGTTGTCTGGTAATTTAGAACATAAGAATGATATATATATGAAATCGTAATGTAACGTTTTACTAAACGTTTAACTTATCGTGCACCTTATCTGACAAGAGAGAAAAATGTGAAACGCGTTCAGAAAAAGGTTTTCCGAAGGTGTGAACGGCACTTAATGTTCTTGAGGTCTATTTTAGCCAATCTTGTAAAAAAACATCTGATCTAGATATTTATGCATTTTCTCTCCTTTGTCCCAAGAAATTTGTGCACTTGAATCTGAATGATAATATATTTCACAGAGCAACCAATAGTAGTAGGGGCTGCAGGCATGTAGGGGCTGGATCTGCCCATCCAAAACCAGAAAGTGATGATTCAAGAACAAAGTAAAATCCAACTCCTACACAAGCTGCTCCTACAAGTCTCACAAAAAAACAGCATGTTTCATTAGTCAGGAAACTTGACTCACAGTGGTTTTCCACAAGATCACAATGTTCATCATGCTGGGATTGTGTTTGTACATGCAACATAATCATGAATGTAATTGTGGTGGGAATGACGACATGTTCTTTGATGATGTGGTGATGGCAATAGCAGGTTGACTTACTAAATCCTACATTAAATCTGTATTGTCTACATACCCACACACCTAAAAACAACAGAATGTAAGTGAAAATTAGACCTAATTGCTGATGAAAGACACTAATATACAACATATCTTTTGATATTGTAAAAAAATAACCGCAATTTTAACGGTAAAATACTGTAAAAATGCTACAGTGCAAAACTGTTGATTGTAAAAAAAAATCGTAAAAAAAATCCCGTTCGCTTATGATATGCTTATGATAACTTTTGTTAACTCTACAATAAGTAAATCCACCATAGAAATTATACAGAACCTGAAGTTCAAAGACAATATTCTAAAGATGACGGCGCCCACGTTTCTCTGGTGCATAAGGTCTTAATAACTGTGATAATAATTTAACAGTAAAATACTGTTAAATTTACAGTTTTTGAAAGTGAAAAAGACCAAATCGTATATTGTATAATTTACAGTGGAACACCGTAAATTGACATTCCTACAATTCCCTGTGTGACACTTC
The DNA here is from genome assembly GCF_016745375.1 of Pimephales promelas. The sequence continues at coordinate 3,862,208 of NW_024121766.1, read as the reverse complement.
ACATTTTATGTATTTTTGTTGAAATAACTATGGTTCCTCATAACTGATTAATCCAGGTGTGTCTGACCTCAATAATCAGGCACACCTGAATTAATCAAGTTTGTCCAATAATGGCAGACAGGAAACAAGGAGATGGCCGAAGTTCAGGAAGTAGTGCAGCTGTGCATAAAGCCAATTGCTCTCCAGGCACCACAGCAAAATGTCTGACCAGGTGGCTCCAGGTGTGTGTGACAGCGATTTGCAGTGTAAGTGTTCACTACTCACTACTTCTAATGTGTGTGCACTAACTCAGATGGGTTAAATGCAGAGGACAAATTTCAAGTATAGGTTACCATACTTGGCCTTCACTTCACGTCACTTTTTAAATGCACAGTAGGCCTGATTGTAAAGTTATTTTTATTTATTTACTTAATTTAATTTAAATTTGATTCATAAAATTGTGTGTCCTGCATGACTAAGCATCTCTATAGCAAAACATCCTGCAAGTCATTAATGACATATAAATCAATCACACAGCCTTTAATCAGTGTGTTACCTAATCATGTCTCCAGGATGTGTGAATGTGGCAAGCTGTTTAGCATTAAACTCCCATGGCTGTTCTAATCCAACGCGTTCTCATCCCAAAGCGCCATATAGGACGCTTTTGCAAAAGCGTAAATATCCAACGCACATGGCACCCTTTAACGTCTAATGAGACGCTTCGGTTATGGTTAAGTTTAGGTAAGGTGTAGGGTAAGGGTTAGACCACTAGGGGGCGCCTTCTGCCCAAATATATCTGCGTCCCATTTCACGTTAAAGGTTACGCTTTTGCAAAAGCGTCCTATATGGCGCTTTGGGATGAGAACGGGCTCTAATCATAATTTAGTTTTGACTAATCAAAATTCCAATTTCTGATTAATTCCAATTTTTACTCGTTGTAATTGGAATTAAGATATCTACAATGCTATTTTGACTAGTCATAATCTTCCATTGGAAAATATATCTTGAAATGAGTTTTGACGAGTTAAAGATATCGCTATACTTGATTTTGTATTAGGCATAACAATTTACTAGTGACAATTAAATAGATATCTCTAAATACATCTGCATGTGTGACGCATCATTTGAAGATATCTACAACGTCTTTACAGATATCTTTAATAGAGTTTTGACTAGTCATAAAAGTATAGAGATATCTTGAATCAGATTTCTTACTAGTGCAATTATAATTGCAGATATCTCTAATATCATTCTGACTAGTTGAATTAGAATTATGACTCGAAATACAATTGTAATAATCCAAAATATATTTATGGACAGTCAAAACTTAGTTTTATATGCCAATATAGCTACGGCTTGCCATAGTGTGAGTGTTCATCCTGTGGCCACGGGGTGGCGTCTCTGAGAACCTGACAGTATTTGGATGGAAACTCCCTTAAAATTCTCACCTGGAGCCTCTTGTGGATTCACAGAGAGGAGTGTCTGAAAGCAGAGGAGAGCACAGTCCGCTTGGACTGTTCAAGACTCATTGCTCTCTAAAGAACAAGAGTTTTTTTTAAGAAAACTGGAATAATGTGGAAATGCCTCACCTGAACCTTCCAGACCAGATTCATATGGACTGTCCGATGTAAAGGATTTTACAGCGCCGAACAAGGAAACTGAGGGATCCAGAAGTTACAGGTAACAGCCCTACCCAGTCTGCCAACATGACTTCAAATCTTGTGTAATGCGTAGGCTATAACGCAAACTCACAACTGAAGTTAGAAGTTTATTTACTCGTAGTTAGCGCCATGCAGTGTGTTTAATGATTAAAAGTTTGTGCTCCATGGTATGTTGTAGTATATGTGGGTTTTACTTTCAGTATGTCTCTTTCTTTCACCTTTTTATGCAAGTTCTCATTTTTTTCTGACCCCATTCCTAAATCTATATTTAAGTCAGTGATGTTTTGAGATGATCTATTTAAAAGGTACATAAAAGCAATTCACCCAGACAATGAATTACTGAATGACAAGATATTTTAAAAAAATATATATAGGGTAGGTGTAACTTTTGGGAGATTGTAAAAACAAAGACTAAAAGGGCGAGGGGGTAATTAAAATGCCGAAATTCCTAAAAAAAAAAAAATGTTGGCATAAGTAGTTTGCCATGATATTTCATTTTTTGTTTATTTCCTTAAGAAAATAATAATACGTAGTAAAATATGATTCATATTTTAAAACTTTTGTCTACCAAATCAATGTCAGTATGGCGCAACCATTGTGCAGAAAACCATTTGTTGTCATGTGACAACCATACACAGGAAATTATATCATTGAGAGGACCCCTGTGGACCCTCATGACTGTCAATATGTCAGTAATATATATATATATATATATGTTTAGATAATATATGTTTGTGTACTGTGTATAATTATTTTGTACACATAAATACACACATGCATGTATATTTTTATGAAATATTTGCATTAATATATTGTATGTATATATATATATATATATATATATATATATATATATATATACTGTATATATATATATATATATATATATACACATAACATTTTATAAAATAAAATAATGTATAAAATAAAATGTATACATTATATATATATATATATATATATATATATATATATATATATATATATATATATATATATATACATTTTTTGAAATATATACATGCATGTGTATATTTAAATATTCAAAATAATTATACACCATAATCACACACTATGCAAACATAAACTTTCATTTTGGATGCGATTAATTGCAAATAATCGTTGCCTAACACTAATATAGACAAAAAGGCTAAGGTTAGATAAGGTCAAATAAAGTAAACCTATGAAACCTTAATGATAGTTGTGGTTACATTTTTATTTTTGTGTTTTTTTTTTTTAAGTATAAATGAAATAAAAACTCTTTTTGGGAAATAATGTTTAACACTCAAGTGTACATGGAAAATGTTTTATTACTTTTTACTTGTGGGTTACACCACATGACACTAGACATGTAAAATGCCCTCCCCCCTCCCCCCTTCTTGTATCATCTCAGACATTCTTATCTGTAATTGAGTTCCAATAAATCATTCAATTCTAGGCAAACTCTGTAAAATCGGTAGCAGTTCTGCATGTGTGTTTTTCTGCGGCATGAGAGTTTCTTTTCAACACGTGTATAGCTCAAAGACCATGAGCAGGTTTGTACATTAACCTGAAACAGATAGGAGACCTGCAGGGTTTGGAGGAGGTGGAGTGAGACAGAGGGACTCCTGCTCTAATGTTCTCAGGTAGTACGTTGTCGATCATGGGTGACCTGTGGGAGAGTGAGAGAGAAAGAAAGGAGATTGTAGGTATTGTTGATTTTGGGTGTGTCCCTGTACCCGTCAGGCTGCCATGCTGGGGCTTGTTTCTGTAGAGATTCCAGATCAGTTGCGCAAGTGTGTGCAGAAGCAGAAGGCGTGTGTGTGTGTGTGTTCTCCACTGCCCAACTGTAGGAAATTAAGTTACTGACTGATTTAATAGAGAGCCTCTTTAGTTTTGCTTTTGCTTTATCTGAATCCATCACACTTGCACACATCTGTACAGCCACGTGGTGAGGTCAAAGCCAGCTGTCATGGTCATGAGTTGTGTTTGAACTGTGTGAGGATGAGTGCCAATGCGACTCTGAGGGAGACGGACCTGAATATTTACATATAGTAATATACTGTATGTCTTTGACAGGCCCGTTGAGGACCCATCACTTTACAGTTTTAGTCCATGTCTGCTGTGTTAGGGCCCTCAGTATAGTGTGCTTTTGAAAATTGACAAAATAAACTTTTGGCTGATAACAAGTCACTGCCCTACTTTTTTTTCTATTTCGATAATCTGTTACTCTCTAGTGTACGTCACAATTCAAAAGACAAGATTTGTTGCTACTTCCATTTTATTGTGATTAAAAAATAAATAAAAATCTGCTTGTCAGTGGGAGGGGGTGAGGTTTTGAGGGTGTGTTGTTGAATTTAGCAAAACTGTGGAAATCTCTTACAGCACCTTTAATGCAAAATCGAGAGAGAGAGAGAGAGAGAGAGAGAGAGAGAGAGAGATCTCTTTGAGGTAATGTTGTTGATGATAGTTTTCCCACGCTTGTTTTCAAATGTTGCTTTTTTCAGGGGGAATTAAAACTGGTTTTCTTTGGCAGCTGTTGCGAGGTTAAAGTGGCTGACAATTGGCTGGTTTTGCTCCGGGGCATCATTCATTGGTTGTAAATTAACCCTCAGTAAACCGTCATAAACCATGTAGCTGATTGATCACTGATAGCTTCATCAGCACCTGAGAGATTTGATCACACTGATGTGTGTTTGTAGAAGATTATATTAGTACAGCGCTTAAATAGTTTTGATCTAAAGCTCTTGATTAAACAGGCTCTTATTCATTATATAAGTGTGAGACACTCCTAATTAGTGTTTAAGGATAGTTTTGTGAGACTTAAGGAAAGTTAAATTGTTTGGGTTATATCAGCATGAGACAGGTCTGGATTTGATAAAGATGATACAGTGAGATGATACAGTGAGACAGTTTTGAATTTTATGAAGATGATACAGTGAGACAGTTCTGGATTTTGTGAAGATGATACAGTGAGACAGGTCTGGATTTAATAAAGATGATACAGTGAGACAGTTCTGGATTTCATGAAGATGATACAGTGAGACAGTTCTGGATTTCATAAAGATGATACAGTGAGACAGTTCTGGATTTCATAAAGATGATACAGTGAGACAGTTCTGGATTTCATGAAGATGATACAGTGAGACAGTTCTGGATTTAATGAAGATGATACAGTGAGATAGGTCTGGATTTAATGAAGATGATAGAGTGAGATGATACAGTGAGACAGGTCTGGATTTCATAAAGATGATACAGTGAGACAGTTTTGAATTTTATGAAGATGATACAGTGAGACAGTTCTGGATTTTGTGAAGATGATACAGTGAGACAGGTCTGGATTTAATAAAGATGATACAGTGAGACAGTTCTGGATTTCATAAAGATGATACAGTGAGACAGTTCTGGATTTCATGAAGATGATACAGTGAGACAGTTCTGGATTTAATGAAGATGATACAGTGAGATAGGTCTGGATTTAATGAAGATGATAGAGTGAGTTGATACAGTGAAACAGGTCTGGATTTCATAAAGATGATACAGTGAGACAGTTCTGGATTTTATGAAGATGATACAGTGAGACAGTTTTGGATTTTATGAAGATGATACAGTGAGACAGTTTTGAATTTTATGAAGATGATACAGTGAGACAGTTCTGGATTTTATGAAGATGATACAGTGAGATGATACAGTGAGACAGTTCTTGACTATATAAGGATGTTGCAGTGAGACAATAGTGTATTTTGTGAAGATGATACAGTGAGACAGTTCTGGATTATATAAGGATGATACAGTGAGACAATGGTGTATTTTGTGAAGATGATACAGTGAGACAGTTCTGGATTATATAAGGATGATACAGTGAGACAATGATGTATTTTATGAAGATGATACAGTGAGACAGTTTTGAATTTTATGAAGATGATACAGTGAGACAGTTTTGAATTTTTTATGAAGATGATACAGTGAGATGATACAATGAGACAGTTCTTGACTATATAAGGATGTTGCAGTGAGACAATAGTGTATTTTGTGAAGATGATACAGTGAGACAGGTCTGGAATTCATGAAGATGATACAGTGAGACAGGTCTGGAATTTAAGAAGATGATCTAGTGAGATGATACAGTGAGACAGTTCTGGATGTCATGAAGATGATACAGTGAGACAGTTCTGGATTTTATGAAGATGATACAGTGAGACAGTTCTGGATTTTATGAAGATGATATAGTGAGATGATACAGTGAGACAGGTCTGGAATTCATGAAGATGATACAGTGAGACAGGTCTGGATTTCATAAAGATGATACAGTGAGACAGGTCTGGATTTCATGAAGATGATACAGTGAGACAGTTTTGGATTTTAAGAAGATGATACAGTGAGACAGTTTTGAATTTTATGAAGATGATACAGTGAGACAGGTCTGGATTTCATGAAGATGATATAGTGAGACAGTTTTGGATTTTAAGAAGATGATACAGTGAGATGATACAATGAGACAGTTCTTGACTATTTAAGGATGTTACAGTGAGACAATAGTGTATTTTGTGAAGATGATACAGTGAGACAGTTCTGGATTATATAAGGATGATACAGTGAGACAATGGTGTATTTTGTGAAGATGATACAGTGAGACAGTTCTGGATTATATAAGGATGTTACAGTGAGACAATAGTGTATTTTGTGAAGATGATACAGTGAGACAGTTCTGCATTTCATGAAGATGATGCAGTGAGACAGTTCTGGATTTTATGATACAGTGAGACAGTTTTGAATTTTATGAAGATGATACAGTGAGATGATACAATGAGACAGTTCTTGATTATATAAGGATGATGCAGTGAGACAATGGTGTATTTTGTGAAGATAATACGGTGAGACAGTTCTGGATTATATAAGGATGATACAGTGAGACAATGATGTATTTTATGAAGATGATACAGTGAGACAGTTCTGGATTTTATGAAGATGATACAGTGAAATGATACAATGAGACAGTTCTTGATTATATAAGGATGATGCAGTGAGACAATGATGTATTTTGTGAAGATGATACAGCGAGGCAGTTCTGGATTATATAAGGATGAGACAGTGAGACAATTATGTATTTTGTGAAGATAATACATTGAAAACGTTCTGGATTTTTTGAAAGATTATACAGTGAGGCAGTTCTGAACTTTATGAAGATGACACAGTGAGACAGTTTCAGATTATATAAAGATGACATAGTTAAACAGTACTGGACAGTTTGTGAGACTCAAGCAGCTCCATTAAAACCTAAACATCAGCAATCTGATGGGAGAACGGCTGAGGAAAAACAGGATGAGAGAAAGAAGACAATGATGGAAGAAGAGGTGGAGCTGGAGGAGGAACCCACAGGAATTATACAATTATCAGTCGTTTAGGAATGTTACTCCTGCTCTCAACAAGCTGCTGCAAAGCCCCAGAAAACACACACGCACACACACATTAAACAATACAACAGATCGCATCAAAACGTCAGATTTTTGTGAGGATGAAATCAGACTGAAATCTGATATGAATGTCAGCACACACCTCTGAAGTTTGGTAGTGATTGTATTTCATCGTCATAAAAAATACACTTCTCTCCACTGGATTTATTTAACGTCACACGGATATCTGATATAAAAACAGACCTCGGGTGGTCTTCTCAGATTCATGTGTTTTGTGTCATTCTGTGTTGTTGGGTGTTATTGTGTTAATGTACTGTTACTGTAATGGTAGCTGTGAGGAAAGACAGACACTCCCATAAGGACATAATGTGCAGTTAGCATGACGGCTATCAGCGCTTTCCCTCACTGTTCCCTAGTAGCACTGCAATGACCCCCAGCACTTCCCCTCTACACTTACGGAGGAATCCAGTTCCTTAACCCTAAATTTCTTCGGTTTGGGGCTTGGAGAAAGAAAGACCTTTCCAAAGTGCTCTCAGAGACAGAAGTGCTCCTGTCTCACACAGTTGTGACTCTGCACATAGTTGTGCACGTTATGTCTTATGTGTAACCAGTTCAAGATGTATTGTCCATGAATCATGAGTGAATGTCTCATTTCTTTGAGTGTAAAGCCCCTGTTCACGACGTGTGCGTGTTTAAGAATATCTGTCTGTTCCATCCACCTGGTGAGCAGCACCGTGCCATGAAAGACAAGTAGAATCAAACTGCAAATAAGGCCAAGCATGGTTCAATCCTGCATGTGTGTGTGTTTGTGTAACCACAGTTTCCTGGCTAATACACCTCAAGGCATTTTACCTTCTAGATTTACCTCCATTTCCTGTAACCCACAAGAACACACACACACACACACACACACACACCCTCTCCTGCTTATCATCTCTGCTATAGTGTGTGCAGGTGTGCTAAGCCAGGTTTCTATCTCTTGAACACACCTCATACTTAGAGAGTGTAGCAATGTTTGGAATAGTATGCTATCCCACTATTCCTGTTGATTATAGTATGTACTATCTATCTATCTATCTATCTATCTATCTATCTATCTATCTATCTATCTATCTATCTATCTATCTATCTATCTATCTATCTATCTATCTATCTATCTATCTATCTATCTATCTATCTATCTATCTATCTATCTATCTATCTATCTATCAGATTGATAATAAGAAGAAATGTTTCTTGAGCAACAAACTAGCATATTAAAATAATTTATGAATGATCATGTGACACTGAAGACTGAAGTAATGATTACATTTTAAAATAGATTAAAATGGAAAACATTTTAAATTGTAAAAAATTGTTTAAATTGTAACGTGACTTCTGTAAGTGTACAGCTTTTCTTGTAAATAACTTTTTTTTAGCCCAATTTTATGTTAAAAGTCACATCTGATATTATTTTTGATTCAACCTCCACACTGGAAATGAAAGTTGAATCGTTCCATTGCATTGTGAGATTTATCTTGCAATTATCTCCATTGTATACTGCACATTTTGGCTAATGTAGTAGGTCATCTGTGTACAGTATACTATAATTAGTATGGTTGTGCAGCACACCTAAAATACTAGTGCAGATCTATCCAATTATCCAGTGCACTCATCTTTCCATTTCCAGACACACAAACAGTAAACAGTTATCTTTTAATTAATTTGCCTTGACTGATTTGTTTGGACTGAGTTGAATTGGATTAAAACCGCAAAACAACAGTCTGAAATTATGATTATAACTTGTCTAATGATGCCATGTGAGAAAGATAATAACATACAAGCATACTAACTGCTTGAAATGTTTTTCTCTGCATAATATGCACTAATATGTTTCAGTTTTTGGGGAATACCACAAAAAAATGTTGTTTTGAGTGCAACATTTGAATCCACCCTAAAACTGTTGAATCACATGACACATATACACACGCCTCTCGGAATTACAGTGCATTTTTCTCAGCGCTGTGAGAGTTTCTGTATGGGAGTGTGTGCATTAATTGTCTGCAAGCGCGCTTGAGAATGTGTGAATTAAACCATGGGTAGATCATCCAAACAAAACAGACCTGTGATGTCATGCAAATGAGTTCCTAACATGTACATTATAATAACTAATATTATGTAACCAAATGCAAATGAATCATGTGCAGCTTGCAGAGAACATGTGAGTCTGTGTTTCTAACTTTGATCCTGGATCAAACTGATGTAATTACGGTGAGGAATGGATAAACTTTGTAGCACCACTGCAGGTTCTGCTGTTTGTTTTTGTGCATTTCCATGGTGATGGACTGAGTCAGAAAGCTGCACTCTGATTGGTCCATTAAACTCTGCAGCCACGTGAGGATGTCTTGCTCTCAGCTTCACTCACACACGTGAAATCAGCTCCAGTTTTCTCATTTTTTACACTGTGTTAATGTCATTGATTGTACTTTTTTTCAACATCCATCTCGCTAGCTATCCCTCTTTGAATGAGCTGTTTATGTTAAACAGCATCATTTTCATGTTGCTGTTTACTTTATGCCTTGTGAATTAATGTGAAGTTCTGTTCTTTGTGCGACTGTTTGTGCGTCTATTAATTGGGTAAAATGACCTCCTTGAGTAAACACATCTGCTGGGTGTGTTTATTCAAGATATAATGCCTTGTTTAAAAGTTTTACACATCATGAATGTGTGCTGTGTAAGGGTGTGTGTCAGTATCTGTGTGTGTAGGGGTGGAGCTGGTGACTATGTGTTCAGGAATGAGACTCAATCTCAATTTTGGTGTGCGATGCACATCATTAGGACCAGACCCTGAAGGACCACCAAATTCCTCAACAATTTCGTTCTAAACTAAGCACAGAATTCGACTTCTTTTTTTTTTTTTTTGAGGGGACACGAGTATCAGTCGTGGTTCAAATGGCTTTATGCACAGCTGCACTACTTCATGAACTTCAGCCAGCTCCTTGTTTTCTGTCTGCCATTATTGGACAAATTGATTAATTCAGGTGTGCTTGACCTCAGTAGTCATGGCAACAATAATCAGGCACACCTGAATTAATCAATTTGTCCAATAATGGCAGACAGGAAACAAAGGAGCTGGCTGAAGTTCAGGAAGTAGTGCAGCTGTGCATAAAGCCAATTGGTTCCCTAAGAAAGATATTTTTATAAGGAGTTGCTCTCACTCTTGTTATCTTCCCGGTCAGATGTGATCAGATGCCTAAAAATGAAACTTTCTCCATCACAGTAAAACCAATGCAATTTATTTTTGTTCAATAATAAATTTTCTTTTTAATTTTGTATTATGAGAGAATTTTATGTTACTTAATAATATTTATGCAATATTTATGATCCATTTTTTTGCCATTTGAAAATAATGAAATAATTTTTTTCCCCTAATTTTTACAAACATTTTTTATTCCAGATTACCTGTAATACAGAGACCAGAACCCGAATTCTTTATTCATAAAGAATCTTAGTGCAAAGAGTTGCTCCTAGTGGCAAAATTCTTTGAAATGTGGGCGTTTACTCTTAAGATTAAAGCAAAAATCCTAGTAAAGCTCTGTTTTGAGAACTTTTTACTTGCATTAATTAACCTACCATTAGTTTTTCCTTAAAGGGTTAGTTCACCCAAAAATGAAAATTATGTGAGTAATGACTCACTCTCATGTCGTTCCAATCCCGTAAGACCTCCGTTCATCTTCAGAAACACAGTTTAAGATATTTTAGATTTAGTCTGAGAGCTTTCTTTCCCTCCATTGGAACACGGTATACTGTCCTTGTCCAGAAAGGAAATAAAGACATCGTCAAAGTAGTCCATGTGACATCAGTGGGTTAGTTAGAATGTTTTGAAGCATCGAAAATACATTTTGGTCCAGAAATAACAAAAACTACGACTATATTTAGCATTGTATTGTCTTCCGGTTCTGTTGTCAATCCTCATTCAGTGACGCTGGTGACGTAAGATGCTGCTGACGTGTTATCAATGCGCCCGAGCTTCGTTCATAGTCTGAGGGAGACGCACGCTGTAAACAAAACAATCTTCGCAAACATGTCAAAGGATTTCCACACAGAGGAAGACTTGCATTTTTTTGCCCAGCCATATTTATTTGAACCCGAATACATGGATTCACCAGATACACGTCAGCAGCGTCTTAAGTCACCAGCGTCACTAAACGACGATTGACAACAGAATTGGAAGACAATACAATGCTGAATAAAGTTAGTTTTTGTTATTTTTGGACCAAAATGTATTTTTGAACCTTCAAAACATTCTATCTAACCCACTGATGTCACATGGACTGCTTTGATGATGTCTTTATTTATGTCTATATAAGGACAGTATAGTGGGGACAGAAAACTAGAAGACTAAATCTAAAATATCTTAAACTGTGTTCCAAAGATGAACGGAGGTCTTACAGGCTTGGAACGACATGGGGGTGAGTCATTAATTACATAATTTTCATTTTTGGGTAACCAAAACCCTAACTAATCCTTTAAGCAAAAACCAATGGTAGGCAAATTAATGCAAGTAAAAAGTCCTCAAAACAGAGGACAAGTAAACAGTCAGCAATACAATAAGAACAAAGAAACTAATTACAAACATAACCGACCAAAATACAACAGAAATATAAATGAAACCGTGCTTTATGTTTTTCAGGAAGATTGCTACTAACAGTAGTATTCAGATAAGTAAAGATCGATTTATCATTTTAGATTTTTTGTAACCTAAAGTCAGCATGAAATTATAATTCCCCCTTTCTGTTTTGTAAATGCATGTTATAGATCATCTTATTGTGAGCAATTCATCCATGTATGTTTCTTTTTATTCTTTTTGATCATGTCCTTTTTAATCAAATGATTTAATTAGAAAATCTCAATCTATTCTTCTAATCATTCAGTCTGCTTAAACCTGTCCCTTTTTTACAATCAACTGCAAGATTGCATTAATTTGTGAATGCAATGGCCACATCACAAAATCCAATCAACAGCTGATTTTTTGATAATAAGTTTCACAACCGAAACGCGTGACAAGGTGATTCCTCAGAACTGCATTCTACATCACTGAAGTCTAAGGTTGTATTTCCAGCAATGCCAGACTGGGAGAAGGTTTGATGTGTTTTGGAGGACATGAATGCTAGTCTTTGTTTCTCTTTAGCTTTTGCTCATTATACTTATATAGTGTGTGAAATAATGTTTCAATTCACTCATTCTCTATGAAGTGGATTGCACTCTATGTTTAAACATGAACGAGTAAGCAGTTTATTTCAGGGGTTGGTCGGTCTAGTGTCCAGGTAATTTACAAACCAGAGAAAACAAGTTTAACAAAACAATGTGAATCATTATTATTTCTGTTTTTGTGGTAGGCCGCACGATGTCTTCTGGCAGTGACTCCGTGGGGGATCTGATTCCCTCAGATATGCTGCAGGTGTTCAGTGAGAAACGGCAGGGGGGCAGAGATAAACGGGGCAGGAGACGGATAGGATCCTTCAGCCGTGCGTTCAGGTGGTTGAAGAGCCAGCGCAGGAAATCCCGCCGACACGCTGCAGAGATACGTGGAGACCTGCTCGCCACTGGATCACCTGTAGAACTTCCACAATCCACACTTAAAACAGGTAACACTTTACCACCATCTACTCCTAACAACATTGTCTCCTTCCTTATACAAGTTCTTCAGAATCAGACGGTGTATGGGTTTTTGTTTACTGTTGGGCTTGTTTCGTTTTTCTGTCTCGCTCGGAAGACTTTTGTGTTAACCATATATGAAACTAGTTTCACATCAATCATAACGTAAACTGGTTCTGTAAGCAGATATGTCTCAGGGAAGTTAAAGAAAAAGGAGAAGTGCACCTTGGGTAATGAAAGTTGGGAAGTTAATTTAGAAAATCCAGCAACAACATCAGTATAAATAGACCCATCTATAAACGTACATATGCACTTCTATTCAAAGTGACTTGAAATCGAACGCATCGAACGCATGCTGTATTGTGAGTTACAGGAAGTATTTCCAAGATTAGTTCACTTTAAAACTGAGTTAGAAGGTATTTTAGTCTTGAAAAATAACACACTTTAGCTTTAATGTACAAAAACAAGCATTATTTTAATCGACATGATTGTACTCTAATTCATTTGGTCAACACATGCTTGTTTTCTCTGTGAAGTAATTGCTGTTTAATGGCATAGCTTTAAGGCTAGGCTGCTAGGCTAGGCTGTTTTGCCATATAAAAATACATTGGATTTGTGACATATGCAAATAAGTATATTGCAGTAAAATGTAAGTTATTTCCTGGTTCTTAAGCATTTGATATTGCAACGTGAAGCTAATCTAATCTAACTTCTGCACTAACTAAAAGTGAGGGATTCAGTTAGGTTTGTCTTTAAAGTGCTTAAATGCATTTGATCTTAAAACACTTTCCTCCGGTTTCACAGACAAGGCTTAAGCCTAAAATGCATGTTTGAGCTGTTGTAATTGAAAACAACTTGCACTGTCATATCTTAAAATATGTCAATGTCACTGTTTTGTCTCAAGATGCACACCAATGTTTTTTTTTCTTCGGTATGTTTATAAAAGGTACTTAAATATCCTTCTATAAATAAGTCCCAATCCTGGGCTGGCTTAAAGGGATAGTTTACTTTGAAATAAATTTTTGGTATGTTTTAGCTTACCCCAAGGGCATCCAAGATGTAGGTGTCATTGTTTCCACAGTATTTTCAATTTTGACATTTTTCGGTCAAACCGGTGTTGTCTGTCAGTCCTATAATGCAGTTTTATGGGGTCCACCTCAAAGAGCATGCACAGAGAAGTCCAAATTAAACATGTTTTCATGACTCGTAAATGTAAGTTCACATTGATGGCCTAAGACAAGAAACGAGTGGTTTGTGTGAGAAAACAAACAGTATTTATATCGCTTTTACCTCTTGTAATCACAGCCACGTCCAAGTACTCTGAGGATGAGGGCGAGATTTCAGAAGTGTTACCTTTCACTGTGAAGATCTAAACATATTTAGATCGTAAAAACGATATAAATACTGTTTGTTTTCTCACACAAACCGCTCGTTTCGTGTCTTAGGCCATCAATGTGTACTTACATTTACGAGTCAATAAATCATGTTTAATTTGGACTTCTCTGTGCATGCTTTTTGAGGTGGTGACCATATACCTCCATTATATGACTGACAGACACGAACGGTTTGACCTAAAAATGTCAAAATTGAAAATACTGTGGAAACAAAGACACCTACATCTTGGATGCCCTTGAGGTAAGCTAAAACATACCAAAAATTAATTTCAAAGTGAACTATCCCTTTAATCTAAACCCTGTCTGTGAAACCAGGCCTTTATCTGTCCTTGTATTGCCTGACTAGTAAATAGTGGGTATGTGTTTTCAGTTGTGGGTAATGTGTTCAGACATTCAGTAATTTCTGTTCAGACAGTGTAATAGTAGAGTAATCCTGTTACAATCTAGAAGTCATTAGCTTGGGAATTTTTGGTTTTATTACTGGTTATAACACAGCAATGAGCAGTGGTTTATTCCTTGTTTGTTGGACCAGGGAAGGTTGACGCATCAAATTACCCCAAACCATCTTTAGATATGTCTCTTAAATACCTATATATTATTGTGTGTATGTGTGCCAAGACTGAGACTGGAAAACATTTGCCTTGCCCTTTATTATTGCAAAGTCTGAGTTTTCCGAGCAGAAATTTCAACATGCGAGGAAGATAAAATTTGACCTCTACTTGAGGTCACTTTAAGTGCTTGCTTTGTGTGTACAAGTCTCAAATGTTTATTTAAAAGTGTGCAGTACATTTTGCGGTTTAGCTTGGGATCAGAACAAGAATTGGATGCATGTGAATTGTCTTATGTTTTGTGTGTGTGTGTGCTTTTCTTTGTGAGCTGATGAATGTGAAGGTTCCACATGGGCTGTAATGGCAGGGAGAACTTTGTGAGAACACACCTCAACCCCACCCATGTATTGAAGCATGAATCCACTCAAATACACACATGCACGCCGGGCTGACTGCAGCTTAATGATCGATATGGTGCATAACCACCAAAAATAAACAGCTGTTGTTATGTGATTCTCCAGAGGGCGTGTGTGGTCACTGCCTGCTGCTGAACACGGTACAAAAAAGCCCATGGATTATTTAAACACTTCACACTCGCCCTTATTAGCTGAAATTAAATATGCGGCATGCAGACCATCATTAAGCAAATAGCATTACGCATTGGAGAACATGACTCACACAGTTGATTGCAATACAGTTTAATGTGGCAGTACGGTACTCAAACTGATTTCTTTAGCCAATGTTTGTGTATTTTAATAACGCAAAGATTTATTAATACATTTCAGTATTAAATGAAATATATTTTTAATCAACATTTCGTTTGTTTTGACCATATTGGGAGCTGTTTCGCTGAGCTTGTTGCAGTGGATTATGGGATTGCCTTCTCCATGAAGGACAGATACAGACGGCTGCCTTTTGGAACTTGCTTTGTATTGGTAGTGCAATGTTGATGCTTTAAAATGCTATCTATGTGTTTTATCATCTGTGATTTGATCATTCTGGGTTCTTGTGAATGACCCTGTGTTGATTTTAAAAATGTGTTACTTTAAAAACACAAAATCTTTACAGTGTGTTTGGTAACTTGATAAGTTTATCTAGTGCTGCTCCCTTCTGATATGGCCATGATGACATTCAGTCTCAGTAAGTGAACTGATTAGAGACTTGTTTGTCTGGGTAAATTGCTGAGCTCAATTTTGTCTTGTCATTTTTTTCGTAATTGTTTATATCTGCTTAATCATTAGAATACAAAAGGGAAAACATGCATTAATTTTTTTTTATGATTACTATTATAAAAACTGCTATGGTTCAAATGTTTGCAGTCGGTAAGATTTTTTTTTAAATTGCTTATGCTGACCAAGGTTCCATTTATTTGATCTAAAGTACAGTACATTATACGTTGTGAAATATTATTGTAATAAATTTTAAAATGTAACTTATTCCTGTGATGGCTAAGCTGAAAATTTTTTATAAAATCATTGGGTCTTATTCACTAATAATTGCGTGAATTATTTTGTATTTGTACGTACAGGAGAACTACTTACGAAAAATCTCTGCCTAATTCACAACACGTGCGCATGCATTCAGTCTGCTTGATTCAGACAAATTTACAACAAATTTATGTGCGTAGAGTGCGTTTGTTGTAAATTTGACTGGATTGACCAGACTCCATTGGCTTACACTCGCAGAAGTCATTGATTTTATTGGCCAGATCAGGTAGAAATAACTGCTTTTAGTTAACAACTGCATATTTAAATTTTTGACATTTTAGTGCCCAAACAAAGAAACCACACCATATTTTAGTGGTTCTTTAAAGGGATACTCCACTTTTTTTGGAAATAGGCTCATTTTACCACTCCCCCAGAGTTAAACAGTTGGGTTTTATGGTCTCATTGACTTCTATAGAAGTCAATGAGACCAGAAACTGTCTGTTTACTGATATTCTTCTCTAAATATCAGAAAATCAGCTGAATACATTTGAAAACGGTAAAACTCAACTGTTTAACTCTGGGGGAGTCGTAAAATGAGCCTGTTTCCAAAAAAGTGGAGTATCCCTTTAAATGTTTTATGCTATAAAAAGGTTTGTACCTATGAGGCCAGTTTTCATTATATAGCTGAGGGCCCCCAAAACCAGCTCAAGTTAAATAGCAATTGTTTAATATTTAGGGCTAAGGGGTTGTTCATACCTGAAGTATGAGCAATAGTAAAAGTACTGCTTACTTTAGCAAGCACCGTTAATAAGAGGGTCACAGCTACTGAGAACACACTCATAATATTGTTTTGCATCCTGTATCCCAGACCTTGCAACGTCAAAACTTCCTGTGGGATGTTGCCGGTTCAGTCTGAACAAAGAGCTGTTACTTTAAACTTGTTTCTCATGAAATGTTCCGCTGACACACACCTACACACACTCGTGCACACACACACACAGCTCTTTCCAAAGTTTTTTGACTTCTCCTGGAAGTGACATGCTTGCCAGAGGCCGAAGTGGACCAAGTACACAACTTACTTGCTTGGGTGAAAGTACACATACTAATGATCAAATATTACTCCATTACAAGTAAAAGTTGTAAAGACTGATTTTTAGTGAAGTAAAAGTACAGAAGCACTTGAGTATCAAAAGTACAAAGTAAATGTTAATCAATGCATTGTTATATTATTTTTGCATTATTTCAGGACCTTATGCCTCTGAAGCAACCTAGTGAATACACTGTTTGTAGTTTTGTAGTGTGGAGCTTTTAGAATGTCATAAAACCTATAGAAATTAAACAACTGAATTGAGGAAAAAAAGACATAATCATCTTCATTTTTTATTTATTTAACACTCCTACCACCCCAACAAAAGTAGTACCCATCTATGTGTATCCTTTCATGCACATTTGAATCAAGTGGTCTGTAAATACAAAAAAACCCTAGCTATACAACCACAACTGTATAACTGCCCGACAGGAACACTGCTTTAACAAACAGCACAACAGAAATACTTATTTGCCATGAAAATAAAACTTTCACACCATTGCTTGTGACAACATTACTTGTCTCTCACAGATCACTAGTAAAGAGAAATTGTACTAATCGTCAAACTTCACGACATGTGACCCTACAGGAGTGATTACTGATAGGCTGTCTGTCACCTGCAAAAAAAAAAAAAAAAAACAATCACGTTTTAGAGATGGAAAAAATCATGCCCTGACTAACATAACTACTTTCTACTCAAGGACTTTGACAGAAATGTAGTGGAGTAAAAAGTAATATTTGTCTTTCAAATGTAGTTAAAGTAAAAAGTTTCCAGAAAAAAAATTGAAAGTGCTTGAATTTGTTTTGTGCAAGAAGTTTTCTGGAATAAAATCCACATTATTTGTATTTTATATAATATTAATATTTTTGCCAACACTTCATGGCTTTTACATACTAGCTTGCTTGATTTACATTAGTTACGCGCATTTACGCGCTACGTTAAGTGTTTTCTGCGTGAGATACTTTGAGTGGTAGGTTGCCGTGGCGTTCACGTGCGCACAAAACTACTACGATGGAACCTTAATGTTATTTATCGGACAACAGATGTGTCCCACTTTAAGTCCTTGAATTTCAGGGTATTGAACCTGGAAAGTCCTTGAAAGGTCCTTGAATTTAAAGTTAACCAAGATGTGGGAACCCTGTAAAACTCAAGTAAAGCACAGATACTTAAAAAGTGTCCTTAAGGACAGTACTCAAGTAAATTTACTCTAGGGGGTTACCCATAATCCGGATCTTTCTTCTGACTTTCCTTTTCAACTCATCATGAGAAATGCCAGTCATTCCTCAACACCATATATAACATAAGGGAAGTTTTTTAGAGTTGAATACAGATGAAGTTTATGTGCTTTATGTGTTGTTTATTGTTGCGCGTGGGCGTGTTTGTGCAGAATTCCTTGCCTTCCTGAGCTTTGCCCTGGAGATTCTCACACAATGAACAGGTGTAAAGTTGGGAAACTGGTTCTCTCTCTGTTTCATAGTCCTGTGAACAGAACTAGGATCTGTGCTAGACTGATTCAAGCTGACTCTTAATATTATTCATTGCCTCCAATTTTTTCTAAAGCCATAATCTTTCTAGATAACGTTCAACATCCATTGGTATGTGTGTAGCCCCTTCAAGCCATAGGTTTTAAAGTGTTGATGTCAAATCTGTTTCAGCTTGCCTGTTTTATAGCAAAGATTTTTCTGTATCGAGGGGTTTCAAGTACGCTACTCTACAGAGGAATTTTGACTGAGCGTCTGACATGACTTTAAATTGGACTGAAAGACTGTATAGATTGATTATCTGTTCTCAATGTTGTGCGTTTACACTGCAGTGGTACTGTAACCTGTTAGAACTTTATTTTTTGGGCAAAAGTGAAAGAAGACATTTCTAAATTAGAATGATAATTTGAATGCGGCAAGTGACCCAAAGCATTGTGACCACTGGGAATTAAACTCTAGTTTGCACCATGAATTCAAAACTAGTGTGAAAACAATCTCAAATAAATTTTGCTTTAAAGATGCATAGATCAAATTTAAAGTGATTGACAACATGGATGGCTTTTAATGCTGCAGCTTTCCATGATATCAGCTTTGGGAGCCGTAAGATTTTAAGAAATGTTATATTATTGATCGATCAATGCAGCAATTGTACCTCTGATTAACTGCTGAATTAGCAAATATTATGTTACTGTTATGTGATATAGGTGTGGCAGGCAGAGGCCTTTCTTACGCATTTGTTAAAATCACTAAAAATCGAAACAGATTGTGTGCACTTTTCAAAGACTTTTGTATTGGCTTTAGATGCAGGGATGTTTGCCTCAGTTAACCTTTACCTGCATTTTGAATGGATAACGCCTCTGCAATGGACAGTTTTCCAAGGCAGATTAGGTTTAAGGCCTGTTTCATACATCTCCTGTCTGCAGAAGCATGTTTTCATTGCATTGCTTGTGTTAACAGGTTACAGCATTCAATTTGCACGTTTAAGCAGTGTGGCACTCTAAATAATGTTTCAACACTTAGCCTACTTTTGCTGGGCTTCACTCACTAAACTAAACGCAGCAGAAACTGCATTAAGCATTTTAGTAAAACAATATTTTGTAATATACTGCACTGCAGGCTTTTCTGAAGCAACAGAAAATATGGAGTGAGTGAGTCACCCATTGTTTGATAAAAGATGTCTGTCAGGCTTGATGCGAGTTAGGACAGGTCAGAGACAACACAAACAACGCTTTCCGTTCAGTAAGTCTGATTGACTATTGAAGCAGTTTATGGTCTTTGGAGTTTGAGTTCTGCATAAGTTATTTAACATTTGGATGCAAATGTGAGCCCCCTCCCTTTGTAAAACAGATTTCACGTCATTCAAGTTTGTTTTCAAGGTACGACTTCTAACCATTTTAGATTTTACACAGTAATTATCAAAGAATTCAATGTGTTAAATCAGAAATCCCTTTAAGTTCTGTCACACTCACAATTTAGTCAGTAAGTTATATCCCTTGTTTCTTTTCTTTCGGCACTGTTAAAGCCAATAACCCAGGTACTGATGACAATACAGATAGCTCTATTACAGTAAATCGTTGTTTTTTAAAGATAATTTGCTGAAGAAAAGATTTCTGAAGTTTACAAAACACTTATAATAATTTATATTTAAGCACAAGCTCAAGACACTTCACGATTTATTCTACGACACAAAACACATCAATATTACCCGACTTGTGATTTTTTGAAGCTGTTACGTGTCTTGAAAAAGGCGGTTGCTAACAAGTGGCTAAATGGGACTAGCTACAGATGCTACACCATCACACCAAACAAGTAAACTCTGTCTACTTTGACAGCATTATTATGCTTATAATTGTGCTCTTAAAAACTTTTCTAACTCAAACTTTATGGGAAAATGTTTTTAGATAAAAACTAAAAGAGAGTTATTCGTTTAGCTTTTTACTTCTGGCCTCTGCATTTAGGCTTCAAAATTCATAAAAGTTGTGTCCGTCTGGGATAATTATCTCGATGGAAGTTTATGAAACATGCAAGTATCGTAAACTTTTGTTGATCACAGACCTTGTTTTTAGCAATAATCCAAAAGCCTATTTTGGATCTCCCCAAAATTCAGTATGCAAACTGCTGGATGGCCTACAAAGTGACGTCATAAATGCACCACGTTATGAAAACAGTCCCGAAATGCTGCCCCCTGCTGTCCAAAAACACAGAAGGCATTGTCTGGGCAGGGCAGTCCTGAGCTCCTGCCAGCACACACATTGCCTATGGGATCTAGCTGCCAGTGATGAGAACTGAACTGTGCTTGTTTACAATGCTAATCTCTATCATTCATTCTAGCACATTGTGTTCCTCTTTCTTCCTCACTTCTTGTCTTTTCACCTTTGGCTTGACTTTACTGATTACTGTACAATGAATAACCTTTATTAAATCTATTCTGAATGACAGTCGGAATAAAGTCTGTCGAGTCAATGTTTCATTCGCAGAACTGAGATAAACTGATGTTTTTCTGTTGCTTTGTTTGATGGGTTTTGGTTTTGATAGAAAGGTGGAACCACCATGAAACACGAGGTTTAGTTAAATTCAAACTATTAAATCTGTGTCTATGTGTGAGTTTTATTCCAGTCAAGACTCCTTTCAGCTGTTCTGACATCTGCCCTCAACAAGTCCGGGCATGTACAAGTCTTTCTTATTCTGTGCTGCTTTTATTTTGCTTTCTCAGAAGGTTATCAAGTTTTCAGAATGTCTCTGAACTTCTGAGAATGCATTTAACAACAATTTAGGTCATGGTACAGATTATATAACCTTTAGTCATCAACGCAATACTCTATGCACACACAAACACCCAGAAAAAGTATTTACCATTAGATTAGAGCATTTCTTATCACTAATGTAGTTTTATAAAACAAATAACTTCAAATAAATTCTGAATTGATTAGCCATGTTCAAAAAATTGATAAATGCACACCTGACATGCAGGTGGTCATGTAACATAAATGTTTTTGGTCTAAAATCGTCTTTCTGGACTGGAGAAGGATTTATGATATGATTAGTGTATTAAAATTGAACATTATTATATTGCTGATTTATGAAATGTCAAGCAGTAAGGTACAAGAATGCAGTCTCTCTTTACTATATAAGACACAGCATGTTATCTTTCTCAGGGCTGAAAAGATGAACTCTGTGGTTGTCCAACTATTTGAAATGTTCCAAAACCATTGCATGAACATTTTATCTGTGGTTTGGCTGTCTGCATCTAAAGACGCTGCAGTGAGACATACATAAATACTCTACTAATGCTTAGAAATCTCAACGACCAGAAAAGTTTCACTTTCTTTCCTTTTTCTTGCACTTTTTAACTTAAATTTATTTTAAAAAGTGGTGAATGTTTAATACATTTAAAGAACAAAATGTCTTTGTTCTGATGCTGCTTGATTTAAAATATGATTGCAGATCTTAATGGTCATCTTCTCTTACGATGATTAATGAAGTTGGTGGGTGAGGAAGGCCAGTCATGTGACGTATGAGTGGGCAGGTCTCTCTGGGCTGTATAATGATAACATGTCTGACCTGGTTTGAGATGGACTGAGGTTGGGTTTTGTGTGAAGGGCCAGTCTATTTAAAATGTAGATCTGTTACTTACAATGATTTTTTCTTTATTGATATTTGCTGATATACTACTTTGTTATTTGTTGGGAAATCAACAAATGGTCTCCTCCAGGTTGAGCAACAGGTTTTGTTCTCTTTAAGCATACCTGTGACCTCACAGTTTATTTTTTCTAATAGGCTTCTCCATAGTGTTGAGAAAATGAACACGTTGAACAGCTGTCTTAAAGGAACAGTTCATCCAGAAATGGAAATTTCATCATATACTCACCTCTTGTATGTTGTTTTCTTCCATGAAACATAAAATGTTATACAATGTGGGCCAAAAAAAAAAAGAACCATAAAAGCATCATAAATGTAGTACATATGAAAGAGGCACCTTATTCAAAGCTTGTCACATTGCTCATATCTACTCAGTGTGTATCATTGTTTTTATTTTCTTAATTATAACCTGAAATCTTGAGTCAAATAGCATAGTAGTTAGTATTGGTGGTATGGCAGAGGCTTCATCTTCATATTCAGTGAAAGCTTTGTTTAAAACCTTAAACCACAAGAAACCGTAAATAATCCATAACCTACCTAAAGGTTCTTCATATCTTCTTTTTTTATGCAGTTACACGCTTGGTCTACCTTTTTCCTCTGCACTACCTTGGTTTAATCTTGAAATTAAGACTTAATTTATACCATATTTTTGCTTTAGTACATGTGTTACGGGGTATTTATCTGTATCAGGATTACCAAAACACTCTAAAATACTGTGTGTAAAATTTTTGTGTGCTAGCGCCCTCTTTAGGATGTACCAGTATTCACTTTAAAACATCCTGTTATGACACTTTATAAATCAGGCCACATGGATAATTTAAGCATAAAGTGTGATAAAGTGTCATAACAGGATACCGCACAAAAACAGAGAAACCCTAGAAAACCCTAGGTGAATGAGATACAGTAATTGACTCCATTAGATATTAAATGTGTTACTTTCTGTTTCTCTGCAGGCCCCAAAGAGGAAGTTGTAGGTGCCGTTTCTCTTCAGAAGTTCCAAGAAAATGTGTTTGTGGAGGGTGATCGGCCTAAATATGTGTTAGACCTGCACACAGAGGCCCAGCAGGGCCTAAAAACAGCAGCAAGAGGGTAAGAAAAACGAAACTCCTAATTTTTTAGTTTAATAATTTAATTGGGTTTAAACAGTTGTTTAAACATTTAAACAGTTAATTTATTTGAGATAAGAGAGGATGTTTTATGTTCCAGATGATAGGAATGGGACGGACTACCCTGATGACCAAAGTATGATTGTAAGTGTTCCTCCATGCATCAGTCAGCCCTAAGTTCATTACGATTGCTTTTAATTATGTTCCCATTAGAGTGACAGCCTGCTTGATGCTTGTGTACCTAAACCAGGGGTTCTCAAACATTTTGGTGCCAGGGACCCCTTTCAGGGGAAAAAAAATTCCAAGGACCCCCCTCATATTTATAACAGTTATTGAGCACAAAGTTAATGTGTGAGCGGCAAATTAAATATTTTTGCACAAAATGAATGGTCTCCACCCAGGGTACTATGCAATTTCTAAATAGCCTACTGAGGTAACGAAAGTGATCTTGCTAGGAATCACTTAGGATCCCTCACTTGGGATTTTTTGATGTTCTTGATCTACACATGTGCATTTTAAGGTGTTTTAAGGCCCCACAATTGGATAACTATAGATTTAGTAGAAGCATGTCAGTCAGTGGCATACTTTTTTTTTTTTTTTTGTCAAGATGTCACGAACACAATCACATATTCCAATCAGGAATGGCTTTAAAAGAGAAATGTTTCAATAATTAGGCCTATTCTGCACACAAATAAAGCCCATAAGCCTATAAATACAATGATAATGGCATTATGTTTAATAGGTGCGTGCGTTGTTTAATTTGAGCTACTGTAATTAGCTAAAAAAAACATACAGTATATGTTAAATATATGAATCCATAATGTTAATCTCATGGGCACAGTATGTTTCTATTGACCTGCTTTTTCCTTTGTTAAAGTTGAGCTTGATTAATACTTTGCAAACTGATTGTTTCAGTCGTTTTTTTAAAACTTTTATCTAAAACAGCTGTTTAGTTTATGTTAATTTAGGCCAACATCTTATCTCGCACTTTATGACCGTTGACTGAAACGTCGTGCGGGGAACTTTGAGTTCACTCCGACTCAAACATTTTGACATTGACGAGCTATGGTTGTTAGTCTGCTGAAGCACCTCAGACGAGAAGGTCAGTTATCATCGCGATGTGCATCCTTGCAACCTCAGTTGTGGGTACGGCCCTGTCACTATGCACTTTTATTTTGATAATGATCAGACTTCTAATGTCAAATCTACAGTAGCA
Source organism: Pimephales promelas (assembly GCF_016745375.1). The sequence goes on along the minus strand of NW_024121766.1, from coordinate 3,837,639 downwards.
GTGCTGACTATTGTGCGCGCACGCGAGACGCCGGCGCGCAATTACATGGGAATTTTTCCTCAGCAGTGGAAACAGGAATACTCTTATTTATGGTCATAGATAAGACAAGAGTGCATCATCCGAAACGGTAAAGTGTCCATTTTTTTATTTGTGTATAGGCTACATTATAAATGACTACAAAATGTCATGCCTTTTAAAAATACAGAAAAGAACCGGATGCGGGTTCATGCCGTCTCTCTGTCTCCTTTCTGGCGCACGTCCCGCAAAATCAACAGCAGCGAAAAGTCTACTTGACGCAAAGACATAGATTATCTATCTATAGAAAACTTTAAGTGTCTACTTTGTATTGTTTTATGTTAAATGCTTTATATAAGTTACTTAGGAATAAACAGCATGTTTTCAGATGATAAAGAAAACATGACTCATAGCATGGAAAAAAACGTTAGGTTGTAAATTATTTCGCGGACCCCCTGGCTTTAGCTCGCGGACCACCAGGGGTCCGCGGACCCCACTTTGAGAACCACTGACCTAAACTGTTATATACTTTTAAATTGCTGATTGCTGATTTTAAATTTAGAGGGTTAATCATGCTGCTTACTTTAGTCAACAGTAACAGCACAGACTGAAGAAAGCATGGCCTTCAGTGAACTGAGAGGCTTTGAATCTGAGAGCACAGCTGCTGATTCTGTTTCGATGTGCTCCTCCATGTCTTCACGATCAACACGTTCAGGACTCAAACGCCAAGGTGACACATTCACACATGAGCACATTATCAGTCATATCCATTTTTGTCATAAGAAGACCATGGCCTGGAATCCTCATAAAGCGCTTTACAAATTCATATAAAATATGCAATGTCACAGCAACATTGTTTTCCATTTCCTTTTTCCAGCCTCAACATTTAGACCTTTGAAGCCGGATAAGACTGCTGAGAGGACTAAGTCTCGTAGAAAGCACTTGAGAACTGTTGTAGGAATTCCTCGTCACATCCAGAGAGAACTGGGTATGTTTCACTGCAGTCTTCTGTATTGTACATTGTGTATTTAAAGCTACACTGTGTAACTCTTTTAGTTTATTCTTAGCTAAAAACACTTAGTTCTTTCAAAAATATATGTGCTCATTAATGTATATTTACTTCGTTCAAGTAATAAAGCATTCTCGTGAGTGTATAATATCCCATTGAAAATACATACGGATAAGTGGTTCTAATGTCGGTCGCCATGTTGCCCCTCCATCTTGAAAGTACATTAGCCAAAGAGGGACATACCCGTTAATTCAAGCTTCGCCTTTCGCGTTTATGTTTGAGTTAACACTCATGGACGAGGTTGAACTGGAAGCCATGTTAATCTTGGACTACATTGGCCACCGTAGTAGTTAAAACAAAATCGGAATTGAGAGGAACAGAAACTAATATTCACTGGATGGTCATATACCTTTTCACCGCTAGATGGGGGTAAAAATCACACAGTGTAGCTTTAAGTTATTGAGTGGAAAACATGTTATATTGACTTATTTTATTTTTGAATATGTCATATCTGAAGGTTTGGACAGGGCAGAATGGATCACCACCAATCCTCTTAATAGCCAGCTGTCTAATGGAGACATGATAATACCCACCATATTTTCCACTGTGGATGGTGCTTCTGCTAATGTACAAGACCATCTACAGGGCAAAGAGAATCTGCACACAGTTAAGAAAGACAGCACAGAGGTTCCCGCACTGGCTATACCCAAAGATGACATAATCCAAAGGTCCTTAAATCATTATGTAGATCCAGAAAAGTTCGGAGCAGGCTCTCTATTGGTTCCTTGGACAGAGAACCCAACCGGTGCAGTCATGTCTATCTCACCTCAGGCCACATACATGTCTAAAATTATTCCAAATGCTGTCCTTCCACCGTCTGTGGATGTTGTGGAACTCAGTCGCAGCCGAAGTCGCAGCAGTGTCCGAACCGTCAGCAAGAGCAGCCTAGTGCCAGCCAGCCCAGCGTCCACCCGTCCATCCTCTAGAGCCTCTTCAAATTATTCCTCCACCCGTCCATCCTCCAGAACCTCTTCAAATTATTACTCAGCCCGCTCAAACTATTCTGGATGGAGCAGCTCAGGATCATCAGAGACACTAGTTTCTGATTCCTCCACCATCTCCAGCAGTAGCACTCCCCGTGTGGCCAGCAGGGGAAGTCAGGTTGAGAACCCGGCTAGACCAGTCAAGCTGAACAACCATGGTTCCCATGCTCCCTTTAAAACTACTCATGGAAATGGGGACTCTACAGAAGAGCAGGACAGCAGAAAAACAGGATCTGCTGATGCTTTCACACGTAACTTATCAGTGATTAAACGGAGCAAGATACCTCCAGCTCCTCCCAGCAGGTCATACTCCTTACACGGGAAGCAGACCAAGAGATCTGAAAATCCTTACTACTTGGCTGATGTCAGCACTCCAGATGGATCACCACACCCCACTGTAAAAAAACCCACTCCAGTTGAGCTAAAGACATACAGAAATAATCTTCAAAAGTCTTCCATTGGCGCACCCCATTCATACACTAATGGCACCAGTAAACTTACTGAACTGAATAATATCTTTCTGTCTGCAAGCTTAATTAATGGTAACAAATGTTCCCCTGCTGTAATGGCTCTCCGGTCTTTGTTTGACATTCCTAACCATCCCAAAGTACTGGCTCCCCCAGCTCCTCCTCCAGAGACCTGGGCTCACAACCAGCTTACTTTCAAACTGCTGTGTGGGCCTGGCCCAGTTAACTATGCACGCTGGGCTAAAAAGAGAGGTCTTAAAATTGTGGATGAACCAGACATGACCTCATCAAATGGTGACGCAGCATCAGTTTTACAGGCAGTGGAGCTAAAAGCCAAAGTTAAATCCTTAGCACCAGTCGCCAGTATCACCCCGTCTCCATCACCTCCCCCAGAACATTACCCACCAATGCCAAACATCAGCCAAGCCAAACCTCCTCTGCCCCCTCCAGACTTTGTTCCTTCAACTCCTACGCTTGTTGCCAAAGCTATAAAGGACTTAACTTCTTGGATCCCTCCACCTCCTCTGTTTCCACCTCCGGCGCTTCCAGTAGGCACAGCTTCTGAAACTCCTGTTGCTGTGCCAAATGATACCGACTTCCCTCCGCCACCCCCACCATTTTCGCCACGGTCTTTACTTATAATGCCTCAAATACCACCAGATGTTCCACCGCCACCACCACAAGTTCCACCGCCACCACCACAAGAAGTTCCACCGCCACCACCACAAATTCCACCTGCACCACCACAAGTTCCACCGCCACCACCAAAAGAAGTTCCACCGCCACCACCACAAGTTCCACCACCACCACCACAAGTTTCACCGCCACCACCACAAGTTCCACCGCCACCACCACAAATTCCACCTGCACCACCACAAGTTCCACCGCCACCACCACAAGTTCCACCACTACCACAAGTTCCACCACCACCACAAGTTCCACCACCACCACAAGAAGTTCCACCACCACCACCACAAGAAGTTTCACCGCCACCACCACAAGAAATTCCACCTCCACCAACACCACCTTCTGAACCACAGAAAATCCCACCCCCTCTGCAAGAATCCCAATCTTCAATACCCAATGTGTTAGTAGCATTATTTCCAACTTCTCAACAAATCAATGCTATTCCACCTCCTCCTCCACTACCCACTGATGTAAGATCTCAACAAGTCACTGTTCCTCTTCCTCCTCCAATACCTACTGATGTAAAAATGGAGGACAGACTAGAGACAACAGAAACAGTGAAACAGACAGGCAGTCCCTCACCGACCAAAGAGGAGACCTCCAGTCCAGTGGTCACCCAGTCTCTCTTGCAGATGGTTCGTCTAAGGTCGGTAAAGTCCAATCAGAGCCAGGCTGTAGATCTCGATAAACCATCACAGCCCAAACCAAAATCGGGAGTCAACCAAGAGGTGCCACCAAAACCAATTAGACGGTCTTTGATTATGACATCACTGCCTCCTGATGTGGAAGCTCTGTCCGGCACAGAGCCCAAAACTGAATCTGTCAAAGTGCAAACAAACACAACCACTGTACCAAATACTCAGGAAGAGTCAACTGCACTAAAGACTAAATCAAATAATATTGTTAAAAACCCCGAAAACACAAGTCCAACCACCGAGCCAAGTAACACTTCAGCTTCTACTGAACCAGCAACTAAACAACCCTGTTCTGAACCAGAACTCAAACCCCAAACACTTAAGGAAGAGATCCAAGTTACAACACCTGTCCCTGCTACCCTGCCGAACACAATGGAAAGAAAGGACCAATCAATAAGTGAGCCAAAGACTCAATTTCAGGCGCAAGAACTCAACAAGCCTCTGCAAAATCCAGAGAAGCAATCAAGCACCGTTGAAATACCCTCAAAGCTGGAGGGTGAGCAGCCCAAACCCCAAACACCAATACCCACTGTCTCTTCCACGCCTCCTGTAGTCTCTTTGCCCTCTTCCATGCGTCTCCAGGATGCTATACGTTTGAAGGCTGCCACTATGTCTCCAAAAGACAAGCAAGCCAAGCTCTTTGGTCAGCGCTCCCCTCTCCCAGTCATGGCTGGTGGTACCACTGTACCCAACTCCCCTGCATCTACAGCCAGCTTCATCTTCTCCAAGAGCCCAAAGAAGGTCGTAATAGAGACACCGTCATCCTTAGAGGTTCAGGCTGACCTGAGGAAGACTCTGGTAGCAGAGTTGGCATCTGTTTCCGATTCAGCCAAGTCTAATGACTCACACAAAACTGCTAACAAAGTTCCTCCACCTATTTCTAAGAAACCCAACACTAGGGTTGAGAGTGTTGTTCAGAACTCTGCAGAGGCAGAGTCTGTTGCCAAGACTGAGCGTGTGCAAACAGAAACTGTACAAACTGCCGGACAGGAAGTACAGACAGAGAACTATGAGAGAAAAACAAATTAACAAACACATACACAAAGGATTTAACTCTAGAGTTTTTGCTTTTTCACAGATAAACAAGGCTTTAGACCTTAGGCTCGAACTGCTTAAGCAATTTTTAAATATAAATACTTAAAAAGTCTTTATGTACAGATAGGCATATTGCACTTTTTGTACACTGGTATAGTGTAACTGATTCTCATTCATGGGAAACATGTCACTGGTATTTGGAAATGATAAATATTCTTATTTTTATTTATGTGTCCTAAGTTCTAGACAGAAGCCATGCTAACTTCTAGGACTGTAGAAAACAGCAGGAAAGCACCATGAGAATGATGTTTGTAAAACAGAGTTTACCACCTATACTCTATAGTGGAATTTTAGTGTTATTGGTGAATATAATTGCATTACAAAAGAAATGAAGGTAAAGAATGTAAGATAAAGAATGAAAAGAAGCAAAGCAAAAAAAGAAGAATGGTAAGTAGGGAGCATTGACCATGGATTTTGGGGTGGGGATGTGTGATTGCTCTTTTTTTCCCCATCTATGATGTTTGCTGTGTACTTTTTATAAGTCTATATTTTACTTTAAAAACACCAAATCAATATATGTGATTTTTATAAAATTAGCCCTCCCTGCCCCAATTATCCATAAATAGGAATGGAGACAAGGAATCTGATCAAGTGTACGAGAAACAGAATGATAGAAGCAAATGAATTGAGTATAGCTGTTTTCTCATCATTGTGACTGTGCAAGTAGGGCTAAGCTGGTGGTCACCACATAAACAAGAGGTCTAAGGTGTAAATCTCTGTTTAGTGATATCTATTGTTTAATTTGTTTTTATTTTCAAAGAGAAGTTCATTAGTTTACTCTAAGTTGATGTATATTACAGTCTACACAGACCGTGCAAATAAAAGGAAATTAATGTTTTTAATATATGATTTTTTTTCATGCACTTTGCTTACTTTTTGATTTGCTGTTCCTTTGATTTCAGCAAGCTTTATCTCCTTATTATGTTCTCTATAAAGGAGAAAATAAATGTCTTATTTACACATACAAAACATATTATCAAAGATGATAATGTTTATTAATGTTTAATGATGTTTCATCACATGGCAAGATTAAAGACTGTAAAGTTACTAAAGTAGATACATGGTGACTTCAAATCTGGCCATGTTTTTAACAGATTATACTTTTTTATTTAATATATCAGGCACTGCAATATTACATTAAAAATCATTCAAATGAAATAATACATTATGAATGTTTTACTATCACATGAATTTTGAGAACTTTGTAGTAGTCTTTAAAACACAGGTCAATATCACAAATGGTGTCACAGGCAACAGTAAAGATGTCACACAAGATTCAGGTGTAGACAAGTCAAGGTTTAGATATCATTTTCCTGCTACTGTTTAATATTTATAGAGCGATTAAAAGGGGGATACGATGTTGATTTATGAACATAATAATTCAGAATAACACTGAACAGAAGGACAGAAGTAAATAAAAAGCATTTTACATTCACAAATTTCCAAGTTTATCTGGTGTGATCATAAGTTTGGACCAAATCTGCAGCGTTGATATTGTCAGTTTCTCTCCAGCACTCCACAGAGTTTTATTTAATTGTTTATCACTGCTTCTTATTAGGGCCCGAGCACTAACAGTGCGAGGACCCTATTGAAACTGTTAGGGTTATTTTTTTTTTTTTTTTTTTTTAGGGCCCGAGCACTTACAGTGCGAGGACCCTATTGAAACTGTTAGGATTATTTTTTTTCTTTTTTCTGCAAAGTAAGTGCCATTTTCGGGGCCGCAACATGCTCAAAAACTCACCAAATTTGGCACGCATGTCAGGACTGGTGAAAAATTTCGTATTTTGTGGGTTTCGCGGATTGGCGGGGCAAAATGGCTCGCTATCGCCACCTAGAAAATTGGAAAAAATTAGCCCCTCGTCCACGTTCAACCTACATGCACGAAATTTGGTGGGGACGTGTATCATATCAAGACGCACAAAAAAGCCTCAAGAACCCATACCCTAAACTCGACAGGAGGTCCGCCATTTTGAATTTGGCGGCCATTTTTGGACGATTTACAGACTCCGTACTTTAACGAACTCCTCCTAGGGATTTAGTCGGATCGACTTAAAATTTCTGCTGTGCCTTCTAAAGGCATTGACGATGTAAAGTTGTGCTATCTGCGCGTTTTCGTCGATGGGCGTGTCCGTGGCGTCGAAGATTCGCCATGAAACAGGAAGTTGTAGTAACTTGGCTGTAAATGCCCAGATCTGCACGAAATTTTACACATTTGACAAGAGTCCCGCCCTGAACAAATCTATATGCCGACATTCACCCACAGTCATAGCGCCACCTGCTGGCAACAGGAAGTGTCCTTTAACGAAGCAGCCCCCGCCGCTTGTTTGACCGACATGTACGAAATTTCTGTGGTACTTCTACCATGACCAGACGCACAAAAAAGCCTCAAGAACCCATACCCTAAAACTCGACAGGAAGTCCGCCATTTTGAATTAAGCGACCGATTTGGGACGATTTACACACTCCGTACTTTAACGAACTCCTCCTAGGGATTTAGTCGGATCAACTTAAAATTTCTGCTGTACCTTCTAAAGGCATTGACGATGTAAAGTTGTGCTATCTGCGCGTTTTCGTCGATGGGCGTGTCCGTGGCGTCGAAGATTCGCCATGAAACAGGAAGTTGTAGTAACTTGGCTGTAAATGCCCAGATCTGCACGAAATTTTACACATTTGACAAGAGTCCCGCCCTGAACAAATCTATATGCCGACATTCACCCACAGTCATAGCGCCACCTGCTGGCAACAGGAAGTGTCCTTTAACGAAGCAGCCCCCGCCGCTTGTTTGACCGACATGTACGAAATTTCTGTGGTACTTCTACCATGACCAGACGCACAAAAAAGCCTCAAGAACCCATACCCTAAAACTCGACAGGAAGTCCGCCATTTTGAATTAGGCGACCGATTTGGGACGATTTACACACTCCGTACTTTAACGAACTCCTCCTAGGGATTTAGTCGGATCAACTTAAAATTTCTGCTGTACCTTCTAAAGGCATTGACGATGTAAAGTTGTGCTATCTGCGCGTTTTCGTCGATGGGCGTGTCCGTGGCGTTGAAGATTCGCCATGAAACAGGAAGTTGTAGTAACTTGGCTGTAAATGCCCAGATCTGCACGAAATTTTACACATTTGACAAGAGTCCCGCCCTGAACAAATCTACATGCCGACATTCACCCACATTCATAGCGCCACCTAGTGGCAAGAGGAAGTGACTTTTAACGAAGCAGCCCCCGTCGCATGTTTGACCGACATGTACGAAATTTCTGTGGTACATCTACCATGTCCAGACGCACAGAAAAGTCTCTTGGAGCGATGCCCTAAACTCAACAGTAAGTCAGCCATTTCTAATTTTACCGCCATTTTTGGATGATTTACTCATTACGTACTTTAACTAACTCCTCCTAGGGCTTTAGTCGGATCGACATCACATTTCTGCTGTGCCTTCTAAAGGCATTGACGATGTAAAGTTGTGCTATCTGTGCGTTTTCGTCCATGGGCGTGTCCGTGGCGTCGATGATTCGCCATGAAACAGGAAGTTGTAGTAACTTGGCTGTAAATGCCCAGATCCGCACGAAATTTAACACGTTTGACAAGAGTCCCGCCCTGAACAAATCTACATGCCGACATTCACCCACAGTCATAGCGCCACCTCCTGGCAACAGGAAGTGACCTTTAACGAAGCAGCGTAGCAAATGCACATCCGCACTGGCTGAGCTGCAGAAAATGCAACACGGCTGCCTCAGATCCCGACGTGCTACAGGTGCGAGGGCCCGCCCATCGCTGCTTGCAGCTTTAATTTTTTTTTTTTTCTTTTTTTTTTTTCTGCAAAGTAAGCGCCATTTTCGGGGCCTCAACATGCTCAAAAACTCACCAAATTTGGCACGCATGTCAGGACTGGCGAAAAATTTCGTATTTTGTGGGTTTCGCGGATGGGCGTGGAAAAATGGCACACTAGCGCCACCTAGAAAATTTGAAAAAATTTGCCCCTCGTCCATGTTCAACCTACATGCACGAAATTTGGTGGGGACGTGTATCATATCAAGATGCACAAAAAAGCCTCAAGAACCCATACCCTAAACTCGACAGGAAGTCCGCCATTTTGAATTTGGCGGCCATTTTTGGACGATTTACACACTCCGTACTTTAAAAAGATTTAGTCGGATCGACTTCAAATTTCTGCTGTGCCTTCTAAAGGCATTGACGATGTAAAGTTGTGCTATCTGCGCGTTTTCGTCGATGGGCGTGTCCGTGGCGTCGAAGATTCGCCATGAAACAGGAAGTTGTAGTAACTTGGCTGGAAAAGCCCAGATCTGCACGAAATTTGACACATTTGACAAGAGTCCCGTCCTGAACAAATCTACATGCCGACAGTCACCCACAGTCATAGCGCCACCTGCTGGCAACAGGAAGTGACCTTTAACGAAGCAGCCCCCGCTGCTTGTTTGACCGACATGTACGAAATTTCTGTGGTACATTGACTATGACCAGACGCACAAAAAAGCCTCAAGGACCCATACCCTAAACTCAACAGGAAGTCGGCCATTTCGAATTTTACCGCCATTTTTGGATGATTTACTCATTACGTACTTTAACGAACTCCTCCTAGGGATTTAGTCAGATCGACTTCATATTTCTGCTGTGCCTTCTAAAGGCACCGACGATGTAAAGTTGTGCTCTCTGCGCGTTTTCATCGATGGGCATGTCCGTGGCGTCGATGATTCGCAATGAAACAGGAAGTTGTTGTAACTCGGCTGTAAATGCCCAGATCTGCACCAAATTTTACACATTTGACAAGAGTCCCGCCCTGAACAAATCTACGTTTCGACATTCACCCACAGTCATAGCGCCACCTGCTGGCAACAGGAAGTGACCTTTAACGAAGCAGCCCCCGCCGCATGTTTGACCGGCATGTTCTGTGGTACATCTACCATGTCCAGACGCACAGAAAAGTCTCTTGGAGCGATACCTTAAACTCAACAGGAAGTCAGCCATTTCTAATTTTACCGCCATTTTTGGATGATTTACTCATTACGTACTTTAACAAACTCCTAGGGATTTAGTCGGATCGACTACAAATTTCTGCTGTGCCTTCTAAAGGCATTGACGATGTAAAGTTGTGCTATCTGCACGTTTTCGTCGATGGGCGTGTCCGTGGCGTCGATGATTCGCCATGAAAGAGGAAGTTGTAGTAACTTGGCTGTAAATGCCCAGATCTGCACGAAATTTTACACATTTGACAAGAGTCCCGCCCTGAACAAATCTACATGCCGACATTCACCCTAAGTCATAGCGCCACCTGCTGGCAACAGGAAGTGACCTTTAACGAAGCAGCAAAAAATTTCACAGCCGCACCGGCTGAGCCGCAGAATATGCAACGCGGCCGCCTCACACCCCAACGCGCTACAAGTGCGAGGGCCCGCCCATCGCTGCTTGCAGCTTTAATTAGGGCCCGAGCACTAACAGTGCGAGGACCCTATTGAAACTGTTAGGATTATATTTAGGGCCCGAGCACTAACAGTGCGAGGACCCTATTGAAACTGTTAGGATTATTTATTTATTTTTTTTTCTTTTTTCTGCAAAGTAAGTGCCATTTTCGGGGCCGCAACATGCTCAAAAACTCACCAAATTTGGCACGCATGTCAGGACTGGTGAAAAATTTCGTATTTTGTGGGTTTCGCAGATGGGCGGGGCAAAATGGCACGCTAGCGCCACCTAGAAAATTGGAAAAAATTAGCCCCTCGTCCACGTTCAACCTACATGCACGAAATTTGGTGGGGACGTGTATCATATCAAGACGCACAAAAAAGCCTCAAGAACCCATACCCTAAACTCGACAGGAGGTCCGCCATTTTGAATTTGGCGGCCATTTTTGGACGATTTACAGACTCCGTACTTTAACGAACTCCTCCTAGGGATTTAGTCGGATCGACTTAAAATTTCTGCTGTGCCTTCTAAAGGCATTGACGATGTAAAGTTGTGCTATCTGCGCGTTTTCGTCGATGGGCGTGTCCGTGGCGTCGAAGATTCGCCATGAAACAGGAAGTTGTACTAACTTGGCTGTAAATGCCCAGATCTGCACGAAATTTTACACATTTGACAAGAGTCACGCCCTGAACAAATCTACATGCCGACATTCACCCACAGTCATAGCGCCACCTGCTGGCAACAGGAAGTGACCTTTAACGAAGCAGCCCCGCCGCTTGTTTGACCGACATGTACGAAATTTCTGTGGTACATCTACCATGACCAGACGCACAAAAAAGCCTCAAGAACCCATACCCTAAACTCGACAGGAAGTCCGCCATTTTGAATTCGGCGACCGATTTGGGACGATTTACACACTCCGTACTTTAACGAACTCCTCCTAGGGATTTAGTCGGATCAACTTCAAATTTCTGCTGTACCTTCTAAAGGCATTGACGATGTAAAGTTGTGCTATCTGCGTGTTTTCGTCGATGGGCGTGTCCGTGGCGTCGATGATTCGCCATGAAACAGGAAGTTGTAGTAACTTGGCTGTAAATGCCCAGATCTACACAAAATTTTACACATTTGACAAGAGTCCCGCCCTGAACAAATCTACATGCCGACATTCACCCACATTCATAGCGCCACCTAGTGGCAAGAGGAAGTGACATTTAACGAAGCAGCCCCCGTCGCATGTTTGACCGACATGTACGAAATTTCTGTGGTACATCTACCATGTCCAGACGCACAGAAAAGTATCTTGGAGCGATGCCCTAAACTCAACAGGAAGTCAGCCATTTCTAATTTTACCGCCATTTTTGGATGATTTACTCATTACGTACTTTAACTAACTCCTCCTAGGGCTTTAGTCGGATCGCCTTCAAATTTCTGCTGTGCCTTCTAAAGGCATTGACGATGAAAAGTTGTGCTATCTGCGCGTTTTCGTCGATGGGCGTGTCCGTGGCGTCGATGATTCGCCATGAAACAGGAAGTTGTAGTAACTTGGCTGTAAATGCCCAGATCTGCACGAAATTTAACACATTTGACAAGAGTCCCGCCCTGATCAAATCTACATGCCGACATTCACCCACAGTCATAGCGCCACCTGCTGGCAACAGGAAGTGGCCTTTAACGAAGCAGTGTGGCAAATGCACAGCCGCACTGGCTGAGCTGCAGAAAATGAAACGCGGCCGCCTCAGACCCCGACGTGCTACAGGTGCGAGGGCCCGCCCATCGCTGCTTGCAGCTTTAATTTTTCTTTTTTCTGCAAAGTAAGCGCCGTTTTTGGGGCCGCAACATGCTCAAAAACTCACCAAATTTGGCACGCATGTCAGGACTGGTGAAAAATTTCGTATTTTGTGGGTTTCGCGGATGGGCGGGGCAAAATGGCACGCTAGCGCCACCTAGAAAATTGGAAAAAATTAGCCCCTCGTCCACGTTCAACCTACATGCACGAAATTTGGTGGGGACGTGTATCATATCAAGACGCACAAAAAAGCCTCAAGAACCCATACCCTAAACTCGACAGGAGGTCCGCCATTTTGAATTTGGCGGCCATTTTTTGGACGAATTACAGACTCCGTACTTTAACGAACTCCTCCTAGGGATTTAGTCGGATCAACTTAAAATTTCTGCTGTGCCTTCTAAAGGCATTGACGATGTAAAGTTGTGCTATCTGCGCGTTTTCGTCGATGGGCGTGTCCGTGGCGTCGATGATTCGCCATGAAACAGGAAGTTGTAGTAACTTGGCTGTAAATGCCCAGATCTGCACGAAATTTTACACATTTGACAAGAGTCCCGCCCTGAACAAATCTACATGCCGACATTCACCCACAGTCATAGCGCCACCTGCTGGCAACAGGAAGTGGCCTTTAACGAAGCAGCCCCCGCCGCTTGTTTGACCGACATGTACGAAATTTCTGTGGTACATCTACCATGACCAGACGCACAAAAAAGCCTCAAGAACCCATACCCTAAACTCGACAGGAAGTCCGCCATTTTGAATTTGGCGACCGATTTGGGACGATTTACACACTCCGTACTTTAACGAACTCCTCCTAGGGATTTAGTCGGATCAACTTAAAATTTCTGCTGTACCTTCTAAAGGCATTGACGATGTAAAGTTGTGCTATCTGCGCGTTTTCGTCGATGGGCGTGTCCGTGGCGTCGATGATTCGCCATGAAACAGGAAGTTGTAGTAACTTGGCTGTAAATGCCCAGATCTGCACGAAATTTTACACATTTGACAAGAGTCCCGCCCTGAACAAATCTACATGCCGACATTCACCCACAGTCATAGCGCCACCTGCTGGCAACAGGAAGTGACTTTAACGAAGCAGCCCCCGCCGCATGTTTGACCGACATGTACAAATTTCTGTGGTACATCTACCATGTCCAGACGCACAGAAAAGCCTTGGAGCAATGCCCTAAACTCGACAGGAAGTCGGCCATATCTAATTTTACCGCCATTTTTGGATGATTTACTCATTACGTACTTTAACGAACTCCTCCTAGGGATTTAGTCGGATCCACTTAAAATTTCTGCTGTGCCTTCTAAAGGCATTGACGATGTAAAGTTGTGCTATCTGCGCGTTTTCGTCGATGGGCGTGTCCGTGGCGTCGATATTTCGCCATGAAACAGGAAGTTGTAGTAACTTGGCTATAAATGCCCAGATCTGCAGGAAATTTTACACATTTGACAAAAGTCCCGCCCTGAACAAATCTAAATGCCGACATTCACCCACAGTCAATAGCGCCACCTGCTGGCAACAGGAAGTGACCTTTAACGAAGCAGCCCCCGCCGCTTGTTTGACCGACATGTACGAAATTTCTGTGGTACATCTACCATGTCCAGACGCACAGAAAAGTCTTCTGGAGCAATGCCCTAAACTCAACAGGAAGTCGGCCATTTCTAATTTTACCGCCATTTTTGGATGATTTACTCATTACGTACTTTAACGAACTCCTCCTAGGGAGTTAGTCAGATCAACTTCAAATTTCTTCTGTGCCTTCTAAAGGCGTTGACAATGTAAAGTTGTGCTATCTGCTTATTTTCGTCGATGGGCGTGTCCGTGGCGTCGATGATTCGCCATGAAATAGGAAGTTGTTGTAAATTCAGTGTACATCCTAAGACCTGCGCAAAATTTTATACGTTATACTAGGGTCCCGCCCTGAACACATGTACATGCCGAAATTAGACCATAGTCATAGCGCCACCTGCTGGCAACAGGAAGTGATCATTTAGAATTTTACGTCAATTTTTTGGTGATTTGGATGCGTAGCAAATTCACAGCCACAACGGCTGAGCTCCAGAATATGCAACGCGGTCGCCTCATCCCCCGACGTGCTACACGTGCGAGGGCCCGCCCATCGCTGCTTGCAGCTTTAATTCTTTTTTTCTTTTTTCTGCAAAGTAAGCGCCATTTTGGGGGCCTCAACATGCTCAAAAACTCACCAAATTTGGCACGCATGTCAGGACTGGTGAAAAATTTTGTATTTTGTGGGTTTCGCGGATGGGCGGGGCAAAATGGCACGCTAGCGCCACCTAGAAAATTGGAAAAAATTAGCCCCTCGTCCACGTTCAACCTACATGCACGAAATTTGGTGGGGACGTGTATCATATCAAGACGCACAAAAAAGCCTCAAGAACCCATTCCCTAAACTCAACAGGAAGTCGGCCATTTTGAATTTGGCAACCGATTTGGGACGATTTACACACTCCGTACTTTAACGAACTCCTCCTAGGGATTTAGTCGGATCAACTTCAAATTTCTGCTGTACCTTCTAAAGGCATTGACGATGTAAAGTTGTGCTATCTGCGTGTTTTCGTCGATGGGCGTGTCCGTGGCGTCGATGATTCGCCATGAAACAGGAAGTTGTAGTAACTTGGCTGTAAATGCCCAGATCTACACAAAATTTTACACATTTGACAAGAGTCCCGCCCTGAACAAATCTACATGCCGACATTCACCCACATTCATAGCGCCACCTAGTGGCAAGAGGAAGTGACATTTAACGAAGCAGCCCCCGTCGCATGTTTGACCGACATGTACGAAATTTCTGTGGTACATCTACCATGTCCAGACGCACAGAAAAGTATCTTGGAGCGATGCCCTAAACTCAACAGGAAGTCAGCCATTTCTAATTTTACCGCCATTTTTGGATGATTTACTCATTACGTACTTTAACTAACTCCTCCTAGGGCTTTAGTCGGATCGCCTTCAAATTTCTGCTGTGCCTTCTAAAGGCATTGACGATGTAAAGTTGTGCTATCTGCGCGTTTTCGTCGATGGGCGTGTCCGTGGCGTCGATGATTCGCCATGAAACAGGAAGTTGTAGTAACTTGGCTGTAAATGCCCAGATCTGCACGAAATTTTACAAAGTCCTTTAACAAAGCAGCGAAAAATTTCACAGCTGCACCGGCTGAGCCGCAGAATATGCAACGCGGCCGCCTCACACCCCAACGCGCTACAGGTGCGAGGGCCCGCCCATCGCTGCTTGCAGCTTTAATTCTTCGATTGTATCCTCTAACTAGTCCACATTTTATATATTGCAATGGCTGATTTAGAAAGTTATGTGTAGCATTATTTATTTATTACTTATTAAAGAAAATATAGTAGCAGAGCCTATTATTAACAAACCAGGCATGCTTTGATGGCTAGAAAAAGCTCGAGATATTCCACATAATTTTTTTCCATCTCCCATTAAACCGGAAGTTTCACAAACAGAAAATGTCTCGTATTTCATAGAAAACTGCTTTACCAAACAGCGAAAACTGCAACCCTATCTGCTTTTTTATATGCCTAAATTTAAAAACCAAATAAACTGAATTATAAAGCTTATAGGAGCCTATAAATACTAACCATTTATATCTTTACTTTATAATTTATTGTCAGATGAGTCTGACATTTTTCTTGCAGTGTCTTACAACATCTAACATATGGCCTACATTCTACATTGATATACACTTAAACATCACATATTATACATTCAAACAATACAACACTTATACATCTAACACCTTCACAGTACTCTTGATTTCTGACTGAATGTTTTTGTTCAACACTAAGATAGCCTGGTGCATAAAAGAGTGTTTCAGCCTCACTTTGTTAAATCTGGGGACTCTATATCTTTTGTTTGATGGTAGTTCAAAGTCTTTATGCAAAATATGCATATTTAGAAGCTATTAGCTAGCCTTGGCAAATTGTTGTAATAGGCTGAGTCATAAAGCTTCTCATAAAGAGGCTGACCTACAATGTTTGAGCACATTTTTAATTGATTAAACAACTTTGTTTTCAGCATAAAAGACAGGCTTTTATACCAAATATAGTTGCAATATTGCAGTATGCTCATTAACACAGACCAACAGAAGAATCTGTTTTCTTACTCCAAATGACAAGACGATGAAGGAACTCTCACACCACTCAATCAATTTAGTCGCACCTTGTTAATGAAACAAATGATTTAACACAGATATTAAAACAGTGCCATCAGAATACTTTAGAATATACTGATTAAAAATGTCGGTTCGACAGTCATCTGAATTTAAGGTGAAAAGTATGGCAGAACTAACGCAACCTTGCAGTTCTCTGACATTTGTAATAATTGCAGACGACACTGTTTTTCACTTTGATTCTCTGAACTCTATCAGTGAGAAATTAAGTACCACTGGATCAGATAGGGATTAACGTTCAACTGTACAAGTTCTTACAATTGTTTTAGGTTTATCTAAATGTTTAGAGATGATTTGTACTAAAGCAGCAACTGCATCTTCAGTACTACAGTCTTTGTGTTAGCCAATTTGTTCAAATCTGGTTAAAAAGAATTCATTCCCAAAATAAAATTCTTTATTATTTGTTATTAATTTGTAAATACCCCCTCCCCCATTAGTTGGAGTAAATATTGACACTATGTAAATAGATTCTGTCAGATTTGTTAGTGTGCCTGTACCACATTAATGTAATGCAGTCACATCTGAGGACTAACGTCACCTGTCACTTGTAGGCTATGGATAAAATTCAGGCATAAGTTTTATCCCTCAATTACGAGTGCACAATTTACTGCAAAAGTGTGTACAGGGTGTGTGATAACATGTCAGAAACTCTTTCAAATATAAACATAAAAGAACATTAAACATTAAAGGAGCTGTATGTAAGAAATGTATTTCAAATAATCATAAAATGGCCCTGATGTATCACTAGACATTAAGAAATCATGTTCATTTCAAATACTTTTATCACTGACAACAGTAGTCCGGCCAGGATATTGTCATTTAAAAAGTGTTGTTGCAGCCCTCAACTGTCATGTTGTGTTTTGGTCTGATGTTCCACCCTCCACCTATCTACCAACAAAAACACATAAAATAACGTTTTATTTCAAAATTTACACCCCCTGGCTATCCAGCATTAATGGGAAGGGGAAATCCTGTTCCTAGTTACTGCTATTTTAACACAGCTAAACTCATTTATGTAATCTCAACTCAAATGGATTAAGTAAAATGATTGAAAAGAATCGTGTTGGATTACTGTAGTTGGAAAACTACATTTTATATAGTTTTGGAAAAAAGTGCAGGCAAACCTAGCCCAATCATCAAAGTGCGTTATTGCACTTAAACCACGTCCCATGTTGAAACACTCATAAAAAGTGTTCCTTCATAGGTTTGCTCATTCTCTCAACTGATTCCTGTTCAGAGGGACCCTGGCTATTATCAAGTCATTTTACTGTATAGTTTTGGAGAAAAAAGTCAAACCCAGCCCAATCATTAAAGGATTAGTTCACTTTTGAAAAAACTTTTGCTGATAATTTACTCACCCCCATGTCATCCAAGATGTCCATGTCTTTCTTTCCTCAGTCGAAAAGAAATTTAGGTTTTTGATGAAAACATTCCAGGATTTTTCTCCATATAATGGACTTCAATGGGAACCGGATGGTTCAAGGTCCAAAAGACAGTTAATAACTGTTTCAGATGCAGCTTCAAATGTCTTTAAACGATATCAGACGATGAATAAGGGTCTTATCATGCGAAACGATCGGTTATTTCAAAGCTTATTCCAAAAATGTAACTTTTCTAAGGACAAATGCTAGCCTAGCTCTATTCTGTGAGGCGCGTTTGCAACGTCACGTAATACGTAATTACGTTCAAAAGGTCACGGGCGACGTAGCCGGAAGTACAGAATCAAAATCGTCTGACATCGTTGTTTTACCTTTTAATTCCTTTTTTGTAAACGGCGTTTGAGTTAGTTTTCACGTTCAACCTATGCGTTCAACTTGTAAACACTCTGACTCTGTACTTCTGGCTACGTCGCCCGTGACCTTTTGAACGTAATTACGTACTACGTGACGTTGCAAACGCACCTCACAGAATGGAGAAGGCTAGCATTTGTCCTTAGAAAAGTTACATTTTTGGAATAAGCATTGAAATAACCGATCGTTTCGCATGATAAGACCCTTATTCATCGTCTGGTGTCGTTTAAAGACATTTGAAGCTGCATCTGAAACTGTTATTAACACTATCTTTTGGACCTGAACCATCTGGTTCCCATTGAAGTCCATTACATGGAGAAAAATCCTGGAATGTTTTCATCAAAAACCTAAATTTCTTTTCGACTGAAGAAAGAAAGACATGGACATCTTGGATGACATGGGGGTGAGTAAATTATCAGCAAAAGTTTTTTCAAAAGTGAACTAATCCTTTAAACCACGTCCCATGTTCAAACACTCATAAAAAGTGTTCCTTCATACGTTTGCTCATTTTCTCAATTGATTCCTGTTCAAAGGGCCCCTGGCTATTACTGCTGTATAGATTATCAAGTCATTTTACTGTATAGTTTTGGAGAAAAGTTCAGGCAAACCCAGCCCAATCATCAAAGTGTGTTCTAGCACTTAAACCACCCCAGATAGCAAACTGACATTGAATCAACGTGGAAATATGACATCGAAACAACGTTGATCTGACATTGTTTTGCTCATCGAATTAACGTTGAACCAACGCCAGACGCGTCATTCTTTCAAAACTAACGGAAAATCAACTTGAAATCAACGCGTTGTTTCAACGTTATGAAAGCAAACCAATTTTCGATTTTCATTTAGCTTTGAAGAATGCCACATCTGACGTTGGTTCAACGTTAATTTGATGAGCAAAATCAACGTTGTTTCAATGTCATGAGAGACGTTGTTTCCACGTTGATTCAATGTGTAAATAAAAAGTGTTCCTTCGTAGGTTTGCTCATTTTCTCAACTGATTCCTGTTCAGAGGGACCCTGGCTATTAATGTATGTATTATCAAGTCATTTTACTGTATAGTTTTGGAGAAAAGTGCAGGTAAACCCAGCCCAATCATCAAGGTGCGTTCTGGCACTTAAACCAAGTCCCATGTTCAAACACTCATAAAAAGTGTTCATTCATAGGTTTGCTTATTCTCTCAATTGATTTCTGTTCAGAGGGACCCTGGCTATTACTGTATTTATTATCAAGTAATTTTACTGTATAGTTTTGGAGAAAAGTAAAGTCAAACCCAGCCCAATCATTAAACCACATCCCATGTTCAAACACTCATAAAAAGTGTTCTTAGGTTTGCTCATTTTCTCAACTGATTCCTGTTCAGAGGGACCCTGGCTATTAATGTTTGTATTATCAAGTCATTTTACTGTATAGTTTTGGAGAAAACTACAGGCAAATTCAGCACAATCATCAAAATGCGTTCTGGCACTTAAACCAAGTCCCATGTTCAAATATCATAAAAAGTGTTCCTTCATAGGTTTGCTCATTCTCTCAATTGATTTCTGTTCAGAGGGACACTGGCTATTTATTGTATTTATTATCAAGTCATTTTACTGTATAGCTTTGGAGAAAAGTAAAGTCAAACCCAGCCCAATCATTAAATGACGTCCCATGTTCAAACACTCATAAAAAGTGTTCTTAGGTTTGCTTATTCTCTCAATTGATTTCTGTTCAGAGGGACCCTGGCTATTAATGTATGTATTATCAAGTCATTTTACTGTATAGTTTTGGAGAAAAGTGTTGTGTTCACATAATTACTAAAATCATTTATTTACCTACTGCTAGGAAAATAACAAGGGGACTACTATTATGAAGTAATCTAGCTGTGTTGGTGATAGAATCAGCTGCGCGATGTTGATGGTGCGCATGCGAGGATGTAAGAGGAAGGAAGTTCAGTAAAAGCATGTAATACGACTTCTGTGTGTCTCG
The DNA here is from genome assembly GCF_016745375.1 of Pimephales promelas. The sequence goes on along the minus strand of NW_024121766.1, from coordinate 3,817,458 downwards.
GCTTTTTTGTAAACATTATATTGGTGACGAGGATGGCTGAATTTGGTTTACCCCCACCTGCACACTTTCTTGCCGTCCCCGGTGACCCTCCAGTTCCATGGGCAAACTGGCTGGAGAGTTTCACAGTCTACCTGGACAGGTTAGGCTTTGATGACATTACCGACAAGAGGAAAATGGCGCTCCTCCGTCATTGTCTGGGAGTGGAGGGGCAACGCATCTTTCGCAATCTTGGGACGCCCAACGACTATGATGCTGCAGTTACCCTCTTGACGACTCATTTCACGGGCCACCAAAGGACTTTACTCCATCGCTATAAACTTCGGAAGCGCCTGCAACGACCCGGTGAGTCTGTTCGAAGCTACGTGACAAACTTGAAAGACATGGCACATTTGTGTGATTACGGGGTTTTGCAAGATCAAATACTTCGGGACCAGTTCATTGAGGGGACATCGTGTGAGAAAACAAGAGAAAAGCTGTTACTAGAAGCGGATGATTTGACTTTAAGCAGAGCTGTGGATATAGCGCTACAGATAGAGACAGCCATGGAATGCACGTCTCAGCTGGCAGGCGCGCGGCCACTCGCGGACGGAGCTACTGAGCAACTACAGCCTGCCTATCACACCAGCATGCACTCGGCCAATGACAGTTGGGGTTCAGAGCAAGGTTTGCCAGTACAATTCACACAGAGACAGAACAACAGGCGAACTGCACAGGTATGTGGTAACTGTGGTTTTAAATCACACAATTCTAAGGCGGAGCATTGTCCTGCCAAAGGACAACAATGTAGAAACTGTCTGAAGCAAAACCATTTTGCCAAGATGTGCCGTTCAGCCCCGGCCACGCTCCCACAACACACTGGACCTCCACCAGCTCAGCACAGCTATACAGAGATCAGAAATGTGACTGCTGGTCAGGTGGCGTTCAAAACATGTACTGTCCAGTTAGCTGAAGTAACCTTACCCTTATTAATGGACACTGGCGCGGCTGCATCGCTCCTAAATTCAAGCACTTACTTTAAGTTTTTCTCTCACCTGCCATTAGACCATCCTGCCACTGCTCTATGTGGCTATGACAGCTCCAGGATTGACATCCTAGGTGTGCTCCACGTGCCGGTCCACTATGGCTCCAAGCACCTACCATCTTTTCCCTTTCACATTGCGAGGAGGGGAGCCAACCTTCTAGGCCTGGACCTGTTCACAGGCCTGGGGTTCACGCTCCGGGACGATGCTGGCTCCAACATCCACCACATATCACCTCCACTTGGCAGCAAAGGTGGCCGGCTCTATTCGATGGCCTAGGCCCTAGGCTGTCTTTCAGCCTTCACACACAGGCCTCTCGTGAACCGGGAAGTGCCACCTGTCATCCAGCCCCTGCGCAGGATTCCCTTTGCCTTGAGAGACGAGGTCACCCGCGAACTTGGGACACTCCTCCCTGGATTTCAAACCTAGTCATTGCAAAGAAAAAATCTGGAGGAATAAGAATATGTGTGGATTTACGCTTGGTGAATAAGGCAGTTATTCCAGACAGATATCCTTTGCCCACCTCAGAGGAGCTCACAGCACAGTTTTATGGCTCAACAGTCTTCACAAAGCTTGACTTACGTCAGGGCTACCTGCAGGTACCACTCCACCCAGCCAGCAGGGACCTCACTGCTTTTGTGACGCATGCTGGGGTGTTCCGGTACACTCGAATGACCTTTGGATTAAGCTCCGCCCCTAGCTGCTTTCAGAAGGTGATGAGCACAATACTGGCCAGCATCCCTGGAGTAGCGGTCTTTCTGGATGACATTGTTATTCATGCCCAAGACATCGAGACACACAACAAGCACCTCCAGAGGGTGGCTCAAGCCCTTCTTCAGAACAACCTGACTCTGAACCCAGAAAAATGCTGCTTCGCTGCCCCAGCCATCGACTTTGTTGGGTTCCGCTTGTCAGCCAAAGGAATTTCCCCTTTACAGTCCAACATCGATGCCATACACAGGATTCCAGAGCCAACTTCAGCCTCTCAAGTGGCCTCATTCTTAGGCATGACGGCCTACTACCTCCGTTTTCTGCCTCACTACTCACAGACCACTGCACCCCTCCGCCAGCTGCTTAAAAAAGAAGAGCAATGGTACTGGACTACAGCATGTTCTGAGGCCGTACAAACACTGAAAGCCCAGCTCACAACACCTCCTGTACTAGCCCACTTCAACCCTGAATGTCTGACTCTAGTCACCTGCGATGCTTCAGATCGGGCTATTGGTGCAGTCCTTTCACAGGTGCAGGATGGGGTGGAGAGACCTGTAGCCTTCACCTCCAGGGCACTAACACCAACAGAACAACGCTACTCTGTGGGTGAACGTGAGGCGCTTGCCTGTGTTTGGGCTTCGGAGAGGTGGCATCTTTACCTCTACGGAAGACGTTTCACCCTCAGGACTGACCATCAGGCCCTGACTACATTGCTGACGGCATCTGGATCCGGTCATAAACCCCAGCGCCTGCACAGATGGGGGGAAAGGCTGAGGCAATATGACTATGTACTGAAATTTACCCCTGGAAGGCACAATGTAGTTGCCGACTTACTCTCTCGTTCCATCGATGCTCCCACACCCATGGTCGCCCCTGACGAGGACACAGAGAACGAACTGATTCATATGCTTCACACGCCCTTGCAGTCAGCCGTATCATTGGAGGAGTTGCGGCATGAGTCAGAGTGTGACCCCACACTGTCCTCGCTACGCACATACATTCGCTCTGAATGGCCAGAAAGGGTTTGTGACGAGCTAATGCCATTTAAAAGGGTGCGTGATGAACTGTCATGTTGGGGTGATGTCTGTGTCTCCAGGGGCTTGTGCACCGTGGTGCCCGGTAGCCTGCGGGCCCGCGTGCTATCCATGGCACACGAGGGGCCCTTAGGCATTGTTAAACTCAAACAGCGATGCCGAGATCTGGTGGCCAGGCATCGATCGCGATATTGAAGCCCTGGTTAAAGATTGTGTGCCATGCCTCCTTAGTGGGAAAAGTGGGCCTGAGTGCAAAAATGGAGGCTCTAGACCCTTCCAGAGCTGAGATATCGAAAGGGGTACCACTGTCGTTTTTTTTTCCGGGTCAAAATTTTGAGTTTCTCTGATCCTCTTGAAACTCTGGATTCTGATAGAGGGCCACGAGACTTAGACCCGAATGCAAAAATGGAGGCTCTAGACCCTTCCAGAGGTGAGATATCGAAACTCAAAATTTCGACCCGAAAAAAAAAAAACGAAAGGGGTACCACTGTCGTTTTTTTTTTCGGGTCAAAATTTTGAGTTTCTCTGATCCTCTTGAAACTCTGGATTATGATAGAGGGCCCTGAGAATTAGACCTTAGTGCAAAAATGGAGGCTCTAGACCCTTCCAGAGCTGAGATATCGAAACTCAAAATTTCGACCCGAAAAAAAAAACGAAAGGGGTACCACTGTCGTTTTTTTTTTCGGGTCGAAATTTTGACTTTCTCTGATCTTCTTGAAACTCTGGATTATGATAGAGGGCCACGAGACGTAGACCTGAGTGCAAAAATGGAGGCTCTAGACCCTTCCAGAGCTGAGATATCGAAACTCAAAATTTAGACCCGAAAAAAAAAAGAAAGGGGTACCACTGTCGTTTTTTTTTTCAGGTCAAAATTTTGAGTTTCTCTGATCCTCTTGAAACTCAGGATTCTGATAGAGGGCCATGAGACTTAGACCTGAGTGCAAAAATGGAGGCTCTAGACCCTTCCAGAGCTGAGATATAAAAACTCAAAATTTCGACCCGAAAAAAAAAACGAAAGGGGTACCACTGTCGTTTTTTTTTTCGGGTCAAAATTTTGACTTTCTCTGATATTCTTGAAACTCTGGATTATGATAGAGGGCCCTGAGAATTAGACCTTAATGCAAAAATGGAGGCTCTAGACACTTCCAGAGCTGAGATATCGAAACTCAAAATTTCTACCCTAAAAAAAAACGAAAGGGGTACCACTGTCGTTTTTTTTTTCGGGTCAAAATTTTGACTTTCTCTGATCTTCTTGAAACTCTGGATTATGATAGAGGGCCCTGGGAATTAGACCTGAGTGCAAAAATGGAGGCTCTAGACCCTTCCAGAGCTGAGATATCGAAACTCAAAATTTCGACCCGAAAAAAAAACGAAAGGCTGTCGTTTTTTTTTTCGGGTCGAAATTTTGACTTTCTCTGATCTTCTTGAAACTCTGGATTATGATAGAGGGCCATGAGACTTAGACCTGAGTGCAAAAATGGAGGCTCTAGACCCTTCCAGAGCTGAGATATAAAAACTCAAAATTTCGACCCGAAAAAAAAAACGAAAGGGGTACCACTGTCGTTTTTTTTTCGGGTCAAAATTTTGACTTTCTCTGATCATTCTTGAAACTCTGGATTATGATAGAGGGCCCTGAGAATTAGACCTTAATGCAAAAATGGAGGCTCTAGACACTTCCAGAGCTGAGATATCGAAACTCAAAATTTCTACCCAAAAAAAAAAACGAAAGGGGTACCACTGTCGTTTTTTTTTTTTCGGGTCAAAATTTTGACTTTCTCTGATCTTCTTGAAACTCTGGATTATGATAGAGGGCCCTGGGAATTAGACCTGAGTGCAAAAATGGAGGCTCTAGACCCTTCCAGAGCTGAGATATCGAAACTCAAAATTTCGACCCGAAAAAAAACCGAAAGGCTGTCGTTTTTTTTTTCGGGTCGAAATTTTGACTTTCTCTGATCTTCTTGAAACTCTGGATTCTGATAGAGGGCCACGAGACGTAGACCGAGTGCAAAAATGGAGGCTCTAGACCCTTCCAGAGCTGAGATATCAAAACTCAAAATTTCGACCCGAAAAAAAAAACGAAAGGGGTACCACTGTCGTTTTTTTTTTCGGGTCAAAATTTTGACTTTCTCTGATCTTCTTGAAACTCTGGATTATGATAGAGGGCCCTGAGAATTAGACCTGAGTGCAAAAATGGAGGCTCTAGACCCTTCCAGAGCTGAGATATCGAAACTCAAAATTTCGACCCGAAAAAAAAAACGAAAGGGGTACCACTGTCGGTTTTTTTTTCGGGTCAAAATTTTGACTTTCTCTGATCTTCTTGGAACTCTGGAGTATGATAGAGGGCCCTGAGAATTAGACCTTAGTGCAAAAATGGAGGCTCTAGACCCTTCCAGAGCTGAGATATCGAAACTCAAAATTTTGACCCGAAAAAAAAACGAAAGGGGTACCACTGTCGTTTTTTTTTTCGGGTCAAAATTTTGAGTTTCTCTGATCCTCTTAAAACTCTGTATTCTGATAGAGGGCCACGAGACGTAGACCTGAGTGCAAAAATGGAGGCTTTAGACCCTTCCAGAGCTGAGATATCGAAACTCAAAATTTCGACCCGAAAAAAAAAAACGAAAGGGGTACCACTGTCGTTTTTTTTTTCAGGTCAAAATTTTGAGTTTCTCTGATCCTCTTGAAACTCTGGATTCTGATAGAGGGCCATGAGACTTAGACCTAAGTGCAAAAATGGAGGCTCTAGACCCTTCCAGAGCTGAGATATCGAAACTCAAAATTTCGACCCGAAAAAAAAACGAAAGGGGTACCACTGTCGTTTTTTTTTTCGGGTCAACTTTTTGACTTTCTCTGATCTTCTTGAAACTCTGGATTATGATAGAGGGCCCTGAGAATTAGACCTGAGTGCAAAAATCGAGGCTCTAGACCCTTGCAGAGCTGAGATATCGAAACTCAAAATTTCGACCCGAAAAAAAAAAAGAAAGGGGTACCACTGTCGTTTTTTTTTTCAGGTCAAAATTTTGAGTTTCTCTGATCCTCTTGAAACTCTGGATTCTGATAGAGGGCCATGAGACTTAGACCTGAGTGCAAAAATGGAGGCTCTAGACCCTTCCAGAGCTGAGATATCGAAACTCAAAATTTCGACCCGAAAAAAAAACGAAAGGGGTACCACTGTCGTTTTTTTTTCGGGTCAACTTTTTGACTTTCTCTGATCTTCTTGAAACTCTGGATTATGATAGAGGGCCCTGAGAATTAGACCTGAGTGCAAAAATCGAGGCTCTAGACCCTTGCAGAGCTGAGATATCGAAACTCAAAATTTCGACCCGAAAAAAAAAAAGAAAGGGGTACCACTGTCGGTTTTTTTTCGGGTCAAAATTTTGACTTTCTCTGATCTTCTTGAAACTCTGGATTATGATAAAGGGCCCTGAGAATTAGACCTGAGTGCAAAAATCGAGGCTCTAGACCCTTCCAGAGCTGAGATATCGAAACTCAAAATTTCGACCCGAAAAAAAAACAAAAGGGGTACCACTGTCGTTTTTTTTTCAGGTCAAAATTTTGAGTTTCTCTGATCCTCTTGAAACTCTGGATTCTGATAGAGGGCCATGAGACTTAGACCTGAGTGCAAAAATGGAGGCTCTAGACCCTTCCAGAGCTGAGATATCTCAAAAAAAAAAAAAACGAAAGGGGTACCACTGTCGTTTTTTTTTTCGGGTCAAAATTTTGACTTTCTCTGATCTTCTTGAAACTCTGGATTATGATAGAGGGCCCTGAGAATTAGACCTGAGTGCAAAAATCGAGGCTCTAGACCCTTCCAGAGCTGAGATATCGAAACTCAAAATTTCGACCCGAAAAAAAAACGAAAGGGGTACCACTGTCGTTTTTTTTTTCAGGTCAAAATTTTGAGTTTCTCTGATCCTCTTGAAACTCTGGATTCTGATAGAGGGCCATGAGACTTAGACCTGAGTGCAAAAATTGAGGCTCTAGACCCTTCCAGAGCTGAGATATTGAAAGTCAAAATTTTGACCCGAAAAAAAAAACGAAAGGGGTACCACTGTCGTTTTTTTTTTCGCGTCAAAATTTTGAGTTTCTCTGATTCTCTTGAAACTCTGTATTCTGATAGAGGGCCACGAGACGTAGACCTGAGTGCAAAAATGGAGGCTCTAGTACCTTCCAGAGCTGAGATATCGAAACTCAAAATTTCGACCCGAAAAAAAACGAAAGGGGTACCACTGTCGTTTTTTTTTCAGGTCAAAATTTTGAGTTTCTCTGATCCTCTTGAAAATCTGGATTATGATAGAGGGCCCTGAGAATTAGACCTGAGTGCAAAAATGGAGGCTCTAGACCCTTCCAGAGCTGAGATATCGAAACTCAAAATTTCGACCCAAAAAAAAAACGAAAGGGGTACCACTGTCGTTTTTTTTTTCGGGTCAAAATTTTGACTTTCTCTGATCTTCTTGAAACTCTGGATTATGATAGAGGGCCCTGAGAATTAGACCTTAGTGCAAAAATGGAGGCTCTAGACCCTTCCAGAGCTGAGATATCGAAACTCAAAATTTCGACCCGAAAAAAAAAACGAAAGGGGTACCACTGTCGTTTTTTTTCGGGTCGAAATTTTGACTTTCTCTGATCTTCTTGAAAATCTGGATTATGATAGAGGGCCATGAGACTTAGACCTGAGTGCAAAAATGGAGGCTCTAGACCCTTCCAGAGCTGAGATATCGAAACTCAAAATTTCGACCCAAAAAAAAAAACGAAAGGGGTACCACTGTCGTTTTTTTTTTCGGGTCAAAATTTTGACTTTCTCTGATCTTCTTGAAACTCTGGATTATGATAGAGGGCCCTGAGAATTAGACCTTAGTGCAAAAATGGAGGCTCTAGACAATTCCAGAGCTGAGATATCGAAACTCAAAATTTCGACCCGAAAAAAAAACGAAAGGGGTACCACTGTCGTTTTTTTTTCGGGTCGAAAGTTTGACTTTCTCTGATCTTCTTGAAACTCTGGATTATGATAGAGGGCCATGAGACTTAGACCTGAGTGCAAAAATGGAGGCTCTAGACCCTTTCAGAGCTGAGATATCGAAACTCAAAATTTTGAACCGAAAAAAAAACGGAAGGGGTACCTTTGTTGTTTTTTTTTCGGGTCAAAATTTTGAGTTTCTCTGATCCTCTTGAAACTCTGTATTCTGATAGAGGGCCACGAGACTTAGACCTGAGTGCAAAAATCGAGGCTCTAGACCCTTCCAGAGCTGAGATATCGAAACTCAAAATTTCGACCCGAAAAAAAAACGAAAGGGGTACCACTGTCGTTTTTTTTTTCAGGTCAAAATTTTGAGTTTCTCTGATCCTCTTGAAACTCTGGATTCTGATAGGGGGCCATGAGACTTAGACCTGAGTGCAAAAATTGAGGCTCTAGACCCTTCCAGAGCTGAGATATTGAAAGTCAAAATTTTGACCCGAAAAAAAAAACGAAAGGGGTACCACTGTCGTTTTTTTTTTCGCGTCAAAATTTTGAGTTTCTCTGATTCTCTTGAAACTCTGTATTCTGATAGAGGGCCATGAGACTTAGACCTGAGTGCAAAAATGGAGGTTCTAGACCCTTCCAGAGCTGAGATATCGAAACTCAAAATTTCGACCCGAAAAAAAAAACGAAAGGGGTACCACTGTCGTTTTTTTTTCGGGTCAAAATTTTGACTTTCTCTGATCTTCTTGAAACTCTGGATTATGATAGAGGGCCCTGAGAATTAGACCTGAGTGCAAAAATGGAGGCTCTAGACCCTTCCAGAGCTGAGATATCGAAACTCAAAATTTCGACCCGAAAAAAAAAACGAAAGGGGTACCACTGTCGTTTTTTTTTTCGGGTCAAAATTTTGACTTTCTCTGATCTTCTTGAAACTCTGGATTATGATAGAGGGCCCTGAGAATTAGACCTTAGTGCAAAAATGGAGGCTCTAGACCCTTCCAGAGCTGAGATATCGAAACTCAAAATTTCGACCCGAAAAAAAAACGAAAGGGGTACCACTGTCGTTTTTTTTTCGGGTCGAAATTTTGACTTTCTCTGATCTTCTTGAAACTCTGGATTATGATAGAGGGCCATGAGACTTAGACCTGAGTGCAAAAATGGAGGCTCTAGACCCTTTCAGAGCTGAGATATCGAAACTCAAAATTTTTAACCGAAAAAAAAACGGAAGGGGTACCTTTGTTGTTTTTTTTTCGGGTCAAAATTTTGAGTTTCTCTGATTCTCTTGAAACTCTGTATTCTGATAGAGGGCCACGAGACGTAGACCTGAGTGCAAAAATGGAGGCTTTAGACCCTTCCAGAGCTGAGATATCGAAACTCAAAATTTCGACCCGAAAAAAAAACGAAAGGGGTACCACTGTCGTTTTTTTTTTCAGGTCAAAATTTTGAGTTTCTCTGATCCTCTTGAAACTCTGGATTCTGATAGAGGGCCATGAGACTTAGACCTGAGTGCAAAAATGGTAATAATCTCATGCTTATAACGGCACACAACACACACATTTAGAGGCTTAAATAACTGGGAATGTTAAAGGATGTATAGGCCAAACAAGGTGTTATCAGAATCCCGATATTGACACGGATCGATCACAACATGTCTTCATATTATGGACAGAAGTGAGTGTTTGCAGTCAGGTGCTGGAGGAGTGGAGGAACGGATGTGAAGAGGACACAATCAGCGCCAACATGCACTCATCCACATAAACACTGCTGGGCTTATTACACACAGCACTGATCTGGCACTGCACTACTGTGTACTAGACCAGACAGCAGACGCACACACACAAACACACCGCAGTCAGTGTGTGAATCTCATCAAAACCAGATCTTGGTCACACTTCAGCCCAAAATATAAAGCAGGAAATATAAAGACTTAGACCTGAGTGCAAAAATGTAGGCTCTAGACCCTTCCAGAGCTGAGATTTTGAAATATTTATAATGGCATAAATGCTACGTGGGATTTCAATATCTCAGCTCTGGAAGGATCTAGAGCCTCCATTTTTGCACTCAGGTCCCAGTCTCATCGCCCTCTATCAGAATCCAGAGTTTTGAGAAGATTGGAGAAACTTAATTATTTCTCGCCCCGAAAAAAACGAAAGGGGTACCACTGTCGTTTTTTTTTTTGGGTCAAAATTTTGAGTTTCTCTGATCCTCTTGAAACTCTGGATTCTGATAGAGGGCCATGAGACTTAGACCTGAGTGCAAAAATGGAGGTTCTAGCCCCTTCCAGAGCTGAGATATCGAAACTCAAAAATTCGGCCCGAAAAAAAAACGACAGTGGTACCCCTTACGTTTTTTTTTTTTTGGGCGAAAAATTATGTTTCTCCAATCTTCCCAAATTCTGGTAGAGGGCCATGAGACTTAGACCTGAGTGCAAAAATGGAGGCTCTAGCCCCTTCCAGAGCTGAGATATCGAAACTCAAAATTTCGACCCGAAAAAAAAAACGAAAGGGGTACCACTGTCGTTTTTTTTTTCGGGTCAAAATTTTGACTTTCTCTGATCTTCTTGAAACTCTGGATTATGATAGAGGGCCCTGAGAATTAGACCTTAGTGCAAAAATGGAGGCTCTAGACCCTTCCAGAGCTGAGATATCGAAACTCAAA